>CM053515.1:53919434-54199086 GCA_028627145.1 Eidolon dupreanum
AAAAGGTCTGATTAAAAAGTTTGACTCTGTACCTACTTAATTCAAGAACATTGCTTCCTTAGTTTTTTTTATTATCTATCATCTATCTATATCTATTTATATCTACCTATCGCCATCTATCTATCATCTATCATCTTTCTATCTGTATCTATCACTCATTATCTATATGTCACTAGAATTAGTCTGAAGAAGCTGCTCATCTCTCAAGAATGGTAATTTTCCAAAATTCTAATAATTTCAGATGTTCATCTTTAAGAAGAATAATGGAAAAGAAAGGACTTCTCAGAAGCTAAAATCAAGACATTAGATAACAAATTGGGATGTCTCTTTCAAATAATAGAAATTTAGATTAATTAAGGAAATTTTTACCCACAAAGCAGGGTAGACTCATAAACGGCCCATTGAAATTCAAGACTTACTGCGAAGTTAACAATTTGTGTCCCCTATTCCCTCCCTTTTATATGAGAGTATTTATTTGAGTAACCTGCGCCAATATTGCCATTATATATTATGTATTTAGAAGCTAGACTGATTATCACTTAAGAATAAGTCTTGGAATCAAAATCAGCCATGTTTAAAGTTGATATGATGACTTATTATTTCTACACTAGATGAGATATTTATATGTTTCTTTGAGGAAAGGATAACTTCATTTGTTAATATGAACAAAAAACTTGAGTAATTTCTAAAATTTTCTATCTCTTTGAGTTAATGTGTATTAATATAGTTTGCTAAGGTTAATAAAATATAAACAGATGTACCGTGTGTTCCTTCTATGCAAATGTGTAAAGTGTTAGTGTGCTGTTTGTCTCAGTCTTAACTCTTGTTCCCATATTCTTTGTCGTTTTTATTTCTATGATAATTATGGAACCACAAGTCAAGAGGAAACTACTAGGTTGGATCCTCGATGGATTAAAATGAACAAGCAAGGTAGCCAACTGTTGCTCAATTTGTACTTTGAATGAGAAATAAATTCTGTAGTATTATGGCACTGTTATTTGGAGGTCATCGGCAGCATAATTTGGCTCATGGAGACTGCCACATATACACTTACAATGTGGTCACACCTATCCTCTCATCGTGTTTTTCTTTTTCTTTAGCACTCACAAATTTATAACACATGAAACATTTTTCTATTAAAATTGGCTTATTTGTTTCCCATTCTCCCTCCAACAACAAAAAAGAAAAAAAAATTAAACCAAAGGCCTGCATGGGCTATAAGAAAGCATTGGTATGTAGGGAAATATGTAAAATATATTAAAAGATATATATGTGTGTGTATATATGTATGTATGTGTGTGTATATATATATATATATATATAAACTATAAAACTATTGACTATACAATAAATTCAGATTTTCATTTATTTTTAATATTTTCTATTCAAGAAAGGTAAAAGTAAACTCTAAGACCAATGCTGTTCAATACAAGAGTAGCTACACATATGTGACTATTTCAATTTAAGTATTATTAAAGAAAATTAAATTAAAATTAATTTTCTTAATCAAACTACCCACATTTGAAGCAGTCAATGGCCACATGTAGTAAATCAATGGCTATTGTATTAACCAGTGAAGATATAGAATATTTCCATTATTATAAGATGTTCTATGAAACAGCACTGTCCTTGACAACAATAACAAAAAGGAAAGAATGTTCAGTCAGGACCTAAAGCAACTTTATTATATGGGGGTGGGTTGTTAGAAGTACTAAATACATTAAATTTCTAAGACAAAATATACAGATAATATGAAAATTGAGTGCTGACTACCAAAAGAATATAAATAACTTCCAAAAGTTATAGATCTTTTTAACATGAGAAATTTTAGAGAGATAGCATAGTGCAGTACTGAAGATAAGAATTCTGTAATCATACTATCTGGCTACTAAATAATAAACTTCAGAAATTACCTCTCTGTGCCTTGGTCTCCTCCTTTGTAAAACTGGGATATTAATAGCACTGAGATTATAGGTTCATGTGAGGGTTAAATAAATCATTATATGCAAAACTCTTAAAACTGAGAGCATCTTGGTATCTGAAGAAGGCATGCTGCAGACAACATTGACACTATTAATGGATTTTTGATGGCACTAAAGGGGACATTAACTTTCCACTGACTTTGTTCAAGCAACCTGCATACAATGTGTGAATAAGAGTAAGCTGCTGTGAGCAGCGTCCTAAATGAAGTAGAGCTCACTAAGTTTATGAGATCAGCAGATGACTAGGCACTTTGGAGACATTTATTTGAAGAATAAAGATTTAGTGTGTAATGTCACAGTATTTTCCACGGGAAGAGTAAAACCAGAGACATAGTAAAAATTTTGTTCAACCCTAATAAAGTTTCTCAGATAAGTATAAACTTGAAATGATAATTCATCTTTTTTATCAGTTAAATTATTTATATAAATCTATTGTTAGGAATTTAAGGTTATTTTCTTATTCATTCACTAAATATGCATGTGAATACTTTTTATTTCAAATGCGTTACATAAACAACTAAGAGTTCTTCAGGCTCAAAATCAGACAGATTAGAATCCTAGATGTCAAAGAAAATATGCTCAGTTACATAGTTTTTATTCTGTTATCAGATACTGTATAATCTGATGTAGCTATTTCATTGTCCCTAAAGCTATACACATGCAGGAATTTATTTTGTAGGTTATTATATATAGGACACACCCTTAAAATAAGTACTGCTATTAAAACTAAAATCCATATTTGAAAGAAATTAAATGTCTGCAAGTAGAAATTTTAATTTTTGTCTGTTGTACATAGGGGTAAAATAAAATGAGTATCTAATAATAGGATACATCACAGCAGGCAATGTTGAATAGAAGCTAAATCCCCTCTTGTAGGTGGCTTGGGAAATATCTTATTTATCTCTCCTTGTATTCAATACAAGCACACAAAGCACACATATTTTGTGATAATCACTTTTGCTTTCCACATATTTGCTTTCCAAAGCACAATCATAAATCATAAATCATAAATATATTCAACAATATATGTTTCTTATATACTTCTTTTATACATCTTTTGTAAAGTGTCAATAGTTTGTTGAAGTCAATAATTTAAAATTGTTCATTTTTATCCTGGGCCAATACTAGTTTTATACTTTCAGACATTCTCAACTGAATGGGTTTAGGAATAGAATTACTGAATTTTATTACTCAGACTAGTAAAGAAAGATTAGAGCTACTGCAAAGAAAATGTAAAATGCTTGCAACTTCTTGATATTCTGAACTATATTGATCCTATCTATGGTTGTCCATGTGGTACAAAAGAAAGGTTAAATATTTATCAAGAATAATTCAACACACACACACACACACACACACACACACACACACGCATATTCTCTAGAACAACAACAACAAAAAAACCTATTCTACTTTCTGTAAATAAGAAAGATGTGGGTTTTAATGATTCAAATTACTTTTCTACACAATACACTGTTGTAAATTATGGCCCATCCCTGTCACCTTGCACTGAACTGACATAGACATAAGTCTAAAATAAACAACTTTGCTGTTAAAATATGTAAATATGTTTTATGGCTTAAAGTGACTGACTGATATTTCTTGTTCATGCTGTAATGGTTACCAGAAAATCAGAGAGAGGTATAAATATGGGAATATTGGCATCATAAAATGATTTCTAAGGTCTAACAAACACTATTCATTGCCTTTATAGTGGTAATTCCCAATAAAATTATATTTTCATTAAATATTAAAATATGAGCTTACATATTAGCTTTTTTAGGGAACAAGACTGATTAAGGTACAATTTTCTTTGTGTAAAATTGTCACAGATATGTAATGATTTTGATGACTGTGAAGATGAGGATGAAAATGATGGTATACCAAATCATGAAGCAAATGTTCAAAATGCCAGATAAACTCTATCTACAATTCTGCATTTCCAGATGATAAAGTATGTTTATCTTTTTGTATTTGTGAAATTAAACCATTCTACTAATAATCTTATTCTCCATTTCTACCAGTTATTTCCATGATATATATGACTCTCTGAAAAAAAAATCAAGGTAAATATATTGTGCTACCAGAAAGAGAATAAAATTTAAGAGGTAATGATTATATTTTGGAAGGCCACATATTAAAGGTAAAGCTGTAGTAAGTAATATGAGAAGTTTTAGGGATAACATATTAGTGTAATTTTTTTTTTCTAAATAGCTGTAGTAATAAAGTAGAAGCATGTAGAAAACTGAGACATTAAATAAAATAAGGCATTAACTTTAATAAAGTTATATAAAAACAGATTTAGTATTAGATTCAAGTGAATAACACTTGTATAGTTATAATCATAAGAATTGATTATTAAATTATTCAGAAATTTGCATCTCCATAAGAATTTTAAGAGAAAGAATGCTTGTATTTTGGAGGAGGAGGACCAAGTTTCAAGAGCTAAGTATTTCACTTGGATTGATAAGCTTGAAATAACAGCACATTGTTTGGAATTACTAAAGTACATATGATAAATAATCAAAAATATTGAGAGCTGACATGAGTATTTAGCTGGCAATATCTTTGCTTCCATTTCTTCTACTCTCAATTTTCTTTCATCTTGCAACATAAGAATGTAAACATATTCACATTGTCAATTGTAACTAGAATTGGAATAAACAGAGAATTCCTATTTTGAATATGTGTTTCTCAGTCTTCATTTTTAAATGACATTCAAATATTCTATGAAATACTTTAAAAAGTAATTCCAAACAATGTACCGCTATGTTTAACTTTTTAAAAAATAGAATTTGAGAGTGATAAACAATGCAAAAACTGCAGAGAAAAAACAATGAATGAAAAGAGCTCCTTGTATCCAATAAAAGTGAATTTTATTTAAATTTTATTTAAAAAATGATTTAGAAAAAAGTATCAGTGATAAGACAAACAAAAACTCATAGACACAGAGAACAGTTTAGTGGTTACCACAGGGAAAGGGGGGAGGGAGAAGAAACAAAAGAATAAAGAAGGTCAAATACACAGTAACAGAAGAAAATTTAACTTTGGCTGGTGAAAACATAACACAATATACATATGACATATTATTGAATTATACACTTGAAACCTATATAATATTATTAACCAATGTTGGCCTAATAAATTTTACAAAAAAATGAAAATAAAAAAATAAGAGTTTGAAGTCAGAGCTGAATTTGAGATTTAAAAAAATTAGGGAGATATGCTAAATTTCCAGGTTGAGTAGTGAATAAGATTGATTGATGTCAACCATCAAACTATTTAATGGCTAGTGAGACATAAAGAAGAGGGAATTACCTGATGTAGCAAAGTATATGAGGAGATGAGAATAGACAGTATAGTTGTAGTGGCTGACTGATCATTGACAGGATGAGTAGACACTATGCTCACTTGGCAAAAGGAAAAAAAAATGGAGATAAATAAAGTTGTAGGTGGAATGGCAGGTTGTTGTATAAGAATCAGGCTGATATATTCTATTATTTCTGGGACATATGATTGGAGCCATCTTCTAAGAATAAGGGAAGAACATGTGATTAGGATGGCTGAAAAAGGAGACAGAGTATAAAAAACCCATGGAGGCAGAGACAGTGGCAATTCTATTCCCTGTTGTATCTGTAGAGTGGTACATTATACCTCACACATGGGTGTTCAGTAAATGGTTATTGAATGAATATATAAAAAGATAAAGCACCCCTAAAGGAAAAGAGAAAAAACTAAATATGACTATGCTAACTTTAACACATTTCTTGACAACATGGACATTACATTTTTTTATTTGCTTCATGATATTTTTTCTAACTTTATATAGTTCTTTCAAATGTTACAAAAAGCAGAGGGATGTCTGTTATCCTAGACATGTGATTTATGCAGTTGTCCAGGACCCTGTGTGCTCAGGAAGGCCAGAAATTAATTTAATACTCTGCTATTACACTCTTGAAATTCTTAAGAAATTTTAAATAAGAGGTCCCACATTTTTGTTTTGCACTGGGCCTCACAAATTATGTAGCCAGCCATCACTAAAGAGTCAGGAAAAGTATTTTTGTCATCACAAGCTTCTTTCCTTCTTCTGTACAGTTTTTAAATTCATACCATTTGTATTAAATTGTTTAATCAAAAATTTTTTTATATACTATAACATTTTCTATCTGTCAATTTTGCTACAAGCAAATAATAAGTACTATTATTATTGAGTGAATTTCTACATTATAATAATATTATGTAATTATAGGTAAATATACTTCCCTGGAACAAAAAACATAGATATATTTGGCTGATATTTGAAGATTTCTCATTTTCTTCTCACATTCTCATGCCCCCTCACAGACCCCAAATGTTTGAATCTGTATTTCTAGACTTTAATTGAAAGGAGGATTTAAGTTATATAAGTATATATGTATATTACTAGGATACAGTGGACTAGTATAAAGTCGAACATAGAATTTGTTGGATCTCAAAACATGAATTCATAATTAGAAAATTTCTAATCAAAAACATTCATTATTCCTTCTGATTATGTATTCTGTTCTGCCCTATGCCTTATTCATTTTAATTCTGCATTAAACTGAACACAACCAATAAAATTGTGCCTATACAAAACTTAATGAGAGGGTAACAGTTCAGATTATAGAATGATATTTAAGTCTGAATCACCAAATGCTTAAAGTAAAAATTGACAAACACCTAAAATCTATATACTTCACACCTTCCCCAATCTGTGTGCTAACTTTTATCATTTTTAAACATTTATACTGCTGAGTATAAATACAGTTCTCCTCAAGAAATCTACAATTTGAAACTGCTGCTGTCTTGCAACTATATTTCCATAAAGGGAATGGATTTGGAGGGAAAATTAAATCCTGAGGAACCGCATTTTGTCACATGCAATGATTTATTCTGTCAGGAAAATAGATTCTATGAAGTACTATAAGCTTCTTTGGCAAGAAAATTCATTTAGTCAAAAACTTTAATCTATCCTGGTGACAAAATTCTCTCTTTAGTTTATTGCTTAAAAATTGAGTTTTATAACTTTCATGCACTTTTGTAAAAAAAAAAAAAAAAAGTCTGCCGTTTTACGATAATCTTGTGATGATCTCCATGACATAAAAAGAAAAAGAAATTGATCATTAGGTAGGAATTGAGATTTTGTATATTAAAATATATGGTTAATTTTGATGTGTGTGTGTGTGTGTGTGTGTGTTTCTCTAAAATATGTGAGCATTTTAATTTATTTCTCACGAAGTTTTTTTAAGTCTGCAGATCTCGAAATAACTGGTCTCCTTTAATGACACAGGTCATTGGAGTTGTGTTTATTATGCTAAAACTAAGTATTATAATTCCCTTGAAAAAACTACAATTTTTATTTTTTAAAGTTATTTTTGTCTCCTAAGCCACAGTATTTTTACCCACAAGATAAATTTCAAATGTCTTGGTCTGGCATTCTAAATCAGGAAGAATGTGTGAATCCTTCTGAGACTCATAGGATCCTTGCTTCTCTACCAACCTCCAAGCTGATTTAACAAGCTTATTGCTCTTAACTTAAAGATTAAAATATGTTTTAATATAATTGTTTTTCTTTATAAATTTTATTTTATTTGAAGCATTTAAAAATGTTATTGGGAAGAGTCCATACGTTTCACCAGACCTCTAGAGGGGCCATAAAAAATTATGGTTAAAATCTTCCCAGGGAATCTCTCTTTATAAATAAGCTTATGCCATGGCTGCTGTGCAGGTCTTTATGTGGAGATCAAAGTCATTCACATGTTGCATTGGATTCAATATTTCTCTTGGCCCACTCAAGACCATGGGTGTGATGTAATAAAAATATCATTTTGTTTCTTTCAGGATTTGCAGCAGTGAGGCCCTCAATCTTCAGCTACGTATGCCACTGAATCATTTCACCTGGTGACTCTGAATGGTCATTAAGGAAGATGAGTTCCATGGTAACACACAACCAAAGCTTCGAAAGCCTGATGACATCTTCCATTTGCAGGTGTGTCAGGTCAGTTGAGGGAGTTGTGAGATACCAGAAAAATATATGCTCCAGATACTATTCCTGACTCCAAAGAAATTTCCTATGCCAGAGATTACCCATCATTCTTTTTGTAGACAGACTTATATTAGGACACACAAAGCATCAAGTTTTAAAAGGGATCATGATGTATAAGCTTAAATATTTGAAAGCTGAAGCAAAGAAGAAAGTGGTAAATTTCCATTGGTCTTTTAGCCTACAATTTTAAAACTGCCTAGGCCTCAGAGCTGCTTTAAACTCCATGTTGGTTGACCCTAACTGTCATGGAAGTCCACTATATCTGCAGACTCCTCTAGGCTATGCTCAGTGGCCTGCTGTTCTACGAAATTCTGGGTTCTTACCTTATAGCTGAGAAACATTGATATTTGTAGTGCTAGTTTGAGAAAATGCTCAGAACCATTGTGCAAGATGAATTGATAGGGCCATTTACTCAACTACACCTTTTTACTTTTTTTTTTAACTCCAAACAGAGACTTCTTCATGGCCTTGGAGTCATCCAAGGTCATAGGTTTATGTATATGAAGTCCATCACATAAATTTCATATATGCGTTCTGTTACCTGTACCCTGATCTGTCTTGAACTCCAACACCTAGCAAACTATGGAGGGACCATACACTTCTATTACACTGATATTGTAATATCATGCTTATCAATTTCTGCTTTGGCACAAGTCCTACCTACCATGTCTGTGGCTACTAGGTGAAGAGTTGCACTTATACTAAGAGATTTATTTCCTGACACCTATTTTTCTACTAAGTGGTATATAAATCCAAGATCTTTGAAAGTATATGTACCTTAATATTCAAAAAGAAATTCCTGCATGAGGGGTTCTCAATTCTTTGTTAAAGACAAAAAAAAAAAAAAGGACATTATGATTCTATTGGAACTAACAACCTGATTACCACTCTGCCTCGGTTTCTCTGTAAAGTAGGATAATAGTAGCATCTATTCTGTAGGGTTGTTTAAAGCATTAAATAAATACCTGTAATGTTCTTAGAGGAGTGCCTAAAACATACTTACTGCTTTATAATTGTTGGTTTTGTTGTCTCTGAATTTCTGGTGCTGTCATCATTTTTTGTCATTTATCCCCATGGATATGGAACATTCCAAACCAATGTCATAGATTCGGAATGTCATTAAATTAGCTCTCAGGAACTCTACAACCTTATCGGTATCAGAGAACATGGCCTTTCAATTGGGCCATGGCCAGTATGACTGACACTGTGTGACTTTTGACTAAGGCAATGCCCTGGCTGTCTACCAAATTTGATTACGAGCACCTTGAATATCATTTTAGATACTTCTTATAGTCTATTGAATATTATTGTGATCTACTTCCCTAATAAGTCTCATAATTCTTATAATTCTGTAGCATTCAGGCCTTGATAATAAACTTAGAAAATATATCAGAAGAAATAAGAGCTTCTACCCATGTTCAATCAAGGTAATATAATATTTCATAGTCTTTAACAATCATTGTTAGTTTGTCGAGGAAAAGCCTGCTTTATATTTTTTTAAATTAATGGTGATATTTTATTCTTTGAACAGTTACATATTCTCTTTAAATTCATAAATGTATATGTAATTTTTCCATGTTCTTTCAATTCTACATAATTTCTATATTTTCTAGCTTTGTAATATAGTCATTGTTTACTTAGATACTTTCCATATCCATTAATTTGGAAGAAATTTTTGTTCCCTGACACTAACATTTAGAGTTTAACATACTATATCAAAATCTATATATTTATCTTCATATACCTCATTTATGAGTCTGCTGATATATTTTATAACTTTAATACACTTTTTATCTATTTTCTAAACTAGTTAACTTCAATAATGTAATTCTATATTTGGACATCGTATGCGAAAGTGAAACTGTTGAATACCTGCATATTTATATTTTATATCCATATTCAGCATTGTTTTTGTTAATTCATTCACTCTGGGATTTTGGCTTTAGACTATTATTAGTAAAGTATAATTTTGTTTAGTGAACTATCATATATTATCATGGTAACTATATTATTTTAAACTATAATCTCAGAAGTCAATATTGTTTAAAGTCTATATTATGTGCTATGTTAATGATTTCATACAAAAGCTTCACACTTTGTTCATTCTTTTGTTTATTTTATTTTTCTAGACTCTTCATGGAAGTGGTAGGAGTGATACATTTCATAATTTCTTGCAGAGCTGGTAATGTGTAACTGTTAACTTTATAAGAAACAACAATTCAGTAAGATATATCTTGAGACTTGAACTCCTGAAAGATATCTCTGTTGTCAGTTAATTTTGTAAATAACATATCAAAAACTATTTTGATTTTATTTCCTTTTAGTTAATCTTTTTTCAATAATTAAATGCTTATTCATTAAATTTGAAAGTATATATTGCTATTCCAATTGTTGCTTGTTAATTTTCCTAGAGAAAAAAAATAACTATCTTTTTGTTTAGGCTGATAATTACACATAACTTTGCGTTTGAGAAAAAGTTCTGTATGTAGGTGTGTGTGTGTGTGTGTGTGTGTGTGTGTGTACATATATATATATATATATATTTACAATTGATTATTTTTCTTCATCAGACATCAGAAATTTCATTATGAAAGATCTTCATTTCTGTCCTCCAGAGTTATCCTCCCAAGTTATTGGTTTGTTTTTTTTTCTTTTCTTAATCAGCAATGATCTTCCTGACATTTATTTATCAGTTGTTTAATTTATGATCCATTGTTTTGGTGTCATCTAATAACTCTATCTTGCTCTAGATCCTGAAGATTATCTCCTGTTTTGTTTTTAAAATTTTGTGGTTTTACATTTTACATTAAATTTGTGATATATTTTGAGTTATTTTTACATAACGTATGAGACTGACATCTCAATTCATTTTGTTTTTGCTTATAGGTGTACAATAATTTCAACCTCATTTGTTGAAAATCTATCTTTTTTTCATTTAATTGCTTTTATATCTTTATCAAAAATAAATTATCTAGGTCTATTTCTGAGTTCTCTATTCTCTTCCATTTAACATACATTTCTATCTTTTGCCCCTACCACACAGTCTTGATTACTGTACTGAACAGCACTATACTGTACTGTACTGTAGCTATAGAACAAGTCTTGAAGTTGGTAGAGCATCCCTTGCACTTTATTCTTCTGTTTCAAAATTGTTTTAGATATTCTAGTCTCTCTGCTTTTTTATGTAATTTGTATTGTATACTGATCCATTTCTATAAAATGGATCACTGGGATTTTGATAGCAAATGCATTGAACATGTGAATTCATTTGGATATAGTTGGCACCTTTATTGTGTTGTGTCTTCTAGTCCACTTATTTGTATCTTTTTTGTTTCATTAGCATTTTACAGATTTCAGCATATAAGCCCTGTTGTTTTGTTAAATTTATGCCTAAATGTTTAATACTTTTTTAAATGTTTGCAAATGTCATTATTACATATTTAAGTTTGGTTTTTGCCTATTTATTGCTAGTGTATAGAAATAAATTCACTTTTATGCAATAATTTTGTGTCTTGTGACCTTACTAAAATCATTTATTAATTCCAGGATTTTATTTATTTAATTTTTTTATCTATTGAACTTTCTACAAAGACTACCATATCATCTGCAAATAAGAATTGGTTTATTTCTTCCTTTCAAATTTATATGCCTTTATTTCTTCTTAGCTGCTTGCAGTGATTACAACTCCCAGTTCTGTGTTAAATATCAGCAATTGAAGCAAACATCTTTGCCTTATTAATTTAATGATTTTAGTAAAAAAAAAAAGTTGTTCACAATTAATTATGCTGTTACCTGTAGGTTTTGTAAATTTTATTTTCGAAGTCAAGGAAGTTCCTCTCTATTCATATTTTCCTTTTTATTTTTAATCATGAATAAGAGTTGAATTTTGTCGAATGACTCTTCTGCATTAATTGACATAATTATATGATTTTAGTGTATTAACCTTATTGATATGGTGAATTGCATTGACTGATTTTCAAATATTAATGATGCTTATATTCCTGGAAAAAATCCCCTTGGCCATGGTACATAATTATTTCTATATATTGTTGAATTCTGTTTGACAATATTTCTATATATACTGCTTTTGTCTGGATTGGATGTCAGGTAAATAAGATGGGCAGTGTTTACTATTTTATTTTTCTGGAAGAAATTGTGTTAATTTGTTAATTCTTTATTAAATAGGTAAACCATTTGGGCCTTGATATTTCTCTGTGTGTGAGTGTGTGTGTGTGTGTGTGTGTGTGTGTGTGTGTGTGTGTCTGTCTGTCTGATACTTTATTCCAAAGTCTTCTTTACCTGATATTAATATTGTCACTCTTGCTTTCCATTTATTGCCTGCATGGTATATATTTTTCCATCTTTTTACTTACAATCTATGCATACCATTATATTTGAATTGATGTTATTGTAAACAACATACAATTGAGTAATTATTTTTTTTATTTTTTATTTTTTCTATCTCCTGTGACAACCTTTGTCTTTTAATTGGCATATTTTGACCAGTTACTTGTAATGTAATTATTAGTATGGTAGGAAATGAGTCTTATCACTAAATTTTACTATTTGTTGTTTTCTACTTGTCCTCTCTTTCATTTCTTTCTCTCTTTTTTCTTACTTTGCTATTGATTACTTGAATATTTTTATAATTTCATATTGGTTTATCTATGTTTTTGAGTCTTACCTATGTATAGGATTTCTTAGTGGTTACCCTAGGTGCTTACACATATAAAACTTATAACATTCTATTAATGTTAAGACTTTACCAGTCAAGAGAAGAAACTTTACCTCCCTTTATGTCTCTTTACCCCATTTTTGTAAAATGCTTTTTATAAATATTTCTTCTATATACCTAGATAACCACATTAAAGTTATAATTTTTGCTTCAACCATCAAGCATGATTTAGAAAAAGTCAAAAGAAAAAGGAAAGCCTATTTATTTGTCTATAATTTTGCTCTTTTCATTATTATTTCTTCCATCTTGATGCCTAAGAGTCTTTACTTTGTCATTTGCTTTCTTACTAGAGAATGTTCTGTAGCTGCTCTTTCAGGGTGGGTCTGCTAGCAACAAATTCTATTTTCTTTAACTTGATAATGTTTTAATTTTCCCTTCATTATTCAAGATAATTTTTGCTCAGTGAAGAATTCTGGGTTGAGAGTTCTTTCAACATTTGAAAAATGTGCCTTTTTATTCCAGTCTCCATAGTATCTGTGGAAAGATCTGTCTTTTCAGTCTTTATTCCCCTATGGGTAATAGGCCAGTTCTTTCTGGCTGCTTTCAAAATTTTTGTTTATAACTTTCACACATTTAACTGTACTGTGTCTTGGCATGGATTTTTTTTTTTTTTTTTTTTTAGTTTATTCCATTTGGGATTCACTCACCTTTCATTTACAGCTTTATGTCATTGCCAAATTTGGGAAATTTGAACTATTATTCTTTGAGTATTTTTTTTTATTGTACCTCTCTTTCTGAGACTCCAATAGCATGAATATTAAATCTTTGTAACAATATAATTCAATTTACCACTAAAACTCTCAATTTTTCTGGGTCTATTTATTCCTATTGTTAAAATTGGTTAATTTTTATTGTTCTAGCTTCAATTTAATTGATACTTTCTTCTCTATCGCACAGTTGCAGCATTTATTGAGTGTTTTTCATTGTATTTCTTAATTCCAAACTTTCTTCTTTATAAGCCACTATTTATTTGCTGAAACTTAATTTTTTTTTAAATGTCTGTAATTGCTCATTGAAGCATTTTTATAATGCTACTTTAAATTCTTGTCAGACAACTCTAACATCTGTGTTTCCTTGGTGTAATCTTTTGTTTATTGTCTTTTGTCATTCAAGTTAGGATTATTATTCTTCATATGATGAATGACTTTTGATTAAAATCTAAACATTTTGAATATTATGTTAGAAACTCTGCATCTTATTGTAACTGCAAAACCAGCTCTAACTGGGCTTATTCTGTTTCTAAAAAGACCGAGAACCAAAGTTTAAACCACTTATGTTATTTGTGAAACATATCTCATAAGTTTAACTTGCTAATCCTTAACTGCTACCTGTTAAAACACTGTCCTGAACCCTGGATCAGGGAGACAGATCTGAGCCTTGCTAGTGAACTTTCAAGTAAAAGCCTTTCCTTCTCTCAAAAGCCAGTGCCATAGAATCAGCTTCTGAGTATACTGAGCAGTGAACACTTGTTCACTAACATTATTTCTATTTTATGTTTTAGCTAGGCTTTCAGATACTGCTCTTGCAGAGAAGGAGGTGCTGCCCAGTTACTGTCATTTGGGAAAGAAATTCCAGCTTATCCTTATAACTTTTGTTGACACCAAGGAGGGAGAAGACATCCTTGTCATTGCTGGATGAGAGTGAGAATTTAGTCTCTTTACTAAGCCTCCCTGACTGGCAAAAGGAAGGCCACCTTGCCTCATGTGGCTTCCACTAACATTGCAAGGAGAGGTTGCCCTGATAACCATCAAGCAGTAGTGGAAAGCCTAACCCATTACTATTCCTTGCCTGAGGCCACCTCAGTGGGGGAAGAGAGAGATACTTTGTAATTACTGAGATGGGTTGAATTCCAGGCTTCACAGGTGGTCTCCACTGGCAATACAGGGCAGGGGGTGCGGGGGAGGGGGGGGGACATGTTACTACTGAATGGGAATGTAAGTTTCATCACCCACTCAAACTTCTCTGGTACCACCTCTTTGCTTGGGGGCTCAGAGTGCCTCTGTTCAGCTTGGTGAGTGTGGAAGTCTATGGTCTCCACTTAACTTTTGTTTGGCAGCTTTCTAGCTTGTTGGCTTTTCCAAATTTCCTGACTGGAATATATAAGGCAAAAACAAAACCTAGGGAACTGACCACCATGCCATTCCTCAGGCTCAAGTTTCCTAACAAGTTTTTCATCTTTCCATTTTTAGTAGTATTCTTATATTTGTTTCTCATGTAATACCCAGGGTTTCAGTTCTATTTTGTGAGATTAATAGGTAAAATTATGTCTACATTGTTTCTTGATAACTAGAATTTTGAAATACATTTTTATGTGTAACTTCTTTTCACTCTTGAGAATTATAACATTTTACTGAGGATGGAAATATTTTTACCATAATAATATAAACTATACACTTATTAGTGGACAGAGTGGGCTGGTAGTAAGATCTAGATATGAGATACAGAAGCAAAACAAGAGAGCCCTTAAATAATGAAGAGTAGAAAGAGTAAGAAAATTGATTATAAAATTAACATTTAAGAAAACACTGAGTGTCAATTTGGGCTAAGAATATCTGTTTGGCTCAATAGACAAAGAGAAAATCACAATTGGGAATCAGATCAAAATTTTAGGAACACGACAAAAATTAACATAATAAAACTTAATTAAAAGAAAATGAAGAGATTGACCTTTGTAAGTTTTGACTACTTGTACTAATTTTATGGAGAGCAATAATTTTTCACACCAATTCTACCCATTTTCTGCTAGACACAAACTATCTTGGATTATTTGCCTATGTTTTAAGAGATCCTTTTCCAATAGCTTATATTTATGTAGGAAGCAAAATGAATGATCCCATTTTCCAGGCAGTTCTATAATAAGGGAGATAAGATGAGATGTAAACTGGGCCAACAGGGTTATCTTTCTTGAAGTTTTAGATTATAATTTAAAAAACAAAACAAAACAAAACAAAAAAAAACAACAAAAAAAATACCACACACACAGTCTGCAGAGCTTATAAAGTGAGAAGCTGCATAAATCAGAGATAACTGAAGCAAAGCACACCTAAAATCCAAATAATAAAACAGCTTCTTAAAAAAAAAAAAAAAATTCAGGATACATGTGCTCTTGAGTAATTTGAAGAACAATATACCTCCTGACAATAGTTTCTAGAGCAAATCCTTTAGAATCCACACTTTAATTATTTCCTGTGGGTTCTATAACATCTCTGTTTATAGGAATTAAATTTTTAAAAAGTTAATAAAACTCTTTCATTTAAGTAAATATTATTCTCTAAGTCTTCAGAATTTAATTCAGCAAATGGTATTTTTCACATTACTACTTGACTTTTATTCTAAGATTTAAATTTTAATTGTTAATCTTTTCTTCGAACGTTTATAAATTTAAAAAAAAAAGCATAGAACATGAAGGAAAAAGAAGTCCAAGTCTTATTTTACAATTTTTCAGTATATAAGGTGACCTGTTTTGTATATATATGTAAAGTAAAGCAACATGTCAGTGTATGCAGTATATTCAAGTATACTCTTTCCTCCTTTGCATACTTAGCATTATTCTGATTGTGTAGCATTTTTTTTCCCGCTCAAATGTGTTCGTGATACTGTCCTTGGGAGCCAAGGACTACCATGGTTAACCAAAATTTCATGAATTAAACACACTATTTTGGAGTCTTGATCTATGTCCTTTTATTTCAATGGCATTAAAAAAGTAACTTTAACTCTCTGCTCTTCTGGTTTTTCAAGTGTAAAAGCGATATAATATTACAACCTACTTCATCAGGTTGCTGAAAAGATTAAATATGATATATGTGATATATGTAAAGGGCCTATCACAATGCTTAGTATAAGAGCTCAATATATATTAGCTGTTTCTGATCCTGTTGCTGTTGTTTCAAAAGCTCTTCTATAAAGCTGAAATAAGTGATCCTGACATGGTTACCTACGTGACATGGAACTAAATCAGTAAAACTGATCTTGTGCTCTAGGGAGTTAATATTTTATGTAAAATAATAGGGCACTATACATGAATATCATGGAAAGTTGATACTTGGCTGTGTTATGCCTGAGTAGAAGGGAGGAGAAAAGTTACTCAGAACACTGTTCTATCCCCTGTCAGCAGTCTTTTCATACAGTAGACCTTCATCAAGTCTTTGCTAATTAAATTAATAGAAGCCAGAGATGAAACAAGAGAGTTATTTAATTCTTTGTATTGGTTTTTATTGCTGTTGTAACAGTTTATTGTTAGGTAGTTAGGTAGACATGAGAGACTGAGGAAAGAAGTCACTTCCCAAAGACCTCTCTTAGGACCTCCCCGGAACATCCATTTTATGGTTAGAAATTACCTCTCATCCTGAGGCACAAAGGAGTGAAAGCCATAAAATAGCAGTTGATTTGGTCCGGCCACAAGCGCTTGAGCAGCTAGTATCATCCTAACCTTTCCATACCCTTAGCTTTGTTATACCATTATAATGTGCATATGCCCATAAATTCATGAATCTCATTATAGCAGAGTGAATTCTGGGTAACCGCATGCACAGTAGGCAAAGGGTTATTTAACAGTCAAATGTCAATCAAAATGACCTTGCATGCTAATCATCTAGAACCACCCCTTGTAACCACTTATCAACGCCACAATATGAGCCTTACTTCTCTAATTCTATGGTCCTGCAGGCTTCTTTGGCATAGCCCTTTTCTCTCTTGAAACGTACTTTAACAAATCTTTTTAAAAACTCACTAATCTGTAATTCTTTACAGCGTTGGCAAAAAGAATTGAGGACTCCTCAATGCCACTGGGGTAACAGCAGATTTTAGATTGCCCCAATGGTAACATTATCACAAACTTAGTAGTTTAAAAAATACAAGTTCACTAGCACAGAATTATGAGGAATAAAAGTCTAAAATGACTCTCACTGGGTTACAATCAAGTATCAGCAGGCTGTGATCCCACGAAGGAGTTTTAAGGGAGAATGTGTTTCCTTGTTTTCATTTGTAGACAACACCTGCATTTCTTGGATTAAAACCGGCGTTCATCACCGGGTTGCGTCCTTCTCACATCACATCATCCTTACTCATTTTGTGTCTCTCTCTTTCACTTTTAAAGATCATCGTGATTACATTGGGTCAACTCAGATAATCCAGGATAATTTCCTCATCTCCAGGTTAGCTGATTAAAGCCTTAATTTCATCTACAACTTTAATTTTCCTTTGTCATAGAACTTAACATATTCAGTTTTTGGGGACTAGGGCAGGAACATCTTTGGGATGCCATTATTCACTGCCCCAGTGAACTACAGGAAGGTGAGCAGCACATTATAATTATACCCTAAGTTTACAGATTTAGATTTTCTTTGAATTACTTTATAAACAACTGTTTCTTGTGGTAGCAAAAAAGGAAAATATAATTATCCAATTTCAGAAAGCTTAAATTAAAAGGAGTGAAATTTTTTTTATAAACTGCTGATGAGCAAGCCGATTAGATTGTATATGGTAGTCATTATACAAATTATACAACTAATCAGGGCATTGGGGAAGTCACTGACCTACCTTGCAGTCTTAAGCAAGTCAATTAACAGTTCAGAGCCAGTTTTTACATCTGTGGAAGGAAGTTAAAATATAACTTACATAATCACAGCTCCTACCCCATGTATTTAGGGGGAGGAATCTCAAAATATGAAAAAGTAAATGCAAACGTACAGTTCTGTAATTAACATTGGCACCCTGTACCCTTGGGGATAAAGCTGTGGAAAGGTGGTTCTTTAATGCTAACATTCAGTCACATTGCCAATAAATGTCAGCACAGACATGCTTTTATTTCAAATTAACTCAGTTTATCTTAGAAAAATTGTTGTTGTATTCAGTACCATGCATTCAGCAGATTGAGGAAAAGCTATGGGCTAAATTGTGCCCTCATCTCAAATTTCATATGTTAAGTTCCTAACCATCAGTGCCTCAGAAAGTCATCATGTTTAGAGATTGGAACTTTGAAGAGACAATTAATTTAAAATGAGGTCATCAGGGTGGGACCTATTTTAGTATGACTGTTATCTTTATGAAGAGAGAAATTTTGGACACAGACACATATAGAAGAAAAATGATGTCAAGACAAAAGGAGAAGACAACCATCTATGAGCCAAAGACAGAGGCATGGGACAGAACCACCCTGTCAACACCTTGGTCTCAGACTTCCGGCCTCAAAAACTCTGAGAAAATATATTTTTGTTGTTTAAGCTACCCAATTTGCTATACAGCCATCCTAGCAAACCAATACGGATATCAACATGAAGACCACAGTAGATTTGCACCCAACATGGGACCGTTAGCCTTGTGAGTAACGATTATTTCCTTCATTCACTGCACAAGGAAGTGGTGCTCAAACAGTGGTTTAGTTCATGTAAAAGTTGTATTACAGGTATTAGGAGGATATAGATTGTATTAATAACAAGTTCCTACTTGAAGATGCTTATAATCTAGTATATAAAATGAATAGATTTTTTTCTCTTTCCTTTATAGAAAAATTAAATATGAGAACTCGCTATTACATAGTATGTCATGTAGTCATTGTGCATTGAAAGGTTAGACACATCAACACTAATGACAACTAGAATGGTGAGGAGAGAGTACCACATACTTTCATCTGAATATGACAATTATAATTAAATATTAAAAAGTCTGTTAATTACTTCATATAAATAAAGATCTTACGTATTCTTGCAAGTATTATTTGTAAAGGATTATTTTTTTAAAGTCATTTATCAAAATAGAGTGATTGCTTCTATTTTGGCACATATTAAGTATACATTAATATATTAAGATACGATATATCTTAAATAGAATAGAATATATGTATATATAAAATAACATATTAAAGAGATATATTTATTAGCTGAGAAGTGCTTTTTTATTTTAATCCAGAGATGGGAGTATTTATTTTTTCTTTTTTTAAGTACTTGGGGATAGGGAAGCTGGTGGGTACCTGTACCCACAAGTAGAATATAATAAGTGCCAAGGAGATGCAGAATAAGTTGCAACAGGTTTAGATGAAAGAAAAAGCAATTTAACATTTTTGGCTGAGATAAAAGGGGAGATTTTAAAGGGAATGTGGGGTTGCAGCTACATAATGTAACCTGATAAAAAGTAATATAATGAAAATGAAGTGGAACATGTAGCCTGAACAGAGAATGTTTAGGGTTTTGATAAAAATTAAAAAAAGAAGACAATAATCCAGTCAATCAAATAGTGCATGTTAGAATAAAATTTAAAGTATATTTTTATTATTCTGTCTCTCTTTCTACCTATAAAACAACTTGTACAGTTTTTACACAACAACTACATGAATATTTATAGCAGCAGTATTCACAATAGCTAAAAAGCAAAAATAATCTAATTGTCTATTAAATGACAAATGGACAAACACAATGTGGTATATTCATACAGTGGAATATTATTCAGCAATAAAAGTTAATGTAGGAGGTAATGTCAGCATTATGGCAGGATAAGATATTCCTTCTTTTTGTCTCCCTTTTAAACAACTAATTCGACATCCACTCCCAGACAAAAGTGCCTTTTGAGGAGTTGTGAAATCCAGTGCCACATGCCTAGAGACCTAAGGACAGTCTTGCCCACCTGTGCATTTCATAATAGGCAGACAGACCTCTTTCTGGCCTGCTGAACCAGCAGAGCCATTGCACCTCCCCCAACTCCTCTCACCATGATCAGGACAATGACCAGGAGATACTGACCTGGTCAGATACCCAGGGACAAGAGAGAATTTGAAAAAGTCCAGCCTTCCTGAGAGGGGACTCCAGCATGCCATTGTAGGAAAAAAAAATACATTCATACTATGGTAACTAGGTTACCCTAGTTGTGTAGGGATGTGATTGGAGAAACTCGTTTCTCTAGAGCAGCACCCAGAATACTGAGACACGAACTCTATGACTAGGGGTGGGAGGAGATCAGGAAAAAGGCAAATAAGAATATCAAAGGGTATTAAACAGATGAGGTTCCTGCTGATGGTGGCTGAGGACATCAACAGAAAGTCTGCCAACTCTGGGACTACCTCATTCAAGGGTCTCTTCACTGGGCACAAGCACCCCTAGTCCCTAGTACTAAAGTCACATCTCTTCCTGACTCTGCAGTCAGCTCATTATGTGGATTCTCTAATACAGAGGTGAGAGCAAGTCCCACAAATGAAGTGCTATCAGAAAAACAGTCCAGGATCTGTGGACATAGGGTAGAATGGTGGCTATGAGTGTTGAGAGTGGAGAAATTGAGGATATGTGGTTTAAGGGTACAAAATTGCAACTAGTAAATTTATAAGTCATGGAGATCTAATGCACAGCTTAGTAATTAGAGACAACAATATTGTATTATAAAATTCAAAATTGCTATGAGCATAAATCTTAATTGTTCCCATCACAGAAATGATAATTATGTGGCAAGATAGAGGTGTTAGCTAATGCTACAGTGGTAATCATATAAATATACAAATGTATCAAATCAACACTTTATAAACCCTAAATTTACTCAATATTGTATGGCAATTATATCTTAATAAATAATGAAAAAGTAAATTAATGGAACTGTGCAATTTCTCTGAACAGAACCCCTTAGTGATTTACCTTTTAATTCCAATTTAAAGTCAAATTTGTTACAAAGTGCTTAGTCCTAAATACCTATTTCCTCTTTCTCGATACTCTAATACTCAAATAGTTCAGTACAGAGATACTAGTCTCTATGTTTTTCCTTAAATACACAAGATCTTATTCTACCTTGTGAGTAAAAGCATAAAGAAAGTGAGGGGAGTCAAATGTATTACAGGTAGAAGTAACAGAAAGACTAGAAATCCTAAATATTAAGAAAGGGATACTATCAAATCTTCCAATGGTTATGTGGTACTTATGTGACAAATGAGAAACTTGAGGAACTCTAAACGAATAGTTGTTTTACCCCATGGGACATTTGTTGAGTACCACAGAAATTACTTGCTATATCAGAAGGTAACATATTAGCATAAAAGTTTCTAAAAATATAGTTAAAACACTCATTTCTCAATAAAAATCTAAGCAAAAGAAACACAAGAGAAGAAATGTAAAAGAAATGTAGTATTGATACATACTACAACGTGAATGAACCTTGAAAACATGCTAAATGAAAGAATCTAATCACTTGTGACCATATATTATATGAATTCAAGTATATGAAGTATGTATGAAAGGCAAATCTATAGAGATTGGAAGTAGATTAGTGGTTGTTTGTGGCTGTGGGGAAGGGAAAGTTTGGGGTCTGAATTTCTTTTGAAGGTAAAAAAAGTATTCTAAAATTGACTGTGGTGAAAGATGCAGTTTTGTGAATATACTAAAATCGACTGAATTGTACACTTTAAATGAGTGATTCGTATCTTGTGAGCCACAAACTCTGAATGCGTACCCTTTGAACCACAAGCTATCTAGGCAATGGAGCAATATTAACTCTTGATCTTATTTCAACACTATATAATATATGCATTTTTATTACCCCTTATTGTAAGTAGATAAACTGATGTACAGAGTGTCACTCATTGGCCACACACTAGGAAGTGCTAAAATCTGCAGTTCAACCCAGGTGGCCAGCATACAGAAGCCATGCTTTTCATTTCTAAAATATGTTAAATAAAATGTTTAAAAAATTATGTATATGTAGCATGAAAATAAATAAATAAATAAATAAATAAATAAATAAATAAATAAGCATTGTTTCTATCAGGTGACAATTTTACTTACTCATTTATGAAATAGCAGAAACTATCTCAATATTCGACATCATGTGAAAAATAGTGTATTTTTCTTCTTTTTGTCCAGAATGTCCAGCAGCATTACATATACCATGCTTTGCTCTGGTAACATTGCAAACCTCACAGAGCTGTAACTTGGAGAATAAGACATTGCTTTCCCACCATTACATGTTACTCTTTTAATCAGAGTTTACTGTGTGCATCAATGACCTGAAACCACCAGCAATAATCATGCCTGTAGTTGTCATCTCCTGGGCTGCCAGCTTTAAGCAGTGCTTTTTTTCCGTTGACACATATTGCTTAGCTGCTGGCATGACAAGTTGTTTTCTCACTGAAGCTCCAATAAAACACTATTGCTTTTGTATGAATTGGTAAAGAAACGTCACTATCTTGTTATCTTTTTCTTTGCATTGGCCTTGGTATTGTAATTTCCCACCCAAG
Organism: Eidolon dupreanum; assembly: GCA_028627145.1. Lineage (NCBI taxonomy): Eukaryota > Metazoa > Chordata > Mammalia > Chiroptera > Pteropodidae > Eidolon > Eidolon dupreanum. Next base: position 53,942,423 of record CM053515.1, read on the forward strand.
CATAATATAATTAAGAATACCATTCCTAAAAATAAAATAGAGTGAGAATTTTAAATATTATATTTTTCTTCTCATCTTAATGTTTTTCTTTAACCCAATGAAAAAAATGAAATAGGCAGCTTTTCTCTTGAGTGCACTTCTTAATGATGAGTTATTCAACTGCTTGCTAAAGTTATTCTCAGCCAAAGAAATTTCAGTTTCTAGCCAAAGGGAGAAAAATTCTACTGAAATACAAATGAAAATTTCAGAAAGCTACTGTAAATATTTTACCTTTACTTTTACTTATCTTTTCTTTCCCACACTGCATTTTTTAAACATGATGAGGTAAGTTCTTTAACTTTTCATATTTCTCTATTTATCTCAAGGTAAGAGCAAAATATGAATTTTCACTGTTGAATACACACCTATAGAATGACTATCCCCCCATCCAATTGGAAATGTCATATTCTGGTGAGAATGCAGAATAACAGAAACTTGTATTTATTGATGATGGGAATGAAAAATGACACAACCACTTTGAGATACATTCTGGTAGTTTCTTACAAAGCTAAACATGACAACCCATGTTCATGTAGAAACTTACATACAACTATTTGCAACAGCTGTATTCATAATTATCAATATCTAGAAGTACCATTGTGTCCTCTGATAGCTGAATAGAATATTATTTGATGATAAAAAAAGGCTGTCAAGCCAAAATAAAGACATGGAATAACCATAAATACATAGTGAAAATTGAAAAAAGACAGTCTGAAAAGGCTTCATATTATATGATTCCAATTATTGGACATTCCAAAAATTACAAAACTCTAAAGACAAGAAAATAACCAAAGATTTCTTCTTTTGTACCCGATTGCACAATTCCATGTGGAGATGGCTGTACTTTCACTGCTTGGTCCAAGTTTATGCCATGCTCCACAAACCGTGTAAGTAGACAGTGAAGTAAACAGTGACGGCTCACAGGGAAAAAGCAGGAAGAAGAAGAAATGCCAGGTGCTGACCTGTACCCTCTAGTGGAAATGGAGCTATGTGATATATTTCTATCTCAAACTTATGAAGAGTAGTCAGATTTTGTTCTTTTGGAAGGCAGAAGAGAGTCTCAGTGAAGACTGCAGGTCAAGGAGACAGCAAAGAATATGTGGAAAAGGCATATATATAGGCTTTCAGGCAACAGTCTGCTCTGATAAAATCAAAAGACATGTTGACCATCCTGGAGCAGTAGCTCTGATAAGTAAATAGATAAGGGGTAATGGATGAGAACATTACATACAGCCCAAGAGCTTTATTCAAGGTCTGGAATTAGTAACTTTGTCCTTTAAATAATTGTTTTTTTTCTACTTTGTCCAAAAAACACTGCCTTTCATAAAATATGGATATAACAAAAAAAAAAGTTTCGGGACTCAGGGATTGGGGTGGAATAAATAGGTAAAGCACAGGGTATTGTCTGCATAGTATAATTATTCAATGTGATATTGTAATGGTGAATATAAGACATACATTTGTCAAAAACTCATAGAAACTCTTCACAAACAGTGAACCGAATGTATACAAATTTAAAAATGCTTTACGCAGTAAAAAGAACCCAGGAAAGAATGCAGACTTGACAGAAGAATCTAACTGTATTACGAATATATGAAACAACTTTACTGAAGGGAATGGAAGAAAAATGGTACCTAAGTATCTTTAGAAAGGAGTAAAGTCTGTAAAACTAAAGGCAAAAAAGGAACTGAACATAGATATTTTAATCTCGTAGATAAAATTGTTTCTCTTTGGGGTATGATTTAACAATTCTAATACTACTATATATATTTACTGGAAAGAAATAATAAAATAGACTTTTATTGGTGAAAAGCCAAGTGTCTTACTGATGCAGCAGAATTTACAGATAAATAAGGCATGGAGGCAAGAATGATCCATGTTGTAATGAATTAGATATGAAGATATCGGTGTAATCTCATGTTTAGCTTAAAATAGGTACAGATAGTTACATAATTTCTAGATATTTCTAGATATGTTTATACAGCTAGGTTAATATAAACATGCAATTTTTTCTCTGTCAGCTGAGTGATACAAAGAAACGATACTCTAGTAGCCACAAGCACCTTTAGCTTCCACATTTTTGTTTCGAATGCCATTATTAAATAAAAAGAACCAAAACTTTTTAGAGAAATGACTGCTTCTAGGACTAGGCAAAGAAATATACAATATGAGCCTGAATATCTTGAAAAACCAGAGCGGGGAAAAACATATATACATTGTTTGGGGGTATGTTAAAGAAGCACAGGATTCAACTCAAGTAATTCTCAATAGTCAAATCTGGAAAATTTGAGCAAGAAAAATAAATAGATGATTATTAGATTATTACCCAAAGTATAAAATAAATATAATGTATCCATACTAATGAATACACTAATACAGAGAAATAACAAGTCTCCCATGCAGAACAATTTCGAATAACACTCCTTTGATTGTTGCCTGCATATTTTGACTTCCTTCTAAAATGTATAGTATAAAAAAGATGGAAAGAAAAAGAAAGGTAATTTTTCAGTGAAGTAACCTGACCAACACTAACAAAGGCTGGTAATCAAGGCTGACAACAGTTATAAATTATATTGACTGTATATACACTTGAAGTGATGTGATGAGCATGGCATTTACCTCTGTGATCTTACTCCCTATAATCCATAACTAACCCCAGTCTTATCATGCAAAAAAATCAGAAAAATTTTAATAGTTCATCCTACAAAAACTTAACTAGCACCCCTCAAAACTCTCAAGGTCGTAAAAACCAAAAAGAGAAAACTGTCACTGCTAAGAGTAGCCTAAAGAGACATGAAAAATAGATATAGTATAGAATCTTGGATGGAATCCTGGAACAGAAAAAAGACATTAGGTAAAATTCAAGAAAGTCTAAATAGACAATGGACTTAGGTTAATAATAATTATTTTTTAAAAAGCTAAGTTGGACTTCATTCAAAAAGTCTGCTTTTTGCAAGGGAATATTTAGAAAATTTTTTAAAAAGTCAATGTCATGATATGAAAGAAAATATGTATATATGTAGAGATATCTACTATTTTTTTCACATATATATCTAATATTTCTATTAGACATATATTAGATATGTATATCTAATATATAGATATATATTAAAACTTAACTAACATCTATAGATATATATTAGATATATATATATATCTAATATATATCTAATATATATATCTAATATATATATCTAATATTTTCTTTCATATATATATATCTGACAAAAGACTTGTACCTACATAATATTTTTAAATTACATTTTTAAATTACATTTCAAATTTAATTATTAAAAAAACAGTACAAAAATGTGAGCTTTATATTTCAACAATTATTCTTTAAAAAAATACATATAAATTATGATTGAGTACTGGAAAAGATTCTCAACGAGATTAGTAATCAGGGAAATGCAAATCAATAGAGTACAGAAATTACTATCTCTATACTAGAAGATAGTATGGACAGAGAACTAGAAATGGAAAATTGAAAATAATATCTTACCAACTGGTCTGTCTGTCACAAGAACATTACAATGCTTACTGAAGCTTCAGGTTCCTCATCTAAAAATTATAGAATTGTGCAGAATTATCTCTAAAGTCACTTTCAGTTCTAATGTTCAGTGATTTTATTTTAAGCAAGAAAGATAAATAAGTTGTATACTTTTCTTTTATTTTTTTTTCTCTTGACAGCTTTATTAATTCAACTTCTTTGGATAATTTCTGTAAAGTGATAAGCAGCTATCAGAATAGAACAATTCATCAATAATTTTAGCACTTTCAATTTGCAGTTTGATCAAAAGTAATAACCTTTAAAAATTTTTTCAATAAGTGGCAGGAATATCATCTTTTATTTTCTAAAATGGAATGTTATAATGCCTCTGTTACTAATCTAAACATTGCCAACTGGAAAATATATATCCTGTGTGTTACTATACATTAAAATTTTTGCTTAAAATACTTCCCAGAAATTAACTTCATCCCTAAACTGGGCCCTCGGGTAATGATTGATCTAACTATAAAGTTTACAATTTTGATATGAAACTTTGGAATTGCTATTTTGTAATAACAACATTGACAGTACTTCTAAACTTCATTTCTCTATCCATGTTGTTATGCAATTACAAGTTCCAGTTGATATCTGAAGTTTGGGCAGTAAAAGGAACTTCCTAAGATTGTATTAGTGACCAATGCATATTAACATGATAAAATGTTTTAATCTCCGTGTACTCAAATTGTTCCTCTCAAGACAGAGCTGCAGATAACGAAGCTGCTCCTGAATAGCTTAGAAAAAATGAAAAATTTCATATTCAAGTTGTTTTATGACACCAACATCATCTACACCAAGCACAAATATACGTATATACAAAAACAGCCCTCCAAAAATCTGTTAATGAAGACACAAAACAACTTTGAGTGAAAAATCATTCTATTTTTTTCATGGTACCACAAATGGATTTTAACACATTAAATCTGCATCATTTGCTTATCATTCATTATGAGGAGCTATGTCAATTTCCAAAGGAAATACAGCTTTGTTGTGTCAAATTGATGTATTTTACTATAAGATAGAGACCAAGGCATACAGGTCAACTCAATCAGAAAGCAGCAGAATTATTAAACATAGAGGAGTCTGTGTAGGCTGAGTAGGTTAATAATGGTAAAAATTAATATCTATTGATTGATTATAAGGCTAAAAGAATCCAGGAAGTGTTTTATTTTTCGTTTATATGTCACAAATCCCATTATACAGATGTAGTAAGCTGACTTTTAAGATGGCCCTCAATGATCCTCACCCATGGAATTCACACCTTTGTGCTAGACCCTCTCCTTGAGTGTGGAGTAAATCTCAAAACTTATTTCTTAAATTGGATATGGAAAAGTGATGTCTGTGCTATGATTATGTTACCTAAGACTGTGGTGTTACCTTGCCTGTACTCACTCTCTATTGACTTTTTGGATTATATACTTAGATGAAATAAGCTGCCATGTGGAAGAACGCCCAGGTTGAAAGTAGTTGAGAGAGCCACTGGCTAACAGCCAGCAAAGCCCAAATTCCAACAGAGGTCAAGAAACTGAATCCTATTAACATCTATGTGAATGAACTGGGAAGAAGATCTTTTCTCACTTGAGCTTTCTGATGGTACCACGTAACTTGGCCAACAATTTGATTGTAGCCGAAAGAAAATGTGAGATAATAAATGCGTGCTGTTTTAAGCCACAAGTTTAGAGATAATTAATTATGTAGCAATATTATCCTGATACAACACATGAGGACCTTGAATATTTGAGAAGGTATATACCATAGTTATCAAGTAGTTGAGAGGCATTTTCTGTCCCCTCTCACCAGCAACCTACATCTGGACCTATACCCAGGCTCTTCCAATCTATAAGAAATTGACTCATATCAAAAAAAGTATCACAGAAAATTTAGTAAGTAGAGAAATGAACATAGAAAGAAATAATTGGATGATAAATTAATAGTAAGTATAGAAATTGGTAAATATAAATGTAAATCTAAGTAAATAGTGATTTAAAAAATTAAATTTGAGAGACAGTGGGAAAACAGATGAGATTGAAATACAAGTCTAAGTGATAAAAAAGTAAAAATGATATTTATTTTGGGGCGTTTTTAGTCAAATATTTATGTGGAAATTTTAAGAGTTACCAAAATAGTAAATAAATAAGATAGAATATCTTATTTCTGAAACAAAATCAGAAAAGGAAAAGAAGGCTAGAGAAAATTAGATAAACCCAATAAAAACAGGCAGAGACTGAAAGTGAAAGAAAAGAAAAACTTGCAAAATATGGCACAGAAAAGCAATATTTGAATTCATACCTGTTAATAATCACAATAAACTAAAGAGATGAAATTCAGCTTTTCAAGACAGAAAATCTAAATTAATCAGAGTCTGTGAATCTGATTTTATATTAAAAGAAAACACTTCTAAAGTATAAAAGGAATGTTTTCAGTTAAGTATATAAATATAATTATAGAAATATTAACTATGATAAACAGTAAAACAGATATAGAATCCAGACCTTGGCTTTTAATATCATTGTTTAACAAACAGAATCAAGGATTCTTGGAGAAATAGCTGATTCTAGGACTAGGGCAAGAAATATACAAGATGAGTCTGGAACAACTTGTATCGGTGGAAGAATGTCAAGGAAAACATGAATCATCTGGAAGATCTCTTAATGGTCCAAGATGGAACAATCTGAACAATGACAGACATAAAATAGTAATGGATTATTACCAAAAGTATATATATCCATTAGTCCAAACTGATATCATAAATGAAGGAAGGAAAGAAGTAAATAAGGAAGAATAAGCAAGCAAGCAGGCAGGCACAAATCTGATGCAAGGAATTTCAAATAATTAACTGGACTTTTTACCCTCAGGGAGGTGAAACATAATTCTCTAATTTATAAATGTGAGATGTACATAGTGACTGCCTTTCAAAGATACAATATTAAAAGGAGGAGGCCACTTTATAGTGGAGAAATCTAACAAATACTACCACCGCCATGTGATTAAGGACAATATGAATAGTAATAAGTTATGCTGATATTATGTACTCTTAATATGATGTGATATTAATAGCACTTCACCTCTGTGATCTTTCTTCCAAAAGCCCATAACCCCAGTTGAATCATGAGAAAAACAGAGACACATCCCAAAGGAATGACATTTTACAAAGTATCTAACCAATATTTCTCAAAACTCTCAAGGTCTTCAAAACGACGAAAGCCTGAGAAACAGACACAGTCGAACGTAGACTAGGGAGACATGACAAGTAAACGTAAAGTTTATCTTGGATGAGATCCTGGAACAGAAAGAGATGTTAAAAATAAAGAAATCTAAATAAAGTACTGACTTTAGTTAATAAAATATTAAAAATGTAATTGATGTTATATTAATAGCAAACAAAATATAATTTAAGGCAAACATCATCATTAGGGGAAAGGGCTAATTCTTTAATTATAAAAAAGATAATTTCACCAGGAATACCAGTTTTTAATATCTATAATCTATGCATATGGCTTCTAGAAAGGGTTACTGATATGTAATTTTGTTATTGAGAGGTTAAAGAATAATCACCACTGCAACAAATAAGATCTGGAATTCAGTTAATCAGTATAAAATATTTAATTATTAAAATAATTAATAACAAAGCAACATGTATTCCTGTCACTCTGACACATACTTGAGCAAGGGGGCACTGCTCCAGCAAGATCAAACTTTTTTTTAATGCTTAGAAGAAATCAATTCTGTTGAGGAAGCAGTGTTCCTACAAAAAGAAAAAGAAAAGCAGAATAATAAAAAGGTACATGAGCTAAGTCATGAGAGTGGCCCAGAGAATGAGGAAATTGCTCAATTTGGAGAGCAAGAATATCATATTACTTTAGTTTCTTTAGGAGCTAGTATTATACAGAATAATATTAAGTAGTTATTAAGATAATAGATGACCCAGATATGCTAGAGATAATTGTGCCCTGGAAAATTAGATTACTATCAATTATTGACAACAGGAAACAAAATACAGCCATCCAGATCAGGAAGAGAACTAAAAAAGAATATTACTATGTGATATTGTCTAGGATTTGAATCAGTCAGTTTTGCACAGAATCTTTGCAATTATGTGAGTACAGACTATTTGAGGTCAAGAAGGTGATATGACAAATAAACACCACTTGCGAGAGGGAGGAGAAATGGAGATAAATTAATGGAAGTACCAGAATTTTTATATCTGAAATTTTTATAAATTAAAATTTTTAATTGAGATACTCCATTTAAAATCTATTTAGAAGCATCTTAAGATTTTGTCCACTTTTCTCTCTTATAATGTTAAGTAAATTTTCTAAGAATATGTTATTTTATTTCCTTAAATGTAAACCTATAAAAGAAATGGAATCTATCAACAATTTAGCCAGCAGTTCACTGGTAAGAACTGAACACTCTCTATGCCATTGCTTGCCAAGTGGAAGTATAATGAAGTGCTCATAAAAGTTCCCAGAATCTTGTAGCAAAGTAAATCATGCCTAAGTTGATACTATTTGGTGCCACTCCCTATGTTCAAACCATTGCTTTTTTTTCTTTTGAACTCTTTTGTTTCTATTCTGCCTCAGCTTTTGTATCTTGCCTTCTCTAACTCATACTTATGGCTTTGTCTTCTAACTTTGCTGTTTTATTTTCTTCCTGTTAGCCTGACTTTAATCAGTTTAGTGACAAAAGCTGTAGCTTAGCTTCAGGCCCTGCTTCTTGGTCTCTCCAGACACTGGCACAGACTTCCTGAGATTTGGATGCTCCGCTTTTAGGGTGCTGGATACTATGCTCACTCTGGCTGATAGTATTAAAGAAACCACCTATAGAGCAAAATGAGAAGACAGTATTTCCTTTGTATGTGGAGTGTCTCCTTTCCATCTTCCCCATTGTACATAGTAGTGCTGAACATGTAATGTTACCCAGGGTGGCTTTACAACTGTGTTACATCCCAAGAAGAGTCTGGCATACTACTTCCCTGCTTTGAAATCCATTTTTCTCCACTTATGTCTTTACTTAATCTCTCCAAGTCTCAGAGCTGTTTTCTATAAAATGGGAATAAGCACTAAACCATCAGATTGCATGAGAAGATGAAGATATATTGTCTTTCATAAGAATTTGTCTCATGTTTCTAATGAGGTAGAAACACACTAAGGGAAATTATCACCTCTTCTCATTTTCCCTTTACCTCATACCAGTGCCTAAGCACCATGGACACTAACCTATAGATATACCTACCCAATTTGATGAATCTATTGTAACATTCAAGAGATTATGATAAACTGCATCACACATTGTTATAACAACAAGTGGATTTAATTTCCTTTGTTATAATTAGTCAAGTATTTTATTGTCATGTTGTTTTGTTTTTAGTATATTAGGGCAAATATACCAGTTTCTTATATATCTACAATTGTTTGGTGCCTGAGAGCCTGACTGTTCACTACTGTTCTTAAAGAGAAAACCACAGGCCCAAAATGACAGCGTTTGATAGCCCATGATCACAAATCTAGATTTAACAAATGAGCTAATTGCTATTTCAATCTCTCCCAGAAACAACCTTAATCAATCAGTCTGGAATTTTCTGGTCAACACCAATGAGGCAATTTGTCACATTGTTCCCCTTAATCCCCATAGGAAAAAAAAAAGGGTAATTTGCATGATAAAAATTCTTGCCATTCTCTTCCCCCAGAAAGAAGAATAATCCTTACTTTTCTTTTGATAATAGCTCACTTGACCCATTTTTTTTCATATAAAAATCTTCTTTTTTGTACAAAACCTTTGGAGCTCCCTTCTAGTTGTTTTTAGAGTTGTTTAATAAAGCTAATTATATTTAGAAGCTGCTAAATAAAGACTTATTTAGTTAAATATTGTTTTTTAACACTGTCAAGGAGGAGCAGATGTTATGAGTGAATTTACTTCAATTTTATAAAACATTTTTCAGAAAGCAGCTAAGTTCCATTGCAAAAAATACTGTGTTCATATGCATAACAAAGAGTTGTTTTATTAAAGAACCAAAGACTTTTTCTATGGATAAGCATGCCCTCCAGAGATTTGATCCTGAATACAATGGTTTTCAGTGTCTATTGCTACTCCAGTGCCCTTTAGAAAAGTTGTGTTATGAAGATTGCAATGATGCATGAATGGTTGAGAATTAGAAAAGAAAATGGAATTTTGATGTCAAGGTAATATGCTTTTTTAGAACTCAGAATCACTTTGAAGCTTTCCCTGCCTCTCCTGGTTGTAACTTGAAGTCATGAAAATGAAATTTAGCTTATTTGATTTCCATGCACTATAGGTGAGACATTTTAAATTTTTTATGTCTTTTTTTTCCTAAAAAAACAATACTTAAAATTTAATATATTATACCCCAGACATAATTTAACAGTGCATAGAGGCATTAGGTGAATCAATGTTAATAAAAACAGCACAAAATATTCACAACTATTGAAGTAATAGCTTACTAAAAGCTTATTTTTTATTTCTTTTATCATGGAAATCACAATTCCTCATTTGTCAAAATGTCAAAAACTGAAAAGTGATACCAGAAACTGTTAAAATGCATTAGTCAAACCAGAATTAGTCGGTGTTAATGTACAAAAATTATAAGATATCACTATAAAATATCATAGAGAGCAGATATTCCACATTTATATGACAATTCCTTACAAAACTGTAAAATGTAAATTACTCTGTCTCCTCTCATTAACTAAGAACAAAAAAGAAAAACAGTGAGTCTAAAACAATGATAAAAAACACTCTGGCATTAACACACACAAAATTACCTGGCTTAACCCATTTCTGTACAGTATGAGTCTCTGCACACATACAGATTATATAATCTGTTGTCACCAGTTGCAGGCACCTGATATTTTGATTTTAAATAATGTGTACTGTAATGTTTATTTAGAACTAGTGATCTGTTTAATTTTAAAAAATTTATACCTTTACTACAACTCCCATGGATTTGTCTGGTTCTGACAGTTTCAGAAAAGGTCAATAATTATTGAAAAATAAGAAATATTTTGCCAACGTAAGATTCAAGGGGAAAAAAATAAAGCATATGTTGAACTGAACTCTTTAATCATATTTATATTAGTTCTATTTTCATGAAAGTGAGTAATTAATTCTACCAAATTATGATTAATGCTTGTGTGTTGTTAACCATACATATCCACTCCTCATCATCTCAAAAAAACCCTGGTTTTCTTCATGTGTTGACTTTACATACAAAAACCTTATGATTCAGGGTTAGGTTCTGATTGGTCTAAACTTGCAACCTTTGGAACAAGCTCAAAATAGTCCTATTCTGTTTCTAACAAGATACTGAGTTACTTTTCAGAGACAATAGACCAAAACCACAAGTCATGTAGCCAAAGCATGTGCAGAGGACATAACTTTGACCTCCAGCAGCATCAGGAACCAAAGTCACAGCAATCCACCCATGAAACAAAAGGACCAGGACATAAAGGGTATAACCGGAACTTGAACATTAAAACCTTTTCAGAATTGAAGGATCCCTTGTCCAGAAAGTTTCACTGCAGCAGCCCCTTACCATAAATGGCCAAGTTCCAAGGTCCTCCAATTAAAATGTGTCCTGCCAGCGCTGCTTCTGCAAACCTATTCTTCCCAACTCTTTTCAAATGCATTAAAACTCCTTGTCTCTTCCCTCTTGGAGAGACAGATTTAGACTCTTTATGCTTCTTGTCATTTGTCTTCTCAAAATAAACTCCTTGCTGCATACTCAGGGCTTTAGTGATTGGTCTTACTGTTCATCAGGCAATTGAATTGGGGTTTGATTACAAACTTACCACAGTCCTTAAGTTCAAATTTGCAGTAGTTGGTTTATGGATATATGAGAGAATTTAGACCAGTATGATGCGAGGATAAGTATATGCAGGAATGGCAAGTTTCTCATTCCATCTTTTATTATCAGGTCTGTATATGATTCTTGACACTGTGACAGTAACATCTCTTTCATGAGGGAAAATAACATGACAGAGCTGAAAGTTGAAAAGGAGCAAGATGAATGTGGAATTAATTTACATAAAATAATAAAGTGAGAGTTGTAGCTTAAATAATCAGAACCTAGCATACCAGAACAAAAAGTTAGAAGATTGTAAAAAAGAAAATTGAATTATTAACACTCATGCTTTAAATTTAGAATGTGCTTAGCATTTTTTAAAGTGCTTTCATACATGTTATCGTATTTTATCTTCCTGATAACCTAAAAAGACATTTTTTTTCTACCATTCTATTGGTGAGAAAACTGGAATTATGAGGTCTTATATAAACTCTCTAGGGCCATGCAAATTGAAAAATGCTCAAAGCTGGAGCCCAGGATTTCAAACTCCAAGCATGATGTTTTTTCTACTCCCCAGCGGCAGATCATCCTAAAAATAAATAAAAGGTTTCCATTTGATGTCATAGGTTCTTAGTAAATACATTGTCATGTCATAGAACCAAAAAAGGAAATAAGAAACAATAATAGGAAAAGAAGAAAATATCATCTTTTATTTTGTATTGTGACAATTCTCTGAGCAAGATATCTATGTCTTCCACACCCAGTTTAACAGGTTAAACAAGACTTTCCAATTTTCGGCATTGTTTAATGTTTCAGTCATCCTTTACTTTTTAATAACCAATCTTCCTAGATTCTTTTCCTATTTCCCCTATACCATCCTGGATTATATCTTTTTTTAGTATTTAAAATGTATTTTCTAGCATTCATTCTCCCCTGTTATCTATCCACATTTGTTTTTAAATACAATTAGTTCAGCTACTTCAGAAGCCATTTTCTATGAAATATATGACAAGAACTGATCTGAGTGTGGTTTACTCAGACAAGTATTTCTGTTTTAATAAGAAACATTCCTTCCCACCTTTGATTCTCTGTTTGCCTCAGGCTAAACAATACACAGACTCTACATTCTTTTTGTCATTTCAGGAAGACAAAGATAGCTGAGCAGTGGGACTTGCTTTTGAGTAACTGTTAACATTCTTGTCTTATTAGTATGCCTAAAGAAGGGCTCACAGAACACATTGTGTGGTGAGAGGTAATCATGTGACCTAATCAGTTTTTGCTTATAAGACAGATGAGAGTTCTCTCTTTAAAAAGTCATACAAATTGTACATTATTTAAATTTAACTTAATTTTTTAGAGGAAAAGAAAAATCAAATGTATCTCTTTTAGAAAGATAATGCTGGGGTAATATTGAACCACAAATATTTACTATCCCTCATTTTTTTTTTCTATCCTGAAAATTAGTCTTATTTTGCCACCATCAGTTACTCCTTAGAGTAAATTTAGTCAAAGACAATTTTAGTTTTGTTTAATAATTACAATTTTGGCTACTGTGATTTACACACCTCTATCAGTTTGCTTCTAAACTTCATGATTCCAGTACTCACTCCACCTCACCTCCTTTCAGTTCCATTTATACATTTATAGGTTTCCTATAGACCCATTGCCAGAAATGAGGGATTTTATCTGCTTGGGTCTTGGTTGAGGGCACATTGGAGGAAAATGGATGTTTTATGGCTCCTTCCTTTCTATCTGTTTGCCAGCACCAGTTTTTGGTGCACACATTCAATCTGGTTTCTTGTTTTACTGGAGACCATTTACCTACATCTCGCCAACTGCTAATTCTCTCAGTCTGGAAAGCAACTAGGACTGCTTGGGATTGTGTAGTGAAGCTGATGGTTTTTGAGACTCACCTGGACACGTACTTTCAGTTTCTAAAGTTAGGAACTGTTCAGGAGCATAGGAACCTTCTCCTCTACGATGTGGCTCTGGAATTATTCCTGAGTCCCTTACTCAGCTTTCTCCTTGTGGCTCTGGAATTTTTCCCTTGTCCCTTATTCAATCTTGTCTCTGTTTTGCCAAGGGCTGGAGACAGGATCGATGGCCTTGAGCAACCCCATTGCTCCAGGTGCCATGAGAGACTAGCCAAGACCTGAGACAAGATGAATAGCCTGTGGACATGCCCTCCCCTCTAGGATAAGGCTCTGGAGTCTTTCCCTTGTCTTTTGTTCAGCTTTAGCTAATCATAATATCATTATAATAACATCTGCATTACAAATATCAAATCTCCACCTGCACCCCACCTTGCCCACCCAAGAAAAACAAAAGCCCCCATCCAGAGTTCTATAGGACAAGGAATAAAGAGTTCCTCTCATCTGAAGCTTGGATCATTTGGAAAATTTTGTACTTTTCCCAGTTCCATAAGTACTGTCTCGATCTCATAGTCCTTTACTTAATAGCTAGTGGCATCAGGCTCTGTCTGCTTGTTCTGATACCAAGCTAACTGTAGCTGTGGCAAGATATTGATCTGTCCTATTTCTAGAATGATCCACTGATCAAATGTCTGCTGGACTTAAGAGAATTCCAGAATGTGGGGCCTTTAGTCCTAAAACTGGAAATATCTCAGACACCTGGGCCAGGTTGGTCAGCCTACCTGTTTTCATTCATCCTCAAACTTCATAGACAGATATGAGCACCTAGACAAGACATTCAACGTCGTACATGTGTCCGCACAAACAGTCTCTCACAAAGGAGCTTTTTCTCCTTCCAGTTCACTTCTTTTAACTTACTTGGTGCAAAATCCACAAAACCACTTCTGGGATCCTAAGGTATTTGAGGACAATCTGAACCAATAATAAATTAGAAGCTGAAATAGTTCTTCTCTTTGTTCTGTGTCAAGTTGTCAGTTACAATGCTTTGGCCTTTGGGAGAGTTAGAAGATAAAGGAAATCACTTTATCTCATTCAACCTTTCTTTAGCCAAAGTGATTTTCAGCTTTCAGCTCTTCCCAAAATATTATAATCATTTTAAGGGCAAAGTGCATTCTTTATTCCTTATTTTTATTATTAAATTTTGCTTTAAACTGTATTTCCAAGTCCACTCAATATATTTGTTAGAACCAACTTAAGAACAAATATTATTCACTGACAAGTATCCATCCAGATCAAGCTTTCTCAAGAGCCTTGGCTCTGAATGTAAAGTACAGTGAATTATATAGAAAGAGTACCTTCACATACCTAAAACAATTTATTCTATCTCATTTTTTCTTCCCACATTGTGCCTCCTTCTCTTTGCCAGAAACACATTTTACTGCTTCCATTAATATATTACAAATTTTTTTACATATTTCTCCCCACAGTGGCCTTATTTATCAGGCTTTCAAGATGCTTTTTGCTATACAGTCTGTTTCTAACAAAAAAAAATATATTGTATTTATATTGGCAACTGCAATTGCCAGGGCATACCCATAAATAAACTGTAATTTTAAGCATATTTCACTGGGACAATTGTTGTTTCATTTAATTTGGACAAGACTGATATCTGCTTTGTTACTGAACAATATTGTGCTATATCTAAGGCACTTTTGATGGTACTATCTCTCCCTTTGTGTTCTTTCAACTACCCCATCCCCACAGGCACACTGTATTATAGATATTTTGTTCAAGTGAAGAAAGCACAGATTTTTTTAAGCAACAGTGGGAAAAAGTATTTTACCTGTCAAGGTCTTTCCTGATACCCCTCAGATCACCCCAGGCAGAAACTTTCCACTTTCACTATATATGAGAAAATTTCTGCTAGATTGACAACATATTGAGAAATCAAGAATAAAATAAAGGAGAAACCTCCATATTGTTGTTCGATAGTGGCTGCACCAGTTTACAGTCCCACGTGGGTTCCCTTTCTCCACATCCTCGGCAACACTTATTACTTGTTGACTTTTTGATGATGGCCATTTTGACAAATGCGAGGTGATACACATTCTGATTTTGATTTTGATTTCCCTGATGATTACTGATGCCGAGCATCTTTTCATATGTCTGTCGGCCATCTGTATGTCTTCTTTGGAGAAATATCAATCCCTTATTGAATATATCATTACAAATATCTTCTCTCATTCGATAGGCTGCTTTTTCAATTTGTTGATAGTTTTCTTTGCTGTGCAAAATCTTTTAGTTGGTTCTAATCCCATTTGTTTCTTTTTGCTTTTGTTGTCATTCCCCAGGGAGACAAATCCAAACAAATATTGTTAAGACTGATGTCAAAGTATTCATTGCCTATGTTTTCTTTCAGAAATTTAATGGTTTTATGTCTCATGTTTGAGTCTTTAATTTATTTTGACATTGCTTCCAAATATATTTTTCCATTCAGATGGTTGTCTCTTTATCTTGTTGACGATTTCTTTTGCTGTACAGAAGCTGACTTTGACATTAACTGAGTGTATGAACTATTTTTTTAGGTCTCAGTTTTCTCTTTTACAAAATGGCAAGCAAATAGATTAAATGATGTCCAAAATTCCCTTTTCCAGGTTTATTTTTGTAGTGGAAACCTTTTGCTCAATGTTGAACCTAACAGGCAAATCCATTCCAAAAAGCACATCCTTTCTAGAGATCACTTGTAGAAAATAAATATTATATAAATTTGTGTGTTTAAAAAAAAAAGAAAGAAACCAACCATGGTAGACTTTGATTTTAAACTTCCAGGCCCCAGAACAGCGAGAAAATAAATTTCTGTTGTTTAAATCACTCAGCCTTTGGTATGGTGTTATGGCCCTAGAAAAGTGATACATTGTCCATCTGCTAACTCAGAAACCTCAAGGTTCTCTCCAGCGATTTAGTTCTTTCTTCATCCACTCGATCACATTAGTTGCAAAGTACTTCTGACTCCATCACCCAAAGCCTTAAGGCTCTGCCTGTCTCTATTCCCTATGTCATGTTTTATTTTAAGTGCCAAAATATAGCTTATTCCAACAATTTCAAAAAAGATTTTTCTGACACAACTATGCCTCCCACTCTGTCATTTTTTCACAACATTACCAACAATCAGCTTTGTAAAATGGAACACTCATCAAACCTTTCCCATTTTTATTAAACAACGTTTTGTTTTATAAATCTCCTTTGCCTATTTCCTCATTTTTTCGAGAAACAAAACTCTTCATACATTGATCTCAGTGCTCTTTTAAGTACATCTATTGTTCCTTTCAAGTTCTTTCTCATATCATACCCCAGTTCAAGAAACAGCAAATTTCATAAAGGTCCCCAAAATGTCACATAGTTTCATGTGACCAGGGTTTTGTTCACACTTTCTATGCCACAGTTTGATTTCCCTAAAAATGCCACTGTATATGTTATCTAGTTCCTTATTTTTTAGTTAAGTAATACTTGCCTTTTGCTTCATGGATGTTTAACAAACTCAAAAAAGAGCCTGGAGGCTTTCGCTTCAAATAAATGACAAAGGTTTATTTATGAGTCTTAGAATTTGCAAACTGGAAGCACAGCTAGGCAAAACCCAGAAGTGTTCCAAGGAACAAAGGTAAGTCATTGTTTTTATAATGTACTAGAATCACGATAGAGAAGGGAGTCCTGCATTCTTAGTTCTTTGATTGGTCCGTTATGATGAGTCAACTAGTATCAATAATCACGGTGTTGAATTTTAAGTGGTGGTCAAGAAGGGCATTAAGCAGTTTGGTCACACAGCGGTTTTCTTCGAGGAGGCCGTATGCTTGACTGGAATCCAGGGACCAGCACATATCACACAGATGATAATCTGTATAATGTCTAACGTAGGACTGAAAAGTGGCAGGATGCTTAAAATTTTGCTATTAAATATATATTTATTGTTTTCTCTCAAACTTTAAGTTTTGTTAATAATGTAGCAGTAAGACTGGGCAGAGACTCATTTTCTCCCCAACTTTACTCTTTTCTCATTGTTTTCCACAGAAGATTCTACATTTCCTTTATATAATACTTAGGTCTCTGAGTTACAACTGTTTTTGCATTCTTTTTCTCCACAATTATTTTGTGAGCTCCTAAAAAGTAGGACATGGTCTTATTCTTCTTTATGTTCTCAGATATCCAGAATAGTAGCTGAAATAAAGAAAGAACAACATTCATAGTTGTAGGATTGAGTTAACTTAAATACATTATTTAGCAGAAGAAATAAGAACAAAAGAGATATTGGACAAAGAGATTTGCTAAGAGTGAACATATTGGTAGAAAAGTTGACACTTTAATTCCTGTCTCCTTATTACCAATATCAGGCTGAGTTTAAGCATTGTGTTAATCAAAATTATAGAGATTTACAAAGGATTAATTAATAATTTATAGGTCCAATTGTACTTATTATCATGTAGTTTAGTAGTAGCAAGTTCTGTTCACAACACATAGAGGGTAAAGCCCACTGTAGTGTGGAAGTAAGGTACCCTCACACGTGATAGCTATGTTGGTCGATGTCTGCTGCTATAATGCTGTAAAAAACCACAGTCCCAAAATCTCAGTGGCTTAAAATACATTATGCAAGTCAGCAGATTCATGTGGTGGCTCTTCTCTAGGTTGTATATCAAGTTGCGGTCTAATCCATGTGTCTCTACTCTAGGTCTAGGCTAAAGCAGCAATTCCTTTCACATTCTAGTGGTCAAAACAAATTATATGGTCAAACTGAAATCAATATATCTAATACAAGGTCTCTGACATTCACAGTGCATTGGAAAGAACAATATGCCTTTTTGTACTCCTAGTTTTGCTGTAATTGATCCTGAAGGTTTCCTGAGTAGCTTACACTGTGAATAAGATGACAACAAGCTATTTGAATGAATGAATGAATGAATGAATCAAAGAAGTAAAGAAAAATGAATACTTTTTTTTTCTGGTGTAATTCTCTGACTTAGGAAATATAAGGAGAAACTCTATTAACCCTGAGGTTGATGAAGTGTGTATAACACTATGTATTACTAAGGTTGGGTAAGGGATAAGAATATGGCAGACTGCACTCAGATGTAGCTTGCAGAATTTGTCTACAGCAGAGTAACACAACCAAGGAAGTGTTTTGTTAGAAAAAGTGTCAAATACACAGGAAAATCAATATCATGAAATTATGTGGTACATTATTATTTTTCCTATTTACGACTTTAAAAATGATGTCTCAAATAGGAGTAACAAAATAGACTGACAGAGATACATACTTTTAAAGATGAGAATTTGCTCAAATAAGCCCCTGAAGTGCCAGCAAATAATTCTATTTTAATAGTACTTTTTTATTGATGCTCATAAAATTTCTCTTTCTTAGAGATTAATGCCGAACTAATTAATTTGGTGGCTCAATACAACAAATGGCAGTACTCAATTTTGTGTCAGATTTGGTTTATTGAAGGGAAATAAAGTGAAAGAGAAATTGAAAGTGAAAGAGAAATTGAAAGTGATGGGAAAAACTTGGCTTTATTTAACCACCAGGAACACATGATGGGAGGATCATAGACATAATTTAAAGAAATTTACATTTCCAGAATTAAAATTTTAAGACATTGGAATTAGTTATGTGATAGAGCAAGAGAGGGGGAAAGATAATTTTTTGTTTTATAATATGGTCATTTAAAGGAGAAAGATTCAGTATAGAGGAATAAAGCTGTTTTAGGAATAAGGAAAGAGAAAGGGAGGAAAACATGAAGTTACAGACACAGTAGAACAGAGAAGTCAGATTGGAAACAGAAACCAGGGGGAAAGTGCTGCGGGTAAGCCAAAGGGGCTTATTACTGACTGATGTAAGTATATGGGAACTGGGTTCTTATGACTTCCACAACTTCATATGGGCTGCTATGATACTGTAATGGTAAAGCTTTGACTAATATCCTTAAACTTTAAAATTGTGTAATCCAAAACAATTTTTCTGTTTCAATAACTTCACAAAGGAACATAATTTCAAGGAACTTGAGATGTTCCTCATAAACATAAGCAATTTCTTATAGGTCAGAGGTTTAAAATTTTATTCATTGGTAAAGTTGGAGGATTGACAGCTTAGTTTACTTGCAAAACCTTATTTGTAACCTTATAATGTTGCTTGAAAGTTAATATCATCTATGTTTATTTGTCCTTAGATGTGAATAAAACTTCCCCAAAGAGCATATGCAATGAGAATTTATGCACCTGGCCTAGATTACTTCCAGATCTTCTGAACAGATCATCTGAATACACTGTGTTAGGGGTATGGGATATGGGCTAGACTTATATATGTTGGTGATCTACTTGCATCAAATTAACTGAGTAACGTGTGAGCTCTGTTTCCTATCAACCTATGTTTCTGGGAATCATCATCAATGGAAGCCACTGACATACTCTGCTCATGGTAGTGGTTTTTAAAATTTTTAGTCATATATCTTTGAGCTCTGCATAGGTGGTGGAAATTCTGCCCATAGAAATTTTGAAAGTCACCAAAGAAGAATGCCCAATCTGCAGATTTAAGTATACATCATTTTATAATTTAATCTCGATATCCCATCAGTTGTGTTCCCTGGGATTTCTACTCTTAATCCTGACAGGTTTTGGTGGAGAGGGCTTTGTTGCCTTCTGAGGACCTCAGCTTTTTGAATGTGCTTGTTGTCAATTTCCTTTCTAGGAGTTTGATTTTCATCAGCATGTCTAGTCCACTGGCTTATAACATGCAGTGTATGAATAGGGCTGCTGATGACTTCTGAATATTGACATGGACTTATTGGTTGCCTCTTGGGAAGAAACCCAATCTGTAGTAGACATATGCCAGTTCTGCCTTGAACCATCCTATGCTCACCTTAGCACCACCTCCTGCCATACAGATTCTTCAACTGGTGATAAAAGTCCTGTCCGCCCAAACTTCAACTGGTTATGGACCAATACTGTTATGGAATGGAACAAAATTAAATTCCTATAAAAATGAAATAAAGAGAAAAAACAAATCCACAGAAAATACAAGTTCACATTTTTTGTTATTAGATTCATTTTGACATATTTTTCTGTCGAAATGCTGTGAAATATATAAACCTTTACTCTTAAGTACCGGTTTTCAGTCCAGTACTTGTTTATGGATTAAATTTTGTGTACCAAGGCACTGTAGAGGCTGGACTCTTTCCTTAGGGCTCTGACTATAAAGATTCACTTATTTCAAATAAGAAGTTTGAATTCAGTCATGCAGTTGATATTTGAAATTAAAATCATAAAGCAATTGTTTAAATAAATGAATTTAATTCAACATTTTGTGAATGAAATTGCATTGAACATGTGACACTCATTTGTCCATGTTTTTTTTTTTTCCTTTTTGAAAACTGAATTGATTCATTTTACAGAGAATTTAGGACCCATAAAGCCTAAAATATTTACTGTCTGCCTTTTTATAGAAAAAGTTGGCTGAATTATGTTTAAGGAACTTTTTAAAAAAGAAGTTAAACTATAAGAATTTTAGGGAGAGGCTTAAACATACATCTAATCTTAGGGTCCCAATAGCAAAGACATCTTTAATATAGAGAAATTGCATCAGATATTCACTGTGATCTAGCATCACTGAACATTCAAATAAACATATCCTCAGATCATGCCTGTCATGTTATCTTGTGTAAGGACTGAACTTCTATAAAGTTCCACCCACAAGGTAAAAGCTGTTCATTGTGCAGTTGTAACTATTTCAAACTTCTTTACAGTTAAAATTGTCACAGTTCTTAACAGGAACCCTGGTGATTCATTTTTTTTTTAAAGAATCCTAAAACAAAATCTGAATATAATTTTTATGTAAAAAAATGATGCCAATAATTACAGGCAAAACGAACTAAACTTTATTAAGGGATATAAAAACTGCGAGACAAGGCAGTTAGTAGTGATTGCCAGAGCAGAAAAAGTGAACTAATTGGAGAAAATAGAAAGGATAAAGAAGGAAACTAAGACATAATGATTGCCTGCTCTGTATCAGGCACTTTTTCTGTGCATATAATTTATTTTTCATAGTTGCCTAGCAAAGGAAGATGTTCTTTCTTTCTTTCTTTCTTTCTTTCTTTCTTTCTTTCTTTCTTTCTTTCTTTCTTTCTTTCTTCCTTCCTTCCTTCCTTCCTTTCTTTCTTTCTTTCTTTCTTTTTCTTTCTTTCTTTTTTTTTTTAACAAATAAGAAAACTGAGATTCATTAATGTTAAGATACATGTCACAAAGGAAAGTGTTGAGCCTGGCCACATGGGAACCAAGCCATACTTTCTCCATGACTGACCTAGGAAATGCCATGTGCAATTTTCTTCACCTTTGATTTTAAATCTGAGCTACAGGTCAGGAAACAAGCAAAAAAAAAAAAAAAAAAGTAGGCAGATTGGCTTAAGAGTTTCTTTCCTCTTTGAAGAAATATCCAACTTCTTGTGAAGCTACTTTTTGATCTCATCAGCAGACAGATTTTAATGACACCTGATCTTGCTAAGGATGTGACTACTAAAAGTGGCTCTTCAATGTATTAAAAACAACAAATGACAAATACAGTAGTATTATAATAGTTATCATTTTAAGTGCTTAGTATGTATTACCTATTAAGAATTATGTGTTAGTATCGGGCACTTGTTTAAAATAGTGTACTAAGCACCTTACATGTATTTAATTGTGTAAATGACAATGAAATCATATTGACTAATAGTCTCATTTTGAAAATAAGAAAACAAAATATGAGAGATTAATTTCTTCCTTGTGATAAAAAGTGGCTGATAAGAGCTAATAAGAAGCTAATGAAGGATATGAAGACGGTTAATCTGACTGCAAAACTAAGCTATGAACCACTATGTTATACTGTTTTACCCATACAAGCTTTTTAATTAATGTATTCATCTCAAAAATATATACTCAGTTTCTACTATAGGCTGTGTGTTCTGCTGTTATTGGAGTTATCACAGTGAGCATAAACTACAAGACCCTACCTTCAAGAAGTTCACTAATATATTTAGAAATTCGATGTGGTACACTGTTAGATTTGTTAGATAGGGTGGTGGGATTTTTCATTGAAAGAACTAAATTTTCTCCTGATATCACATATACATATATTTTTTTAAAAGTCAAGGAGAAGAAAAGGGAGGAATATCACCACTCCAACACTTTAAATATTCAAATTTTAAGACTTTACAAATGAAATCATCAGATGTGTAGAAGACAAACTATATAAGAAGAAACTATTGACAATTTTAGGTTTTTGGCTGCATTTATATTTTGCACATTCAATTCAAATATTTAGGTAATTTGAAGAAAAGAACCAGCATGTTCCTTTTCATGGTCATGTCCCTAGCCTGGATCTTGCAAGAGATAAGTAAAATGTTTTTAAAATATAATGATTATGAGAAATTTTATTTTTGATCTGGAATATTCTCAAATGTATGACTTATTTAAATTTTCCAGTTTATTTTCTTATTTGACCACAAAAGCTTTTTGAAGTCATCATTAAAATCTCCTTTTAGTAAAGCTACTCAGATACCAGAGTAAATATGTTTCCAAGGATTTTTATGGCCAATTAGAGGCAGAAATAAGATTTATATTGAATATTAGTGATCTATACATGTTTTTGGTATCTGTGAATATTAGACAATTGTAATAATGTAATTATAGTATAAATTGCTTGTTCAAAATGAAAGCATAGCTAGCGGCTAAGAGAAATTTCAAAACAAATAGAATATTTATTTTCCAAAATTAAAGCCATTGCTATAAAATCAATGTCACCTTTTGACAGTTGGTGTTATATGTTGAATTGCATCTTCCCAAAAAATATACATTGATGTCCCAATCCCTGATACCTGTGAATGTGACCTTGTTTGGAAACAGTATCTTTGCAGATGGAAATGAGATGAAGTTATACTGGGGTAGGGTACACTCTTAATCCCATATGCCTAGTGTCATCATAAAAATAGGAGAAAGATACAGAGACACACATACTCACAGAGGAGAATGCCGAATGAAAAAATAGGCACACAGAGTGAAGAGGTCATATGACAATGGAAGCAGAGCTTAGAGTTATGCAGCCACAAGTCAATGCCAAGGATTGCCGGCAACCACTCGAAGCTAAGAGACAGTATAACCCTGCTAATGGTTTTGAAGTTCTAGTCTTCAGTTATGTAAAATAATAAATTTCTGCATTTCACTATACTCAGTTTCTGGTAATTTCCTGCAACAGCCATAGGAAGTTACCATATAGAGCTTCCTTGATTTAATGCTGAGCTACCCTCGTTTACTAAGCATCTTCATTACTGAATCTATTCCTATAAAAATACAAAAAGTTCTGCTCATAAATGTAATTTTCTTATTAAAAAGTTATTTCTTAATGTTGTATCTTTGTTTGGCCTAAATTTTACTAATTTGTTTTCTTATTTGTTGCCTCATTCTGGAGTTCAAGCTCTTCATAAAGCTTTGAAGTTTTCCACAAAATACGTCTGTTGCATTATCAGATTTATTTCTCTTTTAATTTCTTTACAGACAACTATCATTTAGATGCACTGATTTTGTTCTTGTTGATTTTAATAAATTAGCCAGCTCCAGACACTCTAACAAACAAATTGGAGAGATTTAAAAAATGAAATAAAGCTGAAAATTCTCTGATAAATAAGTTCTTACTTGATGCTCTTAAAGGGAAAGTTCTCAGCAACTACATTGAACAATTAATTCCAGAATAGAGTTGTCCATTTCTAATTTTAATATTTTGCATAGTTTGTAAAAAAAAAAATGTACACCCAGAATAGTACTCTTAAATTAAATCTACATTTAAACAAATAATTTAGAAGCTAATATCTCACAACCACTCAGATCAAAACAAACAAATATTGCCATCATTTCATACATGACCCCAGCTGTTTCAACCTACCCCCTTCTTTTACTCATAACTGCCAGCTTAAATTTTAAGCTAATGATTTTTTTGCTTTTTTTTTTATAATAGTACTACTTATATATGTATCACCAAGCAATATCATATATTTGTAGCAGATTACTTTTTACAAAGATTATTACATTATTCCTTCTCCTAGATGTGCTTTTACAATGTGACTTTGCCACTCCACTATCAAAAGGTGGAAGTTAATTCTCCTCCTATTAAATATCAGATAGCCTTTGTAACTTACATGTAACCCACTGATGCTATGTGATTTCCTTAACTTTGTAAGAAGTCTTGTAGCTTTTGCCTTAATGTTTTTAAAGTGTTATTTCCAAATACTTCCTTTTGGAAGCTTTTCTCTCATAATTCAGCACCATGTTTTGAGAAGCATAAGGCAGATGTGGTGGCATGTGAGGTGCTCCAATCAATTGTCACAGCTGAGCTTGGAATACCGTGACCAAATGTATGTCCAAGATGATCTCCATTTTGACATCGAAAGTACTACATTTTGGGAACTCCTTCAGTTCCAGACAAACTGGGACAGTTCATTGACCTATCTTAGACTCATTCCAGCCCAAAAATGTGAGTGAATAATCCTCTAGATGATTACAGCTGCAAACATTCAAACCACCCACAGCCCTTCAAATCTTCTCAGCTGAAGCCTCAGACATAATGAAGCAGAAAAAATCATCCTTCCATGCTCTTTCTAAATTATTGACTCAAGGAACTTATAATAATAAACTAGTTGTTGTTCTCTGCCACTGAGTTTGAAGTACTTTGTTACACAATTACACATGAGAATAATATTTTAAACTACTCTTAAAGTTTTTATAAACAACGTGCTTTGTATTTTTTGTGTATGTCTTCATTTTTCTTCAGAACAAATGATTAACAAATTTGAAGATATAGAATAGCAATTTAAGGAAAATTTTATAACTATGAGAAGTACTAAATAATGATAAAAAGTTTATTTATTCAAGGAGTCATAAACATTCTAAATGTAACTAACAACAGAGCGTTCAAATACATGAGAAAAAAAAACATTAGAACTGCAAGGGGAATAGCGAAATCCGCTATTATCGTTGGAAAATTCAGCATCTCTCTCTCAGCAATGATATATCCAGCAGAAAGAAAACCAGTACTGGTATACTTAAACTAAATAACACCATTAATAAATTGGATCCAATTAACATACATAGAACATACGTATTTCTCAAGCTCACATGGAACATTCATCAAGACAGACCATATGTTGTATCATAATATTTATTAAATTTAAAATAATGGAAATTATACAGAATATGTTCTTATTCCACAATGGAATTAAATAAAAAGTCAATAACAGAAAGATAGCTGGGGAAAAAATTGTATTTGGAAATTAAATAAAAATACTTGTAAATAACACATGGATAAAAGAAATAGCAAAAGAAATAAAAATATTTTGAGCTAAATAAAAATTGAAAACATTACATTAATATTTATGAAATGCAAGGAAAGCAGAAATTTATAGCATTGAATGTATATATTATAAAAGAAGAAAGATCTTAGATAAAAATATTAAGTTTCAACCATTGGACACTGCATAAATAACAGGTAAACCTAGCTAACATAAATGTAAAGCAGAAATTCATGACATTGAAATAATAATTAAAAGGAGAAAATCAACAAAACCAAAAGCTAGTTTTTTGTTGTTGTTGTTGTTGTTTTAAAGCAATAAAAGTTATAAAGCCCTCAGACAGGGTAAACAAGAAATAAAGAGAGAAGAGAAAAATTACCAATAGAGGAAATAAAAGACAGGTCATTATCACTGATTTCATGGACAATAAGATTGGCAAAGGGATACTACAAAAAACTCTAAGCCCACAAATTTGTTAACTTAGATGAAATGGACTAATTACTGGACATGTACAAACTAACAAAATTCACACGAAGAGAAACAGAAAATTTGAATATATATATATTCAAATATATATATAATTTATAAATATATATAATTTATAAATATATATGTATAATTTATATATATGTAAATTAAATCAATAAGTAATCTTCCAAAAGAAAAATAAATCATTAGGCCTAAATGATTTTACTAGTGAATTTTATCAACAATTTAACCCATTTCCCATTTGTCCCAAGAATACTTGCCAGTGGTGCTTGTGACTGCAGTGTTTACCCCAAGATAACTCATGAATTATGATCCTTAACTTACCCCCACAGTTTGCCACAAAATATCTCGCTTTTATTATTATTTTTGCAATGCTCTAGTATGTCAATAGTCTTTGAAAACAAATGACATCATTCTATTTATAGCATTCTGTTTTTAGTAGTAGTATTTTCATTTACAAAATATAGTAATTCTCGATTGCTGAAAATGTCAAATCCTAGAAAATGTAGCACTCCTACACGTGATGTTAACATTATTCTTGAGCAGTTGTTAGCCAAAGATTCATTTGATAAATTCAATTTTTCCATAATAGACAATTCTGATATTTTTTCCACTAGTACTTTGAATGATTTGGAATCTGATGGAAATGGCCCTTATCAGCTGACATAGGTTGCTCTCTGAATCGGTCAACTCCTGTTACGATTCTACGTCAAAGGTAAGATTTTACCAGCACACCAGGCAGAAAAGTTGATGTCGGTGATACCACTGACCCACTGTAGCATTTTCAATTGTTCTTTCCTGAGGAATTTGTTTCGAAAATTACCAGCAAAAGGAATGCCCAAGATGCCTTTCTGGCTTCAAAGCCATCTGGTCTGAAAGGATTTTCACAAAAGGATAAATGGAAAGACACTGACAATAACAAACTGAAAGTCTTTTTTGCAGTAATGTTACAACTGCAAGGTATTTTGTAGAAACCTGAGCTGGAGATATTTTGGTCGACAAAGACTCTTTTGGATACACCTTATCTCAGGCAATTTATGACTGGTGAAAGTTGTTTCTTTTGCTTCAGTGCCTGCATTTTGTCAACAATTCTTCCATATCTGCAGTTTAATCAAAAGCCCAGATTTCATTGCAGAATATCAAACCTGTGTTTGACTTTATTGTAAAAAGGTTTTCAATTGTATATACTCCAAATGAACCATTGCAGCTGATGAAACACTGATGCTATTCAAGGGGTGGTTAGCGTGAAGCAGTACATTTCATTGAAACAAGCATGATTTGATCTCAAGCTGTATGTACTTTGCGAAAGTCAATCTGGTTATGTGTGAAATGCGCTTGTTCACACAGGGCCCACCCAATATGCATTTGAAAGATTCAGCTGATGATTTGAAATCTTCACACATTGTTCTTACCTTGGTCAATGATCTTTTTGGCCAAGGATATGTCTTCTTTAGTAACTTATGCATTTCCCATACATCAAAACAAGACTGATGCAGTTGAGATAGCTCATTTTCACAGAAAACAGATGCCAAATGATCTGGGGGGTGGGAAAAAAAAAGAATTGCAAAGGAGACGACTGTAGCCAGCTTCTGAACTTATAACACTGAAACGATGTGACAAGAAGGAGGTGACGGTGTTGTCAACATATCACAATGATACTGCGAATGAAGTAGGCAACAAAAAAAGAAGCCATGTGTCATTGTGGATTATAATGAAAATGCAGGAGCAGTGGACTTGGCTGATGGGATGCTCACTTCTTATCCAACTGAACACAAAAGGCACAAGTTTTGGTATAAGAAATTCTTTTGCTGCCTTCTAAATATTACAGTGATGAATTCCTGCATACTGATGAAGAAGGACAATCCTGAGCACACAATCAGCAATGCAAACTTAAGACTGACGTTGATTGAAAGAAAGCTGGAAAAGCATTGAAAACCAGGGCAGCAACATCTTTTAGGTCATCTGTGCTCTGATGATGCCACAGCTCTCTGCCTGCCTGGAAGACATTTCCCCAAGAGCACACCACCAACATCAGGAAAAGAGAATCTAACTGGTTGCTTCGAAGTTTGCTTCTTGCACAATGACAAGGATGGCAAGAAGATCCAAGAGAAAAGTGATATTTTTTTGCACAGAATGTGATGCTCCCCTTTGTGTTGTTTGAGTCTTTGAAATTTATTGCACACTAAAAAATTATTAAATACTGATCATCATATACATTAGGATTAATGACAGATTCTAGTTAGAAATAACTCTAAAAACAGTTTCTGTATTTTATTTTCACATTGAAAACTGGTCAGATCTGCTTCAGTCTCAAAGAGCATGTTTATGTAAAACTAAATTAATGCTGGCAGTGAGTTGTACTTATTTTCTAAACAGGAAATGGATTAAAGAAGAAATAATACCAATTTTCCACATTGTCTTCTAGAAAACAGAAAAGCACTTTTCAATTCATTAAAGAGATCAGTTTTACCCTGTTATTAAAACCAGATAAAGACATTAGAAGAAAAAAAACCAGGCCAATATCTCTCATGAATAGAGACGAAAATATCCTCAACAAGTATTAGTAAATCAAAATCCACCATTTAAAAATATAGTTATACATAATGGCAAATGGGATTTATTGTTAGTTTTCTAGAGTATTTCATAATCAAAAACCAATTAATATATTACAGCATATAGATAAATCATAGAAGAAAAAACATGATCATATCAATCAAAGCAGAAAAAACATTTGACAGATCCATCACCTACTTATGACTAAAAACTCAGCAACACATGAATGGAGCAGAGCTTCCATAAATTGATAACATCTATGTAAAACTTATTACTAATTTTATACTTAATTATGATAAATGGACATTTACCCCTAAGTTCAAGAACAAGGCAAAGTTGTCCTCCCTCACCACTCCTATTCAACATTATATTGGAATTACTAAATAAAACAATCATACAAAAACAAACAAACAAACAAACTAATAGAAATACATGCATACTGGAAATAAATAAAATTGATTTATTCATCCCTTCTTTCCTTCCTTCAAATCATTGGTAACTACTGATATATTTATTGTCCCTGTATTTTGTCTTTTCTAGTATGTCATTTAGTTAAAATCATATAGTATGTAACCTTTCCATATTGTCTTCTGTCACTTAGCAATATGCATTTAAGGTATCGCTGAATTTTAAAATTTTTAACACATTCTGAACGAGACTCTTATCAGGTATATAACTTGCAAATATTTTCTCTGGTTCTGTGAATTTCACTTTCTTTATTGTGTTCTTTGAAGGTTGAAAACTTTTTTAGAAATTGAATGAAGCCTAAATTTTATATGTATGTGTGTATGTGTGTGTGTGTGTGTGTGTGTACATATTTATATCTATCTACCTTTCTATTATCTATCTTATCTATCTACCATCTATCTATCTATCTATCTACGATCTCTCTCTCTCTCTCTCTCTCTATCTACCATCTATCTATCTATTTAATCTATCTATCATCTATCATATATCTATGTATATTTCCCCTTCAGTTGCTTGTGACTTAGATGCCATATCTATAAAACTCTTCGTAATCCAAGGTCACAAAGATTTACACTTATTTTTTCTTATACAAGTTTTATAGTTCAGCTCTTACATTTAGATATTTGATCCATTTTTGAACATGGATTTGAACATGGTTTGAAGTAGGGGTCCAGTTTCTTCTTTCACTTGTAGATATTGAGTCAAGCACTATTTATTGAAAAGACAATTTTTTTTTTCTATTCAATTGTCTTAATGCTCTTGTCAAACATCAATTGGCCTTACATGTAGTAGCTTATTTGTATACCTTCAATTCACTTTATAAATTGATGTCCTTAATCTGTATGTCACTGTCAATTATGACAGCTTTGTAGAGTATGTTTTAAATTTGGGAGGTCTGAGAGGTCCAACTTTGTTATTTTTTCAAGTTTATTCTTGCTATCCCTGGTCACTTGCATTTCCATATGAGTTTAAGAATCAGCTTGTCTACTTCTGCAAAAAAAAAAAAAAAAAAAAAAATGGAGTCGAAAATTTGAAATATAAATCAATGCAGGGAGTATTGATATCTTCTCAATAACAAGCCTTCCATGCCATAAATGTGGAATGCTTTTCTACTTATTTAGAACTTTAATTTTTTTCAGCAATGTTCTGTAGCTTTTAGGGTCTAAGTTTTAGTTTATTTTTTCAGATTTATTTCTAAGTACTTTGTTTTTTGATGATCTTTTTAATATAATTGATTTCTTAATTCATTTTCAGACCATTTATTGTTTGCATATAAAAACAACAGATTTGTATATATTGACTATATCCTTCTGAACTTGTTCATTAGCTCTAATAATTTCTTGTTACTCATTAGGATATTCTATATACAAGATTTTGTCAAGTACAAATAGTTTTATTACTTTTATTTCAATCTGGATGCCTTATACTTTATTTTGTTGCCTAATTTTTCTGCCTATCATCTCTACTACAATGCTGAATGGTAGTGGTTAGAGCAGATATATTTGTTTTTTTTCCTGATCTTAGGAAGAAAGCTTTCAATCTTTCACAATTTCACTATTAAGTTTGTTTTTGGCTATGAATTTTTCATAGATGAACTTTATCAAACTTAAGTTCCCTTCTATTTTTACTTTGTTCAGTGTTTTTATCATAAAAGGGTGTTGCGTCAAATACTTTTTCTGTCACTATTCATATGACTATGTATTTTTTCTCCCTTTATTCTATTGGTATAGTATGTTATATTCATTGATTTTTGTATGTTGAGTCAGCCTTAAATTCCTTAGATAAATCCCGCTTAGTCATGAAATATAATCCTTTATTCTTGGCGGATACTGTTATTCCAATGTCTGGGCTTTCTTAGGAATAGTTTCTGTTAAATATTTTCCAAGGCAATTGATATTTTTTATTGTATTGTAGTTTTTCTTGTCAGTTGATGATATGTAGAACTACAATTAATTTTTGTTTATCGATTAAATATTCGGAAACCTTGCCAAACTTTCTAAAACATTATTTAATAAAAGTTTTTAAATTTTTCTGTGTAGAGTGATATCAAATAAATTGATGATATTATAAAATTCTTTTTCAGTATGTATATAACACTGGATATTATCTCAATTACAATATTGACTATTAGCAGACACTGTAGGCCTCCTTAACTACTAATTTTTTATTTCAAAAGGTAAAAATTCAGGTTTTTAACTGAACATAATGTTTGTTGTAGGTATTGATAGATTGCTTATATTAGATTAAAAAATACTCTTTTTGCCTAATAATATATTTAATCACAAATAAATATCGAATTCTATGAGCATTTTTCTACAGAAATACAAATCATCAATTTTTTTTTATTAATGTGGTAGTTATATTGATTTATTTTTTAATGTTAAATAGTCTATATTGTTGGAATAAACCCAAATGCCCATGATATAGTTTTTATTTTATGTAATTTTGCAATACAAAGTCCTTAAAGTTTTGGTCATATTATGATATTGACCTATTATTTTCATTTCTCTTAATGTGCATTTCGAATTTTGGTGTCGATTTTGCAGCCTCATAGCATAAATTGGGAAACAGTGCTTCTTTTTCTATACTCTGCTATATTTTTGTAAAGTTGAACTTCTTATTTCTTTATTGAAACTTTGATGTAAGTTGTTATGGAAACCAACCATCCCTAAAGTATATTTGCATGTGTCTTCGTGTTGTTGTGCATCTGTATCTTTTGTTTTGTTTATAGACATGGATTTTCTTTAAAAGTTAATTTATTATCTCTAATTGTTATAGAATTATTATGGTTTTCTGTTTATCATTGAGTGTAGAAAAATATTTATTTTATTTAAAATGTCAATGTTGGTATAAAACTTTCTATACTATTCCAATAAAATCTTGTTAATATCTGCAGCACTTATTTTGAAGTACTTTTTTTACTTCTAATATTTATTGTCTATCCTTTATTTCTAATTTGTTTACTTATTGTTTAGTGTATTCACATATTTTTTAAATTATTTGTTTGAAAAATAAGAATTTGGTTCTGTTGGAGTATTCTCTTAATCCTTTGTCAAGTCGTTTACAACTCTGTCTTAGCTTTCACTTCCTTTATGGCTACCTGAAGGGCAGCCACGGATGAGAGTTTAAGTTCTTCTCTGGTCTTTCTTGAGCATGTATTCATCCCTGATATACATATAGCCTAGAGAATCCCAGATAATAGCTTTTAAAATCCCTTATTACTTAAGTATTTCCATGCCCAACTTCTTCCTTGTCAGGTTTCTATTTCTGTCTATTATTGATTGCTCTCAAGTTTTCTCTTTTCTTCTATACTTTTAACCAATGATACTGGGAAGGTGCCTCAACCCTGATAAAGCTCTGAGACAGATGAAACAAAGGTAGAATCTTGAGCTGATCCTGCAAGGAGCCAACAGAGAAATCAAAACACACAAACACAAGTCTTTGAGATTAAGGTCCATATTCCTCCCTCTGAAACCAGAAACACCCACCAGCCTTCATCCAAGGCTGCTGCTTAGCTGGGGAGGGAAGCATGCTAACAGATTAAGTAAATGTGCCATAGCAATATTTTAGCAAAATTCAGTAGTGTTTCTTTTCCTTCATTAAATGTTCCTAAAAAGTTTATTCTAACATATTTTGCCAGCTTATTTGTTGCATTTCTGGAGTGATGAGTTTTGGAGTTTCTTACTCTGCCATATTCATTGATAAACACACTATAAGCATTATATTTTAGTGATAGATTTTTTATTAAAGACAATTAATTAGTTAAGGAAGAGAACTGTCCATAAATTTGTCAGAAACAGACACAAAAATACATAAATTTGGCATTAAATTCTTCTTTTCTTCTTATTTTTGATTGGTTGCTTTATTTCATCGCTCATATTTTTGAGCCATCCTTATGTTCTTAATTATCTTAAATTATTTTTGAATATTTATTTTCTAATAGAGCTGTACAAAATTCATAATTTTTATAAAAATTTTCTTCTTTCTATATATTTAGTATTTTATAAAGATTGAATACACATGATGGAAAACATTTTAAATTAAATAAATCTGT
The DNA here is from genome assembly GCA_028627145.1 of Eidolon dupreanum. NCBI lineage: Eukaryota > Metazoa > Chordata > Mammalia > Chiroptera > Pteropodidae > Eidolon > Eidolon dupreanum. The sequence continues at coordinate 53,975,601 of CM053515.1, forward strand.
TTTCTGATCTCAAATGAAAATCATAAAAATTTGAAGGTAAAATACAAATACTATTTTATTTTTATATTGAAAAGCATTCACTATTTGTATAATCTTTTCTTATTTTATGAAAGAAAAAAGCCTTTATCATATGAATACTATTTTAATGCTATATATGAAGTGTCTTAGTGCCACCATGTTTCAACAAATTGTACTTGTAAAAAGTATTATAAAATCAACCCTAGAATCAATAAAATAACTGCCTCATCAAAGTAATTTTTTTTATATAAAGAATGTAAGCAGTACCTGATTTGAACTTTTTCTTCGACAAAACAGGAACTGCCTGATTTGTCTTTTCATAACATAATCACCTCTTCCTTCCACAAAATAATTTAAAACCTGAATATAATAAATTTTAACTGCACTGTTTTAATAATGGTTTGTTAGTGTCTTATTATGCTGGTTTATTATATAGTGAGAGATCCACAGATAGAAGATTCAGTACGACTCTAAAGTTACATTTTCTAAAGAAAAAATATCTCAAAGTGATAACAAAAGTTTTAAACTGGCACAACCGAAATCCAGGGAAAGATACGTTCTTTGCTTGGCGAAGAACAAATTTCATTGTCTGGCCGCTCACCAATACGGATACGTAGCACTGCTACCTCAAAAATTATAGTTTCAGAATTTACCTCCCTGTGCTTTTTTTCATGAGAGACAAAGAAATGTAATACCTCCCTGTGCTTTTTTTCATGAGAAACAAGGAAATGTAAAGATTCTGAGGTTTGAGGACCCAGATATTTGAGTTAAAATTGTGACTGTCACTTATTTCTTTGACTTTCAACCTTTAATGCATAACTAATAAAATGGGGCTAAAATTCTCATCTTTGTAGAGTTGTATTAGAGGTAATTAATTGAAATGCATGAATACTTTATAAATAAAAATATCACAAAGGAGAAGTTATTATTTTAGCAATGGAGATAAAATATTTGATTCAGTGATTCCTTGCTGAAAAAAATCTGAAATCTGACCCCCCAAAAATGCCACTTTATCCTGTAACATAACATATACCCTTAAGTTAGGAGAAGCAGGTAGCAACATTTATTATGTGATAATAAATTCCTTTTATAAAGGAATTTATTATCACATGATCACCAGATATTTGGGCACATTCAGACAAGGACAGGTGGGAAGGTAAATTAAAGCTTATCACATGTAAAAATTGGTAAGAATGTCTCCTCTCCTATCAAGAATATATTATTTATTGTGAGTCTTTTTTTCCTGCATTGTAGTCTAGCAGTCACAAATGCAAATTATAATTAAAAAATTTCAACTATAAAAGTGGCAATTTTATGGTTTGGCCTAATACTTTATTCTTATCAAACTATAAAATCTTTCTAATGTTTTTTTTTTTTTAAAATTTAGATTTATTGCAGCTAATGTCCTATTCTTTATATTATTTCTCTCTGTTTTATCTTCACTAAATGGCCATCTATTCTAGGCTTGAATACATCAAGTATATTACAGGCTCAATTGTGCTCCCTAAAATTCATGTTTAAACTCTAATGCCCCAAACCTCAGAAAATAACTGTATTTAGAAATAGAACTTTAACCAGGTGATTAAGATAAAATAAGTCCATTAGGGTGGGTCCTACTCTAATCTTCCTGGTGTCCTTTTATGAAGAGGAAATTTGAGTACACAGAGACCCCAAGGATGCCTGTGCACAAAGGAAAGACCATGTGAAAACAGTGAGTAGACAGCCATCTACGAGCCAAGGAGAGAGGCCTAAGAAGAAGTCGAACCTGTTAACATCCTGATCTTGGAATTCTAGCCTCCAGAACTGTAAGAAGATAGATTTCTGTTGTTTAAGCCACCCACCCTGTAATGGTAGCCCTAGCAAACTAATACAGTGTTACAAACTCATAGTAGAGGAAAGAAAATTATGTTTACTAAGAGTATGTTTGGTTTTAAGCATAGGGTTTCATAAATCTTAAGGTTTTACTTTGTTTTTAAAATTTTAAGCTCTGTCATATTGTTAATCCATATAGCACATTTGAACAAGCTTTGAATTTGTTCAGCAATTGCGAAGGGTTGGAATAAGCAATCAGACTCACTAGGTACAGGGTACAGTATTAGATTGACCAATCTGATACTGCATTTACTTAGCTTTATGAAAAAACAAAAATAGATTTTAATCTCATGGGGAGGCCTAGCAGCTATACAATAATGAACTTATTTTGCCCTGTACCCGGTGGTTATGTAAGGTTGTCTCAGATAAACACATAGAAACTAAAGTATAGATAAGTCACACTGACACAGTGAGGCTGCACTCTCAGTTCCCTACCAACTAACTATACAGTCTGGCTTTTGACCACTACAATACTGTCAAGTCCATTTCTATTTATTGACACATGATATATTATAAATGGGTGCGCTTAACAAGTGTTGAAATCTTTAAAACTGAAGTAGAAACCTATTCACTTTGGCCTTTGATTTGTGTTGCCCAGTAATTGAATTGTTTTATTCTATTGCTCTCCAGAAAAGTAAACACAATTCTTTTAAATTCTAAAAATAGTTTTTATACTAAAAACAGCTTCTGGCTCATTATCTTATTAACTTAAAGATTTGGATCTAATGAAAGAATCATATCCTAGTACTGAAATTAGAGTATAGAACTGTGTCACAAATTGCTGGCTTTAAATCTGAACCAATTAACTTTGTTAAGGTTGATACCAAAGGCATATATATTCAATTGACTCTTGGATACCACTCAAATATTACACAGACACCTCAATTTCACCTCATCCAAATGTCCATACGCACTCATTCCACTGCCACAATCGTTCATGCCTCAGATATATTAATTAATTAATTAAAAAACAGTTTTTATTAGAACTAAATTTTAACATTCTCCTTGATCGAAAAGAGATAACAATAACCTATTTGCAGGGCCAACAGCAATAAGTGAGGCCAAGTCATTCTTTAATAAATATTTATTTAATTAATTGATTATTTAATCATATAGCCTAGATGGTTCTTTGAACTTCATTTAATGATTTGACTAACTTGGTAAAAATATATATTTATGTGCAAATGAAAGTATTTTTCCATTTGTGTTGTGTGTATAGACATTTTACCACATATGGATATTTATTAAGACAAAAACTATATTATCTGCTGTGCTGCATAAATTTGAAGGTATTAGTTATTTTTCTCTAACTCATTTTTTACTTCTTAAATGCTACAGAGATAAAACAAAAGTTTACATAGTCATGAGATCATTTCTTCCTAACTATATACTAAGATGTTTACTTTTTGTCCCTCATCAGTTGCTAGTACACAAAAGAAGTATGTGACCCCATTGTTAAATAGCATTGATCATTTCCATCCACCTTACCAGTAGCACTCAGGGAGTAATATAATGATACATATGCAAAGCACTGCAAACTTGCCTAGAGCAGTTAAACAAATGCCAGATGTTTACTAGGAGTATACTGGTTCCTGAATCTTGATAGAAAGCAAAATGTAAAGTGAGGCTGTGCCTAAGGCTATTTGGCTACTGAAGCTTATGGAAGTCTCCTTTGTACTTTCCTTGTATGCTTATCTAATACAAATGAAGGATCCTGCTGAATACAATAGAGTTCTGAATTTAGACATTTTAAATAAAGAAAGTTAGTAGAATTGTCTTAATATACAGATGTGGGTACAATGGCTTTCTCAGAAGTGTTTTGTGTGTATTTGTGTTTAGCATTAATCCTCTTTAGTGTCAGGAGCAAAGATTTCAAGATGCAATGAAATAAGTCCCTAGGGAATAATGACAGAAGAATATGGGTTAGTTTTTTCTTGGTATCAAAACAGTAGAGAATTAAACTGTTTTATATTCTATGAACACAATCATTCTAAAAATAAAATTACATTAACCTTGAAAATTAAGGATAAAGAGGAAAACTAAGAGGAAAATAAGCCTATTCTGCTCAGTATAGAGCAGTAGGCCTTGGTTTTAAATTTTTGGTATGTCTGGAATGGAGAAGTCAGTCTATGTTTGATTCACATTCCCAGGCCAAAATTACTTGTTCTTAGTAGAAATGAAAGTAGGATGTGACATATTTATTCTTAAAAGTCTTTCTGTAGAAACAGAATCAACACTGTATTAAAAAATTATATGTCAGATATCAAGAGAGTTTATTTTAGTAAAATAAGGATAGGTGAATTTTATTAACATAATTTACCCAATCATGTATTCCCTCCCCCCCCCCCAGTTCTATTGAGGTGTAATTGACGAATGAAAACTGTATATATCTAAGGCATACAACTTAATGTTTTTATATACATATACATTGTTAAATGATTACCATAATAAGCAAGATACTCATCACCTCACACAGTTACTTTTCAAATTTTTCATGGTGATAATACTTAAGATCTACTCTGTTAACAAATTTCAAGTATGCCATACTATATGATAGTTTTATTTTGAATTTTTTTAAACAATCTCCATATTGTTTTCCATCATGACTATAGCAACTTACATTTCCATTGATAGTGTGGCAAGGGTTCCCTCTCCTCTACACCCTTTCCTATACTTGTTATCTTTGCTCTTTTAATAATAGCCCTTCTAACAAGATTATCTAAGGTGATATCTCATTGTGGTTTTGATTTATATTTTCCTGATGATTAATGATGTTGGATATCTTTGTATGTTAACTACTGGCTGTTTGTATGTCTTTTTTTTTTCTTTTGAGAAGCATCTATTCAAGTCATTGCCCATTTTAAATTAGATTATTTTATATTATAGAGTTGTTTGAGTTCTCCATATATTTTAGATATTAAAACTTTATCGGTTGTATGCCTCATAAATATTTTCTTTCATTCCACAGGTTGTTTTTTACCCTGTTGATTTTGGACCATATCCAAAATATAATTGTCAAAGCAATGTCAAAAAGCTTTTTCCCTAAATCTTTCGGTGGTTTAATATGCAAGTATTATATTTAAATATTTAACCCATTTTGAGTGATTTTTGTTTATAGTGTAATAAGAATCCGGTTTTATTCTTCTGCAAGTGAATATTGAAGGACTATTCTTTTCCCATTGTGTGTTCTTGACACCTTTATACAAGATCAGGTGACCCTAAACACATGGATTTATTTCTAGGATCTCAGTCCTTTTCCATCGGTCTCTATGTACATTTTGAAATACGTGCCCTCTGTTTTGAGTGCTATAACCTTGCAGAATATTTTGAAATCTAGCAGTGTGATACCTCTGGCTTTATTCTTCTAGCTCAAAATTACTTTGGGTGTTTGAGATCCTTTCTGGTTCGATGTGAATTTTAAGATTGCTTTTTCTATTTCTGTGAAAAATGCCATTGGAATAATGATAAGATTGCATTGAATCTGTAAATTGTTTTGGGTAGTGTGTACATTTCAACAATATTAACCTTCTAGTTCATTAGCATGGCGTACCTTCTCACTTATTTGTCTTGTTAACTTTCTTTCATCATTGTTTTATAGATTTTATTGTATGTCTTTCATCTCCTTAAATAAATTTACTCCTGTCTTTTATTGTTTATTGTTTTTGATGCCACTGTCCCCTCCTTCTCTTTCTACTTTTCCTCCCTCATAGTATCCTCCTCTTTCTATTTTCAATATTTTGTACCTACTGGAAGAATGGATAGTAATGACATGTTGAACAGATTTCCTAAACATAATTGTAGCATTTTTCAGTTAAATTATTGTACTTTTCAGCTCTAATACTTCGTTTGTTTGTTTTTGATTATTTTTATCTCTTCGGTAATATTCTCATTTTGTTCATTTACTGTTTTCTTGATTTTGTTTAGTTGTCTGTTTGTGTTCTCTTGTAATTCACTGAATTTCTTTAAAATGACTATTTTGAATGCCTGTTGGGCAATTCACAGGTCTACAGTTCTTTCACGTTAGTTACTAGATATTTATTTTCTTCGCATGATTGTGTCATCTTTTCTAGGTTCTTCATGTTTCTTTTAAGTCTACTTTATTGTCTACACTTTTGAAGATGTAGACTTTTGTTCAGTGCCTTTTCACAATCATGTAGATCAGTGATGGCTGTAAGAGGATGCCCTCCCCTTCCCTTTATTTCTAGCTGTCCCAAGGACCTATACCATAGGTTTCTCAGTACTCAGTATGAGAGAAAATAGAAACTTGCTCCACAGAGGTCATTCTGAAATGTTGGGGATAAGGCCCCCTTCACATCAGTCCTTCTCTCCTAAAGGAAAAACCCTCAGTGATGTGCCTTTTTCTAGTCTCATAGAGCAGCATTAGCTGTGAGAGGATGTTTTCCCCTTTCCTTTGTTTCTCATGTCCCAAGGGAATAGGTTCTTCAGATTTTCAGTGCTTGTTATGTGGTGAGAGAGAAGCCAGTCTAATATAGTGTGTTCTGAGAGGCCAGAAGGCCAGCAGCCAGATGTACTCTCCAGTCTCACTTTTCCTACCATGAGCGGAATCACGGACTGAGGCAATATTCTTGCAAAGCTGGTTTGAGGGATGAACTGATATGAATACAGTGAAATTGCTCTTGTTACCTATGCAAATATGACTGTTCTCAGTTTGGGCTCTTCTAGAATATTCTGACTTACCTGTGTTCTAAATTTCTCTTCAAGGTATTCTGTTACCAAAATCATTATATCAGTGATTCTATGGAGGAACAAGAGCTAGGTCTTCTGCTCCACCATCTTGCTACTGTCTCTGCCTCTAATCACATTATTTCAAATGTAAAAAAATGTTTTTGGGTGGGTGGTAAAACACATCTGTCAGTATTTTTTCTGTCTTTTCCTTAACTTTCTAAATTATCTTTGAGACCACCCACTATTTTATTGCCTGCACTCATTTATTTTTAACATTGGTCAGGATCTAGGAATTCACAGTTTTTCCACTTCTGTATTTCCCAGGTGGTCAAAAGAAGAAGTGGGGTTACATGACTAATCATTTAGGTGTCTCCTTCCTCTTCTGAAACAAAGGGTCCAGACAATCACTGGATCTGGGGAGATACTAGCCACTATTTAAGGCACATGTAGACTTTCAGATTTTCTCTAGAATCATATAGTCCTACCTGAAATGACTGCCTTATTCAGGGTAGAGTAACCTCATCTATGAAAATTCTAGAATTCTACATCAAATATTGCAATCAGAGCTATATAGAAACCTAGGACCTTATATATATATGAAATTCACTGCCATACACTCAATGCAAAAAACTACTGTTAACAGCTTGATGTATGACTAAAACTAAAAAATGTCCACTATGAATTTTGACACACTTAAATATTAAATTTCTGCCAATATGCAATAAATATCACATCAAAACTAAAACATACCCACTATGAATTTTGACACACTTAAATATTAAATTTCTGCTAATATGCAATAAATATCACATAAAAGACATTTGCTCGTGGTAAGAACATTTGGAATCTTTAAGGAAGTTCAGATTTATCTGGTCTTAGAGCAGTTCAACAAGTGTAGAAAATTACATAGGGTATTAATAAATGAGAATAGATGGACATTATATTTTACATGAATACTTATACATAAAGCCAAATCTAAAGTTATGTTTAAAATTTAGAACAATAAATATTCACTGATATAATAAAAAGTAAGGCAAAAATGCCCATCTTTTCCATTGATAATTAGATTGTTCTAGGATTAGAAATGCAATTAGACAAAAAGAATAAGTGGTAGAAACAAAATTATCTTTATTTACAAGGAACAAAATTATGCCTAATGTAATACTTCTCTGAGCAGAATTTTTCAACTTAACTGAGAACAATGGATATATTTCATTGTTTTCTTCATTTCTTTGTGAAAATTTAAAATAAATATTATTTAAAGTTATAGTTTTCTCCTTAACTTTCTAACAACCTTTCCCATTTTCTTGAAGGTGTTACAAAAATATTTATGAATAGTCATAACTACAGGACCAGTTGACTGATGGTAGATAAAAAATAATAAACTAGAAGCTAATAGGAGGAGATTTGAGATATTCATTGTACAGGTTTATAAAAGAATATTGCTCCATCTCAAGAGGAGTTGTTGGAGAGGCTCAACAGTCCATATCACCTACATACTCATCTGTGTCTAGGCTTTCTCCTCCTCTTCTTCTTCTTTTTTTTTTCTCCTCTCCCTTCTCCTCTCCTAACCTCCTCTTTCTCTTCCTGCTTCTTTCAGTGGCTTGTGTGTCAGCTGGGAAAATGCTCTTAATGACATGTCGAGCACATTTTCTAAACATAATTAGAGCAGAACAACTCTCACTATTGCTAGTAGAATAACATTGTCTTTCACTCCTTTTTTCTTTCCTTGGCATATTTGAAGGAAGCATTGTAGGTTAGAGGTAAGTAAAAGTAATATTTACAAAAAGACAAGATAATAAATGTTGGCCTGGATATGGAGAAAAGAAACTGTTGTGCACTGTTGGTAAGATTGTAAACTGGTACAGCCATCATGAAAAACGGTTTGGAACTTCTTCAAAAAATTAAAAATAGAATTACCATATGATCCAACAATTTTACTTTTGAAAATATATCCCCCTAGAAAAACAGAAACTGTGATTCAGAAAGATATCTGAAATACTGCCATTTGCGACAACGTAGATGGACCTCGAGATAAACATGCTAAGCAAAATAAGCCAGACAGAAAAAGTTGAAAATCACGTGATATCCCTTATCTGTGGCATATAAACCTAAAAGCAACAAATGAATAGGACAAACAAGCAGAGACTCATAGACATGGACAATAGATTAGTGGTTACCAGAGGGTGAGGAGAAGAGGAGAAGGAGAGTTAGACAGGGTAAAAGGGGTCAAATACGTGGTGACAGAAAGAAATCTAACTATGGGATGTGAACACACAGTGTAAATATATATGTGTGTGTGTGTGTGTGTGTGTGTGTGTGTGTGTGTGTGTATATATATATATATATATATATATATATATATATATATATATATATACCTTACTGTTAAAAGTGTACGGATGAAAGTTATAGGATTTCGTTATGCAATGCCACCATAAAAAATAAAAAAAAATAAGATAGAATCAAATAAGAAAGGTATCTGCACCCCCATATTCATAGCATCATTATTTACAATAACCAAGACATGGAAACTACCTAAATGTCCATCAATAGATGAATGGATAAAGAAGATATGGAGTATAGGTATACAATAGAATATTAATTGGCCATAAATAATGATGAAATCTTATCACTTGGAACAATATTGATGAACCATGAATGTGTAATACTAAGTAAAATGAGTTACACAGAAAATGACCAACATTGTATAATCTCATGAATATGTGGAATGTAAAAACAAACAAATAAATAAATAAACAGAACACCAAACTCTATAGAAATAGAGTTCATGCTTTTGGTTATCAGAGGCAGGGGGTTGGAGAATTGGAGGTAGGTGGTCAAAAGGTGCAAATTTCCAGTTATAAGGTAAATCAGTACTAGGGATGTAACACATAACATGATGACTCTAGCTAACACTGCTGGACCACATAGGAAGTTGTTAAGGGAGTAAATCCCAAGTGCTTTCATGACAAGGAAAAACTTTTATTTTCTTTTTATTGTATTTATAAGATAATAGATATTAACTAAACTTATTGTAGCTGTCATTCCAAAACGTATGTAAATCAAAGCAAAAAAAAGTGATATTTATAATATTTACCATTTTGTGAGGCATAAGCACAGGCATGTCAGAACTGATACACATATAGTGCTGGAGCATAGTCACATTGGATTAGTCTTTATCATGATGGTTGGTGGATTGTGGGCATTACCATGGAGGGGAGATCTGGGGTAGTACCAGGGTAGAGCAGAGCTTGAGCATGAGACATTTATTAACTTGTATGAAAGCATTTAAATATTTAAACAATATGCAGGTGTGCATTAGTCAGCTTTAGAAATTAGAAAGTCGAAATTATTTATAATTTGGAAGTTTGTTGTGTTTTTGCCCAAGCTATAGAGATCTAGAATCTAATTAACTAAGCCATGGTAATGTAGAAAGAATTGCTATCTTAATGTCCCAAAATATTCTTCAGGCAGAAGCTAGAGGATAGTGAAAATAAGGCTTTTGATAATATTTATGTTACCACGAAGAACCTGTGTTTGATTAAATTTGAAGTTATATTTGGTAACACCTCTTTCCCTTTACGTATTAGTAAAAATAATATTCATGAATTGAAAAATACTGAAATATATTTTTGAATGATTAAGGTAGTCTATTAAATAAAAACAAAGGTATCCCTAAGCTCAGAGAATTATGGCACAGAGGCATATTGCCCAAATAAAAATTTACCTTTTTATGAATAAAAACTATGATATACGAAAAGTGCTTTTTCATGCTATTTTAAAATATATTTTTTCTCAACAAGACATTTAGTAAATTATGATTTATGATTTAATCAACATATGTCCAGAGAATTAGAAGAAACTTGAATACTTCTACCACCACCACCACACACATACACTGAAATATTTCTTAGGAAAATAAATTATTGTTAGCCATGAGATCGACCAGAAAGCAAGAAAGAGGTTCAAGTTCCTGGTGTTCAGTGTGAAACAAGCTCACACTTCCATTGAACTGTGGGCTGACACCTACATGGCTTCTCTTTTCTTTTGAGTCTAAATCAACTGTGTTCAACGACAGGTGTAGAATACAAAAGGATACAGGGAAATGCTTTTGAAAGAGCTAATTATATCGACGGGTGATCCTAAGTTGAAACTTGATCATTTGTTAGTCACTACAGGTTTTCATAGAGGTCAAAATATAACAAAATCCTTCATTAACTCTGGTTTGAACCACCTACTTTGTAGAAGCTATAAAGTGAATTTTACTTCCAGTCTGAATAATTGGCCAAACTGTATTCATTAACTGAATAAATGAGATTGACAATCTTTTACCTCTGAAATTTTTCAATATTGGTCAAATAATGAACTTCTTCTCCCTTAAATGTGGCTTCTAATATAATATCTTATCTAGGATATTCAATCCAGACTATCCTTTTTATCTTTTTGAATTATGCCTATAAATTACACTCTTACTTTTAAACCAATATTCTTCTTTTTCTCTATTTTTAAAAGTAACACTTCTCAAACAATTTTATACTATTTTAACTCTTTATAATTTTCAAAGATCCTTGCACAACTTACCCAGCATTCTTGTATATGTTTTCATATGCATATGTTTATTTATGTAACTGCATATGTGTTGTTATACATGAAAATGCAATACATATGATATACATACATATATCATATATATTTGTAATATATCACATATACACAAACATGTATATGTATATAGGTACAAACAGATGTGCACACACACACATTGGGTATTGATAATTGGTATAGATGTTTTAAGTTTTTCTTTTCTTTTCATAAAACCCATTTGAGTTAAATCATAATTTATTCATTTGACATATAACAGCACAAGAATTTAATGATATCTTGCTCTTTTATCACAAATATCTAGTGGGAGAGCAGATTATAGTTAATTCTTATATAGCAAATATTCCACTATATATAACTTAATTCTCAAAATTCCTATATGGTAAATAAAACCAATATTTTTCTAGATAATCATCATTTTATAGGAAAGCATATGGGAGACTATAAATATTAAGCATCTTATAGTCTAACACGCAATCTGAGGTCTGAAACTGGCACAGAATCTGCTCTTTCCAAAATCGATGTCTACAATTACTTCACCAATTACTATATGCATAGAAATGGAATTTCCCATAAGCTATGTGAAATTGCGGATCATTTCTATGACAGAATACAGGAAATAGTTCTGGAACACCTGTCATGGGCCTAAAATTCAAATTTAATTTAAATTTGTGTGCTCTTATTTTATCAGTTTAAACTGGACATTCTTAACTCTGGATGGATGATAGGAAGAAAAATACAATCTTTCTAAAGCTGTTTTATTAGAGGAAAAAAATAAGCCTCATGTTTAGAAACCAAAATTTAGCAAATCAAAATTACTATTTAAGTTACAGCTAAAAACAATGAAGTATTTATGAGCATACCCAATTATGCCACTGCATTTGTGAGGAATTCAAATAGGAGCTGCTCTTGGCATCTTCTGGGAGTCTGAGTCAACTCTAACTTCATGAGTAAAAGGCATTTCTTTCAAATAAAGATAGAAGTTAAACTTTTATAAGTGAGAGAACATTTCAGTTGGATAGAATAGGGTATAAGGAGGGTTCCTGTGGGTTTAATTCACAGAAGAACTAAGCATTCATAAGAAAATATAGTATTGATATAACCTTTCTTGAAAGTTTTCTAAACTGTTTGAGTTTACAGTTGTAGGTTACTTAACATAACAAATGTAAAATCTTTTGAAAATGAGGATCAGATTTCTAAGATAGACATTTGAGTATCCTTGCTAGAGTCAAAGTCATGACTAAAAAATAAATTTTCTCTGTGACCTTGAGAGTGGTTACTTACCCCTGGAGATGTGCATTTTCCCAACATACAAACAAAACAAAACAACAAATTAAACCAGATAATTCATAAGTTCTTTAATAAAACGAAACATATATGACATTTAGATTTTACTTCATTATATGAAAAAGGGTGACTTTGAGCAATATTAAGAAGGAAAAATAATATAATATATTATTTATGTTTTCTAAAAATCTAGGCTGAGAAAATCTCATGTAGAAATTAGCATCATCTACTACAGTAATCCCATGAGTAATATAATCTGTTAGCTAGTAAACTCAGTTCCTTCTAAAAGGCTAAAATAAATTAAACAAAGTTTATACCACAGTTCTAAAGGAAATTATTTTGAATAACAAACTAGTACGGAGAATGTAAAGGAAGATTTAAAAACTCTGTAATACTCTGAGTTGTGTTGTAGAAAAAATGAAATCTAAGGACCTGATATGATATTGCTGTTAATATGTGGATATTTTCAGAATGCTAGTAGACTTATTCAGAGAAAATAATAATAGCATTGTCTTTGATTATCTTTACAATGATAAAATCAAATATTAGCAAATTTAGAAACTATTCTTTAGAAAGAAGAATATATGTAAAGTAATTTATCTTTCAACTGCTTAATATAATTACAAGGACTTAAAAAACAAAATTGTCTTTTTTTTAACATACATACATATGTTATACAATTTTAGTTCTAATTTATAATGTTCTAAATATTTCCTAAATCATATTAGTTTGGTTTTTATATCTTATATTAAAATTTTACATATTCTGTTCTATGTTTCTAAGAAGAATCAAATGATTGGTGACTGTGAGGAGGTGACGACACTTTCTTTCAAGCACCTGAAGAAAGACGATGTGCAAATGTTTACTTTTTTTTTAATTGCTACTAATGTGAATATTTAAGGCAGGAATGGAATAAAATTAAAAATTACAATTAAAAAAAGATATTGCATTGTGTGTTCACTATCCAAAGTTAAATTTCCTTCCATCATTATATATTTAACCCCTTTTATCCTTATACACAATGCAACATGCTTATGACATATTCTTGAATTGTATACTTGAAACCTATATAATTTTATTAATTGATGTCACTTCAATAAATTTAATTTAAAAAAAGGGAAAGATTTGAGGATATTTTTGGGTCCAAATATTGGAATATCTTTTACTGAAAGAGGTCAGGATCACCTGGGCTCCCCACTGTGTAGTTAACTCATTTGCAGAGAGAAGTTATTTGCCCAAATTCAGTAAAGAGTTCAGTAACAGACCAGAGATCCAAACAAAACCAAGTTCCTTGGGCTTCTAACCAAGTCTTCACTGTTATATCATAAAATTTCACAACTTAAAATTTCAATTTAAGTTGGATACAGCCATGTTTTAAGGTATGGTAGAGTGTCTAGTAAGAATTAACATTAGCAGTATGTTTCTTCATTAATTCCAAAGCTAATTTTTTTTTGTTTTTGTTTTTGTTTTTTTTAAAGAAAATGCTGCTGTCTACACAATATGATTTACAAGGGGTCAAAGGCCCCTTCCCAAACACGCTTCTGTTTATGACTTACAATGAAACCTGATCTTACCAATAGCTCATGTTTTTAAGACCAGCATCCTATAAGAGTAGTAGCACAAATAGGTACAGAATTAATTTATGAATAATACTGACAGAGATGATTATCAGATTGATTAGCCTCAGAGAGCAGAACTTTAGGAAATGATACAAAGAGAAGGTGAGTTATGGATGATAAGAATACCTCTCGAGAATGTCTGCCATACAAGAGTCTATCACTCATACTCACATTAATGGTGTAAAAAGCTCTGATAAGTTAGATAAATAGGTAGATATGAACCAAAGTGAAAAGGACAATAAGGGGTTAAAGAGGCTCCAAGATCGGTTTAGCAGTAAATTGTACAAACTAAGATCTCTAGCAGATTCAGGTGACTCCCTTTTTTTCCCCATGGCCAATTAGCTGCAGATGACGATCATATGACCTTACCCTGGGGGTGCTCCATAGGTACAGGCAAAATTAGTTAACTGAGTGAATGCCTATCCTCAATATCCCCACGGTGCAGTCATATGACTTCCCATCTACCGGCACCCACTGTGCATGTGTGGGCCAAGAGCGGACAGTTCAGAGGGAGGCGTAGGGAATTCACCTCATTCTAGATGGGAGGGACAGATGGAGAACAAAGAAACCCTTTTCCCTATACAAACCGGGAACCTCAACTTCTCCAGGCCTTTGATCCTCTACTGAAGTGACTGCTTAGATTTCTCCCAAGTGTACCCTGACTAATAAATTACTTATACCTGCTGCTCTGTATGTTCTGTCTTTCCTCTCTGAGTGTCCAACCTCCAGGCAAATCTTTTGTAGGGAATCTAGGGACCAGGCCCCGGTTAACACGACAAGACCATCCCACACAAGTAACAATACCAGAAGGATTCTTTAATTTATTATTGGTGCTTAAAATTTTTATATTTAACTATTAATTCATTTTAGAGAAACAAAGACTCCCCCTCTCCCCCCCCCCCATAGACTTCCTTTATGGCTTAATAGTAGGCATTACATGGACCTACAAATTAAACTGAGCTAGAACAGGAATATACTTCTGAATCTGCTACTAACTCATGCTAGCTATTTTTAGGTGCCTCAATTCTTTGAAAAGCAGTTTTTTATTATACAAAATGAGAAAGATAATAACTAAGCTGTCTAGCTATTATTAGGAGTAAATATGATAATGTATGTAAACTACCTAATAATTATAACAACATTACCAGATAATGTACATGGATCCCCACTAGTCTTTTCCAGACTTTTTTTTTTATAAGCATTATAATTATTTCTTTTTCACAAATCAGTAAACTGAAGGTAAATAACATTTTCAGGTGGCACAGTTAATAAATGATAAATGCTAAAAATAAAACGAGGTTCATTTAACTCTAGCGTTTTGACAGATTTAATCTCTTTATCATATTCTTTCTCACAGAATTTTGATGGCTAATTTTACGTGTCAACCTGACTAGGCTAAAGCATGCCCAGAAGGCTGGTAAAACTATATCTGGGGTGTCTGTGAGGGTGTCTTAGGAAGAGATTATAATTTGAATCGGTAGACAGTACATAGATTGCTCTCCAATGAAAGTGGGCATCATCCAACCTGGTGAGCACCTGAATTGAAGGAAAAGGTGTAGGGAGGGAAAGTTCACTCACTCTGCTTCAGCTGCAATATCCACGTTCTGCCTTGGACATTGGTGCTCCTGGACCTTGTGTTTTCAGCCTCAGGCAGGAACTTACACTATTGACCCCCTGATTCTCAGGATGTCTCATTTGGATTGAATTGTACCACCACTTTCCTTATTCTCCAGCTTGCAGACATCACATCATGGGATTTCTTGGCCTCCATAACCACATGAGCCAATTCTCATAAAAAAAAAAAAATCTCCTCATAAGTCTATATCTATATATGTATTTATATATCTATATCTATATATAAATATATATAGATATATCCTGTTTCTCTGGAGAACCCTGACCAATACACAAAGCCTGACAAAGCATATGTGCTCAGTAAGAGTACAGAGAAAATACTGGAGGTATGAATCATCCTTTGAACAAGAAACCTTCTTTGACTAAAAGCAGAAAAATCTAGTAAAGAATTTCTTATCCTGAGATAAGTGACAATGCCTTAGAAATATTAAATGGAGAAACAGGCTTAATTCTTAGTGACTAGAAAAAATAATTTAGCAATATTCAAACTTTGAACTGACAAGTGTCTAGGCTTCAGAACAATAGACTTCTAAAATCTAAAAAGATGCACATAAAACTTAATCAGACTTTTAAAAAGAACATGGCTTTAAGAGGATGGTAAGTGAAGCAGTTGTGAATATGACTATAGAAATGTAAATGATTAATATGTGGAACAAAAGAGGGAACAAATTCAAACCCAGCCTAATGGCATAAAAATTTCTCTGCTAAGCTTAGAAATAAGAAATGTGTAAGACAAATTGAGAATCACACATTGGAGGAGAAACACATTAGGAGTTTTGTGAATATCTGAGTTCTGACTATAAAGCTTAAAACCAGAATTAGATAAGCCTTGTGAAAAATACTGATGGAAACAAAGAGGAACATTGAAAGAAGGTAAATTAATAAAAGTAAGATATAAGAATACTGTTTGGAGAAAATAGTATGATATTAGCATATGCCAAAATTTTATTTTGAAGATATTGAATGATTTGACCATAGGAGATAAACAAGTGCAAGATACATGGAAAGTCATCAGTGAATAGGTACTGTACATCAGGTGTTTTATATTACATATACTTTATATATATTATTTAATATATGTATACATACTTATTATATATATAAGTATATTTACATAAGTATGCATTTGTATGTATACATATAGATCATAACAGCAACCTCGGAAGCTATTATTATTTTAATTTAGGAGGGAGAGATTCATATAACTTAATTGTCCAAGGCCACACAATTCGTGATTGCCAGAATTGTCTTTGAGACCAGTTTCATTCTGCCTTTGTCTTAAATTAGACAGGATACAAATTTGTCCCACACTGGATTGAGAGCATCTCTAACAAAGTGAGGAACTACAATTGACTGAAACTTATAAGAATTAGGTTTGCCTAGTTTTATACAGACGTGGTTTGAAATATTAGAAAATAGAGGAATTAATTCTGTCCTGTGGTAAGAGAAAGAGGAGCATTTACAAATGAGGTAATGTCTATCAGCCTGCAAGCTCAGAGAAACTGGTCTTATCTGTCTTGTCCCATGCTTGTTCCTCGGGCTATTATCAGTTTCAAGTACATGGTACAGTTTCAAGTACCTGGTAACAGCTCAGTAAATATTTGCTGGATGAACCATTACGTAACCAGCCATTTATAGATAATTAACTCACTGGCTTATAAACAGAATGTTTTATTTAAAAAAAAAAAAATCTCAATCGTATCCCATGCAGACTCCATTTCCATCTACTTAGTTATTACCTTCTTAGTATTTTTGTGTTTTCAGTCCTTTATATATAATGAATTGTCTCATTTTGGGTCCTAAAATTGTTCTCTTTGTGTCCAAAGCTGTAATTTTACATACAATTCAAAATTATTCTTCTCTGTCCCCCACGATGCAAGCTAAAGTAGGGGCAAGGTCACCTTTTCCATTCTTGGGCGAAATAAGATAAAGGATATATGAAGCACACAGAGCTATCACATTTAGATGTTATGTAACATTTCTCCCCTTAGAGGGGATTGCTGCTGTTAGGTGGTGTAATTTTTGTGCTCAATGTGGATTTGACAGTGGGTGAGAGAAATTCAGAGTACTGAAAACAAAGTGGCTAGCCACATCCTGCTAACCCCCTTTCAGCCTTGCAAATCCCCACTACCTAACTCCCCTCAGATACTCTTTTCCCTGTTCTACAGGTACAAACATGACTACACAGGTCTCCTGACTCATCAAAGTACAACTGAGAAATAAAATGATGACACCTCATTTTCCAGATACTCTTCAGCCTTCAAAAGCAATTCTATTTAGACTCCTACACTTGGCCTCCAGGCAAACAGGTACCATCTTCTCTCTAAAAAGAGTATGAAGAGAGAGAATAACTAACTACTATAATCCTGCAAAAGGCAGATATACGCTCCTTATTAACAGAATGTGAGATTGAAGAAAAAGGCTGGTTCCTTAATTGACAAATTTCTGTACACTTTGGAGAGAGAGACTGGCACCAGCTGCTCTTGGTTTATTTTACTTAAAATGTAGGAAAAATGGACCACTATGGTCAGTACCAGCACTTCATCACAATTCCAGGACAAAAACAATACTTTTGAAAATTCTTATTATAAATTACTAAGTGAATAAACAAATTAATTAGAATACTATTTTGAACTGTGTCAAAAAAGCTGAGTAATCTTGGCGCTGCAGAACTCCACAGAGTGAGGAAGAGCATTACAGGTAAGGAAGAAAGCAATAATTCAATGAGACTGAACTGTGGATGCATAGTGTGAGATTATATAAATGGACTGCATTTTAAAAACCAATTGTGCAGAATGCTAAGGTTTGGGCCATTATTCTGATGTCCTTGGAAAAGCACTGAAGCATGTTTAGTTGTAGAGACATTTTACTGTGTCTGTGATCAAAGTATAACACTTAAATAAGCATCCAAATTAAGATAGAGTGAAGGTAGTATCTCACATAGAGATATGCTGTAATATTTCAGGAGAGAGCAAACAAGGTTAATGTAATCATGGAGGAAGTGAAAATTAAAAGCAAAACAAAACAAAAAGAATAGATCATAGAGTTATATCAGATGTAGAGAATTTATTCCTAAGTAGGTGTGGTGGACCAAAAGAGAAGAAGAAATTGTCTGCAAGATTTTTCTTACAGAAGACCTGAAGTATATAATTGTAACTAACTAGGATAAGAAAGAACAGGTATTGTTGTTGTTTTGTTCTGTTTTTTAAAAAATCTAGAATGTGAGTTGGAATTCATTTTTTTATTAATCTAATATTTTTGAGTATGGAATATGTCGATTCTGAAAAAGGGTAACTTCATATTAGCTATCTCCAGTTTATGGAAGCATTGCTGCACCTATTTTGAGATGTGGTTTTTATAAAATAACAGAAGATGCAGTTTGTCTTTATCTACTTTGAAAATGTAGAGGATAAATCTTGATTATTTGTTCTTTAAAAAGCATAATTTCTTTGTTGCCACAAGAGGTCAGAACTCCAAGGGAGATGTATCACCACAAGTAATGCAGGAAACATCAACTCTTTTAAACCACCTTTGGCAAAAGCTGTTTTTATAAATTGAAGTGTAACCTGCCATGTGTATTTATTATTCTGACAATTTTTTTATTGCAATTCATTGCTTTCCCTCTTCTTGTTTTGTCATCTTATATATCCCAGATGAATTTGTAATGGCATGACTTTAAAATAACATAGAAGTGATGTATGTAATTTGCTTACAAAATTAGCAATTGTGAAAATCACTTGCTTGCAAATAGATCCTGGTAAGTTCTTGAAAGCTACACTTTACTCAACCTTCCAGATGTGAAAAATTTGAGGTATCTTACAGATAACTCAGGCTACTTGTTTTAGGGTGATAAGATGGAAGCAAAACATAAACAACAAGGAAAGGTACTTAGAGATTTGTTTCTTAGGACTTCCAAGATAGAAGTCCTCATTTCATCAACTGCACAATGGACATCTTTTTTTCTGAGATCTGTTGAAATCGTTACTATTTCATAAACTGGTTTGGGTAGATATAAGGAAAAATTCATAATACTTATTGTTATTGCTTTATTATAATCTAGTATTTGTTGTTTAAACTGATTATATCTTGAATCTTTCCAGATCCATTTGCTGTTGAAATCAGTATTTTTGGTTAGTATTTCCTTGGCAAGAGGTGATAGATGCCAAGAGGTGATAGATGCCATCACCAAGGAAGTTATTGTTCTGTTAAGGAGATCGGGTATTAATCTGCTTGGAGTGTGTGGTGATAAATACAGTCTAAGAATATGAAACATCAAGTACTTAGTATTGAGTAAGTTAGTCAATAAAGACAGCTAAATATAATTTTTAGGAACCATATTTAAGAAATAAATAGAGATGGCTTTAGCTGAAAAGTTTTGATAACTATAAGACCAAGAAAACTCGAAGCCTTTTCCATAGGACTTTTGAAGCACGCACCTTTTAAAACTAGAATTTTATGAGATATCTCATAGGTTCATTTAAAGGAATTGTGGAAATATTCAAAATGTCTTTTAAATGAATATTTAATATGTTAAATTCTTCACATGTCATTTATAGAAGACAGGATAAAATAGGCATCAGTACTAAAGTGAAACACACTCAGATTCAAATCATGTTTTCCCTTTTACCTACTTTGTGACTATATTCAACCTAACTTCTCTAGACTTCGATTTCTTTACCTCAAACATGGAGAGAACAACTCTTCATGCAGGGATCTTGAGAATTTAATTTTAAAAAAGTGTATATAACATCCTTAGTATTGTACCTGGCACAAAGAAGATATCAATACATGTTTGTTTTCTCTAACTTTGAGATCTTCCAAAATTATGTTCCACAGAACAATAGGCCTATTAGATGCTTTGTGGAAAATGTTTAATTTTGTAACCTTACTCTTTGAGCATCACAGTGCATATTATTGACTCTAAAAAGACAGTTGAAATTTAATGTTATTTCTTCCATTATTTCCATTTCCCTTTTACCTGGAAACTAAAACTAAACTTTTTTTTTTTTTTTTTTTTTTTTTTTAAGTAAAGGAGTACTATGAGCAGCATCTAAGCAGTTTCAGCAGTTTAAGCTATTCTCTTCCTGTAGCTACCATCACAAGGGAAGCTTCCCAGGCTTCTCTCCAGTCTTTCCCTAAGTACCTTCTCAGATATGTGTAGAAAAAAGCTGGTAAGAGTTGCAAACATTCCTTAAATCTATAATCCCCAAAGGATTTGCACTTTCACAAAGTCCACACTTGGCATTTAATAATAACATAAGGCATTTCAGTTGAATTCTTACTGGCTGTAGCACCCGCCCAATTTTAGCATGTACTCCTGGTTCTTTTAGATTTTGGGGTAGTTGGATGCCAAGAGAATTAATTTCTCTGGTGTGTTCCAGAAAGTCATGAATTTACGATTGTCTAGTTTTTCCCTTGTTATAAGGATGAGAATGATGGTCTTTTTATCCCTCTACTTCTCTAAGTTAAGAATCAAGTATCTTCCTTTTTTATTTTTATATACTTATTTATTTAATAATATAATGGATTTTAGTAAACCAACCCTCAACTCACAAATTACCTCATTACAAATAACATATATTTAATAATGTGACCTTACACATCACGTTTTTGTTTACTTCCAGTTGAAAACAATATTTAAATTATGTCTTTACCATTTAATTACCTTTTCATTTTTAGTTTTAATACACACAAATGCACATATTTTTCAAATATATCTGAAAATTTTTGCTTTTCTTTATTTTATTATGCTTCGTAGGCAAACATTGTTTCGTTGCCTATTCATGTGAGATGGCTACATTCATTAGCTTAAAAACTTCATTCTCCTCCCCAGCATCAATAATTCTTTCATGTGTAAGTGATGAGACTCAAATGTTAAATTTCTTGAACTAGCACAAATTCAAACTATCACCATGAATTAATTTTTATTATTCTATTTAATCAAAATGAGAAATATTAATAACTAATAAACCTTTCCAAAATGACAATTTATGAAAAGCTACAATAAAATTTTATGTTCTTTGTGCCTGAAAATTTAATCTGTAACAATCTTATTTTTTATATATTAAAAAAAACTATAAACAAGAAGATTCGAATGCATTTAATTGTGATTCTTACAATAGAGCTTTCATGCTTTAGTAATGCATAAGTTTCTGTTGAAAAGATTTTTTTTAGTATTTATATATAGGCTAATATAATTTTGGAATAATCTTGCCCTTGGAAAAGGCAAGATTCAGACACAGTTTTATGTTCAATTTGACATATGTATGCATTACTCACATACCTCCACACACACACACACACACACAAAACATATATGTATATGTATGTGTGTCTATCTATCTATCTATCTATCTATCTATCTATCTATCTATCCATCATCTATCTATCGTCTCTGTCTGTCTATATATCTATATATATATATACTCTACCAAAGTTTTAAATTCTAATTAAGTATTCAATAGTAAATCCTGATGTCATCAGAGAACTCTTCCATTCTCCTTTCTCTGTCTGTGGGATCTTAGTCTATTAAGGCTATTATAGACTGGGTTTCAATCATAATACCTAAGGACTAAGTAGCATTTGATCTACCTCAAATATATTTTCTTCTTTAAAGTTGGAGACTGTGATTCTATGAAGCTGAGTGCTGCAAGTATTTAAAAAACATTGTAGTTATTTCTTGAAGGATCTCTTATTTTTGAAATTCCAATACACCATCCAACACATATTAAAAATAGTACACTACATATCAATGCATGGAAAATTAGTAGAAACACCTGAAATGTATAAATGACTGGCAATTTCAATTTTATAAATTATATGTATAGTCCAAGAAAAGCCATTTAATGGAACTGTGATTTTATTCTGAATCACACATAATGTTATCTTAAGCATTCACTTTCCCTAATGTTTGGTTAAATCAAATAAAATCCAAATAAATATAATTGCAAAGCATATGGCACTCATTCTTGAGCAAATGACAACTTAACCTAAATCTATGATCCATAATAGGGGTGGTTGACATTCTAAGCACGTGCTAATGCATAACAAAATTAGACTGAAAATATATTAACATTGGAGAAGTGTCAAATCTCTGAAATAAATTCCCTCTAAGTTGCTGGAGTTTGCAGCTCCAGGAGAAAAATAAGAGCTCCTCCTGTGCTGTATTATTCCTAACAAAATAAAGAAGCTTTCTTTAGAAAACGTTGAGCTCTGTAGAAATCAGAAATCAAGCCACGGTTAGCAGAGTAATTGCATTCTTCTCCTGGCAATTGTGGAGATAGGAAGATATTGATGAAACACAGTGGTAGCAAAACCAACATTACCTAATGATTTTCCGTTTCTGGAAAAGAATGTTTTGTTCAGAATTGGTGAATATTTATGAACCTTAGTTTTTCAGCATCACTCTAGAAGTACTTTCTGCAAGATGTATCTAAATATCTAAAAAGTCAAAGCTATTCGGATGAACAAAAACTCCCTCAATAGACACCACAGAGATGTTTGGGTAGGTCACGCAGGCCTTTCTCACGTAAACCACCTTCAACTTTCAGCTGGTCGACTAGATCATAGAATGGAGATAGCTGTTTAATTAGATGAATATTTTAGATGACAGTTTCCAGCTATTATTTTAAAATGTTTTCCTCTATTTAAACATTTTAATAAATAGAAACAAGTTAATAAAATTGTGTTTTCATCTCCAAAGAAACCCTCACTCATTAATTTATAATCCAATTAACTATGAGTTCCTTATTAGTTCTCAAAATGATTGGCTCTCTATTTTTTTTTTTTTTTGTCATGGCCTTTAGTTGACAAAAGTCTTAATAATTTCCATAAAAATTAGTGCTAACATTTTCTCATTACATGATCTACACTGATAGCAAATAGAAAGATCTCTTAAAAACTGATATGTATAAATGGGTATGTATATTTAAATCAAAGGTTAAAAATCAAAACATATTAAAACTTTCATTATCCTCAGGACAAAGTACAAAATTATTCTCATGCAACATAAGGCAATTTAAGTTTTGGCACCTGTTACATTCTAGCATCCTCATTCACTACTTCCTTAACTATAATTTTTGTTTTAGCCTAATGAACTACTTTCATCCCTACATACATATATGAACTACTTTCACTCCTCAGTCCGTCATACTATTTCTCTAATAAGTATCATTTGTTTTCTGTTTTTATTGTTGTTGTTTCCTTTGTCTCAAATGATCTATATTTTTCTTTTAAATATTTTCTTCTCACACTTTTTTACCAAATTTTGTAATAAATAATCATGGGGAAGTCTTTTTTGGACCTTACAATCTCACGGTACAATGTAATTATGCATATTATTTATTATAATCTCCTTACTTGACCATTTTTTTTACTAGACCATGAGCACCTTAAGAGAAGAAGTTTGAATTTCTGGTGCTTAGCAAAGTATCTGGCATAAAATAGCCAATACATAATTGTTTTCTAGAAGGATAAATGATTTAAAAAATGAGCTTCAGTTCTCACAGTCTACAGCAGGGAATATCTAAACTCAGCCTCTCCATGTTAAATCTTCAGCTCCCTTATTCATTAGTTGTGTAGTCTCAGTTTCAAAGGTTACAAGACTTCTTTAAGTTTCAGTTTCTTGAACTGTAAAATGGCAATACTAAGAAATTCTAACTTATTGAGTTGTTGTGAAGGTTTAATAAGATCACAGTTAATAAGTGTTACTGGTAGTATTATAATTTGTTTTCAGGAAGAGTAAGTGATATTGCAGAAAATAGTAAAATTTCTAATATGAATGTCAATTTATTTTCAATTATCTTAAATGTAAACTAGACATAGAAATCATATATATCAGGGGACTTTTATGAAGAAAATTGAAAACAAATTTATCAGCCATTCAAACCTGGAAGCTTAAAGACATAGATCCAAGATTGAAAGCTTCTCTGTATATTTTTCAATGGCATTAAATAAACTTATTTTTTACAAAGTTATTTGTAAGTGTCTTCTACTTACGAATTCTTCCTCATATTTTAACACACACACACACACACACACACACACACACACACACGTCCCACATTACATATTAACAAATGTTCTGTCTTTATTTTATTTTCAAATGACTTGATAATTTAAATTGGTAGACAAAAATAGATTGACCAACTAGTAAGTGACTGTGGCAGAATAGTCCCCATCATTTTAAATAAACTTGACCCATCTATACAAAAGCACCTCTTGAAAAGAACTAGAAACTAGTAACAGAAGTTAATTTGCTAAATCTATATTTTATTTGGCCTTTGTCAAGGATTTTCTTTATAATAAACTCTTTATAGTACTCATTCTCCTATTTTGGCTAAAAAGACATTTTATTCCTATCTGTATAATAAGTAGTGGCGATAAACTAAAAGGGAAAGAGTTTAGGGCATATGTTATAGTCTCTGTCTGACAATAGCAGCAGCCCCAATATTTGAGCCATTCAGTTAAGTACTGCTTTATTCACTCATTTATTTGCCAAGGACTATGGAATAAATTACTGAAAAACTACTATAACTGTAAAATTTTTTCCATTAAGGATGTAAGAATTTTCAAAATTGACATGGTTCCAGTCCAGTCCTCAAAAAGTTTCAACAGTGTACAAGAAGAAAATAAAATATTCATTTGTCATATTTATAAATAATAACTATAAATGATCATTTTGGTGGGCTATGAGATCTTATAACCAATGTAATCTAAGAAAATTAAAGAACACTTTCCCAAGGAAGTAAAATTTTTGCAGAAATTTTAAGGATGAGTTCACTGAGTGAAAGGAGAGAGGGAAAATCTTATCTGGAAAAGGAAAAACTGGTGAAGAGGTCATGAGGAATGAAGGAGTCTGGTACATTGAAGAAGCTTAGATAGTCCTTGGATAGGAAATGGCACAGAGGGTAAAATTAGAGGAACTGAAGTCTTAATAGTAAGCTAGTCATGCCTACATACAGCAGACTAATGGTTTGGGTCTTAATTCTAAAAGTAGAGTAAAACTATGAAAAGCTTTAAGTAATATGTGTATTTTTAAAGTAATACTATGTTGTAGAGAGTGATGTTCAGAGAAAAGAACTCTAAAAAGTGAGAAAATAAAAAGGAAGCTCATTTCAGAACTCCTGAGTATTTTAGTAATCTCTTAAGTTAGACTACTTTGTCAAGATAGGTATAGAGATCGACTTGAGGGATGGTTATAAAGTAAAATGTGCAATGTTTTGGTGATGATATTCTTTTATTTTGGTGATTGGAGGTTGAGAAAGAGATGAGAAGGGACATGAGCAACTCTAATCTATTTCAGATACACTCTAAATCATATTAAAGGTTTCCTTTGGGCAAATCCAGTAAGTGCTATTAATACCTCCCTGAGAGTGTCTGTCAGCTGTATGAGTCCTTTATGCAGTAGCCTTGGCTTGTTTACACACACACACACACACACACACACACACACACACACACACACATTAACTGGACATTTTTATGGCTTAGCTCTTAACACTTTTTAAAACCTTATACGGCTTATTTCCTTTATGCCTAAGTGCCAAAATTGCATCTAATGCACATGTTTATCCTCTACTTTAGCATCGCCCATCACAGCTGTATTGCACAAGAAGGCATTGTTTTAGTTCTGTTAACAGCCAAGAAAATAAAAACAAGACAAAACTTGGAACACAGCCAGTTGTCTAATACTATCTACATGGGTCTATAGGATTATGCAAAAGAAGGCCATATCAAAGTATGCTAGTTATTTTAAAAGTAGCAATTATTGAGTAGAATTATTCCAGGTATCACACTGGCACCTGACTTACATTACCTACTATAATATTTCTCAAAATGAACTACATAGAGCAATATCCTTACCATATGTTTAGCTAAAATGTATATGTTGGTCAAATAATTTTAAAAGCTCATACTAAAAGGGTAAATGTTAAAAGTTCAAGCAATTCTTGAAAAAGCTATTTAAAATAAACTTATCATTTAAGCTATATTTACTGAACATTTGTTTTTTCATAACATTTAGCCCACTTACTAGTATTAGACAAAATAAACTCGGGAAATGCCAATTCTGTTTCATTGTCACAACCACAAACTTTTCTATTTCATCCTTGTTAGTCACTCTTCACAACCT
Organism: Eidolon dupreanum; assembly: GCA_028627145.1. Lineage (NCBI taxonomy): Eukaryota > Metazoa > Chordata > Mammalia > Chiroptera > Pteropodidae > Eidolon > Eidolon dupreanum. The sequence continues at coordinate 54,002,454 of CM053515.1, forward strand.
AATGAAAATGTACAAATAACCCAAGAAGACACACATTTTCCTGCTGTACATATTTTTTGAACCCATCTAAGCCTCCAGGCTACTAATGTGCCATTTTGTTCCGACTTAGCTACCCAAGTCTTTAATCACTTCCTTTTTCATTCTGGCAAAAATCCTTAGTCACCATATCAATAATCTTCTTGCCCCAATTCTCAGCCCCCTAATTGGTTACACTTTGTTGCAATAATGCACGCTTAAAAGTAAAGAGTATAACAACACTGCCTTTTCTAGCTCAGACTACTGATCCTTCAGAGGGTATCATGTAAAATGAAAATAAAACCTTATACAATGGATGCCAATGACCAATAAAGTTTCATCGGTGATTAACTCTTTATCTTTTGGTTCCTAGTCAGTGCTCTTTCCCATTGCCAAGGTAAATATTTAAACTTCACCACTTTTCCACAAAGCTGATTCTAAATATTTTTGTTTCCTATCATTTTCTCAGAAGCCTTTCCACTCTGCTCACTATTACGTAGTGATTAGTCCTCTGTCTGAGGACCTCAACCATTAATGAATCTATATATCTGCCCTCGCGCGTTCTCTTTTGCATGTGGTTCACTATCTGCTGCAAAACTCTACCTAAATATTCCACAGGTAGCTTTGATGGATGTCTCTCCTCCTCCATTCTCTAAGTTTTAAATCTTCTCCATTATCTCCAATATTGGAGAAAGTCTTCACTCTCAGTTATCATTGTCATCTTCCTCTCTCTCAGAATAATATTGGAGTAGTTTCAAAATCCTGTCAACTTTTTAGTCTCATAGTTCTTAAATTTTCTGCACTCCATTTTCTCTGCCACTAATTTACGACATTCCTTAACTAAATTATGACAAAAATGTCCCATGAGTTCTTTTCCTACCTATCTTCACTGTCTGTAATGCACTATTCCCTGTAATACAGCAAGAACAAACTTCAAAAAATGTAAATCTGGTTATATCATACCTTGTTTGAAGTATTTTGTGCCTTATATCATTCAGAATCAAATGCAAACTCCTAAGCTGACATAGCATCTGCGAATAAATTGGTTTTAATAGATTAACTTTAACACTATGCTACTTTAAGTTGAGACATAGATTTTCATATTTGGAAATAAATACTTAGGACTTACTATTTTACAGTTAGAATACAAGGTTGGGTATAGCAAACAAAAGATAATGATTCTTTTCCAGGTTATATTCATAGAAATAAATTACCAATGAAAAACAGCTTATTCACCTCTAGATAGAGTATCATGGTCAGTGTTGATTTCTATACTTCAAATGAGGTCACCTCTCCTTGCTTCTGCTTCAAGTTGATTGGCTCATATCACAAAAAGGGGAGTGAAAAATGGTCTTCCGTAAGATATTAAATAATGTTTTACCAAAGTAAAGTAATTATTCAGTCTTCTGATTCCTGTTTTGATTTCTAGCTTATTTGTCCTATAGCTTGTATGACAACTATGAGTCTGATACCCTAAACTCATCATATTTCTTCATCATGTTAATGGTTTACCATATGGGCCTCTGACTCACACATTTGGCATGTATTTTCTTTTCTTTCTTTCATTTTTTTTTTTTTAAATCTCAGTTTTAGCCAATATATTGTGTTTCCTGTACCATATTCTACAGATGACTTTTTTTTTTTATTACTGCCCAACTCTGTTCTATACCCCATGTCCACGAGAGTCATTCATTTCTCTTGTCAGAAGTTTCTTCCAAAATATGGCAATTCTAATTTCCTTATCTACTTTCTCTGTTTCTCTTTAGGTATTTAACTCCTAGTGTTTCTGCTAACTTTGTTTCACTTGATTTATAGGGTCAAATCATGTTTCTCAACCTCCTTGGATTCTGACCAAGAAAAAATGTATCTATAAGGTAACCGTAGGGAGAAGAAGAATAGCCAGGTGTTTCCTTTATTAGAGGTCCCATAATTGCCAAATTACAAAATCTTGAGTAAAGTAGATTGTAGAAAAAAAAGTGTTACTTTAAGTCTAAGTTGAGCTGCACTCTACTTTCTGCAATGTCAAGATATTTTGCCCCAATTGAAAGAAATATAAACTTTTAGAGAATTATCACTACACATTCATCCAGCTTTCTGAAGTACAAAAAGTTTGACTTCTAAGAATTATCCTTGGTATCAGAAAAAAAATGCAATAGAGAGAAATTAGAACTTTCTTCAGATAATATACCTTTGCCCTATTAAAGATGTTTGATGAAAACCAGTTTTTCAACAATGAAAAGTATGTATTGATCACATCATTCTTATTATTCCCTTTAGTTTGACCAAACTTTAGACAGGTTTTTTGTTTTTATTTTATTTTATTTTATTTTATTTTTTTATTTTATTTTATTTTTCTGACTATAGCCACCTGTACTCCTTTTCTTAAAGCACTGACTGTATAATTGTAAATTTTCTTTCTGCCCCTTTGAGATGTAGATTTTCTCACAAACACTTCCCTGTTTTTACAACCCAAGAATGTCTTTCACAAGAGAGCCATCCCTTTGAAATTTAATCATTAAGAACTGATGCCCCCATCTCCCAGTCTCTGTGAGAGGGTAGACAGAAGCCTAAATTTGTTAAAATTCAATTAACAAACACAGACAACATCATCACATTGACCAATCTTCCTCCTAATGTCCTGGAATAATTTCCCACCAGCGCATCCTAGTACCTAGAAATTGTCTTGCCTTTTATTTCAGTGAAGTTGAGTTCAATCTCTCTCCACCGTTCAATAGTCTTGACCCCTATGCAATACTCGGATACAGTTTCTCTTTGACAGTATCAATTGTTCTTTGAGAAGAACCCAATAAGTGAATGGTGGGAGGAACTGAAAGGATGCACTAAATCTCTCCGGTCCTTATGGTAGGAAGGGTGAGCACACAAATGTTTTGTGAAAACAAGAGGAGCAAAATGATCTTTCCTTCCCTCAACTTCCAACAACTCTATTCATACAGTTTTTTTTCCTTAGGGCAGAAAACAATCTGTATGCCCTGACATATATGAAAGAGAACATGGTGAGAAAATTAAAAATAATGACTTTGGTAGAATGTTTTAACTTGTATTGGGGTTGGGAAGGAGATTCATCAGCGTGCATACTTGCAAACATCAAATGTTTGAAGGATTTGTAAAGAGAAAAGTAATAAATCTGTTTTATGTGGTCCCAGGGAATTGTGCCAAGACTAATACATACAAGTTAAAATGAAAAATGTTTTAGTTTAATAGAAAGAACTTCATCAAATCCTGAAATGTTCAAAGATGGAATATGCTTCACAGACTTAGAAGGTAGTGAGTATACTGTCAAGGAATATGAAAACAGTAGTTTTAGAAAATCTTGATGAAAGTTGAAGAAGAATTTGAAACTGCAGGGATATGAGGGAAGCTAAAGGTGTGATTTTCCTTCTAGCACTGTATTTGTTTCTCTATTTTTATTTATAAAATGAAGATTTAAAAAAATAAATATAAAGAATAAACGTGAAATTAACAGAAAGGAAAACGTATAAAAGATCTTTTGTAGTAAATAAAATATTAGTTTATTTTAAACACACTCAAACACACATACATGGACATGCAAATATACACACACGTACAATAAAGGCAATTTCCCTCGCCAAAGAAGTTTTTCGGAAAATATATGCTATAAAATAAGAAAGTATATACATATTTAGTATCATATTTATGTCTATGTCTACCTACTTACCTACCTACCTATCATCCATCTATATATCATCTATCTATCATCTCTCTCTCTCTCTCTCTCTCTATCATCTGTCTATCATCTATTTATCATCTCTTTAAATACGATTAACATAAAACCATAAAGTTACATTACTGTACATTCCCTGTTAGCAACCTAGAGTACCTGCAAGGATGAAAAAAACATATGTTTTGTTATTGCATCCTTTATGGTCATTAATAGCCTTTTAAACTGAAAGTGCTGCATCTCAAATTTCTTTTCTTCACTTTGCCTTCTTAACTGCATCTTTCACCTCTAAGCTAGATTAGGCTGTATATCACAGGAAACATAAACTAGACCAATGACTTTAAGAAGTTCAGGAATTGTTGGATCCTTAGTTTTCAAAACAGATTAAAAATAGGATGTCTTCAGATGGCTCTGTTGATGACCCCTTTGGGAAGATCAGCCTGTGACTATTAATGTGATTTGTCCACCACAATGGGCTATGAGAAGATCGTCAATTGCCATGCAGAATATGCTTTGCAGAAACTTTCTGTGAAATGTATAATAACTTAGGCAACTGAATAGAAAATTACCAGATATTTCCTGGTCACCAAAAGGAAGAGGTCAGATACCACGGGGATATGAAATAAAGGCCCAAAGCAAGGTTATAAATCCAAACCAAACAAAATTCTAAAAGTTACAGAATTTCCTAAGATTCAAAAGCATGAACTTGCCCTGTGCATAGACATTAACTCATTCTCTGACTTTAAGTAGCTGAAGAAAACTGGATAAAACAGACTCACTGACATTTCAGACATTAGATGAGGAAGGCAGAAAACATGTATTACTCAAAGTTTTGAATAACATCTGCATCAAACAATAGCATTTCTTATTGTCTGATTATTCTCTATACGATATTATAGAGAATACATAATTACAAACAAAGGGAATAATGGATTTTAACATTTCTAACTTTATGTGGTTTTCTATATAGACAAGAATATCACCATAAAACTACAGTACATCCTTTTAGTGTCAAATATGCATCTCCTAAAATTTTCTTCTGATGTAAATAGGGTAGTTTTCCATATAAAGAGTTACTTAACTGATTTAATAAAAAGTTGATGTTTCCAAAACAAGAAATAAGTGAGTAAAAAGTGCTGTTTTCTTCCTTAAGGATTTTGGTCTAAATGTTTTCTCATTTACTTTTCATCAAAATAAAAGTGAATATACCTTATCCTTCCTGTTATTAATTAATACTTAAAACAGAAATAAATTTAAAATTTATAAAATTCCTTAAAAATAAATAATGTGATAATACATAGCAATGATGTTAATATGAAGTAGACTTGTCAGATTCTATAGAATTTTGAGGAATGTACCTCTTTGGTATTTTAATCAGTTTAGTCTTTCTTTAAGTAAACAACTCAGATGATTAATACTATCAAAGAGAAGTTGCACAGAACTAGTCCCACTTCTCTGCTTCTTCCAACTGTTGCCAGCACTGACACTTCTCAGTTAAATTAAGGCAAAAATATGATTTAACATGGAATTATATGACTAGTTTTTCATATCTCTAAAAGAAATCTTCATTAATAATTTTGTATTAAAACGAAGGAAGAATTGAAATTTTCAACACCTTCAGTTCTCTAGAAGTTTTTATTATGTTTTCTGTCTAGAGGCAGAAAGAAGGGGAGGAGCGTGTGTGTGTGTGTGTGTGTGTGTGTGTGTGTGTGTACATAGACATAGACATAGACATAGACATACACATATACATATACATATGCATATAAATATACATATATATATATATATATATATAAATGTAATGAGCTACATAAGTAATGTAAAAGCCTATGGTTATTTTCAAAGTTTATAATTTTCTCTAATCTAGAAATTAGATCTTTGAAGTTAGATGCAATAGCTTTCATTGCATGATCTGTTAGCAGTATTAAATACCTCAGAAAGAATTTTAAAACAGTATTTTTTTACAGCTGGCCCAGTTTCATACAAACAAGAGGGAACACACAAGTTCCAGCTTCTCTCTGAGGAGCAAAGGACCACATTTCTAACAACCTAACTTTAAAGGCCATCATCCAAGTGATAGGCACCAAAACACCTAACTCTAAAAGGTATTTGGACTTGTGTCCACAAGGCCCACAGGACTATATTAAACAAAAAAGCAGTCTTTAATGGGGACATGAGCCCTCACTGTGGCTAAGTCCCTAAGGATCAGCACAGAGGGAGAAAGGAAAAATGCTCATTCTGTCATTCCCTGAAAGGAGTTAAAAACATTGATTTGTGCAGTTTAAGTGGGTGAATTGTATGGTAAGTGAATTTCAATAAGGCTGTTAAAATATAACAAAGGTTTTCTACTCTTGAGAACTGCCTTTTTCTGAGTATGTCTTTTGCCAGTGTATTGATCACATTGCCTGGGATAAGGTGTTTGAGTAAAAATACTGTTATATGGATATGTTCAAATATCAAAAATATCAGGCAGAGTAAGGTAGAAGAATTTGACAGGAGCTAATAGTTTCATAAAAGATATTCTTTGGAAATTCTTTTGTGGATGTTACATTTCTATTCCACTATATAAATAATTTTATATAGCACCTGTATTTTGTTTCAATAAATCTTACGTAACATGCACTAATATGAATATGGGTTCAAACAGTGTTATTTAATATGATAGTTTAGTTTAAGGACCTAGATCTTGTGCCACTTTATCTATTGGCTTTGTTGTTTTTCATTAGCCAGGGAGCCTGACTAGTTACAAGTGTAGCTAAAATGGATGAAGATAAAGTCCACTAACAAGAATTGCCAAATAAAATGCCTCTCCCACTAATACCACAGCCCCCTTCATGGGGTGCTATGTATATTTAAGGCATATTCACTTCACTCTTCTTTACTTCTCTGAGGAAACCTCTTCCAAAATACAACCATGGCTGTCTTTGAAGACTTTAGTTCATGGTCAATGATGATGCTGGCTTCAAAATTTCAGGTGATTTAAAATTGATAGGATAACAGCATGGCGACTACAGATAAAAGGGACAAAGGGACAGTTGGAGGACTATCTGTGTGGCATGTCCAAAGTCTCCAGCAGGGATATAAAGATATATTTCCTGTGCAAAGTTAGGTCATATCAGAGTTAGAAGCTCAATTCTTTCCCTTTTATTTTTGGAGCTTATACCATAATTTCCACATAATTTACATTAAAAATTTGTGTTTCCTCTTAAGGTAATGTCTATAAACATTGGCATTTCTTGCTCTTCAACCATCTTCACCCTGAATGAGAAAAAAAATCAATGCCCAGTAGTAGTCTTTGAATAATATTTCTGCCTTCATTTTCCAAAATTTAGAGGTCCGTGCCTCTCCAAAATCTTTTTTTGTGGATAAAAATAGTGTCAAATGTTACTGTGTGTACATGAATTTACTGGACAAGTTCCATCCAATGGAATCATTCTCTTAGAATGGATGGGCAATAGATTTCATTTACATTTTATTTTTACCAAATGCTAAGAAGTCTTTCCAGAAGATACCATATGTGTATGCTGAAACCAACATCCGTATTTTTTTTAAACTTCCACAAGTAGATCTAATTTACAGCTATGAATAGTAATAACTGTATTATGAATTATTTCAGTCTATCTCATAATAAAAATCAACTGTTTCTTACCTCAGGCTACATATAACTGCATAAGAACTGGAATAATTATTAATAGCAGTATTTGCTTATGGTAAGTGTAGATTTTTTTATTACAATTTTTTCTGATACCGGGTAGCTGTTAATATTAATATACCACTGATGAAAAGTTAAGAGCACAAATTCCAAATTCTGTTTTTTTCTGCTTTCTCCTACATACAGTATGTGATGCTCCATGAAAGCAGGAGCTTTCAAAACTGAAGTCACTCATCAAGGGCTTTACAGTGGAGATGGCTATGTCAAAGCCAGCAATGATCTAAATACCATTTATGACTATTAAAATTTAGGGAACTGGAAAGACCTTTCTCTTCTAATAAAAACAGAAAAATAGCTTAATTACATTAAAAATTTCACTAGTGACCTTAGAACTAGATGGGTTTGAACTGCACAGGGACTGTTTATATGTGAGTTATTTTTTCAGTAAACATCTGTATTGTTTTCAATTCTTGGTTGAGAGTCTGCAGATGCAGAGGGCTGATTGCATGCATTGAACTACACCATTTTACAGAGGGGACTTGAGCATCCACAAATTTCAGTTTCTGAAGGAGTTCCTAAAATTAGTCTCCCATGGATGCACAAAGACAATTTAAATTTTAGGAGAGTCAAAAGTTATAGGCAGATTTTTGACAGCACAGAGAGTCAGAGCCTCTAACATCCACATTGTTCAAGGGTCAACTTATCTTTTGTAAAATTCTCAATGATTATTTCTATTTAGAGTATACCATCAAATGTCAGATAGGGTGAGGAAAAGAATGTAACCAATAAATAAATCAAATAACTCAGTGCATTAATTTTAGTTTTATAAGCAATTATTGACTAAATGCTATCTATGAAACTGGATTACAAATAGAAATATATGAAAAATGATAAATTATTTGTTTATTAAATATATTGTAGCAAATAAATTACAATAGTAAAATATGTAAAAAATAATAAACAAAATAGTTGCTTGTATAAATATAGAAATTTAACCTTACTGGCCAGGCGTATTTACCTATAAAGATCTGCAATGTATAAAGTTTTGAATTATATTTGTTAATGTTATTTTATAGTATGCTTCAATTTTTAAACCTCTCAGCATAACATTGTTCACTTAAGAAACTCGAATTCTTCTCATTGCAATGTGTTATAAAGATTTCTCTGTCTTACACAAGATATATCAAATTTCTACATCTGTGAAATGAATAGTTTGAATGAGATTTTCTTTAATACTCTCTATGGTAACAAAATATCCACAAATCTCTGACAAAAGTAGCTCTGTATTGAGCCTTTTTTCTAATTACCTATTTTCTTTTCCTTTGTCTATTTGTCCAGGTCAGATTGCATTTATTACCTACCCTCTCAACTTTAGCCTGTTCTATTATTTTAAAGTAATGTGATGACTTACTGTTAATGGTACACATTTGTGTGAGAACATTTTTTTATATAAAGCTTTTAAACATTAAACTGGCAGCTATACATTTTTGGTACTATTATGCTCACATAAAACGAACAATGGTCTCAGATTTATTTTGATGACAGCATCTCTCCTCACCTAGTCTTCTGCAAAAGGAAAAGTAAAACAGATATTTATAACACCATTCTACTCTGCTTTTAAAAATTCATATTCACATATAGAGGGATTGTATTCTTCTGCTGTATTCATTTATTTCAGATTTGACACTTAGTTTTCTTTGCTTCAGTACTGATAATTCACATTTGTAACTAAACTTTCTCATTCTCCTCTAGATATTTGAAGAGATGAGATGATACTTCTTTTCAAAAGGCATTTCCTTAAGATGCTAAAATAACTCATGCTTTCAAAAGCTTTTTAAAAATATAATTTAACAAGGGAATATGATGCTGTCATATTTTAAGCAATTCCTATCAAAAGAGGTACCTATTTTTATCTTCTCATTGATTTTACTTTTAGCGGTAATATTCCAAGCAATCTCTATTGTAGCGGAGTCAGTTAGATAATAGAATAAAGAAGAAGACAATAATCTCAATATTCTGAAAGTCTTAGTTAGCTTAGCAGGTAAGATCTTTGTTTATTATATACCAAGGTCAAGGCTATATTTTTCATATTTGTTCTGACTTGATTAACTTAGGTTCTGTGATGGAAAGCTCACTACCCATCAGACAATAGAAAATAAAAGATTGGATATCAAAGTGTACATATTTGAGAATGAAGTCTCCAAAGAATGACTCAGAGACATAACATGAACATGGAATGCTAGGCTAGTAGTTCATAAAGATTTTTATAAGAAAAAATATATTTTCATATTTTTTAGATCTCTATGTAGTTATGGTTTGAATAATTAAAGTATAAGAGATTCCCTTATTTATTTAGTGGGTAATATCAGTTATTTGCAAAGAAGAAAAGATAGTTATTTCAGTGGGATGATTCCTGAAGAGAAAGAAGCTTCTACCGAGGTGTATCTTCTTATGACATGGAGATGAAATGATTTAGTGATTGCAGAGTCTGTTAAATTATTGAACTAAAAAAGGACCCCATTTAAGAGGAAATATTTTACCGGTAAATTCATTTAAATATTTTTATTTGATTAGCCTGTATTAGTTTATGATACAAGTTTTCTGTCACCTGGCCAAGTATATTGACTAGAAAGAATAAGTCTGAAACCTGCAAATAGGACTAAGATAAAGGGACAGTAATAATTTGAAACTTAGAACTTAACAGCCAGAAATCTTGTTCAGTTCTCCAAGTTAGCTGTACTCAGTGTTAATATGAATATTTTCTCTTTCATCAAAGATGTAAAAGCCTACAACATATGCCAAATGAGTAGGTTGTCACTGCTGAGAATCAGCTGTTTATAAGAATACATAAAAGATCTCAGTGCAGAAGATATGGGGGTGATATAGCCATTTAAAGTCTCATTGCTGACATATAAGTAATACTATGGCATCTGAATAATCTTGAGGAAAGAACATTAAATCATGATTAGTATTATTTGGATCTAAGAACTGACAGTACTTAGTCCTGCCTCCCACCTCAGAAGATTAAAAGGAGATAATATGTGTAAAATACAAAACAACACAAGAAAAATACATAATTAATAAATATTCCTTTCCTTTCTTTTCTTTCAAAGTGTTAAAAAATAAACCACATTTATTTTTGAGAGATGTTGAGAGATAATTCTCCACTTGTCTTTTGCATTTCTATATCTCTTTTGAGGAAAGGCATTAAAAGCTGTTGCTCTAGATTACCTTTTCAAGGACGTTGTATAGAAAACATCTTAGAATATAATGATAGTATATCTGTTCTGAGTAGAGTGAAAATTTGATTTTTGTCACGTAAATAAAGATAATGTCTTCATTTGGGCAAGATTGAACAGATTTGCTAATAACTCTTTTATAAAATAGAGGGGTTTCCAAAGCTTGGGATTCCTCAACCATGAGTCAAATCCACATGAGCACAGCATCCACCTGGGTTACTCCACAACATTCTGTGGAACATTGAGGGAAGGGGAGAAATATATATACATCAAGTTTATGCAGCCTACTGGGCTTTAACAGTTTTTTTTTTTTCTTCTGAATTGGGCATATTGTTCCTTCTGCCAGAATTCATGAAACTGTGGTGGCTAACTTGTTAACTTGTTAGCTTATAAACAGAGTGAAACCTCTTCATGGTCTCTGACAGGAGGAGGACAGACTCAGTAAGTAACTTAAAAGTCAATTGATAGAATCAAGAACGATAACACCTACATTCACGAATTTTAAAAAACTAGGGTGGTAAAATGAAACACGGTAATCAAGAAGACACCTATGTAATCTATTATAAGATGTCAGTGAATGACAGAAAGAAGGCTTAAAGAGATTATAATGTAATGATAATGCTCTATCAGGAAGATTTTGTTCAAATGTGTTTCTGATTTTCAAGCTAGAATTGATCCTGAATTGGAAAAAATTAACTAAATGATAAATATGTTATTAGAGAGTTGTTTCTGGAAAATTAATACTCCTTGTTACTCGATAACAGAACAAAATTGAGGAAACCATGTTTAGAAAGGATTATGCGGGGTTGGCATCATGTATATGTGATGAGAGGCATGAATGATTACATAATGAAGAAGGATGTTTTTAAAAGAAGATCCAATAATAGAATTTTAGCTTTGGAAAATGTATTGAACTGGATGAACTATGAGGTGATTCACAGATTGGGATTTTAATTGTTTAAAGTATTTTTAGTTGTTGAAAACATACTTAACATATTTTCCCTAGGGAAAAGCCATTCCATTTGCAACTTGATAGTCTGTAATGATACTGTTGGGAGAAACACATACACATACACACACTCAGATTAGTACAATAACCCTTTGATTTGCAATATCTTTTATTCCATAGATAAAGAGGTGAAACTAAAAGAAGGAAGACTTGCTACCAGACTCAATGAGGGAGAGATGGGTTATGTCATTTATTTCTTGAGAGCAGCATTAGAGCAATGAAGGCTGAGTGATAAGTATAGTGAGATCTAGGGCAGGTAGAAGATAAGAACCACTGAGAGATGTGGACTCTATAAGAGTGTATAATTTGTGAAACTTATTAACATCACAGTTTTTTTAATTGTATTATTTAATAGAATGAAGACATTTTAAGACATAAGACAAATTTCATCAAAAATCAATTCATGTAATTATACTGATGTGACTATTTCAGAGAAATTCTGATATTTAGCTGTGTTGCTTATCTATATCTATATCTATCTACCTATCCTCATTCTAAAAAATACTGTTTCATTTTATTTTATCCCTATTAAAATATAAGCAAATATTTGTGTCCATTGAACATCAGCTCAATTTTGGAGGTAGAATAATTATGTATACTGAGGTAACGCTTAAAAACTGGTTTCTTCAATAGCTCTCAATATCCAATGAAAATATCAGATTGATAATCTCTCTCTCTAATTCTATCTTCCATGGGAATTTATAACAATTCCTTAAATAATATTGGTTAATATTGATAACACTAGCCAATGCTAAATAATAGGATGCTTTATTATTTTCTTACTGTAGAAGATATTAATTGAAGATGAGTTAAGGCAAAATTTACTATTTTTTTCTTTCTAATTTTTCTCCCATTTGTTGCCCTAGGACTTCCCTGATTCTCACCTCTACCTATTTTGAATCTCTTTATCTGCCAGATATTACCAACCTATACAGTTAATTAGTTAAAATGTGAATTTTATTACTCTCACTGAAACTTGAATTTTAATTTGGATTTCCCAAAAACCGAAACATGGCAAAGTTGAAAGTCCATAGCTGAAAATCTTGAGCATGAGGTTTTTCCTGTGCTCTTCAAACTGCTCCATTTAGGTAGCTTCTCACACAGCCATGTCTTCCACACATTAAGACATGTGTCTTGAAAGCATCAATGATGATTTTAAATAGCCACTCTGTTTCTTCTATTAAAAAAAATTTCAAAGCATATAGAAACATTACATTTATTTACCACATTATTTCAGCCTGAGAAAGCATTTTAAGAACTGGAAATAGGTATATAAATGACACGTTAAATTTTCATCAGTATGTTAGTGAAATGTTTTCTTACTTGACACATCTTATTGTGTAATGAAACATAATGGTGTGAAACTGTTAAGAAGAAAGAAACTGCATGTGGCCTGCCCAGAATATGAAAAAAAAACATTCAGTTTTACAATGTATGAATCATAGTTAAAGGGTAGTGATATGTTTGAAGACTTTTTCTTTCCAATTACTCTTAATATTCAATATTATTTTATATTTGTTTCAGATGTACAACATAGTGGTTAGATCTTTATATAACTTATGAAGTGATCACCCCAATGAATCTAGTACCCATCTGACACCATACATAGTTATTACAATACTATTGATTATATTCCTTGTGCTATACTTTACATCACCATGACTATTTTGTGACTGCCAATTTGTACTTCTTAATCCATTCATCTTTCACCCAGCCTTCCAAACCCCTCACATCTAGTATCATCAAAATGTTCTCTGTATCTATAAATTTGTTTCTGTTTTGTTTGTTTGTTTTGTTCTTTAGATCCCACATGTAAGTGAAATCATATGATACTTGTCTTTCTTTGTCTGATTTATTTCATTTAGCATAATACCCTCTAGGTGCATGCATGTTTTCACAAATGATAAGATTTCATTCAAAATATATATTGCACTTCTTCCTTATCCAATCATCTATTGATGGACACTTAGATTGCTTCCATATATTGGCTGTTGTAAATAATGTTGCAGTGAACAGAGGGTGTATATACATCTTCAAATTATTTTTTTAGATTTCTTGGGATAAATACTAAGAAGTGGAAATGCTTGTTCATAAAGTAGTTCTAGTTTTAATTTTTTCAGAAAATTCCATACTGTTTACACAGTGGCTGCACCAGTTTTCAGTCCCACTGACAGTGAATGAAGATTTTCTTTTCTTCACATCCTCACCAACACTGTTGTTTGTAGATTTATTGTTGATAGCCATTCTGACCTGTGTGAGGTGATATGTCATTGCAGTTTTAATGTGCATTTCTGTGATGATTAGTGACATTGAGCCTCTTTTCATATGTCTTTTGGCCATTTGCATATGTCCTTTTTGGAGAAATGTCTATTCAGGTCCTCTGCCCATTTTTTAATTAGGGTGTTTTTTTTGTTGTTGTTTTTGTTTTTTGATGTTAAGTTGTATAAGTTCTTTACAAATTTTGGATATTCAGCTCTTATCAAATGTATCATTAATGAATATCTTCTCCCACTCAGTAGCTTGTCTTTTCATTTTCTTTATTATTTATTTTTTATTTTTATTTTTTTCCACACAAACACTTTTTAGTTTGATGTAGTTCCACTTGTTTATTTTTTCTTTCTTTTCCTTGCCCAAGGAGATATATCAGAAAAAATAATAAAAGAGCAATGCAAGAGAATTTACAGCCAATATTTTCTTCTAATTTTAAGATTTCAGGTCTTACATTTAAATCTTTAATCCATTTTGAGTTTATTCTTATATATCATACAAGAAGATGGTCTGATTTCTTTTCCTTTTTTCTTTTTTTGCATGTATTTGTCCAGTTTTTCCAAGACTATTTATTGAATAATAAATTACCTTGTTGTATATTCTTGCCTCCTTTGTCATGGGTTAGGTGACTGTATAAGTATGGGTTTCTTTCCAGTTTCTTCTCCTATTCCATTGATCTATTTATCTGTTTTTATGCCAATATCATGCTGTTTTGCGCACTATAGCCTTGTAGTATATTTTGATATCAGGTAGCGTGATACCTCCAATTTTGTTCTTCTTTCTCAACATCCTTGTGGCTATTTGAGGTCTTTTGTGGTTCCATATAAATTTAAAAATGATTTGTTCTATTTCTATAAAAATGTCACTGGTACTTTGATAGGGATTGAATTTGTTCTATAGATTGCTATGGAAAGGATGGACATTTTAACGATGGTTATTTATCTTATACATGAGTATGGCATATGCTCTATTTATTTCTATCTTCATCAGTCTCACTAATCAATTTCTTATAATTGCCTGAATAGAAGTATTTTACCTCCTTGATTCAATTTACTCCTAAATTGTATTATTTTTAATACAATTGAACTGGAATTGTTTTCCTAATTTCTCTTATTGTTTGTTATTGGTATATAAAAATGTGACTGATTGCTGAATATTAAGTTTGTATCCTACTACCTTACTGAATTTATTTATCAGTTCTCATATCAATTCTTTTGGTGGTGTCTTTAGGGATTCTCTAGGCACAGTATCATGTCATCTTCAAATAATGACAATTTTATTTCTTCCTTTCCAATATGAGTGTCTTTTATTTTTTTTTTCTTGTCTGATTGTTGTGTCTAGGACTTTTAACACTATGTTGAAGAAAAGTGGTGAAAGCAGACATCCTAATCTTGTTTCTAATCTTAAAGAAAATAGTTTTAGATTTTCTCCATTGAGTGTGATGTTCGCTGTGGGTTTGTCATATATGGCCTTATTATGTTGAGGTATGTTCCCTCTATTCCCACTTTGCTGAGAGTTTTATCATATATGGATGCTGAATTTTGTTAAATGCTTTTTCTGCACCTATTGATAAGATCATATGATTTTTACCCTTCATTTCCCTTATGTGGCATATCACATTAATTAATTGGCAGATATTGAACCAACCATGAATCACAGAAACAAATTGCACTTGATCAAAGTATATAATCTTTTTAATGTATTACTGAACTTGTTTTGCTAATATTTTGTTGAGCATTTTTGGATCTATGTTTATCAAGGATAACGTCCTATTTTGTATTATTTATTTATTTATTTACTTACTTACTTACTTATTTATTTACTTGCTTATATATTTATTTATCTGTAATGTTTTTGTCTGCTTTTGAAATCAGGGTAATGCTGGACTCCTAAAATAAGCTTGAGAGCTTTCCCTCTTCTTGAATTTTTTGGAATGGTTTGAGAAAAATAAGTATTAATTCTTTAAATGTTTGGTAATATTCACCTGTCAAGTCATCTGGTCCAAGATTTTTATTTGTTGGAAGTGTTTTGATTATATTTTTGATTACTGATTAGATTTTGTTAGAAGTAAACAGTTGGTTCAGATATTCTGTTTCTTCTTTATTCAGTTTTTAAAGATTGTAAATTTCTAAAAATTTATTCATTTCTTCCAGGTAGTATAATTTGTTGGTATGTAATTTTTTCCAGTATTTTCTCATAATTCTTTCTATTTCCATGCTGTCAGTTGTCACTTCTGCTCTTCATTTTTGATTTTATTTATTTAGGTCCTCTCTCTTTTTTTTTCTTGATGAGTATAATTAAAAGTTTATCAAATTTTTTCTCTTTTCAAATAGCTCTTGGTTTCATTGAACTTTTACATTATTTATTTGTACTCTAATTCATTTATAGTCATTCTGCTCTTCGTTATTTTCTTCTTTCTACTCACTTTGGGCTTTGTTTGTTGTTCTTTTTCTTGTTCCTTTAAGTGTAAGTTTACATTGTTTACTTAAGATTTTTCTTGTTTCTTGAAGTAGGCCTGTATTACTATAAATTTTCTTCTCAAGACTGCTTTCTCTGTACTTCACAAATTTTAGGTCATTGTGTTTTCATTTTGATTTGTCTCAAGGTATTTTTTGATTCATCTGTGATCTCAGTATTCAACCATTTATTATTTAGTAACATGTTATCCTCCATGTGTTTGTGTGTTGCTAAGTTTTTTTTTTCTTGTAATGATTTCTAGTTTCATTCCATTATAGTTTAAGAAGACACTTGGTATAATTTTATACTTCTTAAATTTATTGAGACTTCTTTTGTGGCCTAACATGTGGTCTATCTTGGAAAACATTCCATGTATACTTGAAAAAAATGTATAATTCTGCCACTTTGGGGTTAAATGCTCTAAAAATATCAATTAAATCCATCCAATCTAGTGTGTCATTTAAGACTGATGTCTCCTTGTTGATATTCTGTCTGGAAGGTCTATCCATTGATGTCGATGGGGAGTTAAAGCCCTCTACTCAAACTATATTACTATAACTCTCTCCCTTTATGAGGGTCAATATTTGCTTTATATATTTAGATAATCCTATGGTGGGTTCATAAATGTTTACAAGGGTTATATTCTATTATTAGATCAATCCCATTATTATTATAAAATATCCTTTTTTGTCTCTTGTTCTAACCTTTGTTTTAAAGTCTATTTTGTCTGATATAAGTATTGCTACCCCAGCTTTTCTTTTTTTCCCCGATAACATAAAATATCTTTTTCTCTTCCTATACTTTCTGTCTGTTTGTGTCTTCCAATCTGAAGTGGGTCTCTTATAGAAAGCATTTGTTCGAGTCTTGTTTTTTTATGTATTCAGCTACACTATATCTTTTAATTAAAATATTTAATCCATGTGTAGTTAAAGTGATTATTGATAGATACATAATTATTGCCATTTTATTATTCATATTTTTATTCTTCCTCTCCCCTTTCTTTTTCTTAAAAGGGTCCTTTTAACATTTCTTGTGATAGTAGTTTGATGGTATTAAACTCTTTTAGCTTTTTCTTGTCTGAGAAGCTCTTTGTCTCCCCTTCAATTTTAAATGATGGCCTTGTTGGATAGAGTATTTCTGGTCATAGGTACTTACTTTTCATCACTTTGAATATTTTGTGCCTATCCTTTCTGGCCTGCAAAGTTTCTATTGAGAAATCAGCTAACAGTCTCCTAGGAGATTTCTTGTAAATAACTAACTGCTTTCAAGATTCTCTCTTTGTAGTAAACCTTTGGCATTTTAGTTATGATGTGTCTTGCTGTGGGCCTCTTTGGGTTCATCTTGTTTGGGACTCTCTGTGCTTCCTGGGCTTGTATGTGTGTTTTTTTCTTTCTTTCTTTTTTTCTTTTTGCCAGTTTAAGAATATTTTGGTCATTATTTCTTCAAATACATTATCAAATTCTTGCTCTCCTTCTTCTCTTTTTGGTGTCCCTATGATGTGAATATTGTTGCACTTGATGTTGTCCCAGAGGTTCTTTAAAATATCTTCATTTTATTAAATTTTTTTTTTCTGTTCTGATTGGGTGTTTGCTGCTATTTTCTTTTCCAAATCACTAATTCAGTCCTCTGCTTTACCTAATCTGCCATTAATGCTTTCTAGTGTATTCTTCATTGCAGTTGTTGTATTATTCATTCTGACTGATTTGTTTTTATGGTTTTTATGTTCTTTTTATGCTTACTCTCTTTCTGTTGAAGTTCTCACTAAGTTCCTTGAGCATTCTTATAACCCGCGTTTTTAAGTTTGTATCTGGTAGATTGTTTGCCTACATTTTATTTAGTTATTTTTCTTGAGTTTTCAACTGTTACTTTATTTAGGACATGTTTCTTTGTCTTCTCATTTTGACTCCTTCCCTGTGTTTGTTTCTGTGTATTAGGTAGATATGCTTTGTTTTTCAGTCTAGTCAGTGTGGCCTTATATAGTAGGTGTCCAGTGGGGCCCAGTGGCTCAGTCTCCTAAATCACCTGAGTCAGGTGCTATTGAAGTGCTCATTGCATGGCTTGTGTGTGCCCTCTTATTGTAGTTGAGCCTTGATTGCTATTGGCACCTCAGTGGGTGGGTTTGGCCCTCAGGGTGACTCCCTGTGAAGATTGGCCATGACCACAGCAAAGCATCTACTATGCAGGAGCTGGTCTCATGGAGCAAGATTTACCTCAGAAGGTTCTGGTACTTGCCAAGACCACCCTTGTGTGTGCTGTTTTTGATGCTGATCGAGTGATGCTGATCGAGCGAGCTACTGGGTGTGTTGGTTCAGGGGCCTCTTGGGAAGGGCTCTGGTAGAGGCAAAAATCATTAGCTGCCTATGACTGTCCCAGGGCTACCTGGTAGGAGCTACAAAGCAATCCTTCGTTAATAACTGCCTGTGTTGTACCTGGAGGCACATGAGGAAGCTGTGAACTGTAGTTAACTGTCACCAGTACTGAACCTGGTGCAGCTCTGGAAAAGGTCCAGGGCACCCCAATGCCTGCCACTGTCAGCCAGCTGTCTATAAGTTTCAGTTGCTGAAAGAATCTCCAGTAGTACTCATATTGGATGAGGCAAGGTTGCAGGGAGTCATCAGAGTGGAACAAGACATGTTCATCAAGTAATACAAATTCGTATTGGTGCCAGTGCTGAGACTGGGGCTACTCAGCAAAAGGCACAAAGCACACTGAGACTAGCTGCTGCCTGCCAAAATCATGTAGACCCCTGAGAGTTGTCCAAGATAGATGGCAATGCAGGCTACTATCTGCTGAAAGAGACTCCTCTAAGGCATAAGTTTGATGGGGCGACGTTCCAAGGAGTCACCAGGGTGTACCAAGCAGAGTTTGCCAGGCCAGTGCAGGTTCAGATTTGGCCATGTGGAGGGGAAGGCTCAACACAGGGAGGATGGTGTCCACCCATAGGCTGCACAGGAAGAAGGCTTAACCCAAGGACAATGTTGGCTGTCCTCCAGCCCTTACGTTAAAGTTAAACAAATCAGTCTCTCCATGTTTGTCTCTGGACCTTCCTGAGCCACTGTTCCTTCACTGGAGCCCAGGGTGAGTGCCTATAAGCAAGAGAGTCTGTGTACAGGCCCTTTAAGAGGATACCTGGGTTTTCAACATCCTTCGTTCTCACCCCAAGGACAGAATTCTTGTTGATTTTCACAGCCAGATATTATGGCTTCTTTTCCTAGCACTGATGCTCTGGCCTTGGGAGCCAGGTCTGGGGCTGGGATCTCTCATTTCTCAGAGGAGACCTCTGCAGCTGAAATGTTCCTCTTCATTCTCAATCACCACATATGGGCATAGGGCCAGCTCATTTTGTGTCATTACCCCTCCTACTACTCTCAACATGGCTTCTTCTTTATTCTTCTTTACATCTTTAGTTAGGACTTATGTTCAGCTTGTCTTCAGATAGTTCTCCAGGTTGATTGTTTTACAATTTATTTGTAAGGTTAATGTGATTATGGGAGGAGACAAGCACAGTGTTTTCCTACTTGGCCATCTTGACCAGAGACGGGAGACTGTTTTAATAGAAGGCATGATACTTTTGATCTTTATATATGGACTCATATATTCTGAATAAAATTTTTCATTATAGAGTAAACTAGGTGGTTTTCTGATGAGAAATTGAATTCGACTTAAACAATGACTTTGAACAATTAGGGAAAATTACATCAACAAATCTCTATTGTGTCAGGAAAATCTATGAAGCATTTTACATATGTTGTACAATTTAATTTCCAAAAGTATATGACCTAGCTATTATTGTTATCCTCATTTTTCCAAATGAAGAAACTGAGGCTCTTAAGAACTTAAGTTATTTGCTTGATAGGTCATTGAGCTGTGATTCAGCATGCCTCTGTCCCTTTAGAAACCACTCCTCTCCTTCAGCGGTTAATTTTGGGAGTTCCTTAAAACTAATTGCAAATAGTAGAAGCTTAAATTGCCACAAGAGTAATACAAAATGATTGTAAAGGTTTAGCAAAGAGAAATACTTTGTATTCTTGTATAGAATGTGCTGTTTCAAGTAAGGGTGGAAGGATAGCTATATTTTGGATAGGAAATGGAGGGCAAAAAGAAATGGGTAAGCACCCCCTAGAATAATAAGTAGGTGGCACAACCTCAGATTAGGGGAATTTTGCAATGAATTAAATCAGCATAAGCTGAATTTTGTTTCATTTTTATGGACTAATAAAGTCAACAAAGTTTCTCCAGCCCAAATTATGAACCATCAGTTTCATACATCTTGGATACTAAGATGGAGGCTCTCTCAGACAGAAAAATCCTTTATTTTCAACAATGAATAGAATTTATAATGTTTCTCAATCAATATTTTGCCCGTATACCAAGAGAATCAATTCTCCCTAGAGTCAAGAGGGGCAGAATCTTGGGTACTGGGTCCTTAGTAAGCACTGGTTTTGTTATGTGACTGCATTCAGAGCAGTTGTGGGGACACTTTATACCATAGTATTAGGTCAAACCAAGAACTCTGTTGACCAACTCCTGGTTTGGAGCTGAGTTTTTCAGTATTAGAGTGTAAATCAATCCTGAAAGTCATCGGAACATTTTGTCCAGAATCATGTCTTCTTAAAAAAAATTTCTGAGGTTTTTCAAAAGTGACTGCCTATGGCAGCCTTATTCTTGCCAAATATGGAGCCTGAAATCAGTAATACAGTACAACCCCAACCAGGAAGATGTTGCTGTCTATGTTCAGCTGTCTCTTCTGTTGATCTGGGTGGATGCTTGCTCTTAGAAGATATCTCTGAATCAGTTCAACAGGGATCAATACTCCAAAAGGTATAACATGACCAATGCTCCAAAAGGTATAACATGACCCACAGGTATAGACATTATTAAAGCTACATGTTTCTCTAATATAAAGAAATTAAGGATGTAGTTTGTTCTTTAAATTGGTCATTAATTTGTATATTCATTCACCAATGGTAACTCATCTCAAATAAATTTTATTACTCAAATCTGATAGGATTTTGCAGAAGCAAGAAATGAAAGTCAAAAGTTACTAGACTAAGACAAAGGCAAAAAAAACCCTGCCTCTCAAAATCTTAATTTTCAACCAACAGGTTATCAGGAGTGCTTTCTGGTTCTAAACAAAAGCAAGGTACAAATTATGGCAAATCAGGGTGCTCCAGTCTGAGTTCTAATCACTATGAAAGCCCTCAGTAAAATGTTCCTCTCCTTGTTGAAAAATTTTCAAGTGAAAGAAAAAATATAGTTATTTATTTTTACTATAATATCCAGTTAAACTTTTTTGTTGCTTCCATAGAAGCTATTTCAGAAAGGAAGAAGACATTCTCTTTCCCTCATATAAGGGACTTTCCCCAATAAGCTGATTATAAAATAGTCATTCACAAACAATCACAAACAACTTTAAAACATTTAATCAATTCAGTAGACTGAAGAAGAAAGAGTAGAAGCAGTGGAGCAATTCATAGCACAAATTTAGAGCCTGTCAAACTTAAGAAAAACAATCAATGCAATCTAAGTGACATTAAATACACTGGGATTAGAAAAGTAATGTTATTAATATGAAATTATTATTTTCAGAGTATAGCTTGAGTAAAATTTAAATAGAGATATATGTAAATGAGAGGTAAAATAATTAAATTTGGATTGCATGTATTTAAACAAGATTTGATTAAAATAAAAGTTAGATCAAACTAGCAATTTTTAGCTTTAAGGAAAATGGTGCATTTACTCAAGCTTGAAAAATATTATAAAAAGGAATACAGAAAAGGGCAAGTCCCATCTTGGAAGAAGAACAAACATAGAAAAATTAGAATGGTGGTAATCTCATTTTATAGATCAGGAAATAAAAAGATTACAATAATAAATAGACTGCAAGTTTTATAAAATATTTCTGAATATAAATTTGATGTGAAGAAAGAAAGAAATAGAAAAAGAAAGGAAATAACGAAGGAACAAATGAAGAGTTGAACAAAGATAGGAAATGATGGTATAGTATTCCCTTAGTCCTAATATTGAATTGTTTCTTTATCAAACTTCTACTTTTTAACTTGCACTCTTTAATTGTTTTATTAAGAACTAACTCAGACTATTAACCAATGAGGCATGAAAATGTCATAATGAGATTTATTCTATCTACTGAAACTAATATGAAGATGAAATGAAGGAAACATAATAGAAACAATTCTCATACTGATGCACCAAAAGCTAATTCTTATTCTACCTATTCTAACAGTTTGTATATAGGTTATAAAGTACCATAAATGTATACACATGCACACACACACAAATATATAAACACATGTAGTTATATAAATGAATATATATATATATTCTAAATAAATTTTCCCTCATTGAGTTTATTGGCTATACAGCTGTTTTTATCTTATAATTTCATCTAGAGTCATTTTCAAACATTAGTGAAGAATAAAATCATTCTCTCTCCAATGACTCATATGAAGACAAGCTCCAAGCTCCAAGGAGATAAAGCACACTAAAACTGCAGAGTAAAATAGAAGTATTTTTAACTGAGAGTTTTTTACTCTAAACAGAAATTTCACAGGATGGAGATTCAGAGTATTTAAATGGATAAATATTAAAAATTCTTGTTTTTAATGTTTATATGTTTATTTTTTTAAAGCATGTAAATGTCTTAGTGTATTATATTAAAAATTTAAATAAAGCCATGAAAATACAGATCACTACCATTTTTTTTTTTGTTCATGAGCAGTTTACTATCAGCAGTTGCTTGTGCTCCCTTTCAGTCACCGTGACAACTATTTATGTACAAATATGTACATTTACACATTTTTAAAGGTTTTTTTTTTTTTTTTTACATTAACGGTCTTATGACTGTAATCATTGGTCTGTGGCTTGTTTTTCTTTTATATAGCATTATACCTGTGAAATCTTCCTCAGTATATTTTTTTAATGGCTTCAAATTTTTAAAATATAGTTCTACAATGGCTTCCTTTATTTTTTATTGTCAATATATTTGCAGTAATGTAACATTAAAAATAAGACAGCATTGCTGTTTCTTTAAACTTGCAGTATTTATTTCTCTACTAAAGCTGCAGATTTTTTTTAAATACTATTGTAGCTGTGACACATAGTTTTACATCATAGTATTTTTGTTATTTTTAATTTTAATTATTAAAGATGTTATCACTTAGAACATTACTAGTATAATAATTTATTATGAAAATACATTCAATAAAATTAAGTCACCTTTACTATAAACTTACTTGTGTTTTATTATTGCTCAAAAATACTATAGAATTTTATTTATCTATATTTTATTTAAAATTTTTTTAGTGGTGCTCATTTTTTAGCTTTGTAGGTTGTTTTCAATATAATTATTTCTTCCTAAAAATGATTTAGAAGTTTATCATCTTTTCTAGGGATTTAATAAAGGTAAATAATATTTGTTTTCCTTAAATAATTAAAGACTATGGCTCTAAAATATTCTGATCTGAACCTGTCACACTTTTTGGTTTCACATTTTGACAGCTTTCTCTTTCAATTCTCTTACTATTGGCCCTCTAAATATTTTTTTTTTTTTTTAATCTCTTCTTGAATCAACCAAAGTTTTTTGTAATGTTTTTAACAATGCTAAGGAAAAGTACATGTTGACTAAGAATATTATGGCTTCCAATTTTTAGTTCATGTATAAAGATAAAAGACTGAAAGTTTCAACATGGAAAGGGTGAGAATTCTTAATTATAATATTCATGAGGCCTTTTGTTACAAACTTGATGTTCAAATTCTGATAGTGATGGCCAAGAAATAAATAGTAAAACCAAGTTAAATGGACTAGTGGTAATTATTAAATCCATTTAAAAATAGAGTTAAGATTCTGAAAAAGAACTAAGGAAAATATAAACATAGAAGTTAAATGTTACAGATTTTGACACTGTCAAATTCAAAATGTGATTGACTAATTTGGATGGATGAGACATTTGAGAAAAAAACATGAATTTGTTAATTTTCTTATTTTTTGAGTGAGTAGTATGTCTATTTTATATTGATTAATCAATATTTTAAAATATTCAAAGTCACGAAGAAAAATGTTGATAAAACGATATAAATAAAACAAATTAGAGTTAGAAAGATCAAGGTAAACCAGTGAGCAAAGTAATTGTTTTCCTTTCTTATAATATACTGAAGGGACAAATCCCCAGTTCTCCTTGTTCCCATATTCAGGTAAGCAAACTAATTCTAAAAGAGATTTTATAACCTAGTTAATATCCACACAACTAGCACGTGCAGCTTTACTATTAAAACTCTGGTCTTCCCCAAATTCCTGTTCATGTTGTAAAAACTTTTAATGTTCTGTTTTAGGGGTACCTACATTAAATAGCTTGTAAAATAAATTGATGTTTCCCATTCTTTGTGGCGCATTTATGCAGTTCTAATCTCTGAGCCATAATTATAACTGTTAGGTAGTTAGGCAGACATGAGCGACAGGGGAACAAAGGAATGCAGACCCAGCCCAGAGACCTTTCTTAGGACCTCCCAGGAACACCATTTTATAGTTATAAATTGCCCCTGCATCTTGAGAAACAAAAGGAAAGGAAGGCCATAAATCTATAGCTGGTTTAATATGGCCAGAGACCTTTGTGCAGTAAGGACTACTTTGACCCTCTTTTCACCTCAACCTCATTATGCAATCATTATAATATCATGCCTATGCCCAGAAGTTCATGAATCTACTTAGACTAAATTCTGAGTAAGCACATACACAGTAGGCAAAGGGTTATGTAACAGCCAACTATCAATCAAAATAACCTCATATACCAATCATCTAGGACCACTCATCATGGCCTCAATATAAGTTTTACTTCCTGAATTCCACAGGGTTACACTTCTTCTCTGGTAACCCACTTCTCCCTAAGAGCATACTCTATCATTTATCTTTTCACCTCCCAAATTCCACAGGACTGCAGCCTTCCTCAGAGTGACCCATCTCCTTCTAAAAATGTATTTTCAATAAACCTAATAAATCTTATTTTTTCTAAATCTCACTGACCTATAATTCTTTACTGCATTAGTAGGTAAGAACCAAGAACTCCTTCCATGTGACTGGGGTGACTCCAGATTTTACATCACCCCAATGGTAACAACCAAAATAAATTAAGGCACATTAAATTGAATCCTATGGCATTTAATCTGCTTGAAAATTAAAATAATAGATGGTATTTAACTAATAATAATCTAACAACATAGAAAATGTCAGCATGAATTTCTACTTATTAAAATATTCAGAATAAATGGATTGAGCAGTACACTATCATTACTTCAGATGATTATGAATTTATGTGGTATATTTTTTTTCCAGATTTTCAATCAACGTTCATATGTACAATCTCAGAAGAAACCAGCATCTTACTCAGAATTCAATAAGAAGTAGGCGGAAGGAAAAAAAGGAAGAAAGAAAAAACTTTAGCTCTTGACTTCCTTGCTCTCAAGTTTTGAATCTTTGAGCCTTTCCAAAACTTTTTCTTTTTTTAAAAATCAAAATCAGGAAGATGATGACTTGCCAATGGATCCAATTTAGGCTGTGTTGACAAAGGCATACTAGTTGTTATTGACAACAGAGCCTTTCTTCGGGAGTTTAAATTATCTCCCACTATGATAAGAAAAAGAAGACAATGATAATAACCTATTCATATATTCTAACAATCTGTCAAACATTTTGCATCACATAGACAAAGTCAAACTTAGCCTGATATTAGAATGATTCTAACTTTATGTGTATACTAACACTCTTAATATCATTTTATGCTGCATTGACTTTTGCTAATCTAATCTCAGATATACCAAGATTCTCAGCAATTCTAATTCTGTTACTAGTCCAAAGTCCATGTGTGTAATGCTTCAAAAGGCCAAATATCAAAAGGTCAGAGTTTGGAGTAAGGAAATTTTTATTGATCAAGAAGGCACCAAATGAGAAAATGGGAGTCCTAGCAGTTCTTCAAATACATTTTAAGAAAGTGCAGAGTTCAGGCTTTTTTTAGATCAGAGAAAGGGAAAATGGGGATGGATCTTTCTATAAAACAAGTCACAAGCAGAATTCCTCTAATAAACAGCATGTCAAATGCAAGACAAAACAGGAGCTATTAGCCTGAAAGCTGGCAACAATGTAAGCTTGAACAGGATGGAGTCAGAGAGATGTAGCATTTCACCCTGTTAGAGCTCTAGTATTTAATTTTAAACTGAAAAGCAAAAAAGTCAAAGGAATTGAACTCATTTCCCTCTCAAAATATTACTTAATATGCCAAAAGAATTCTGATGTAAAATGTTTCAAAGTAAACCAGAATACCACATAGACATGAGAAGTTTTATTTATATATACAGATAGGTAGATAGATGTAGATAGATGATGATAGATAGATAGATAGATAGATAGATAGATAGATAGATAGATGATAGATAGTTGTATATACCTGTGTGTGTGTGTGTGTGTGTGTGTGTGTGTGTGTTAGCCTGTATACAATATAAATTAGTAAAACAGATCTAAGAATTTTGTGTCTTCTCATCCAGCTATTGCCCATCTTCTCTAATAGTTTCGTACACATTAGATTCAAGTCACTCATTTCAGAAACTAAATAACACACTATAATCTCAGCTTCTTCACATCTGTTTTTGTTTATTTTTCAGATTCTCTATGCTTTTCATGAAGAATGTCTCCATACCTCTGAAAAGGAGAATTTTAGAACAGCATGTCAGCCATAGTCTTGTTATTAAGACAAAAAAGGGGTCGATTTGCCTGTGTGCGTTTAAACCAAAGAAGAGATATGTGCATGTTTTGCAGCAAAGAAAGTAAGATTTATTAGAGAGTTGTAAGTCCCAGAGACACAGGCAAGCTATCACTCAAAGGCCTGGCTCCCTGGGTATCTCCGGAGTACAAATTATATAGAGAAAAATCAGTAGTCATGGAAACTAAGGGAGTTGGGGTCATGAGTGATACTGATTAGAGGATTAGAGGGGGATGAAATAATTGATCATTATGTCTGGTTCTGGAAACAGCCATGGTGCCATTCCAACTGGGCCCAGTTGGGTTTTATTGTTTTACATTATGGGCCTGAGGCTGAAACATATCTAAACATATCTAAAGTCAAGATGTTATCCTTAGTCTAAAGTCCAGTCTTATGTCATAAGGCTTAATGATCAAGGGAGCAGGCATGCAGAGGATAAGGGCAGAAAGAAGCAAATGAGTCAAAATGCCATTATCTGGTAAAACCAGCTTGAATTAGAGAAAAATAAAACTATATTAAAAAAAATGAAGTTTGTGTGCAGTTAGAGAGTTCTCAGCAAAGTGGTTGGACTGAGTCTTTTATCTCATTTGCCCTTTTTTTTTTTAAAGTCTTTTACCTTAGTTGAGGTTAAAAGAGTTAAATAGGGTAAGAGCCACTAGCTCTTCAATTTCCATTGTAAACAAAACTAAAAACTAAGATAACAAAGAAATATCTGAAAGGGATTGGGGCAGTGTCAAAGATCAGCTGCCTTAGACACAGAAAGTGGGGCTGACATCTGGATGCCCAAATCTTTCCATAGATGAGCACTTCACAGGAGTTTGACACTTGGGGGAAAAAATAAAACTCTCTTCTGTTTATCAAGTGAAGGGGACATTCTGAAGGGTTAATAACCATGAGTGGCCAGGACCAAGCACAGAATTTGTGGGACTGAATGCAAACTAAAAAATGTCCAGGTCCCTTTTTCTACATAAAAGGAAAAAAAAATATTTTTCTTTCTTGACCTTTCCTAATGTTTTGAATTGGCTATTTAATCTTGCATTCTCTGGGGCATGGAGATAATCCTGGACTGAATGTAGATCCTCAGCAGCGTCCCAAATCCTGACTTGTGGATAGGTGGATGCTCTGGGTGTCCCCTGACCCTTCCGTGCACTGTACCGGAATCTCCTCTTGGGGTAGGAGTGTGTACCCATGGTTGAGTGGAACCTGGAAGCAGGCAGCTGGAAATCTATTGTTCCATTGTATTTCACTTACATTAAAGTATAAAGATGATTAAGAACTTTAAACCAGCAACCACAAGGCAACAAACCTCAAGCATTGATCCTTCCTCTGTGTCACTGGTTTCATGTCATGAAGCTGGCCCAGACTGCGATATTTATTAGTAAAGATGTAGCTCCAAACAATGCACATTTTATTTTCTACTAACATAACTAAATTTGCTGAAAATATCTACTTATATTTTGATATCTTTGTTCTCGTAAAATGTCCCATTTGTCCATACTTTTAGCATGGCTTATCCTATACTTAATTTGTCACAATCAAATTCTGACTGGAAATAATCTACTTAGTCTCTATAGGTGAATATCTCTGTAGATGTACATGTATAATGTTATTTAAATATTCTTATACAAATATATACAGAATATACATTCATATTATATATGCTAATGTTACTGTTGGGGCAATCTAAAATCCAGCCATTGCTGGATTAGTGCAGAGGCACTAATGGGTCCTCTGCTCTTTCTGCCAATGCAGTAAAGAATTACTAGAAAAAGTAAGATTTGTTGAAAATATGTTTCAGGAAATAAATAGACTATGCAAAACAGGCTGAAGCCCATGGAAGTGGGGAGGTCTGTATTATATTAGGGTCATGATGGGAGATTACAGGGTGGTGTTAGATGATTGGCATGTGAGGTCATTTTGATTGACATTTGGTTCTTATATAACCCTTTGCCTACTATGTATGCACTTACTCAGAATTCAGTCTGTTATAAATAGATTCATGAACTTCTGGGCATAGGCATATTAGAATGATGGTATAATGAGGCTGAGGTCATGGGGAGGTTAATGTAGGACTGACTGCACAAGCACTTGTGGCTGAACCAAACTACTGTAACTTTATAACTTTTTACTCCTTTTTTGCCTCAGAATGTAAGAGTAATTTATAATCACAAAATGGGGGTTCCAGAGAGGTCTTTGGGAGGGACCTTCATTCCTCAGTTGCTCGTGTCTATGTAACTACTTAACACTAATGTGTATATTTATATCAATTACATATACCTCTATGAAATATAGATCAACACACAGATCCTCATAATATGTAATTTTATTATTATGTTTTCTATTAAATTTATTTCTATTATGATACTATCTTTAAATTTTCTATTATATTTTAAAATATTATCTCTATATATCATCTTTAAGGAAAATAACATTTTTTCAGTGAAAATACTGCCTGATAAACTTTCCTATATAAATCAACCACCTAACTTCTGTTGTTTTCCTTACTGTCTTACTTAAATGTCAATCCTTCCCCAACTCTCAATTATGCCTCCCTCACTTCCTAGTTTATGGTGAAGTTAAGATTTCCTCTTGTGCTACAGGCCTCTCTCCCACCTACTTGACCCCCAGATAATGTTGAGTGAATCTTAATTCCTGCACATTCTGTGTGGGTTTTGGAGGATATGATGCATACTTTCTCTTCGTATCCAAATAGCAGTAAAACAGCCCTCGCACTGAGGTGAAGCTCAAGGAAAACTTATAAAAGTGAATAAATCATTTCAATATTCACTGTTCTTAACCAAACATCTTATTTATCTCTTTTAAATCTTGGAGGTAGTTCATTAACTAGACTTATTAAATCTACTGATCTAACAATTCTTGTGTAATACTTATAGAATGAACAGTCATTTATTAATTGGTTCATTCATTTAGTATTTTATTGTCTATCTCCACCACATGTCACTGGAATATCTTTTAGAAAGACATGTTTTCTTATTACTTTATTCATCTACCATTTTGCAGAAACAGAGACATCTGTTCCATACCTTCTCTTAGCCAAAATACCTATTTCATCCCTGCCTTGATTTCCTTACTTCTTCCAAGCAGACTCACTCCTTGTTACAAAAGCTGCCAGACATAATTTTCTGCTTTCTATTCCTGTTTATTTTAGGTATTGAAAAGTAATTAAAAATATCATTTTTATTACACTAATTGCTAGCTAATTTAAGTTAATTAGACCCACGTGAAAAATGGCAATAACATTTACACGTGCAAGCTGGCAGTTAAACACACCTTGCAGACATTGATTATATGTAGTCCCTCCTAATTGGCATAGGCTACCACACTTCGGATTTTTTTTTTTTTTGGTCATAGAATTTGAACTTAACCACAACTTCTCATTTTAAGAGTTTCATTTTTTTTCTGCTTACAGATTTTCTTAAATCTATAAACCAAATGTACAAGAGCTCTCTTGTTATAGTAATAATTTCTTTTCCCTACCATTATTGCACATTCCTTTCAGTTCCTTAACAGGAAATTTTAAAACATTTGACATTTTTGTCTATGTTAATTATAATAGGACAACATATACTTTCTCTGTTTCTCAAACCTTATTGTGAACTGTCACCAGGTTCAATCAAAATTATAAAGAAAGTGAGTTTCAGATTTGCCCTTTTGTTCTATTCCTACTGTACTTTTTTTTTTTTTCCAATTGGCTGCAAAACAAAACTCCAGCCATTTAATAACAAATAACTTCCCTTCCTTCTTCCACCTCACAGCACCAGGAGAATCATGGGTCCAATCATATGTGTGTGTGGCGGGGGGCGGAGAGGGGGCTGCAGAAAGCCAGGGTGCACAGGAGTGGCTGGCGAAGCGCTGGCTGGGACCCTGCTCCCCCATGTCATAAGTCAAGCCCTCTTTAACTGTCAGTTATCTACTTCTAACCTAAGTTTGGCTTTCCCCTTTATATTTTGTATAGCAAAGAGATTCAAGGCTGGGTAGTCAATTAACTCTTCTAAGTAATTCACTGTCCTTCAGGAATTTAAAAACTGCTTTCTAGTGCCTCCACAGTTATTGTACAAGTGCTCTAGCACCCTCCTCTCCTCAACCCCACAGTATTTTGCATGATATATATATATTTTTATTTCATAATAATACTCTCCAGCATAGATATACTTCAGTAACACTGCTCCTTAAACAATGTCCTAACACCTTGCAAACACCAGACACTGTACCAATGGTTTTATGTCAAAAATCTCTCTTTTTTGGAATTAATTCTGTTCAGTGTTAGTTTTCTTATTTTCCTAATGTTCAATTGACATGTGCTGACGATGGAATTTGTGTGCAGTATTTTGAACTCAAAAACCTATGCTTTTAAAGTTATATAAAGAAAAATGTTTGTCTTTCTATCTGTTAAAGACATTTGTGTGGCTGTCATTTTAAGTATATTTACTTTCAAATTTGTTGAGTTACTTACCTGTTGGTTTTGAATGATAGATGTATGGTCCTTGTATATAATCTTCTTTGCAAACTTTTGGAAAACTTCATTGATATTCATAGTATTTGCCACAAAGCTTGTATACTGCTCTTAGTAATCCTCAATTGCACCTAGAGCAAAATCTCCACTTAAACACCTCTAATTCTTAACAATAAGTGGTATTTCTATTAATACCACTATGTTGTCTCTTTCCCTGAAATTTTTCAGGTGTTTTGGCTAGAAACAAATTCTACAACATTGTCATATTCTGCCATGATTACTTTTCCTTTACTACAGATCTATGGTGATCAGATGATAAGCATACAATGCATAAACTATTCCTGCATACAATAGTGGGTAGGGTGTGAAAGAGGATAGTTCATCCCTTCGGCAGGAATTTTATCATTAACACTACCAATGTACAATGATAATGATGATGATGTTGATGATGATGATGATGATAATAATAATAATAATAATAATAAAAAACCAGGTTTTAGTTAGTTTATTATGTTTTTTAAATTTTTTATAGACAGTGTCCTCTTTCTTGCTTCATCTGAGGTGGATATCACCTATTCTCTTCCTTAGTATGTCACTGCCTGATTATAATATTGGACTTCTTAGGAGTATTTTAATCACTTTTTTTTCACTCTGGCAGCGAGGGAACAGCTCAGCACACGGCACCTGACACTGGACAAATTAAATTGATCATAGTTTAGTCATCACACTCAAGCCTGGTAGAAGGACACTGCATGCCATACAGGGCCACACCGAGGTTGAAGTTAGGGACAGAGTGAACAACCACGTGGTTGTGAAAGGTGCACCTTGGTTGCCATAGAAAGATATAAATTACTGGTTTGAAGAATTCCATTTGATAAGATTTTGTTTAGTTGGGGATCTTTTCCATGAGCGCAGAAATGGAAACTTTTGGTTAAGACATTTAAAGCCCTCTTAATTTTACCAGATGTCAGGGCAGCACATAATATTCAGCTTTAATTTTAGGCCTCAAAACAAAATGACATATCAAATGTTTTAGAAGGTTAAATTCTGTAGGATTTGTGTTCAACTTAAGCAACAGTTTGTATAACAAATTTGAAATTATATCTTCTATTTGTATTATTGGTATTGGAAGTTTATTGATTTATAGGCATGAACCAATTTTTATTAAAACAATTAATATTGCAATCATGGGTTTCATTTAAACATTACCTAAAAAAATAAGTGTCATCTACTTGCAAAGTGTAAGATTTAAAATCTTGATAGGAAAAAAATACCACAATGATCACTGTGAGCAATGCTGTGCAGGACAAGATTCCTTTTTCTTTATGTGTTTACAAACAACCAGACAAGAATATTAAAAAATCCTTTAAACCCAATAGGATGGTTATATAAGAGCTTTGCAAAGATTGCTATGAGATGTTAAAGAGGAATAATTAATTCTACCTCAAATGAGAGCACAAATAATGTATACAAAAGAAGATAACAAAATGTGAAGTGTTATGGAGTGGAAGGTTACTCTTCTCCCCTTCTGATGTTGGGTTATCTCTATAGATATAAGGATTAATTTGATATCCGGATAGGTTAGAAAAAACATTCTGTCAATATTTGTGCAAAAATCCTATTATCTCAAATAGTAATAATCAGCATATTACATTCTTGTTTATTGAAGTCAATGCAACTTGTTAACCTCTAGGTCACAACTTATAAGCCTTCTAATTGGTAAACAATTATCCTCAGCTCGTTTGGCAGATGTATGTTCCAAATTCATCAAAAAATAAACTAGCCACACAACACTAGTTAGTTTTGTGTAAAAAAAGAAAATGCAATGAATCAGCTTTCAGAGCAGTAATCTGTGCACAATCATGAAAGACTTTTTCAATGTAAGGAAAAGGTAGTTTTATCCTGCTGATTGAGTTTGAGTAACTTATAAGCAATTAGAGAAAAGTGAAACAAGTAGATAAAATTGGAAAATGAAGTAAATGAAGTATCTGGGGGGGGGGAGATCTCAAAATCAAATGTTAAAGGTAATTTGGAACTCCTAACAAACAACCAGAGCTTAGTATAAGAAGTCACTGCTAACACTTAAGTTTTAGTTTCCACCATAGTAGCTGAGACATTTTTAAACAAAGAATGTGAATTACAATTGTCCACAGAGCTTTAAAAAAACCACTTATATCCTAAACTCAACCCTAAATATTTCAATTCAAAAGAGATCAAGTTTTCTGTATTTTTAAGTGGAAGAGTTTTGAGTAGAGAACCAATAAGCTATTAAATCAACTATATTAATTATAGTCACCGGTATTCCAGTAAAGTTACCAAATCAACAGTAAATCATTTGTTATTTATAATTCCCACTTTCTGTTAAAGAGAATACTTTTTTCTTAAATTTTCTAAATTGGAATGAATGTGGCCCCATAATATAACATCCTTTCTCAAAGCTTAGTTTACTGTTCTGTAATCTTTTTCCTTGGTAGTACAAAGTGAAGAACAAAGAAAAAGGAGGAGAAGAAGGAAAAGGATGAGAGGGAGGAAGAGAAAGAAGAAGGAGAGAGAGAAAAGGAAAGAGGTAGAGAAAAAAGAAGATAAAGAGGAGATGGAAAGGAGGAAGGAAGGAAAAGAATGAAAGCAAGTGAAGAAAGAAGGAATACCAAAAAGAAAGAAGAGAAACCAAATGAAGAAAAAAATGAAGAAAGAGGAAAAAAAAATGAAAGAGAAGAAAAAATAAAAAAGAACAATGAATAATATAACAAAGGAAAGAAGGAAGGAAGAAGAAAAAGAAAGAAGAAAACTAGAATTCCTATTCAATGATTTGTTGACTACTTTTGTATGCCCTAAGTAAAACCCAAAAGGAAAATATTCTATGCCAACAGCCTGAGATCTATATCTATTATGCTGCCAAATAGAAGTGAAAAATTGTTTCTCTCTGCCTTTTTTGTATTATTATTTTGAGAGAGTTCAGTGATGGCGGAAATGTGACATTCGTGAATTGACAATTCAACGTATAAAAAGTTTTAGCTCGTGAAATCATATATGTCTCAGCTGATATTTTCTGAAGAAGAATGTTTCTCAAAATTTAGGTTTTTAGGCACAATCGACTCAAGAACCCAGAGATTCATTTTATTAATTAAGTTAATTTTCAGCACTTCTGTAACTATGTTCTGGTTCTCAGGTTTTTGCCATTCTGTGATTTTATGTTAGCTTCTTTCATACTGAGGATTACCAGCAATAACAGAAATAGAACAATATAATGATTACTTATATGACAATCAATTAGACATGTCAAATTACCAACAATCTTAGTCAAATATTTAAAAATTTATGTTACCACACACACATGCCTATGATAGCACATGCATGCATGTGTGTATGTGCACATGTGCTCTCTCTCTTTCTTTCTCTCTCTTTCACACACACACATACACACACCCCTTTCTCAGTGTGTGCTAAATGGCTTATCCTATATTCACTATCAAACTTACTGAAAATCAAAATTTACAGAGCCATAATATGATTTTTGGCAAGTAAATAATAGCTACCGTGATTCTTGATTTCTATTTGCTGAGGTATAGCAATTGTCTTTTTAGAACAGAATTTATTCATTTACATTTTTAAATAATAGCTAAATAATGTAGTTTATGAAGTAAGCCTTATGTTTAAGCTGAGAAGGCAGTTTCTTATATATGAAGATATAACTGATCCTGAATCTAACTTTGCTTCTCTCCAAGCTGACAATATCTACATCAACAACAATCTCAGCTCTGGCAATTCATGAAGACTGTAAGTTCTTAAACTCAGTCATTGAGATTTTTTTTCCCTTCTTCTTACACTGAATAGCTTCTCCTTCTTTCTTACATTGTATAACTATTAATTTGAAGAAAATAATAATTACATAACCTACCCTGGGGATCATCCAACCCCAGACACTGCAGGCTCTTCTTGCCAGGTGGGATGAGTGGTTTTGGCGGCTCCAGGAAGTCTTCCAGAGAAGTCCCAGGTGCTAGCTAAGACAGAGGCCCAGAGAAGCTGTGAAGAGGCATATAGAGACAAATAAAGAAGATGTAAGAGAATTCTCTATGAACACTGACATGGTTTCTTACAGGTAAACACAAATTAAGCTTTTCAGAATGCAATCACATCATGGCTAATGGGAAAGCCAGAACAGACTGAAAACATTTTTATAAAAAAAGGTCTGTATTGATGTATAAATCACATAGCATAGAATTTACTCATTTAAATGTACCATTCAATGATCTTTTAGTAAATTTACTGAGTTGTGCAATGTTCATGACAATCCCATTTTAGAACATTTTCATCGTTCCAGTTAAATCCTTCATTCCAACTGACATTTAATCCTCGTTCCCACTCTCAGCCCTAGACAACCACTAATATTTCTTTCTCTACAGATTTGCCTTTTCTGGGTATTTTATATAAATAGAATTATAAAATATTTGGCTCTGAGCTTAGATTTTTTCTACATTATAATTAACATAATGACTTCAACTAATTTTATTCAGTACCAATTTTATGCCGGGAACTGTAGATTAGGCTACTGGTGATTAAAAAGAGAAATATGGATTTTATGGTCTAATCATACAAGAAATGTAAAATTTCAAATCAGTTTCATGATGCTCTGGAAACATGAATGGGAGTTGTGAAAAGGCTTTCCAGAGAAAGTAACACTTGGCTGAGAATAGAGAATAGAAGTTAATTAGGCAAAGAGCATAGCAGCTCCGACAGAAGGAACATGAATGACACATCCACTAGCAAGAGGAAACATGTTTAACTCAAGTGCTTAAGAAAATGTTGTTTTATTGGAGTTTTGAGAGGAAAAGAACGGTGGGAGATGACGTTGAAGACAGAGGCAGGGGCCATGCTATGCTGAGGCTCATTAAACCAAGTTAAAGATTATGGCCTGTATTAAAACCAACAGAAAGACGCTAAGCGTTTTACGTTAGGTTATGGGAAGAAGCTGAGCTACACGACAAGTATTTTCCATTCTAAATGCAAGAAACTTTTTCGTTGTTATTCTAAAATACATTCTCTAAGCAGAAGAAAGGGTACATTTATTTTACCTGTTTCAGACTTCTGCTTTGTGACTAACAGAAGTTATTTTAAATGATAGTGAATTTAATAATTAAATGATAAAATGATCCACTCATGAATATTTTTGTACAATTTATATTTCACTCTAGTTTCTCATCCCTATTCTATAATGAGACAGCACATGCTATGTGCATCTAGCCATTATTTAACAATGATCTATTCTGATTAAATAGTGAATTTTAATTTCATTTCTCATTTAGTAAATGTTAAATGTATTCTTTAGTTCACTATATTGTATAAACTGTATGGAGAACTACCTCATATCTCTCTTCATATATTTGTAATTTTCTGGTTTTTAGCATTAAAAGTGAAAACTCAAAAAGGCTTCACTCCTCTAAGTAACACAAAATCTATTTACATAAAAAAATAAAATAAGGCAATTTTCCAGATCATTTGAGCAAAAAAGCTCACTTTTTTGGCCTGAGTGATTGTGGTATGTTGTTTATATGAATCCAATTTACCAGATAATGGATTACCAACACCTGCCAATATTCCAGAGTAGATAAGACACTGGATGATTTACTTAAGTCATGATGTAAGGCAAAACACACACACACACACACGCACACACGCACATACACATAAAATGGAAAACTCATATTCAATAAATAAGAGAGAATATGTCTGGTGACTATCAAAGGAGTCATTATGCTGCCTGGTTTCCAATAATCTTTATAATGAATTTGAGAAAAAAAAATAAGATAAATGAGGTAGTAACATCAGAACTTAAATGGAGATGTTTAAACTTCGTGGCTTACAGAATATGCACATGCTTAGACACACCTATGCACACACACACACACACACACACATACACACAAACACACATACTGGATTTTGAGAAGCACTACACAGGTGGTTATTTGGAATATCTGAAACTCCATGTCTTTCTGGAAACACTAGACATATTTCATGCATTGGAAGTATTTTAACATTGTGAACAGAATCAACAATATTTGTGTATATTTTGCTTATATATCATTTACAGCACTCTGGGTAAAGAAATACAAAATAAAAACACATATTTTCAGTACATAAATTATAATTCTTGTTGATCTCAGAACCCTATGTTGCTGGTACACTATTGCCACTAATTTACAGATAAGAAAACTGAGAAAGAAGCTAAGGCAGTTTCCTAAAGGCACACACAGTCATTAGGGTGATGAATCTAGAAATTAAATTCCAGTTCTGTCTGATTTCAGAGTTTCCATAATTTGTCATTTCTCCTGTTTATAAAATACTTAGTATTCACAGTTCTGTCATAATTTTATAGTAAGAGTATTTTCCACCTTAACATCAAGAACTTCACTTATACACTGGGTGGATGTTTTTATCTTATAATATAAAAACTGTAATTGAAGAATTAAAGATTTCAGTTGTTTAGAGAAATCCTTTTCTTTGCTTTTAAAAAATAATACAATGTCTTGGAAATTATTATAATGTAGACATCAATAAAACATTTCTATTTTGATGATTGGAAACCTGCAGTAGTGAAGTAAAGAGACTGACACGTTTTGTGATATAGTTACAAGTAAGCTTAGAAAAAACTTGAATATCTGGACATTTGCCCTATTTGTATTATCATTCTTCATATGAGAGAAGTGAAACTATTTCACCAACTACTAAGATTATACCCCAAGCCTTGGTCTATGTATGACCAAATAATTGGTCAATTCTATCAAATGAGAATTTGTCTCTATTAAAAAAAAAAAAAAAAAAAAAAAAAAAAAAAAAAAAAAGAAGAAGAAAGAAAAAGAAAAGAATACAAGAAACAAAATCAGGTTGATTGAGTGAGTGGCTGAAACAAATGGCCTGAAAAGTTGTTTGGAAGGCTCTTTGTTACACTGCATCAGAGGATGCAATAATTTTCCACATTTTTTTTCAGATGAAAAAGATGTGATTTTACAATAGAGTGAAGAGATTTCTAGAAAGTTAATGAATGATCTATGTAATCAGTATATTATGTGGATTCATTGAATTTTAGAAAGTAATTCTCACCATGGGGATGAAAGGGCTCATGGGAAGAAAGAAAAGAAGTAAGGGCATCTTGCAGGGATATCAGAATTTCTCTAGATGTCATTTGAAGTACACATGACACTTTTCTCCTCTTCATCCTGCTTTACGCCACCCCACTCACCCACACACATCATTACTGTTAGAATTACATACCTTACAAGTTTTGAGAGTGTAGTCGGATGAGACCCATAGATGTAGACAGAGATAACGGGGGGAAGTGTGTGTGGGGGGAAGCGATGGCACAGGGAAAGCTTACCAGATAATGAAAAACTCTGAGCTGGAACAAGTTACCAGCACATCTTGCCTTTATTTTCCTTACCTAAAAAATGGAGAATTGGAACTTAGTGATTTGTAATGGTTATTCCATTTCCACTATTTTCTATTACTATACCCTTTAGAATTGATCCAAGACTTAGAAGTCTGAGATTTTAGTACAATTCAGCAAGTTTAGAAATAGATAGCTATATTCAAACTGTAATTTTATTGTACATTTAAACATTTTTTAAAATGAATTCATTCTGTTCCTTCCTCAATTTCTACCACACCCTGTTCTTTACTCTAACCTTCTACACAGAACATATTTTGCTTTAAATAACATAGATTATACTTTATTCTTCATTGTCATGTCAATCATATTTTAGGTGTCATTGTCAGATGTTTTCTCTTATTTTAACTGTATGCTTATGAATATATATATTTAATTTACTTCCCAGAATTATTGCTTATTATTTCCCTTCTGAGGTTAACTGTATTTTTTGTATTTAATGATCAATTTTTTCCCTCGTAAACAACATCCATTCTTAAGTACTACAGTGCCGGAGGCATTTGATATATATTATGAGGAGAAATTCAACTTTGGAGGAAATAGTAGAGTGCTTCCAACTAATTCAACCAGTGTTAAGAAGAGCACTTTTATCGCATATACATAGCTCAGTACATTAAGAGAAATATTTTATTCTGAAGGTGTCAAACTTTCATAACCTTGAAAATAGCTTTATTATTTAATTCAAATTAATGCTTCATTCATTTATCAAAAGTAATGAGTGATACATTTAAAATCATGATCGAGTAAAATTTCTTCCGACTCATTGTCATAATGTAGAAATATAGCAGAGCCCCTGGATTAAGATTTCAAAAGAACATGTCAACGAGGCTTATTGTCCAATAAACTACAATGGGCAGGCACTGCACCATGCAAATGGACTGTGAGTCTTGACAGTGGCTGCTGCTTTAAAGGAAAGAAACAATTTACAGGGAAGTAAGCACATGCAGGGCAAAATAGCCTACCAACAGATAGTGCACTAGACTCAAAAAAGTACCTGGGAATTGAGCATAGAAAAAGAGCTTAAACTGATTTTGGTCATTTCATATTCAGGGCACATCCACCCTTCAGACTTTCCCTGAAACACACTGTGTTTCAAACCCTGCAGATTCCAATCACGTCTCATTTGGCAATTCTCCCAGTGCCAGAGCTGCTGGAGGAGCCAGGGTCTCAACCTTGTAATGATAGCTCACCCTTGGAACACTATGGAAGCATTGAGATAATAAAATCATAGAATCTTAGGATTTGTGGTTGCCTCTGAGAATCTCTATTCTATTCATTCTCCCAAAATAAGGATCCCTACTAAAACAACTCTAACAAATGTCCATGCAGCCTCTACTTAACACTTTCTGTTACAGAGAGACAATTATTTGATTATTGGAAATCTCTTATTATCAGTCAATTCTTTCTGATTTTACCCCAATCTTTCTGATTTTTGTCTGACAAGTCAACCTGTTGGTTGTGTTTCTATTGTCTGGTGCAAACCACAATCTTTTCATGACTATATTTAAACAGCTGAAGAATACAAACATGACCCTTATTACTTTTTTGAGTTATATGTTAAAAAGCTAATTATATATCCACTTTTTCTCATAAAAGCTCATATTCAACTCCCTTATCAGAATAATCAGTTTATATATGGCAGTGTGAGAAGCTGACTCCCACCAACATATTGAAACTATAATAATCCAAAGAGGAAGAACAAAACTCACTGATCTCTCTACCATTTCAACTACAGGCAGTCTGTTATATGGTTATTAGTGTTACTACATTTTGCTATCTTTTCAACTTACCCTTATCCAATGCAAGAACAGACTGTTGATTAGGCTGCTTTCCTTGACATTCAAATGTCATTTTAGGGGCCTTCACAAGAACTATACTGACATTTTCTAATCATGTACCTTGAAAATTTTATTTACGCTTTCCTTCCTTAGTTTTCCCATGTGTAAAATGGCTGTGAAAAGTACATGTACCTCACTGTTGTGTGTGTGTGTGTGTGTGTGTGTGTGAGAGAGAGAGAGAGAGGTCCCAATATAAAGCATTCAATATAGTATATGATAAAGTTAGTTTAATATGTTCTAAATATGGGAGAGTTGATAATGTGAAGATGATGAAGAATATGAAGGTGATAATTATGGAAATTATAAGGATATTGGTATGTCTAATTAACACGAGATCAAGAATATAACTAAACAAAGAAGCAATTTGGAATCAGGTGATCGTCTTTAGGCTAGATACTGTGACAGAGAGAGGGAGAGAGGGAAAGAGAAAGATAGAGAGAGAGTGTCAGAATGATAAACTGTGTGAATTATATTTCTTTCTCACGCCAGGAATAGTGCAAGATTACTGACATGTTGAAAAATGTGTGAGGC
The DNA here is from genome assembly GCA_028627145.1 of Eidolon dupreanum. Lineage (NCBI taxonomy): Eukaryota > Metazoa > Chordata > Mammalia > Chiroptera > Pteropodidae > Eidolon > Eidolon dupreanum. The sequence goes on from CM053515.1 coordinate 54,043,850, forward strand.
AGGGTGAAAGGTGACAAAGACAACTAACAAGCACAGTGAAATAACTACATGCATTCACCCTACTATGACATAAGAGAATATAAAATGAAACAAAATAATATCCTCATCCAAAGCAAACAGCAAACATGAAACAAAAACAAACAAAAATTGGAATAACAATGGAAAAGAAATGAAACTTTTTTTAGAAAGTAAACAGAGGAATAGTAATAGGCTTGGCAAATAGAAAAAAACAAAATTGTGATTCTAGAACTAGGTGTGTAATTGCCAAATTAGAAGTACCACAAATTAGGGTACCAAGCACCACGGAACATAGTGATGAAATAATAGAGGATTGTTTAAAACTCTATGTGTAAGCATATTAGATCCCAGTTTCTCTCACCAATCTTGTTAACATGGGTTGCTTCAGAGAAGAGAGTTTTAACTTCTTATGAAGAGGAAACTAATTGGCCTCAAAATATAGGTTCAGAAGTAATAGATGGCTAGGAACAAGAGGGTAACATTAAACACTTGTACATAATGAAGACATTGAAATTTGAAAACAACAGAATTAGTAAAAGGTATACAGAAACCAAGCAAATAAAGAGTGAGGATATATTAACTAGAGGTCAACCTAGAAATAGGAGGGGAGATAAGACTATCTGGCAGATATTCAACACCTCATCATCTTCCTTTGGATCCCTTTCTCCCTGATAGTTAGATAAAGCATTAACTTTTCCTGATCTGGATCCTTTCTCCTATCTGGATTTACATGGTGCTGGAGGCACAGATACTGTCTTCAGACATATAACATGTCAAGGTAATTAACTAAATGATTTGTATTGTTCTTATTCATGTTGCTACTTGGATTATAGTCTTTAAAAAGTCATTTGAGTTATTTTTTTCTTTCTCTAAAAAATGATATGTCAAGAAAAAAAGCACAACTCATTTTAAGAACTGATACTAAGAAATTTATGTGTTAATATATGATTTTTTATAAGAATTACAGTGACCAAATTTGTCCCTGGGGACATCATTTGTTTGTAAAATGAAAAAGATTGTGCAAGGGGCAGAATTTAGTTTCTCCCTATGGCTCCTTAGCTGTGATTAAATTCTCAGTACCCTCAGTGGTATGACATTTTAATCACACTATTGTTTGAATTCAATTATCTTGAACTAAAGTGTTAATTTTTTTTAACTTAAAAAATTTTTAAAATCTTCCACCAATGTCTCTGCTTATCAAAAAACTATCCTAGGTATATAAATTTTTATTATAAAATAGTACATTACTAAATTCCATGAAGCAAAAGACATACATACATGGTTTTTTTTTAACTTTTTAAAATTTAATTTATTAGGGTGACATTAGTTAATGCAATTATATTGATTTCAAGTATACAGTTCAATAATGTGTCATATGTATACTGCATTGTGTATTCACCACCCAAAGTTAAATTTCCTTTAGTCACCATATATGTAACCCTTTTACCTTTATCCTCTTCTTTCTCTCTGGTAACCATTAAACTGGTGTCTGTGTCCATGAGTCTCTGTTTGTTTGTTTCGTTTATTTATTGCTTTCACCTTTGTATCCCACATATGAGTGAAATCATATGGCTCCCAATTTTTTCCATCTGACTTATTTCACTTAGAATGATAATCTCAAGATCCATGCTTGTTGTGGCAAATGGCAATATTTTATCTTTCTTTATGACTGAGTAATGTTTTATTGCATATGCGTACCACACTTTGTTTAGCCAATCATCTATCAAAAAACACTTTGGTTATCACATACATGCTCTTGACGCCACATGCTGCATAGTTTTTGGGGCTCAGTGAAAAATGAAAATGTGAATCTACTTGTTCAAAAAGGGAAATTACAAGTCTTTAAGCAGAAGTTCTCTCTGAGCACAAGGCCCTGTGGAACTGCAGAGGGCATATGCCCATGAAGCCAGCCATGTTTAATGCATTATTTTCTCTTGCTATTCCACAAATTCCATCCTTCTTTTCACTTCCACAGTATTTCAACTGGAAAATATTTAAATTTTTTTCTCTTAAAGGCAAATTTCTTCTGGTTGTCAAATTACCTGATAAGAACTTTTGGGGATGGGGTAATTTCCTTTCTTCATATATTTCGAAGGCCTGAATTTACTAATCTTTCTACTCAAGGATCATTCTTAGACTGACTGCCTGCAGTAATTTATGGGTAAGCCTTTTATCACATCACTAAGAAGGTGAAAATTGAATATCTCATTTACTAAATGCAAACTTGTATGCTAAAATGTGATAAATATATCAATGTAAAACAAGTTTATATGCTCATAGGAAAACAGAATGAAGAAGAAAGAGAGAGAGAGAGAACTTTCTGAGTAGTCTATTCTTTCTATTGTGGATTATTTTTTCACTTGACTTCAATTAATAAACTGAAATAGTGAAGATGTTACAATTATTTTCATTTTAATATATTATTCAAGGTAATTACATGCCAAGCATATATTAAAATTTTTTATATGAGAAGGTTTATTATTTTAAAATTAAAAACTCAATGTTTACTAGATTAAAATGTTATTATGAAATCATTTATCTATAAATCTTAGTTTTTGGTAGTTCTCCAAATCATTTCTGATCTATAAGTTTGCTTAGTGTTGTATTTACTTATCTTTTTGTATGTTTGCTGATAAGCAATTTGTGTTTAGATTGGCTAATTCTATTAAGTCTAAGTCTATTATGTATTTTGCATAGCATTTAAAAATATACTGGTGATTTATGGCTCTAAAATATAACTGACATCAATTTAAGCCATAATGTATTTATAAAGAGATATAAAGTAGTTGCATCAATGCAAAGGGTATTTTAATAGTGCTAATAACAATACAATACACAGTAAGTAGCATAATAAAATAATATCACAATTTATTTCTTCACATATAGATTAAGTAAAGTGGTAAAATTTTTAGATTTCAGAGAGCAGATCAAAGCTGAGAGAACAGCTCACTGTTCTACACTCTAGCATGTTGCCTTCACTCTCACATTTCAAAATGACAGCAGCTACATTCCAGGTAGCAGGATCCAGGTAGTGATGAATAAAAAATAAATCTGGAAACTTTCTTTTAACGGTTTCTGAGAGCAACCAAAGGATCCTTTCATTTTCATTTAATAGGTCAGAAGTTATTTACAAGACTATATCAAACTCAAGGGAAGCTTGGAAATGGTGTCTTTATTCTGGGCAGCCAGACACTAGTCAGAACATTTTACAGCAGAAAGGTAAGATGGATGTTGGAAACAACTTGTATCTTTCTGTCACAGAAACTTTCCAGGAATCCAAATGTTTTCTAGATACAGAAATATTTTGGACTAGCCATGCTACCCTGAACAAGTCCGATCCCATCAGATCTCAGAAGCTAAACAGGGTTGAGCCAGGTTGGTACTTGGATAGGAGACCACCAAGGAAGATGAGGTGCTGTAGGTGTAAAAAATAAAAAAAATAATAAAATAAATAATAAGGAATATTTTGGAGGGATTTTAATGTCATAGGCTATTAGAATTTGGAGGAGAAACTTTAGCAAAAGTTTAAGCAAAGGTTTTTTAGAGGAATTCAAAGGTTGAAAGGACGGTTACTAGAAAAAATGTGCTTTTTTTAACGATTTAAAAAATATTTAAAGTTTGCATTTTTTATTATTTTATATTAGTTTCAGGTATACAGTACAATGATTAGACATTTATGTAATTTATGAAATGATTCCTCCATTACTTTAGCACCCATCTGGCACTACACAGCCATTACAATAATATTGAGCATATTCTCTATGCTGTACTCTACATCCCTGTGGCTGTTTTGTAACTGTTGATTTGTACTTCTACATCCTCTTAAATGAACTATGTGCTCTTTAGAGGATGGACTTAAAGCTTATTTGGATATTTATTAACCCAGCCTTGGTATAGGTATTAATAAAGATTGTTACAGAGCAATATAATTTGAGGACATTCAACCATTTCACAAATCATTATCCAGCTATTCCCCCAAGAACACATTCAGTTTTAGTGGGAAGCTAAGCTTTGCCTTGCTTACAACATGACCTAGGAAATGGATTGAGTTTAGGACAGGATATCAGAGACAATGGAGTGGTTTGAATCAAACAAAGAAACTAAGACTAAAGCATAATTACCAGCCTGATCTGATATTATAGGACACATAGAAGACTGTGCCTCTTTGGAATTGAAAATATCCTTCAAGACCTGAATATACACTCATTCTGGTGCTGCTATTATTTTATTACTAAATTATGTGATTGAATAAGTTAAGCACAAATAAATACATGCACATACATTTTGAGCTGGAAGATTAAAAAAAATGATTCAAGGTCAGTATTTTTTTTTTCAGAAGCCATTGCAAAATAGATTAACAGAAAAGTTTCAAACTTTAGCTGTTTGTATTATTTGGGAAAAAGTTGATTAGTGAAAATAAATTCCATGGCATTACCTCATAGTGTTCTACTTTGTTTCTGTGATCCAGAACCCAACTATTGAATTAAATATTCAAAGAATGGCAAATGTGAATATGAAGAGAATTGTAAAAAGGAATGTTTAGTCTTCACTTTATTTGACCTTCCAGCAATGTCTCAGGTGCATAAAGTCTATGCAACTATGAAACTCCTCCAACCAACATCCCCTTTCACTCTTGGTTTTTATAACATTGTCAACTTTTTTTTGTATTATTCATATAAACATCACATTTCTTACACATAATATTTATATTCTGTTCTATTCTGTTTTTTTTCCTATTTACCAAGTATTTCAGTCTAGAAATCTGGGGCTCCTCCTTTTTTCCTCATTACTCATATTTAATTAGACTTCAATTCATTTTGGTTCTACTACTTTAATGTGTCTTGGCTAATCTTGTTTATTTCCCTTCTTATTACTTCAACATATTGTTCTATTAGTTCTTTACATGTATTAGTACAAAAGTCATAGAGCCGATATAGCTTTTTTTTTTTTTTCAAAAACCTATCTCCCCTACATTCAATGTATTTTTTCATGGATCCAAGAGAGATTTTTCTAAGATGTATACTTGATTTTGCCCCTTCCTCTTTAGATTCTTCACTATTCTTTATTTTGTGTAGGATTAATTCCTCAAGACTGCCTAAACTACCAAGACTATCAATGATTACATCTTACAGTATCAGCTATTCCTCACCATCAAAAACCAGAATTATAAAGAATTAGGGTGGCTGAAGTTAAGGGGATTAAAGGCAGCTATAAAAGTCTAGATATGGGAACAGTTATGTGGAACTTCAGGGATGAGATTGTGCAAATATTAGTCATTAGTTATGGTGGTAACAGAGAGAGACTGGGTTAAAATGTGGTGAGAATCATAGAACAGTAACTCTGGTTCAGAACATTTACCGGTGTTCTTTCTTGCCTTGATAAGCCTATTGTGACTTGTTCTGTGGTGGAATCCACCACTAGTGGACAAGAGGGTATGGGGTTAGAATTATCAAAGAAAGTAATGCACAATTGGTAGTTCTGAAATCTGGTTGTAAAATAGTTCTATCCTATTTTGGAAAAAAAGTATGCAAGTTTACCTCTACTGCAAGTTTATACAACTTAATTTACAGCATAATAGGAGAAACTGAAACTACTTAAATCCTGAGAAAACAAATAAACAAATAAACAAAGACAAAGAAGCCAGAAAGACTATGAGATCATTTGTCAAACTACAGGTTCTAAAAAGATAAAAATTAAGAAAATTAATGTTAGAGATGTAAAAAAATAAAAGTTTTACTTATCAAAAGATTATTCAAAAAGAGTATTCTTATATAGTTATGTCTAAGTTCTGGCTTCCTTCTCTGATCTCATTTTTCATCTCTGTAGCTGTTGGGTCAGTTTCTAATAGCCCACGACATCCAAATAACTTTTCCTGGTTAACTCAGCTGAAAAGTCAAAGGCTATATTCACATCCATATCTGTCTTTCTTCAAATTAATTTTTCTGTTGTTTCAAATATATCATGCTTTTTCCAATAACTTTGAGTGAGTTGGAGAACTGAGAATTAACTATTTCAGTACTCTGCTTTCATGTATATAAACAATGACATTTTCATTTTTCAGGTGAGAGAATGATAAATGCATGTTAAAGACTTATCTAAAGTCAAAGATGTAATATAACTTAAAATGTAATATTGACAGAATTACTGGAAGCAACAACACGAAGGACTTTGTACTTTTCTCCTCATTTTTATTTTCACCCTTTCTTCTTTAACCTCTATTTTTTCTTTATGCAAAGCTCTATGCCAACAATAACTTGAACAGCCCAAAGAGTGATGCCTCGCATAGTTTTTATAAATTCAGTTATTTCACTCTCAGACACTTCAAACCTTTGTACAGCTTTCTGATTTTGTTGATCTACCATTAACCAGCAACTTTTATACCTGTAAACCTTTGTCTGCTCTCATTAAACTTCTCCTATCGCACCGCACTCACATAAGAATTATAGCTTATCATTCTCCGAATTCTGAGAGTCCATAGATGACTTGATTTTATCCAATAAAAATAATACAGCTCCATGTGTTAGATGCTAATAAGCATTAATATGCTTTATGAATAATATATTTGTATATCAACAAGTTTCACTAAGATAATGACATTGAAATAGATACTAAAGAAGAGAAAGTCAGAGTACTTTTTATGCCATTCCATGATAAGAAACACTTTCAAAAAGACAAATATTCCCCCACTCCAAAAATAAGTAAAATAAATATAAATAAATAAAAATTAACATAATAAGTAAACTTTAAGCAAAAAATGGCTCTGCCAAGGGTTTGTTGTCTCCCTTTTTCATTTATTTCCCCTTTGTTTAATTCCATACTTGTCCTACTTCATTCTCCCTGTTTCATTTTTTTTTTTCTAAATCACTACCTCTGACTCTTGTTATTTATTCATTTATTTATTTATTCAAGCATTGACAATTCTGAGACTTTCCCGGCTCAGCAATCTACAGATCACTCATCAGCATGTAAATGTCTTTTAAGCAGTGACCTTGTTAGCATCTCAGAAAAACACTCTTCTTCTTACCCCTGGACCATCAGGTCACTGTCCATGTTACAGAGCAATTCTAACTCTAGGGAGAAACTTGATTATTTTAAAGATTATATAACCTTCCTGGGTGACATTTTTGTAAATGATCTTGGATTATTAGGAAAATTTAAAATAAACGTTGAGCAAAAGTTTAAGAAACCAACAGGTAATAGAAAGTCATTCATTCTTTTTTAAACAAAATGAAGCCTACTACTCAATTTAGAACATTTTTTTTTTCCTTCTGATATGTGTTGCTTATAGTGGAGTGGTCAGTAAAAGTGCTCAGGTTGCAAACAGAGTCACAAATATGAAAAGCTTGAGCCTTATGATTTGGGTACTCAGGTTGTAATGCCTAACATGTGCCCTTCTGCTCATATTACTTCCTCAGATTGAAAGATTCCTTTCTTTTGTTTTCTTATGAATTCCTTAGCTATATACTAAAGCTTCATCTTCAGGGAAACCTTTGATCTCTTGAATATTGGGCAGAAAGAATATTGTGAGCATAAGAAATGCCAATTTTGAAATTCATTCTACCAATATTAGCTGCAAGACCTTGTCAGGTTTATATATCTGAACTGCATTTTCATAAAAGGTCTAATGTAAGCAATATTTCTCTTGCAGGGTCATTTAAAAATTAAAAACACTGGATTGAAAGAATTCAGCACATAGGATACTCAGTAAGTGGTAATCTTGTTACTATTTAGTTTTCCTAAATTTAGTTTGTTAATTATCTTCTTATTTTTATAGTAATTATTTAGCCCTTTAGATCTTTTTTCCTCCTGTGTGTGTATTAGCCAGGGTCACTGGAAATAGAGTAGGAGAGAAGAATTAATATGATAACAATTAGGAGGTGCAAAGCACAGAGCGATGGTAGTAAGGGGAAAGGGATAATGAAGCAACAGATGTGATGCAGTACATGGTGACTCCCTATTGTTCTGGTTACCATTCCAAATGGAGCAGTGTTGAGATACTTCAGCTGGAACAGCATTCAGGATTTAGGATAGGCGGAGGGAAGCAGTACTTGAAATACTCCTCCACAGTAGGGGAGATTTAGGTGTCTGGATCCTTCCTGCCTCTTTTCTTCATTGTTCTAAGTTTACCACATGGAGAGATATAACACTTCTCATTTCTGGGTTCAATTATCTCACTCTTCAGTGGACACTCTAGACGTCAAGTCCCACATCTCATGTTTCAAGGAAATATGAAAGAGGAGAGTCAACTTAGAGAAGGTGAGTACCAACAGAGCAAAATAATGGGAAGTGATTGGGGTGTGAGAAGGTACCGTAATATAGTACTTATATGCCATGGTAGTATTTATATGCCAATGTAGTATTTCTCCTGTCCTGCTGAGTAATACTTGAGGACAAATACTTTGTTCTATTATTTTCTACTTCTGGTGCTTGGTGCAGTGCCTGGTGTTGAGTATCTGCTTGTAAAATAAATAAATGAAAGAATCAAAGACTACATGCATAAGCAACATCATAACACCAAAAGTCTATTATTTAATTCCTTGGCAGATGAAGTAAAACAATTACTCAGAGAACATGTATAACATCAACTGATTGAGTTAGTTGCTGGTTCGAATTATTATTTTTACAATTAATTAAAATGAGGAAATCATTCAAAAACAAAGGGAAAAATCAATAAAAACAAGACAATCTAGTGTGATATTGATATATCTATTATACTTTGCAGCTACAGAAAATATTTTCTCTCTTTCCTTTTCATGTCCTTCTCTGTTTGTGGCCTTCTAAAATGATTTTAGAGCTATGTGCTCCTTTATTTTACCTTTAATATTGCAGATTTTTTTTTCATCATAAAAATCTGATAAAAAGACAAAATACTATATAAAACACTCATTTTTCAGCCATGGGTATGTCCCCGTCACAATTTTCATGTTTAATTTTTGTTTGTCTCTTTCATTGTGTGTGTTTACGTGTGTGTGTGTGTGTGTGTGTGTGTGTGTGTGCCAGAAACCACTAGGAAACAATTATAATAATTTAAAAAAGAAAACAGCTTAAATATCACCTTGATTCATTATTTCAGGAGAGGCATGTAATTCTACAGGGTATTATGGAACATATCTCAGTTAAAAGTGAGAGAGAAATGACCCTTAGGAAAAATCTTTCATGTATTTTTTTGGTACTTACGGGGAACAGGCAAGTAATGACTATATTATATGACATATACATGGATGACTTAATTAAGTGAAATATCTACTTCAGAAAAAAGTGTATTCCTATCTCTTAAGCCATGCATATGGCTAGCTGTTCCCTTTGAAACGATCTTTGTTAGGTCAACAATTGTGTGATACATGAACCACCAGTAGCTACTCACCATACTCCACCCTTCAACCCAGTCCCATGTTCATAGCAAGGCCTGATTATTGATTATGCTCACCTTTTTGAGCTTTGAAGTAAAAATCCTTATACTATTCTTTGATTCCAGTGGGTTAATTTCCCTTTTCCTTCTTTCTCAGACAGAGTTTTACCCATTCTCAGATTAATGTTTTACGTATATTTACCTCTGGCCAGAAGGATTTAAATAAGGGTTTAAATAGCTCAATGCAACATTTTAAAAGTCTGATTTTATTTACATGTTTTGTATGAAAAAATACCATCTTTGAGTATAGAAAAAAAATGCACAGTCATCTACTACATAGCTAAATTTTTCAGAGACAAAAGTGTAGAGCAGTATTTTCTAAAATATAACAATACGTTGTACCATGTAATTTTATTAAGACTTTTAAAAAATAGCATTTTTTATGGTAGAATGAGTTTTAGTAACCTGTATACTTTCTTCCACTCTTCTATCACACATACATTCATAGACTAATGTGTAAATTAAAACCTCAGACAAAACCTGCACTAAAGATATCCGTTTTATGTTGTTTATTTCAGTGCTATTCAAACTTCTGAGTTAAAAGAAATCTTGACTCAGACTATATAAATAGAAGCTGGGAGAATAATATTTCACAAAACTCTCTTTGGGAAATACTAGTCTAGGAGAATCTATAACAGAGAAATAGTAACTGGTTTTGGTTATTCTTCAAATCTTCTCTCAAAGACATTGCACCCAAGAAACCTCCTACATCTCTTATGTTTATATCTGTACAATGTTGATCTTCTATTACAACTGCCATCACAGTATGCACTGTGTGTGTGCCTCCTTTATTTGTATCACTCTTTAAGTATACTCTGAGCTTATGGGCAGAGATCCTTTCAAACTAACATTTGATTTCACATCCTCCTCTCCACCAGCTGCATGAATTGCCTTGATAATCCCTTAAATGTTTTCTCTGCCATCATACCTGTGTATACATATATATGTTTGTATGTGTATAAACTTATTATAGATAAATTTAATGATTACCAGAAAATAATTATTAGTAAAGAAGAAGTATTGAGGAATGCTATCCAAAATGATAAATGTTTTAGTCCTAAGAGGTTAGCTTTTCATTTATCTGGGGCTGTGTATATCACCAGAACAAGTTTCAAATGACCTGGAAATAAGAAAATAAAATAGGGTATTCAAGAGTCATTCATATGCTATGATCAGATGTTTTGAATTATGTTATTGATTCTAATTTCTTTCTTTTTATGCTTTTTTCTGTCTGTTTTGGATCTTAAATATATGTCATAACCTATGATGATATCTAAAATAAAGACAACCAACAATGTTTGACACAATGTATTATCATACCATGCACCCTGTAACAAAGTTTCCTTACTTCACACAAATTCTCTGAAAACAACAACAAAAAATAGTCACTTATTTAACTTTTTTCCCAGTTCAATATCCCAGATTTAGTTTAAAGAGTGAAGTAGCTTAAGCAGCACTAGGTACATATATTCCCATCTTCCCCCAGCTTCCCATTTGCTTCTCAGACTACCTAAGTTCACATACTAACACTCACACTCACACTCACACACACACTCACACAGTGTGCTATTTGGAGCAAACTATTTCCTCTGAAACCTTATTTAAAAATGCTCATTAAGGTGTTCAAGTTTTTTCTGCTTTTGAATTTTGATTAAGGATACTTCAAGAGATTAAATAATATCAATAATAAATTTTAAGATCAAAATTTAGATAACATAAATAGGAAGAAAACAAATAACTTTTAAGGGATATACATTCTGAGAATCCTTTAGAACATAGCTAATGGACTTATACTCTGTTTATTGTTATTTGGAGAAACTGGCCATGCAGTTCACTAGAGCTCAGATGTAGGTTTTTCATGAGAAATGAAATATTATTCAAGTAAGAACCTGAGGCCTAAACCAAGTTACATGTGCTGGCCAACAAAATAGGAAGAGGAGATTTTGACAGGAGAAATGTTTTGGGAGGAAAACATTAGTTATTGAAAGTGGGGAAGGAGGGAGGTAATGAAGGAAACAAGAATTGAGATTTCAAAGTGAACTTCCCTCACCTAAAATGATTTCTTAACATTTTGGGAAGGCTGTAACCACATTTAGTGGGCATGTCTTAAAGGATCAATAAAAAGTGAAATCCTAACTGAATAGACCGTATCTAGAATGATTGGTTGACAGCAGAAATAGTAACATAAAGTCTTTATTAGTAGAGTTGAATTAATGGAGTGATGAAATGGAAAATAGTAACATGTAAAATTATAAAAAGGTAGTGCCTAGAACATCTACATGACAGAAAGATGTAAAAATAACGTTTCATTTGAACCTTAACTACTTAGGAAAGTGACAGCTTTTCCCTCCCACACATCAGTTTTCAAAAGCTGGTGCTACATATGTAAAACGACTTTCCTTAAACGGTTGCCTCAGATATATTGTCAACATTAGTGTGAGCTCTGAAAATAAGCCATTGAGTAGAAATTGCTTGCTGCCTAAATTAATCCTTGCTATTGAAATTAGAATCTCACTAACACCCATGTAAAAATATAGTTCTTATAAATATCTAGACCCAAGAAAAAAACTATTTCTACACCAACCAACTGTTCTAAATATTCAGATGATTTGGCCTTGTGATGCCTTTATGTAAATAAGCTTGATAATTGAAAAAAACAAATGACGAAGGTACACATGTGCATTTTTAAAGAAGTATGTGTCTTCAAGGTCTTCACTGCAATATCAGACAAAGTGAGGATAGCAGTGTATAAAAAACATTTTATGAGGTCTTGTGCTATCTGTGCTTTATATTTACAATGCTAGCTTATTTGTCCATTATTTAAAAATCTTTAACCTTCATTAGATATGTCATATTATCCTTATGCTAAGAAAAAAAAATGTAGCGAGGGAGAGAATTATGTTTATTTTCTTTTCTTTTCTTTTTTATTTCTCTCATCTGTCAACAATGAATCACAGATGGCAAAGGGTGGTGAAATCAAATGGGGCCAGAAGAGAAGTGGGGTTTTTCTGAAAGTGAGCAGAATAAAATTGAATTTGCTGAGTGGGCTAGCAGTATGTAACCATCTGAGTAGAGCATCTTTAAACCAGAATATCTGAATAAGCCAATTAAATATTAAAACTCGAAATATTCCTTCATCTTATGGGAAGAACTGTCTCGTACATGTATGCAGATATGGTCTAGTATATGAAGAAATCACTTCATGGGGAAAAGAAGTAATCCACAGGGAACAGTAAGCATGACTAAGGCCACAGTCCTCTGAAAAGCCCTCAGAATTCTAATGTGAACAAATGAAACATTTAAAACAAAAGTAAATAAACCTAGGAAAACTTCCTTAACCTATCCCTTCTCTGTTATTAAAAACTTTGTTAAGTATTCTATACTCCTTAAACTGGCATGTGTGGCTGTAGATAATCTGCCCCAAATTATATTATTATCATGTTAGATGATTCCAGGACTTTCTAGTTACATTTCACTTCTAATTATTTCTTATTTTTGTCATACTTTTAAGGTTTTCCAATTTTGATTAGATATTCCTTTTGGCTAACAGTAACTTATCTATTCTCTTTTTTTGCATTATTTTATATCATCTGTATATAGTCTTTAGAAGAATAAGCTTAAAATTTTTCTCTTCTGTGATGTCTGCATTGATCATTCCGTTCTTTGTAGTCTCAAAAAACTTTGTCGATACTTTTCTTAGAGTACTTGTATGACTTCGCTTTAAGTATCTGTTTGCATGTGTACCTCTTCAAATAAACATTTTATTACTTCTAAGGTAGGGATCATGTGTTTTTTTTATCTTTTCATCCTCAGAGCTCAGAATTGAGCCTAATATATAGTACAGTGTATTCAATAAATATGTATTGAATGAATATAAGAATATATGAATCTCACTTCCAGCCTTAATCTTGTATAAATATTAAAAGAATTCCTTCTTACTTACTATATTGCATACTCCAGAAATATGAAATCTCATGTTGTACAGTAAGAAGTAAAATATATGAATAAACAGGTTGCACAAGTTCTGCCTGAGAGTTCGTTGTTACATGCTGTGCAAACCTAAGAAAATCACAATCTTTCTAGTCTCAAGAGAGCTGGACCTTTCAGGACCTCTGAAGCTGTGAGTTTCCATTCTTTGAAATATGTAATCCACTTGATTTAACTATCAGTTTTAGACTCCACAAATAATTTGCCCATATTAATGAATACATATTTTGAATCTATATTAGACAAATTCACGATGTCTAAACTACATGACTAAATACCATGGAGTTACTCCAAGTTGTAGATATGCAAAGAGATGTCATTAGGTGATATAATTATCAATTTTTATTTGTTAGCAATAAAATTTATTCATTCTGAAACAAAACAGAAGGGAACTTTATATTACTGATATCAGTTAGAATGCCAAACCAAAAAAAAAAGATGGAAAAAAAAACTACTCTATGTATGTTAAAGGACACACACCTACACATACACACACACACGTCAAAGGAAGCTTATGTAACATGAGGAACAGAATGCTCCTGGCAGACAGAAGCAACTCTACGATCAAGAAGTTAACTACACTCTGACTTAGCAAATAATTTCCTCTTGGGACTACTTTCATAAACAGATGGAATGAGAGTGGTAGAACAAATTATCTTTAAACTTCAGCTTACATATTTGATTGTTCCATGTTTTTTGAAAAAAAAAAAAAAGCACAGCTATGTGAACTCTTGGTTTTCTTATTAATGTATACCTTCTATTAGATGGAACGTACAAAGGCATTTTTTAGTAGGTGATAAATTGTGAGCATTTCCACTACTCTCATAATATGCTGATTTGTTATTTCCAGTTCTTTCTAACATTAATACAGGAAAAAGCAAATGACATTATCATGTATTATTTGGCTTTGAGAAAATAAGGTTTTAGATTTTTTCCAGATCTGTAAAGTCATGCTCATACTCTTAATAAATGATCAGTATAGTTAAGGAAGACTAACTCTTCAAACTATGAAATTCAGTTGCAAATAATCTAAAATGTTTCTCCCTCAAGTCCTCTATACACACTTTATTATTTATAGCCATCTACCTGCCATGCCAGTGAAAAGTAAAAATACCAGACACTGTAGTAAATAATTGTGCTGATAATGTCCAAATTAAGATATTCACTAATATTAGAGTACTGAGTACATTGCATAATGAATTTGGATAAAGAGAACTTTATGGAATTGTCTCTATGCAAATAACTTGTAAAGAATTGAACAGTGTTTCAAAGAGTCTCTAATTGTCTCTGTCTATGGATTCTTGTGAAATCTATTTTCAACCTGGAGTCTAAAGTGTGATAACTCCCACTGTCTGCTGCATTTTTCTCATTATTTGAGTTTTGTTTTAGCAAATTTCTAAAATTGACTTTCATTAAATGTTTAAAGCCCCCATGAAATAAAGAATGAATTTTCATCTAATTTTCTGAATACCTGCCAAAATTTAAGCAATATTAACTATATTTCTAACAATGGAATCTGTTTGTATAAATACATTATTATATCAAGAAATTCTGAAATATATGAAATGATAGCAAATGAATAAAATCTACCAAGAGCTTCTCTTTTATGTCTATCTCAATTAATAATGTGTAATATTATGAAAGGAAATTAAGGAAATACTAAAAAATAGATAAAAGGCAATTTATATTTTCATTATTCAGCGATTTTCATGGTGTATTTACTTTTAGTCTTTCATTCTGTATAGAGGTTCACATTTTATTTGCATAATTATCACACACACTATTATATATATATCTGTGTGTGTGTGCGTATATATGTTTATAACCAGCATTTTTAGTTAACACATGAATTAATATTACTTTTTAAAACCAAAAGAATATACTTAATCAAGTTTAACTAAACCTCCAACATCTAACATTTTGAAAATTCATTGCAATGCTTGTTTTAGAATGTTTTCAAATATTATCATTATTATTGTTTTTACAGTTAATAATCATTTAGTTATTTATTAATTTTACTGAGCTAAATAATTTCTATAAATATTCCATCAGAGCCTCTCCTTACATCTAAGATAGAAATAAAGTTATTATTTTCTATTACAGGTAGAAAAAATGAGGTTAAGATACATTAAAAATTTTTCTCATGGTCATAGAATAAAGAATGAAGTAGAAACCTGACACATATTTTATATATTTTTAATCACAATTCCATTGAAAGTTAAACAAATAAATGCAGAGAGGTTGAGGCATGGGTCTATAAAAATAGAAAATAAATAGAAACATATGCAAACACAAAATATTGACCATTGATCTACTTTTCCTTCTGCTTTTATAAGGTGGGATTCTGTGTTTCACTCTCTTCTATCTTAGCTCTTTAAATGTGATAGGGTGAATTATACTCCACTTGCAGAAGTTTATACCCTAGTCTTCCCGATCTCTGAAATTTGGGGAGCTTAACTGCATAAAAGAACTTACTCTGAACCCAACTTACATTCCTGACTGTCTGTATTTCAATGTGCAGTACACAGAATCTAAGGAGTAGTGCCTGTGTCCCACTCAGATTAAGAAGCTTCCAGCCTCTTTTCTGGGGAGAGAAAAAGAAAAAGAAGAAGAAACTGGATGGGAGATGCAAAGTCAACATTTAAATTTACACATGATAAAATCTGCATTTGAGGTTAAATTAAACAGAAAAAATAACAATTTTGGATCAGTAAAAAGTATACATTATATTAAAAGACATTTCAAACTTATAGAGCTCAGACGTAATTCTTCTGAAAATATTTTCTTCATGAAATAGAAATAAATTTATCAAAAATGTCTACATAAAGTATACTCAATTTAAAAGACTAATTAAAAATCAATGAAATAAAAGCCATTCTTAGTCAAAATAAAACTACAATTAAAAAATCGAAAAACTTTAAAATAGAAGCTTTTGCGGGGAATATAGGCAATTACGTTGAGAATATTTTGAGACGTATCGTTTTAAAGGGATAAGAGAGAAAATATAATGAAAAATAAGTCTCAAGCATTTAAACCATGAATTAAACATGTCCAAGAATATGGAACAAATTATTCTAAAGCAATAATTAAAGAAATGTTCCTAGATATAAAATTAGATTAAAGATTTTACATTAAAAAGGTTGGTACAATTCCAAATAAAGATAATAATCAGAAGTTAATGTCAAGATGCTGTGAGCAGAGTGTTAAACTATTATAAAAATATTTTCAAAATTTGTAAGTAGGACAAATTGTCTGCGAAACCATTAAATTCAATTTAAATTTAAATATAAATTTCTCTTGTATAACAATACATTCAAATAATAGAACAATATACCCAAAATTATAAGGGGAAACTATATGAACTCCAGATTTTATATTTCTACTAAACTGTAATTTATACAAAAAGTCAGTGGACAGATAATTCTCCAACGTAAGGAGATAGCAAATATAACATGTAATTATAGTTACTATAAAATTACTTTAAAATATTCACATTACCAAGCAATAATCATAACGGTAATTAATGAATGTTGAAGTTGCATTTGAAAATAGCTGGAGGCATTTTTCTTCAAATAGCAACATATTTACATTTCTCTTTCAGTTTATTTTAGTACTCTTTATATACATCATACATATTCATTATTAAGAGGATTTAGTCAGGGATCTTTTCTCATGTAACCTTTTCACCTCTCCTCTTAGAGATTTTATATACATCTCAGACTTAAGATAACTCTGGATATTTCTTATTTCATGGAATTTCTGCCTGTCATTCTACATTGTGGCCTAGAGAACCTGCAAATTTATAGTTATTTAAGCCAGAGTTTGGATTCAACTTGACATTTCAGTCTTCCATATCTCTAAACCATCATGAAGTACTAAATTATAACTTAATGCTACCACTCTTTTATTTGTCTATTGCTACACCTTAATCCAGAATATCCACAATTCTGTACATCAAATATTATATTCCTAATCGATTGTCTCAAAAATGTTTTTGTTCATTCTCCTCCTCTAAAAAACACCTACCCACCCTTATTTACCTTCCACATAGTGACCAGAGTGACTTTTTCAAATTAGATTGTCACATCCAGTTTAAACTCTCTTTATTCTGCTCCTTTGTCTGCCTCCATTGCTTGGGTCTTAGATTAAATTTTCTTCCTCAGAGTTATTCATTGACTCTCAAATCAATATGAACTTATCTTTCATAATTTCTTTTATACTACCATGTAATTTCTTTCAGAGTGCTCATCACAATTTGCAATCATATATTTCTTTCACAGCATTTATCACAATTATATTTATTTACTGCTTCTCTGCTATATTGTGAGGTCCTTAACAAAGGGGTCCATATGTTTTGGAATGATAAGTATATATCCTTGCCCCTAGTAGGTACTTACTGCTATAGGATGAATTAATGATTAGTAAATATTTTTATTTGATATTGCCACTAAAGAATGATTCCAATGACATAAAATAGGTATGCAATATGTACTGTGCTAATGCAGAGAGAAGATAACATGTATTTAATTATGTGAAAGCTAATTATTTACAGCAGATTGATTGTAAACTACTGATGGGATTGATTTCAAAAAGCTAAGATCATGAGCACTGCATTCTAAGGCATGTGAGACTCCTTGCTATGGGCACTTAGACACACACACAACAAATATTTTCTCAAGAATCACATTTAAACAGACATTAGAAAAAAAAAGTGGGATGAAGTAAGGCTTCTGAGACTGAGGTAGTGATTCTGATTTTTTCTCCTCCCTCAAAAAATATTGGATAGTAAAAGTTTAGAGCTTGTCTATGCATCGTGTTTTAAAGTGTTAAGATGTACTAAATTGATGCAAGGCAAATTTTTATTTGAAAGAAGTAGGTGGATACTAGGAGAAACAGAACTTGTGTACATCCACCTGAAATTATCCTCAGCAACAAGAAGACAGGTTTAAGATCATTGAACACATATCACATGGCAGGGGCTATTTAAGAAAAACTAAGTTATTAAACCAAGTTTTCTACCCTTTACATGAGATCAATAAATTGTGATTATAATAAAGTAATCTTGTTTCTATCCACCAATTTTATGGGCAACAAGTTATGAGGAAAATAGAATACTTTTAAATACATTTCATATGACAGAGGTAAAAAGCTAGAATCTTCCATTCTATGCTTTGCCTCGGGTAAATTTGGAGAAATAATTTACCTTACTGCATAATCATGACATTCCATTATTGGCTAAGTAAGGAGAAATCTCCTCAATATTAATAAATAATTTGCTCCAATAGCACTAGTGCTATCATTATATCCCTATACCAAGTACCCAAGCATATTGCAAATGACAGCATTTGTAACTTTTATTTATGTTTGACAGTATTTATGGGACTTAGTCATTGGAACAGTAAATTGTATGTTCTTTCCAGGTTAAATACCAATGGCCCATCAAAAAACAGCTGCAGCATTTCTAGAAGAGTGAATGGTGGAGCACATGAACACAGTTTTACCCATTACCAGCTCTCTCCCTCTTGATTTTCTGTCATAAATAGGCTTATGGAAGACAAGGTTTTCCTGCATTTCTCAAAAGGGAAAAGAGAATTTATTTGTCAGTGTTCTCTATAATAAAAAATAATACTGTGACCTCTCCAATAATTCCACCCCAAATCTGAGCATTATTTCTCAGAGTTACCAGCCTCCTCAGCCAGAACACTATTGTGAGTACAGGCAGCTAAACATTTATGCTTTAAAGAAGGTTATACATTATGACACAAGGAGCATAAATTGGAATTGATTTAATTAAAGAAATTTAACATCCACAAAATAATGACACTACTTTTTCTTTAGGAGCACTATTGCATTACAGTTTTGCTTCACTAAATTAAAAATGTTATCAAGTTGGTAGTAAATTCTGAAGTGCTTTACTGAACAAACTATAAAGACCATTTAGAGGCCAGGAGCTCATATCTATCAACAGAAACAATTTAGACACAAAGTTTAAAATTCAACTTTTATTACAGGAAACTTTGAAAGCACATCAATATTTTACATTTTGTTGTTGTTGTTAATACTCTATTTTAATGGCTCAGCAGATGACTCCACTGCAGTTTAGCTGTGAAAGGAGGTAAATTTCATGATGCTAAGTATTTGAGAGTTCAAGAATATTTACACTGTGGACCCGCTCTACAATAATTGGACTTTATCTTAAATGAGGTTATCTATGCCTTTTTTTTTTTCTCAAAGAGTGGTTAAAATAACCTGGTAAATAATCTTAGTGGAATGGCTTTAAGACCTGGTCAAATGACCAGCCACTTTTCATGTCTTGAGAAGTTTAGTGTCAATGCTCTGGAAGTGGAGACCTTGGAAAAGTGGGGAGGGGGCAAATATTAAACTGAAACATATGACTGAACCATTTTAGGAAGAAGCCTTCTACCCTACTTTTATTTTTGTAAGTGGCACTAATCAATCAAAATTTCAAAGCATTTAGTGCTGCTGAGGCAAGAACTGCACAAAACAAAAGGATTACAAGGGAGTAAACAATATCAGGCTGTGAGAAGAGTTCCTATACAAGGAGTAAGCACCCAACACACAGAAATGTGGATGCCCAAAGGGAGTTAAGCACAAAAGGGAAAAGAAATGTAGGAACCGTTCCAGTCAAAGAAGATAATGTTGAATTATGAGTCTGGATAATGGTTTATTCATAGAAATGGGCATTGATGCTAAATCTAAAACATCTTCCTTATTTTGTTTACGTGGAATAATGAAAAATAATTTTGCTACCTTCTTATCTAAAAAAAATCTCTGGTTAATTTTTAATTTTTCTGCAATCCTTTTCTCTAAAACTTTTGGTTTTAAATATATTTTCACTTGTAGTTGAATGTTAGTGTTTTATTTTTTAAAAAGCATTCTATGAGAGTATTTAGTCCACAATTTTATGTGTCCCAATTTAATCAAACTGTGAAATTACATGTCCATCAATAAACTACATTGTAATGTCTGTGCAACTCCTTGCTGCTTAACATAGGAAGGTAAGTTCTATTCTCCTTCTAGAATTTTTGAAACTTTTTTGTAGATCCTCATCGGTGAATTTAAACATCTAATTAAATACTTAATTCTGGTATTTTCTTTCCTCTGTTTTTCTAAATATAGTCACAGATCTTTCCCTTAAATCACTCTAGTGCTTGCAGAGAACTAAACAAAATATAGACAAGTAATCTGCAAAATGTAGAGTTCAAAATACTGTTTATAAGGATGCTCAGTGATCTCAATGAGAACTTCAACAAAGAGACAGCAAACATAAAAATGGAGGTAGAAAACATAAAAAAGAACAAGTCAGGAATGAAGAATACAATAACTGAAATGAAGAATACGTTAGAGGAAATCAGCAGTAAATTAGGTAAAGCAGAGGCTCAAGTCAGCAATTTAGAAGATAAGGTAGCAGAAAACACCCAATCAGAATAGCAAAAAAAAAAAAATTTTTTTTAAATGAGGCTAGTTTAAGGAGCCTCTTGGAAAACATCAAGTGTGCCAGCATTGCCATCATAGGTGTACCATAAGGAGAAAAAAGACAGCAAGGAATTGAAAACCTATTTAAAAAAAAATAACGATTAAAAATTTTCCTACCCTGGCAAAGGAAATAAACATATAAGCCCAGGAAGCAGAGAGCTCCAAAAAAAGAAAAGAACCCAGAGGCCCACACCAAAACACATTATAATTAAATTTCTAAAGATTGAAGACAAAGAGCAAATCTTCAAAACAGCAATAGAAAAACAGTTACAACAACAAGACAGGATCTATAAGACTGCCAGCTAATTTTTCAACAGAAACTTTGCAGGCCAGAAGGGATTGGCACAAAATATTCAAAGTGATAAAAAGCAAGGGCCTAAAATCAAGATTACTCTACCAGTAAAGCTGTCATTTAGAATCAAAGGACAGATAAAGAGACTCCTGGACAAGAAAAAACTAAAGAAGTTAATCACCACCAAACCAGTATTACAAGAATGTTAGAGGAATTTCTTTAATAAGAAGAAAAAAATATGCAACAAAAATATAAATAATAAAATATAAATAATAAACTACATACCTATCAACAATTACTTTGAATGTAAATAGATTAAATGCTCTAATCAAAAGACAAAAGATGAATGAATGGATGAGAAAAGAACACTCTTACAGTGCTCTCTACAAGAGACTCATTTCAGATCAAAAAATACACACAGACTGAAAGTAAAGGGATCAAAAAAGTTATTTCATGCAAATGGAAACAAATAAAACAGCTGGTGTACCAATACTTATACAAGACAAAATAGACTTTAAAACAAAAGCTGAACAAGAGACTACAAAGGACCCCGTAAACTCACTTCTGAGTATTTATCTAAAGAAACTCAAAACACTATTTCAAAGGGAC
Source organism: Eidolon dupreanum (assembly GCA_028627145.1). Lineage (NCBI taxonomy): Eukaryota > Metazoa > Chordata > Mammalia > Chiroptera > Pteropodidae > Eidolon > Eidolon dupreanum. The sequence continues at coordinate 54,065,662 of CM053515.1, forward strand.
ATGTAACTCTATGTGTTCATTCCAGCATTATTTATAATAGTCAAGGTAAGGAGTAAACGTGGGTGTCCATCAGTAGATAAGTGAATAATAAAGAAATAATACTTATACAATGAAATATTACTCAGTCATAAACAAAAATGAATGAAATCTTGTCATCTGCAACAACTTGGTTGAACCTAGAGGGTATTGTGCTGAATGGAGTAAGAGAGACAGAAAAAGATCTGTGCAATATGATTTTACTTATATGTGGAATCTAGACAACAGTAAATGAACAAATAAAACAGAAATGAGCTCATATGTACAGAGAATTTTGATGGTTGCTGGATTGGGGGCATGGTTGGGAAGATAAGTGAAGTGGGGTAAGGGATTAAGAGGTATAAATCGGTAGTTTCCAAATAGTCATGAAGATGGAGAGTATAGGTGTGGAATATAGTCAGTAGTATTATAATAACTATGTGTGGTGCTAGATGGGTACTGGATTTAATAGGGTGATCACTTCGTAAATTATATAAATGTCTAATCACTACATTGTACACATGAAACTAATATAATATTGTATATCAACTGTAGTTAAAATATAAATATTAAAAATCATAAAAATTAATTTTAAATGAAAAAAATTATAATTATATGTAATTGCCTATTGAAGAATTTTTATAATGACTCTTCTAAAATCCTTGTCAAATAATTCTGATATCTGATTCATCAAAGTGTTGGAATCAGTTTTTTTTTTAATTCAAGTTATGATTTTTCTTGGTGTGTATGTGAAGGGTTATTTTCTCTTATAGCATGAACATGTTTTTTATCATTAGAGAATTCTGATTTCTACCTAAATTTTTAATTTTAAGTTTAACATATACTTTCTGACCAACATTTTTGGGCTATGTTTACAGCAACAAATAGTTTTCTGAGTCTTTGCAATGTTATTTTTTTTTTCCACTTGGTTTATCTGGTGGTTCTGTAGCTCCCACTGATCCCTGATCTTTCTACCTGAGGGAGCAGAAGTAATTGCCACAGGCTGGGCCGGATGGTACATTTAGATAAAGGAAGTGACTCTCCAGTCCACAGGAACAAAGATGCTACCTGGGCCTGGCCGTTTCTTACAGTAACATTACTCTCGTTATCACCAGTCTGTAGATGTTAGAGAGGAAAATTTTGGGTGCAGAGGAACAAAAATGTTTCCTGTGCCTGCCTGTCATATGTTTTGGTGTGATCTATGCTGACTGGGAAGTAGAGAGCACCTTCTTGACTGGCTGCTGTTGTGTCATCATCCCCCTGCTGATGAGACGTGGTTGCCTGATGTCTCTTTGTTGAGGAGCATCAAAGGCCCCAGTGTCGGTGAAGGGGAAAAGGAGAGTTTTACTATGCTGCTTACTGTCAGTGGGATTCCTAATTAATACCTCCTGCCTGTGCTACCAGGCTTATCTAATCTGTTGCTGAATTTGTGTTTATTCTTAGGGTTACTTTTTATTATTAAGTTGGGACCATGAAACACCAGGCCTGAGCCACTTTATTTTGTTGCATGAAATGGAGAGACTACTTATTGCTGGGTTTTCCCTTTAGTCCTGAGACCTCTAACAGGTTTACTTATCCACTAGATCTTTCAGGTTTCTCCTTTGTTTCTTGCCATGTTTCTAGGATTTAAAATTCCACTAAGCAGGGAAGAGTCCATGCCATGTTTTATGGACATGAAGTTTTTTTGACTCTCTTACATATACAAATGATTATATCTTCTCACATTTTCTAGGGAAGGGAAAGAAAATATACACAATCAGCATGTCTTATGTTTAAATACGGTTGACTGATCCAGGTATTTATTACCTTTTTGTGTCCCACTATAATTTAGAATAAAATGATTAAAACCACAAAAACGGTGAAGAGACTAGAGAACATTGATAAGTAAATACAAATACTGAATCCTTGTTTATGTTTAATTAGCAGTTCTTTCTCTTCTCCAATATTTAATTTTCCAACATCACTTGCAAGAAACACGGTTAGAATTTCTATATCAACCTGTGCATTGGTAATCAATCTTCCTTAACTGTACATTTGTATTACCAACATATTTACTTTAAATTTGTGTAAATATTAAATTCATAATGATATCTATATTTTAAAAAAATGAAATAAGAAATAAAAAATAAGAAGTTACTGGAAAAAAATCATAAAATAGTTTTTTTTGAGATCATGCATATGCATACCAGGGTATAATGTTCCTAATAGATCTATTAAATTTATGTTATTTTTACATCATTTAAATATTTACTTGTGCATACACTTGACCTGTTATGGACTAAATAAGTAGACCGGAATCATATTCTCAAGTGTGATCATTAATTTTATGTGTCATCTAAGCTCTGAGAGAGAGAGAGAGAGAGAGAGAGAGAGAGAGAGAGAGAGAAGCTGATCCTACATGGCAGGATTCACTTTAGCAGGGCACTGGTGCCTACCCAGTATGCCACTTGGGTATTGTCCTTAAATCCATCTCCAGGTGGTGCTCCTGCTTGGCTAGAAGCCGGCCACTGGGTGTGCCAGCCTCAGAACCTTTTGAGAGGGCCGTGCCAAAGGCCAAGTTCAGCTGCAGCCTGTGCCTTCCTCGGGGCCACCTGACATAAGCCACTATGCAACCTGCAGATGGCTGCCACTTGTACTGGCCTTGGAGGTGCTTAGAGAGGCCAAGGATGATTGTTCTGTAGTTCAGTTGTAATTTTGATGTGGTCAGGAAAGGAAGCAAGTATGGTGGTTACTCACTCTGCCATCTTCACTGGGAATCTCGAGTATTCCATTTTTATATGAGTTTTAAATCATGTTCTCTAATACAGTTCAGATATTGAAGATGATACTCTCTATGGTACTTATATTGTCTCTATTATTCATTTTTTAGTTGGTTAGAAATTGGTAGAAAGTGGTTAAGTTTTCTTAAGCCCCCAGTGCATTATGTGGAGAGGTATCTTGGTGGGGGCAGCATATTGAATAGGACTGACATTGAAAAACTAGAGGTTTTTATTTTTCTTTAGGTCTTCCATCAACATATTGGACATAGATGAGTGAGAATTTTAAAAAACTATTTTAAAGTTAAATATATATGCCACAAGATTTGAATTAATAGTGTAGGAATTTTTATCATCTAATATTTGGTGCCATATAAAAATTAACATTATTTGTAATTAAAATCATAATGCCCAAATCAATTCTCCTTCATCTATTTAAAAATTATTAGAAAAAAAATTATCCCAAAGGTTGTGTTTAGGCTTAGCTTTCTACATATCTAACCTAAATTCTAACTGGTATCACCATAGTATATTCATGGTCCTACATATTGATAACCTAGGTCATGATACATTTTAAAAGTCACTAATATATACAACAAGTATTTTTATGTAATAATTTCAGCATGCAAGCTGACCAAGGTGAAAGAAAATTTGAATAAGATTGTCACAATCCAATGAGCAATGTATTAATGAAGTAAGCCTATACTCAGTGAAGAATGTCTGTACTTGAAATGCCTTGGTAATGGGATTCAGGTTGGCATGAGAACAGTGCAAAACTGTTAAGCAACAAATAGAAAAAAAATGTGTTTCAAATGAACATAAAAAGATATATGGCTCAGACGGTGACATTAGTTTCAGAAAGAGCAAAGAACGAGTTTGAGGAATATATTTACAAAAAGAGGGACTTACTCAAAAGAAGTTTTAAAATGTTAAAGTATAAAATAAATGTGCATGAAGAGAATCAAAGAAGTAATACCAAAATATAACCTACTTTAAATATATAATTAAATATTTTAAGGATTGATGAAGAACAGTATGTCTTTTGAATTGCAAAATATTTATAAAATCCAGAAGATTAAATGAGGCCCGGACAGATCTCAAAAATTAAAAGACTAGTTTTTTGTTGTTGTTGTTGTTTAGTTTATTTATTTATTTTTAAAATAACTGAAGTGATTGCTGCAGACAAATCCTGATCCAGGAAATTCCTAAGAGTTTACAGATAGAGAGGCTATAAGAAGATAGTAGAAAATTTCCCTTTAATTAATGGAATACCTGCAAAAAATTAATTAGCTATAAAAAGGAAATATTTTAAGTGAATTTTGATGTGACAATTATTGTAGATGAGAAGCATTTATAAAATACATTATAAAAGAACAGGAAATAAAACAAAACTAGACAATATACTCTTTAGAGGCAGAGTGAGGAATAGAAACCAGGCCTTTACCACTTGGATCAATTCTATGTTCCATTTTATTAGATACTTAATTCAATTCAACAACAACAACAAAAAATCAAGTACTTTTTTACATGCTCATTAGCATGTTAATTACGATAAAGAATGCTATTAAAAATAAGATTAAAATCAAATAGAAAGAGAAAGAAGTAAAATATAGTTTAAGAATAATATTTTTTTATGGGTAATCAGAGATTTTACAGCTTTATACATGGTCTCCATTATATGGTTTTAAGGAACAAACTATAACTTATTTATCTCTTAACTCATTTATTTCATCTAGCAATAAACAAGTAAATTTCAAGTTCATATGTCAACATAAATGAAGGATGTATCTATATAAAAAATGCTTTTAAAAATATATATACTATTAGACAACAAGATTCACTTCAATAAAAATCTATAGTATTCCTTCTCAAACACAATTACATTCAACATTCAAAGATTTTACCCTAAAATAAACAATTCTATGACCTCTAGCTTTATTTTAATGCAGACACAATTAACTCACATAAAATGAAAGGAACCCTATATGTATATCATTCTGGGAGACAAAGAAATAGCAAGTATCATTTCTTATTCTGAAAGAAATTATTTTAGAGACTTTCAAACACTCAGGTTAAATAACCGATTTTATTTTTGAGTTCTACCTTTTCCTAGACTCACAAAAAAAACCCCTTAGAGGTATTTATGCAAATAAGAGGAACTTAGTCTTCCAAAGTTTCTGTGTTCTCTGGTATGAAGAATATGTAAGTCGTCCTAGAAAGAAGCATTTTATTTACCAATATCAACAACTTTACCATTACCAACTTTCAATTCAGGCAAGAGCTTAATGTTTAAAAGAGATAGTAATCTCACCTATTTAACTGGATTGTATATCTGCCAGTTTAACAGAGGCATGGTCCATTTTGAGGAAGGAAGTAAAATTGACTCTCAGGGCTCAACTTTTAGCTGGAAGGATGGAAACACTTATATTTGCAGTTGTGCTGTGTTCTTACCTGTATCTTCTAGGAAATTGCTCTGACATTTTCTCTGAAATGATTAGCCCATCATCTTCCTAGAAATGGGTTAGAGGTCCCCAAATAGCATGTGTATTCTATTTGTCTAAGGATCTATAGTTCAAGCTGGAGCATTAAAAGTGTTATTATGTTGTACAGAGCCTCTAAACATATTCTAATTTTCTACTTCAAAGTTGTGGAGTAAAAAGTGTCACTATTAATTACTTCTAGAGTTTGTGTTTAAAATGTAGGATGAGATGTTTAAAAAGAAAAGGATTTAATCTTCAATGCAAATAGCATAAAATATAATTATATATTAAATAATGATAAATGAAAAACTTCATTTTTCTCTTATCTTTATTTATGAATAATAGTATATGATAATATATAGTTATCCTTTTGGAATAGTAAGATTGAGCTAATTTTTTAAATGAAGAGAAAAAGCACTTTGCAGTAATTTTTAAAGGTAGATTTATCCTTAACTTTTTTTCCTTCAAAAGTTTCTTGTTTTCTTTTTTGTGTGTGATAAAACAGTTAAACGAGATCTAACTATTATCTATATTATTATCCTTACTTTTTGATCAAAAACTTACTGTTTGATTGAAAGTGTATCTTTCTCTTCTAAATTTATATAAATATAACCACTCTTTTATATTTATGTAAATAATATAACTTCATCTTTCTTTTAACCTCGATATATGTGTGTGTGTGTATATATATATATATATATACACATATATATATTAATTACATTGTTTAAAAGAGATAGTAATCTCACCTATTTAACTGGATTGTATATCTGCCAGATTGCTTTAAGAGCCATATCGATCATTTAATTATCTGTAATATTAATACAAGTGTAGATCATGAAGAGACACTGAGTTATATTGCATTGTACATAGGTTACATTTGTAGTTTGTATTTAAATCAGTGTTACCTAAAATTGATTTAAAAATCATTTTAAAGTAGTTAATATTAATTGTGTTATCAGTGTAGTTTTCATTTTTTTTTATGTAAATAATTTCATCATTTATAATACTTGGCTGCAAGTAATGAAATATTTTATTAAAAGTGGATTACAATTTGATGTACAATTATTTTAATTAACATGATGACTGAAATGGAGATTTCTGAGTTATTTTAAACTTTCCATCTTAGCATCTCATCAGTAGCATCTCTCTGTTTACATAATGGCTCAGAAATACTTAACAGCGGAGTCAGCCAAGGCACTGTCTACAGCAGAAAAGAAGCAAAGATAATTCTTATTTCTCATTTTATTATGAGGAACATCTTTTCCAGAAACCTTCCACAACACAGCCCTCTGAAGATAACTGCCCATGATTGGGTCATATAGAAAAATTTAGATACAAAGGAATGTAACTAATTAAAATTTTAATATGTTTGACTTCTATTGTGGGGAATTGGTTTTGTTAGCTAGAAATAAGGAACTCCAGGTTTGCTATTAGATAGTCAATAGTATCTGCAATAATTATTATCTTGATATAACAATGAAGAAGCTGAGGCTGAGATATTAAGATCAGTCATATAATAAATTTTTAAAATCAGGATTGTCTGTAACCAAACCATGTTATCTTCCATTGTGTTAATCATAACAGCAAACCTGGGCAGGAATGAATGCATGTAGTATTTAGAGTGTAAAAAGCAAAAGTAAAGAAGTACCTACCTTTAAAACTTTCACACAGAAGAAAATGCAAACGTTTTTCTTGGTTACTGTAATCAATAGGTGTACAATGGGTAAAGTTACAAATTTACAGAATCAGATTTTAAGTCATACTATAAATACATAAGATTTTCTGTCAGTGAAACAAACTGCTTCAGTTGCCAGGAAGTTCGATATAACTGTGCTTTTTAAACAACCCAAAATAAAAACCGTATTCTAAATTTTTCAGCCTCTATAGTTTCTTATCTCATCTATTTCAATGGCTACTGCTTTTATAGATATGGTTACAATATAAATTTTAGAATAATTTTTTATGCTCATAATCAAATTCTGATCTTTTCCTCTTATTTTTACAGTTTACTCAATTTCTAGTCCTCTTAGTCTTCCAGAACTTTAATCTACAATTTTCTTTAAAATGCTTTCCTTCCATGCATTTCCTTTCTTATGCAATCTGTATAGTATTGTCCAACAATTCAACAATTATGTTGCCAGCCCTCCACAATTTATTTCTCCTTGTTTTTCTACTGTATACACCCAATGGAAAGCAAATTCCTTCATGATAGATGCCATCTAACCTATGTACATAATGAAAAATTAGCTCTTGAACACTGCCAGAAAAAAAAAAGAAAAAACAGCATTCACTTATGTAGAATGATTCATTTTCAGTTATTAAAAAATGTTCAGCAACATCTCAGCTAAGTGTTTTACTCCCTAAAACAGCTACAGAGAGAGAATGAGAGAAAGATGATAGAGACATATGTAGAGATAAAGATAGAAATGAGAGAAAGAGGGAGATTTATTTAAGGCAGTGGTTAAAAATGTGGACTCTAGAGCCAGACTTTTTGGTTTTAAATCTTTGCTTTGTGATGATATAATTTTGAACAAATTATTTACTTCTGTCTGCCTTGGCTTCCTTGCTCATAAAATGGAGATCTAGAAGGCTCTACTGCAAGGGAATGAAAGTAATTAATACAAAGTGTTTAGAAAAAGTTTGTCACATAGAAAGAACTCTTTAAATGTCAGCTCTTATATTTTTGACTATTTTACAGATCAGTATATTGAAAATCTATATTGTTGTTGCTGTTGTATCTAGTCCTGTTACTTTCTTTTGGCAATAGTACTTCCTTTCATGCAGTGATATAAGGTAATACAATCACAGTATATGCTTGCTTATTCCACAGGCTATGCCATTGTTCTTCCATGGAATATTTGGAATATTTGTCACAACAAATACGGTTTCAACTGCTAAAACAAAAGTCCAAACAACAGTGCCTGAAACAAAAGTATACTATATTTCTTGACCATAATAGTCCAAGATATGCAGTTCAGGATTGATATGATATCTCCATTGTAGCATTGTCTTGGACTATTTCTACCTTAAAGTTCTGAGACCTCCATCTCATATTCTAAAATATTTGCTTCAGCCTCTGTTATTTTGTTCATTTTCAGTGAATTGCTACTTTCTAAATATTCAGGTATAATATAATTTCCTTAAAAATAATCCTTCAACCCCTTGCAGTCTCTCTATATTACCAGCCTGATCTGTACCTATCTTTAGCCTCACCACCTTCTATCTAGTTTCAATAATGAGATTATTTCTCTTGTGAAAAAATTTTGTTTTTCCACTTGTATTCTGAAGGACCATATTTTTCTTTCCTTAATAACCTTGCTCCATCAATTCTATATTCCTCTTGTGCCTTCGAAGGTACATTTCTTTGTTCTTCCTCATTAACAAACAAAGGGGTTTCTACCTCTCCCCTTCGTTCCTAGCTACTCCTGCTTCAATGGCTCATGTCTCCTTCTCAGCCACTCTTCTTGAACTAGAATATAGTTTTACTCTCTATCTTCTCACTTCACAGTCACTTCATGTCTCACTGTAATGTAGCTGCCGTCCTCATCACACATCAAAAATGCTCCTCTCAAGAAACTCATTGAAGACCCTAAAAGATGAAACTCAATCCTATTTGAATTTTATACTGTTTTATTGTTTTTTATTTTTAGTCTATTGACCACATTATTGAAACTTTGTTCTTGTTTCAAAGTGATTTTTTTTTAATACTTAACCTCTGTATACTTTTGCTCTTGAGCTCTATCTCTTCATCTGTTTCTGTATTAAAAGGTTATATTTACTAAATTCAAAATTATGCCTTTTCCTCAAGCCTTACATTTTTGCCATGTTCTCTTACTAAATACCAAGAACACTAGAATGGAATCTTTTTTTTAAGTATCTGTATATAGTACCTGACAATAAGTTATCTAATAAATATTTTCTCACTGAATGAATAAATGAATCAAACATTCAAACAATTTTAATAAAAATTTCATTTTTATGAGAAGTGGCATTAAAGTTCCTCAGATTTTAATAGAAATCAGAACGATGTGTTAAATGGAGAGCACACACCCTATCTAAAGAGCATATCTACTGAGCACCAAAAAAGATTAGTTTCATATGGAATATCTAGCCTACTATTTTCATATGTTCCTATTTTTACTTTTCAAAAGAAAGTCAAAAGTTAAAAATTTTATTATAAGCAACTTTAATATTCAAAACATGAGTCTAACTTAAAAACATGCCTTTTAGACAAAGGAAGCCTATGGATGACCGCATTTCAACTTCTAACATAGAGAATATTGAAATGTATCCCAACATTATATTGCATGAAGTTCTTAAAGAGAAAGAAAAGAATTTTAAAATCTAAACTGAGATTTTTTAAATTGACTTAGAAATAGTTGGAAATATCACTTTCTAGAAAGATAGATTAATAGATGGATATTCTTAGTGATCAATAGAAAAATAGATATACAGATTGAAATTGATAGATTTAGATGCTGATCTATTTCCCACCTTTTATTTTTATTATAAAACCTACTACACTTAAAGATAAATTTATTGTTTTAAGGAGTATACTAGTAATAGTTACTATGATTAGTTTCCAAAATTCAGGGCATCTGTTTCATACGACATATCAGTCATACAGTTGTGGGATGGTGCTGAGAGTGAGGGAAATGATTATATTCCCACGTCCAAGGGTTAACCTTAATGGCTCTAAACATGTCACAGTCAATTTATTTGGGTCACTCAAGCCTAAACCAATGTAGTGATCTAACTCAGACTAATATTCTAGGATATGGTTACTTATTCTCTAACTGCCCAAAGTCAATCTCCATATCCTGGAAAACATATAACACATTCATGTGAATGTTATATCATCTTGAGAGAAGATAGTCTCATTATAAAACTGAAATTGTAGAAGGCAGTGCAGAGACATCAAAGAACAGTGAGATCTTGATGTATAGGAGATGCTGAGTTAAACTTTCTCCTTCTGGACTATTAAGATATGTGCACCACTGAGTCACCATTATATTTTATCTATTTTGAATTAAGTTTTTATTACAGAAAGTGATCTAATTTATAACAAAATGAAAAATTGAATTGTTTATCTGTGATATTACTTGTCATTGTAATTGATTTAACTTGCTGAGTTATCCTGAGCTGTTGAACTGACAAATTCAATAATGTATTTAATCGAATAAAAATTTAAATTATTTCAACACTGGGTATGGCTGGCTGTATATCAATATTTTATACCATATCATATTTGATCTATTCCTATAGACAACAGAAATATATATAATAAAAATAAATTCTACATTACTTAGTTTGAGGTATAAAAGTTCCAAAAATTGTCACACATAGAAGCAAATTTTGATGGAGCTAATTGGTGTTTTAAACTCTTGGTTAGAGTACTATACATTCCTTCTGACCTTAATTGTCCATACCAGCTAGAATAGTCTTATCTGGCACCTCTACTTGTCAAACTTAAAGTCATTCTCAAAAGCCCAACCTAAGTCATATTTCTGCTATGAGACTTTTCCTGCTGCAATGCATATCTTTCTCTCTTGATCTTCAACAGCATCTTTACTGTAGAATCCATTTTTCCCATGAGTTTGAGTTGCTCTTTCAGGCCACCACTCATTAAGTTGTGAGTATCTAGATAGCAGAGACTATTCTGTGCTCCTCCTCATTGCCCCAATTATACTTAATATGCTTACCTCATTGAATATGCTCAAGAAAAGCAGGTGGGATTTAGTTATTTTGAGTTTCCAGATTTAAGTTCACCAAATGATTACTTGACTCCAATACGTCTACCTTCTGTAAATTTATAGTCAATACTTTCTTTTTCAAAAAACAGATATCAAAAATTATTGTATTGTCAAATCACATTCACATGAATCAGACTCTTACTGGTAATTTACCAGAGATTTAAGAGATAGAGATAATTCTGAGGCATCAGTGAATCAGGAAGAGGTCCAGAACTGTGAATGCAAATCCTCATATACTTTCTTGTGGAATCAGGAAGTTTATTTTAACATCTGAGGTCTCTAATGTGGCTGCATTACTTGTGCTAAAGAGAGCAAATTTTAGTCACAAAACAGTTTTCCATTTTATATTTAGATTGTTACATAGCCTATTACATATCCCATTAAAAGCATTCCATATGAACTCTCCTGTTAGATTAAAACACTAGCTTGTTTTCCAGGAAGTCTATCATTAACATGTTTAAAATGAGATTTGATCAAACCACTTTATTTACCCCTTCCCCCATGGGTATTTCCTCTAAGCCCTGATTAAAGGAGAGAATAGATTTCAGGCTTTTTAGTAACCATTTCACACACAGATATTTTCTAACTCCAGATACTTTCTCCCTAATAATAATAAATGTTCAGGCAATTTTCTTAAGTTTTACGCCAAGAAAGCCAATATGAGTTTAGTGAAACCATGTAGAAAGGATACCAAACATTTATTTTAACATCATAATTAAATTATACTAAGTTTTGAGTTTTATTTCAATAAAGTAGAGATTAGTAGTTTATTTTAGTTATGACAGATGCCCAAAGATATGAAGGATTTTTTTTTTTTTTTTTACCGAATACTTGTTATTTTAATCATTCAGAATAATGGAGATTAATCATGTAGATTCATATGTAACTGATATTCTGCTTATTTTATTATTTGCCCATTTTATTTCCCTTCAATCAAAACAAAATAAAGTGTTCCTCAAGAATTTAAGAATGAAGATTTTTATTAGGATTAAACATAGATTCTTCCAAGCTCTGTATTAGTATCTGTTTAATCACTTTATTGTTATTACATATGTAATATGTTCATCCTATGTCCAGTTATCAGATAGTATCTCTGCACTTCCTTAGTTCTCAAGATACTACTACTAAACATCATATTTGAATTTTGTGAGCTGGGAAAAATGAGGATAATAAAACAAAATCAATAAATGTCAACAACTCCAGTTTATTCCAATCTTCCTTATATTTATTTTCTGACCTATGTTTGAAACGCAATTCACAAATTTTGTCTTTTGATCTTACTATGATTATATATGATCTCTCTTACCTGGTTAATACATGAAAGCTTGATTTTTACATGATATGAGTAGAAGAGTTAAGAATTAGCCTTCAGGGCTATTTAAGGAAAAAAAAACCAAAAAACAAAAAACGGTGGAACAATATGAATTAAAGAAAATGTAATTGAGTCTTTAATTGAAAATCACTATTAAAGTTTGTTGAATAACTATAAAAATCTAGAAGAGTGGTATACAGGAGAGGGCTGTTTTGATCTATTTTTATACTACACTTATCACAAAAGAACACATTATATCAGCTTTTTAAGGCCTGAAGTTAATTGAAATTGAGAGGGACAGCTGACATGATAGGTGATTAAATCAAAATTTAAAAGAAAATTGACAATCTGTAATATCAAAATTAAAAACAAGGTAAATTTACAAAAATAAATTTAAAGGTTTGAAATTAATATCAACTTTAATTATGTTGTGATGGAGTGATGGAGCCCTAGGTTGATGCTGTTGAAAAATATCTGTGGGCATTGTGACATTAAAAATACAAGGAATGAAATGACTTCCTAATGTGCAAACTCAAACAGAAGTTGCATTAATAAAAAATGGCATTGTTTTTTGCTTTTTGTTTTTATGACAGAAAATATTTTTCTAATTACTTTTGTTCAAATTATGTTGTTTTACAATCATCAATAAACAACTACTTTTTTCTAAATTAAATGATCTTTACTTAAAAAGGACAAAAGGATATTTATCCAAATAAATTTGGCCATCATGGTAAAATAATTTGAAAGTGTTTAAAGGAATCTGAGATATTCAAATGTGTATTTTCATAGTTCAGGAACTGCGATTGTAGACAAGAAGACTATCTCTTCCAGTATTTTTCTGAGAGACACAGTAGGACTAGAAGATAAAATCCACTAATAATCAGATTTCTTTATGAGAAAAATTTTTAGTAATTACAGTTGTCCTAGATAGAGATGAATTACTTCAAGAAAGATATTTTGATATCACTGTTATTTTTCAGTCATTTCAAAAGAGTCAAATTAAAATATAAATTTATTTTGTTATTATTTTTTATTTATTTTTGGATTATCAAATCATATGCCTAAGAGCATCCCTTAAATAAGTAATGAGTGTACATAACTAATGCAGCCAAGTTCAAATCTGAATGACCCCTTGGTCATATATATCCCAAGGAAGGCAGGGCCCATTATTGATCCTTAAATAATATTGGTTCTATTTCATTCAGTCTGATTTGTTGTCTCTGCTGGCTAAATATGTTTTCCTTTTATTAAAAATGATTATGACACAAACAATGTGTGTTAAATATTCAATGATCTGTCCAAAAATAATAAACATTTTAGAACAGATTCATTTATTATTGATATGGCAAAATAGGTCATCACATTAAAGACATAAATTATAAAACTGCACTGAGTGTTGGGAATATATGTTCTATTGCAGGGTGTTTTGAGGTTAAAAGAAAACAATATATGATGGGCTTTCTCTAAAAATGTGTTTATTAAAACAAGAGTAAAATTATCTTAATCTCATCAACAAAGAGAAGTTCAATAAAAGTTCTAAACATACTACTCCTCAGGATGTTTGGGATATAACGAAAATTAATCTGAATGACAAATAAAATTATTCAAACATATAATATTACTATTTTAATTAACAAAATAATACTTTGGGGATTTTCAGAAAACTTAAAAATAAAAATAACTAGTTTTAGGTTCTCAACAAATTATAAGAGAAAATAACAATTCCATGATATTTTATCAGTTCTTCACAACTGTAGATATAAAATCATAAAGTTTACTGATTGCTTCAATCTTCATTTTATTTTCTAGCTTTCTATTAAACTTACAAACCACCCAATCTCACATAGCCCAAAAGGAAAATTTTTAGCTCCCTGAAGGAAAAGTATGGCATCTTATATTCTTTTTTAGTTTTCACAAACCCAATCGGTATATAGAAACTAGTGAATGTTTAGTGAATATGTATCAATTAACTGATTCCTGATGTCTAAGTGTAGAGGTTTCTAAACTCCAATGAGTTTTTCTTTTCTCCTAGCAAGTATCTTCTCATGTTGTTATGCCCAGAGGTGAATGTAGTTTAAAGTAAATTACCAGTGCACATGTGAAGACGAAAACAGCCAATTTAAAAGCAGAAGATGTTACATTTCCATTGAGTTGGAAGAAATTTTAAAATGTTTTCATTGAAATTCTCCACACCTGTTAGGATCTCTAAATCTCAGTATTGTTAGGCCACGGGAGAATTTCATCCTGGTGAAATGCAAATGTTCCATTTGTTATGATGTCCTGTGTTTGGCAAGTCTGTGTGTGCGAGAGACATTATGAGGAGGGAGGCCAAAAGAAAATTGCCGTAATGCACCTGTCCATTAGTGAGTCCTCATGCCCAACAGAAACTTTCTGGCACCATCTGGTTATAATCTTATGCTCTGAAGCATGAGAATTGATGAACCTTTTAATTTTTATCCCAGCTAGTATAATCGCAGATGCTATTCTTATTCAAAATGGGCCACATTTTGCCCACGGCCAAAAGTGTACAATTCTCATTGACTTTAATATGCAGACAGGCACAAGAAAATGACAAGAGAATTCAGCCTAATGCTTCTAATTGCTTCATGAATCTTAATAAGCCTGTTTAACTTAATAATGTTCAATTGTGAAGACTTTCACAGGTTATTTATTCATTTGCCATAAAAAAGGATTTTCTTAAAACCTTTCGGAAAGGGCTGTGTTTTCATTACAAAGCAGATTCTTTGCTTTCTATAGCCAAGAAGCATGGTTTTGAGTCATAAATTTCATTCAATCAAAAGGAATCTGATAAAGACTGAAAATATTAGTACCAACATTCCAGCAGACACAGAAAGTGCACACCCCAAAAGGATGATGGCCTAACTGAATTTATGCGGTAAAGAATTACAGATCAGCGAATTTTAGAAAAAGTAGGATTTACTAAAGTACATTTCAAGAGAAAAATAGGCTACACCAGAGATGGCCACAGCACTGCAGAAGTGGAAAGGTTTGCGTTATATCTGGGCCATAATGGGAGGTTATAAAGGTGGTGTTAGATGGTTGGCATGTGAGGTCATTTTGATTAATAGTTGGCCATTACATAACCTTTTGTCTACTGCGCATGTGGTTACCCAGAATTCAGTCTCTTATAATTAGATTCAGGAACTTCCAGGAATAGGTATGACTTTATAATGGTGGTATAATGAGTCTAAGTTTAAAGAAAATCACTGTAGTCCTCACTGTGCCGGCGTTTAAGGCCGGCCTAAACCAGTGGCTCTTGTGTGGCTTTTTATTTCCTTGTACTTCAGGGGCGTTATTAATTGAAAATGCTTGTTTCTGGAAGGTCTTACTGGGGCCTTAAGGTTGGGCCATCATTCTTGTAATTCCTGTGGTTTCAGAGCTGGGCCTTCTTGGCTCCCGTTGCTCATGGCTGCCTACCTGCCTAACACACATCTTATAGAAAAGTTTCCTCAGCACCTATAAAGAGAAACTTCAGAAAAGTCTTCTCAGAGGCAAGGATTTCTAATCTTGGTTTCATATTAAAAAGTGAACAGAAATGAGATTCCATTGTTCACTCTTAGTGTATGTGTATGCACACGAGAGGGGGACATATTTGATGCTGCTCCAATAGGATCTGTTGACACAGTCACATATTGAAATACTTTTATGACTTTTATTTGCCTCTAGTTACTCAATAAAAAGGCAAAGCTAATCTCCACTTTATCTCCTAGAGTGCACTGTTATTTGGCAACTTTACAATAAACTATGATTAGATGAAGAGTTTATTAAATTGGTATGGAGAAAAAAAAAAACTACATCTGAGGCTTACCTCTAATTATTAGTCATTGAAGCTGACTCCTGTAATTACTTATGATTTTATTTTAAAACACTACCCCTTTACTCCTTCTTAATGGTATTAGGATCAACTGCTAACATAGTCATTAGCATTCCATTCCACTCAATTTTATTTTCCCTCTACTCCAAAGGAATTAAGTTGGCTCAAATATTCCCCTGGTATTTTTATCTACTCTACTAATCTTGGGACAGATGGAACATTGTCTTTTGCTACTGCACCCCGGACTCTCCACTTTTCCCAAGTAGCAAATGGAATCCTTGGAGGATGTGTCATGGCATTTCAACTCTTCTTAGAGGAAGGACATGAAATCTCACATTCAGTAAACACCTTTTCCCAATAAAAGAAAGAACATTTTGGAACATACTCTGTTTTGTGAATATTCTAACCTGTTTTTTTTGTGTGTCTGTTTAAACAACAACAACAATGAAACAGACAAAATATATACTCACTAGGATTATGGTAAGGTACAAATGAGGAAAATATATTGATTGTCTATTATAGCCTATGAATGTTCATTAAATGCTTTAATTCTTTCCTTTAATCATTTGTAAATCTGTAAACATCCATAGAGTTTCTGTTGTTTGTTTGTTTGTTTGTTAACCATGTATCTGGAATTCTACTAGGGATGAGGAGGGAAAAATTAATAAAGCATGAGTCTAGCTTCAAGAAGCTTGTAGTTCATGGTGTCAAAATTTTCACTCATACCACCACTTTCAGAGTGTTCTCATGTAAATTGACCCCTTTTCTCTTTCTGTATGGATCTGATATGGATTCACAATCCTTTATTCATCTTCCAGCTAGTCACAGCTAAGCAATTGGGTTTTTAAAGAAATAATTTATCTATTTGCAATTCTACTTTGGTTTCAAATTAGGAAACTTCTTTTTCTCTGCAGTGTTTTGACTGTCCTTCTGTTTCAAATCTGCAAAATCAGCAACATCTCCCTAAAGTCTTAATAAATTCACCAACAAAGTCAAGTAAATCATTGTTTGAATAGAGCCCAATGTTCTTTGTGCGAGAGTAGATTTGATTTCTTAGAAGTAAATAGACACAAATAAGGGATGGGATTATTATCCTCTAAAGAGTTTTCTACTTTGATAATATCTAGTTTCATTTCTCTTCAATGTAGCTGGTATAAAAAATTATCATCATATACTTTACATTATTATTGGTTTTACATTGTAAAACTTCCCAGAAAATAAAAGAAAAATACTCTGAGAGTTAATCGAAATAAAACAATAAGGATGCATTTATTTTCATAATGTAATTACCCATCATTTGTTTAGAAGATAAATCTGAACATGTAATTATGATTCTTTTTTTGTAGAGGGAAATACAGTCTATTTGTAATAAATGCAATATTTAGAAATTTATGGTAAATAATATATTAAACACAAGGCTCTTATTTTTAATGAAAAATTTTTTCATTTGCTATTTTTCTCAATTGGTTTCTCAAATAGTTTACTCAAACTAGAGTAAATCACATTTTTCACCACCTCTCTATGACATCTTAAGTTCATCACTGCAGGCTTCTCTCTTCTCTTCTAAGGCAAAGAAGCCAAATCTTCAGGAAAAGAACAAACTAGCAATAAATATACTCTTTCACTTTACCCAAAAAGTGCTTTGGAGAAGGTATTAAGTCAAGGAGAAGAAGAAAAAGGAAAGTAAAAATAAAAGGGGGTAGAGGGCTGTCTCTGAGAAACTGTGGTATCAGATGAGGCCCTTACCCAAATGTGACCCTATCCATACATAGCCTGTGTTAGCAGTGGATGTGCAAGTGTTTGAAATGTGTTTTGAGGTGGACACAAATGTTTTCATCTGGAATTTTTAGCTAGATCAGTGACCACCAAGTGTCAATGCTTACTAGGCTAATGGTAAGTGACATGAAGCCTTATGAATGAGAATCTATATAAACAGATTGATATAGACTTCACATGTTAAAATTAACTGACACAGATGTTGAAGCAAATGTGCTTTTCATGTTTAAAGTGCTAAATTATAAGCTGGAATTTGTTAGAAGAAACAGAAAACTATAAAAAGTGGCAAAGTTGATTTGAAAAAGAACAAAATAGATTTTTAAAAATTTAAGAATTAAAAACCAAAATTAAAAACCTTAAAGTCATATTTGAAAGTGGATTGGGATACCTGATTGGACACAGAGTAGAAAAAACAATGAACTGAAACATTATATTAAAGTACTGAGAATGCAGCATAGAACGAAAAAAATGATTGACAATAAAAAAATAAAAATAAATAAAAAAAAAACAGATGTGGAACTTATAGGAGGAGGACCAGAATGTTTGAAATGAGTTCTAGAGTGAAAACAGAGAAAGAATATAGAGCTAAGACAAATTTTGAGGGGGATAACTGAGGACTTGTCAGTATCAATGAGTGATATCAAGCTACAATTAGTGTTTAAAAAGACTTCTTTAGAGAATGCTGTTTAATCCATATTTCATCCCATTTCCAAAAATTTATCTTCTCTATACCCAATGCTCATTATTAATTTAGTGCTTATTAAATTTTTTCATAATAACATATTGAGTTTTCTTTCCTCTGCTTAGATTTGAATTCAGTAAAGGTAAGACACTGGTTTCTAATTCTTAATTTTAAATGCCTAGCTAAATTCAGGTCATCAAAGAAACATTTAGTTAATAATTGCTTCTTGAATTAATTGACTTCCTCTTGGGACCTATAGCTCTTACATAGTGCAATGGGAGTGTATTAAATTCAATGATTGTATTAGCTTTTCTGAGCAACCTCATCTTACTTTATCAGAGGCATTGTCTTGGGTAATGTTTGCTTTCTAAGTTTTCTTAATTCACAAATTTATTCAAAATTATTTATTGGATGCCTACTACATAATTCATTGTTCTAGGTATTGGAACAATATTTATGACCAAAGTACCAATTTAATTTCTATATGTAATTAATGATTTAATGAAGTATGGCAAATAAAAAGAATATAAGTAAGCAAATAAGATGATTTCAGTAAATGATGAGCTCTGTGAAGAAAATAAGCAAGGCAATGTGATATTTGAGGCATGAGTATACTACAAGTGAAATCCATGTGATAAGTTCAAAACATGTTACAGAGTCAGGGAAAGAACAGAGGGTTTTTCTTGTACTATTTCTAAAGCAAAATGTTGTTATAAAAGCCATGAAAGAATATATCCCTGATGTAGGCAATCTCTGCAGAGAATTTTTGTAGGTCAATATATATAGTTAAATAGATTATAAATAGAGAATGTACTAAAATAATATATCAATTCATAAAAATTGTATCAAATGCTCAATATATTAATTTCTCTAGGTAAACATAGTTCTTAAATTCTATTTGAGAACTTAGCAGTCTAGTTAAGGAAACATTATTTTTAAAGAAAAATTTGTTATAAATGTAGAGTTGAGAAGATATAGACGTAGTACTCATTTGCATATAAGTTAACTTATTATGTGTCTTAGTCTTTGTGATCCCACCTATGTTTTATTTTACTCCTATATATCTTTTATTTTTATTTTATTTCTCTTTACTTTAATCTCAGTTTTGCTATACTTGAGAGAAATAATGGTGAAGCCTGCCACTCCATTTACAATCACTATAGTAAGAACAGAAAGCATTACCATGCCACTTTTCAATGAAATTGCTTTGAGCACTAGTCTCACTTTCTGAAAGTTTGTATTAAGGTTAGGATGACTACTAATTTCTTATAATATTTTTTCCAGACCAAAAAAAATGGCCAGGTCTCAAAAGCTTCAGAAATGCTCATTCAATTTTAGATATCTAGTGCCCACGCGTTTCCCTGTTTTCACTTTTTAGTAATCAGGAGAATGGATTGTTCACTTGTAATGCATTTCTACTAGTAGTTGACAATTCTGATAAAAACTTTGATAAAAAGAAAATAATTAGAATAAGCAATACATATAAAGTTGCATAAAATGTGACTTTAAATTTATCTTTGAATTTTAAACAACTAATGTTCTTTTCCTCAGTTATACAGTGAAATGAGGTTGATGCCTGAATAGAATTTGAGTAAGTATAGAAAAAAAAATAGGTTTCTATTGACATAGATCATTGTAGAAAGCCACAATGAACTGTTAAAAATATTTTTTAATGTTGAGAGAAAAATTTAGATGACATCCTAGGTACACTGTTTGCCATAATTGTGTTTAATATTAAAATGATATAAAGAGGGTTGACTGTAATTCTTTAATTCTAATACATTCTAGCTCAGTTCAGTTTGAAAAGATGATACCTATTTGAAAAGTAAATGTCATATGTCTGAAACCAAATCATTTGCATTTCTACAGTATAAAAATTGCAGCACTGTGCCAATACCTATGACAGAAATTTGAGCAAAGTATACCTAGTAATGGCATTTATATAAAAACTTTAAAGGACTTTCTGTACATTTTTATTTCATAGGAAAAAGGAGGCACTTTGAGTAAAAGAAAAAATTACTGAAGATGAGAAAATGATATTGTTAAAGAAGAAAAGCCAGGGGATAAAAGTAAATGCATGTAAATTCATGCAGTCTTTTTCTAAATTGCAGAAAAAGTGATAGTTGATGGAGGGTTGGGGGACTTAGAATTTCTTGACTTTCAAAAATATAATTAATTATTTTCATAAGTGATATAGATTGGTACATCCATTCACTCATCGTAAATTTTTGAAGACTTTAAAATTGGACACTTCTTGGAGCAATGGCCGATTTTAGGTCTGGAGAAGAAAATTTATGAGATGATTCTGAAGTTTCTTGTAGTGCCGAAAAAGTAAGGAAATGCAAACAGAATGATGAGACACGTCTAAAGGATACAGGGGTGGGGGGAGGGGAGGGGGGAAACACAGAAATAGCTGCAATTGACCAACAGGAGAAAAAAATAACAATATTGGATTATAACTTAAAATATAAAATAGATATCCACAAGCTATTGCTGATATAAATAAATGATAGAATAAATAAAATAACTAAAGGAGAAGAAAAAATGTCATGTGCAAAAGAATTCCAAATAAATTATATAGATACTCTGCCCTTAACTCTGGAGCATGACTCACTCTGTAAGTATGGGATGCACATTGTGGCTCCAGTCCAAAGGATACAGCCTAGAAAGGGGGACAGAAGAGGAGCTTTACAGTGGTAAAAACTTACAAACACTATTTCAGCAATATGTCAAAAGTGAACATTAACAGTGACATGTTATGTCAATAACATGCACTCCTGAAATAATCTGATGAAAAGAATAATTTACCTCTGTGGCTTTACTTTCAAAAACTCATAACCCCTGTCTAACCATGAAAAAACAAAACAAAACAAAAAATTAGACAAATTCCATTAGAGGAGCAGTCTAAAACTACTGACCAATATTCTTCAAAATTGTCAATGTTATCAAAAACAAATCAAGTTAGAGAAATTCTAACAGCCTTAGTGGGGTCTAAGGAACATGAATAAATAAATGAAATGCATTATTTTGGAGTGAACCCTGGATCAGAAAAAGGACAATATGTGAAACCTCAGGAAATCTATATAAAGTAAAAACTATAATTAATAATGAATTAATTTGTTTATTAATTATAACGAATGTACTATAGTAAAGTAAGATGTTAATAATAGAGTGATCTAGATATGAGGTATACAAGAATGCTCTGTACTATTTTGGCAAATTTTGTGTGAATCTAAAATCACTCTAAAATTAAAAGTTTACTTAAATATATATATATATGTGAGTTTGGGATCTTGGAAATTTCCACTGGTTTATTTCTAGAGAAAAGAATTACATTTTCTTTCTCACAACAAAAAATTTCTCAAATTGTTCAGAATATCTTCAGACTTCTTTACGATATGCCTTGTTCTACTTTAGGGATAATGTCCAAAATCAGATAATAGATACTTTCCTTAGACCACATGAAGAATTAATTTTTATTAGAAAGATATTTAGATGCCTATTGAGATATGAAGTTATTTTAACTTTATTATATACTTAGAAATCATCTAAATAGTACAAGAGGTATTTTATATATATTTATATTTATATTTATATTTATATTTATATTTATATTTATATTTATATTTATATTTATATTTATATTTATATTTATATTTATATTACACGTAGAGTGGTGAGACTCATAAAATTAGGGAACATATAAGTGTCATAAAGAACACAAAATCCCAATGGAGCAGTAGCAAGACAGTAGATTTCATATGCTTGAAGATTTGCGCATAACGAGTGTTCAGAGAATCAAGGAATGAGCAGAGGGGGATTTTCATAGGAAATATTATCATAAAAAATAGTAAGATTACCTAACTTGACCCATTAAATCTTGTTAGATTTTAATCAAGTGGAATGAATAAAAACCCCAAAGAAACAAATAAGCAAAAACAAAAACAAAAGCCTTTCCAGATAGGTAGAATTGTGTGAGCAAAGGCCACAAACAGAACTAAGCAAAGAGAGAGAAGTTGGTTAGTTAGAGTGTGCGCAGTAGAGTAGGTAGAATGTGAGGTGGAGTAGGTTCAAATAATGGTGGGTACATTTTGGAAGCTAGTTTGGAGCTATGTTACTGAAGACCTTGGGTGCCACAAGCAAAAATATTAACAACTAGTGGTAAAACCTGCATTACCTTGCAATCAGACATAATCAGTTCTACCCTAAATTATTTGTAACCATTTTTTTTCTCTGTTCTAATGTATGGCTGCAAACTAGGTACATAAGCGCACTTTGATGACATTTCACATCTAAATTTATATGAATACAGATCTAACACTGTATAACACAGCATTTATAAGTATGAGCAAAGAAGAAACCAACTAATATATGACATGTCTGGGCCTAGAATTGAAAACTTTTATATGAAGATTTGTTTATAAATCTTTTAAAATGATTTCTAGTTTTCAAAACACTCAACGTTCTCTAACGTCAATAGGCAGTATACTCGATTCTTCTAAATCTGAAAGATATCATATTTCTTTAGAATTTCCTGAGTAAACAGATTATTAACTCATTATTAGTAATATTTAACCAACCCATCTCCATAAAATACATTATAATACTTAAAAAAAATTAATGCTCATGCTGGTCCTTATGAATTTTTATCCTGAATTTATTGATTCAATTTAGAAAACTATAGGTTCCAATGGGAAATCTTTCACTTGAGAGAAACATAGAATGAAAGACAAAGAGACTGATTCTGTTTTCCATGAGAGATTGTGAGAACTATAGAGCTCAATTATCCTACTCAACTTCTCTTATTCAAACATTTACATTCTTAAGGTTTTGCTTTAAATAAATGCCACCTCTACAAGGAAAGTTACATGATACAGGACTGGGTTGTTTTTATCCAGCTCTGCCAAGAATCATTTAAATGCTTTTGAACAAGACTTGATTTTCTCTGTGCTTCAATTTCTAAATCTGTAGAAACTAGGATTAGGTTCTCTTGCATATAAAATTTATTATGAGGATTCAAAAAATATTTAATTATTTTATTGTCTTGCTATCTGTACTTTACCATACAGAATTTATTTCTATCTTTGTGTTCTTGCTCAAAATCATTTTCTAGTTTTTCTGACTTCTAAGCTCCATTGTAATTTCTATAGTGTCTTGTTAAGGTGATTAAAACCTTTTGTAAAAGCTTTCTGAAGGAATATGAAATGACACAGATAGATCTAATATTTAATATATAGACACACTTACATATTATACATATGTATTATTTTTTTAAAGGTTTTAAAAATTCAAGTCCTATTGAAAATAAATAGAAAATATGTAGGTGTATATTAAAGACTTTTAAAAAATTTAATATACTTAAATAACAAATGTATATTTAAAGCAAAAATAATAGCAACTATATTTTGGGTTTATAACATTAATAGAGGTAAAGAATACAAAAAAGATCAAAAATAAGGAGAGGTGTAAATTTAAAAAATATATATTTTTGTAAAGTTCTTACATAAAATTAATTGTTATATTATTATTTCAAGCTAGTGTGTACTAATTTGAGTATGTATTATAATGTTGGGGCAGATTAGTCAAATGAATCTTGGTTTCCCTTTTTATTGGTAGGTATCCCACAGGGAAAGAAAGGAGGCAGATGACTCGTTCTAATCTTCTTAACTTGGCTTTCAAGTGAATAGAGGTATGACATTGACATGAGAAGCTTATAGAAAGAATATTGTTAACAGTATGTCCCTTGCTAAAGATTAAATAAACCCAGGATGACTATCTGAATTCATGAAACATGATGTTTGTTAAGAGGGTAGATCTCATGTAAAAATTTCTTACCATAATAAAAAATAATAATAATTTTGTTAAAGATTGAATTAGACAAAGTAAAATATCAAGACCCCAAAATACACCATTTCCAAGAAATGCACATTAAATATTTAAAAAATAGCTTACAAGTACTTAAAACATTACTCTAGGTAAACTTTAATCATAAGAAAGCTTGAATAGTTATTTTTTATTAAATTTATTGGGGCAACATTTCTTAATAAAATTATGTAGATTTCAAATGTATGATTCAACAATATGTCTTATGTATATTGTATTGCATGTTCACAACTCAAAGTTAAATTTCCTTCTCTCACCATATATTTGACCCACTTAACTCTCATCCAGAAACCATCAACAAGACAAAAAGGCAACCATCTGAATGGGAGAAAATATTTGCAAACACCTTTGATAAGGAGCTGATATCCAAAATATACAAAGTACTCATACAGCTCAACAATAATAAAACAAACAATCCAATTGAATAGTTATAATAATATCAGCCAGAGATCATTTTTGTGATAAGAAATATTAATAGACATAAGTATATATTTTATAATGATAAGAAATGTCAGTCAATTTATTACAAAATAATTCTATAGGGTTTTTATGAATTTATCTATAATTTTGCTTATTTTTGTTCTTAATATAAATTCAATAGATTTTTAAATTAAATTTATTGGGATGACATTTGTTAACAAAATTCTATAGGTTTCTAGTGTATGATTCAATAATACAACATCTGTATGTCGCATTGTGTGTTCACCACCCAAATCTTTGGTCACCATATATTTGACCCCCTTTACCCTTATCTAACTCATCCCTCACCCCTCTTTTCTTCTGTTAACCACTATACTGTTGTCTGTGTCTATGAGCTTTTGTTTGTTGCTTTCAGTTTTATTTTCCATATATGAGTGAAATCATATGGTTCTCAACTTTTTCTGACTTATTTTGCTTAGCATGATAATCTCAATAAGCACATTTTGTTGTTTAATCTGAAAATTCTAATATATGTTCCTTTGATTATTTATTTTTTTTTGCTTATTTCTTCATTTTATATTAGACTTACCCCACCAGCAAAAAGAAGTTACTACATTTTAAAGGGAGGTTACTATATTCTCAATCTCTATCACCTATCTATATTTACATCTCTCTCTCTCTCTCTCTCTCTCTCTCTCTCTCTCTCTCTCTCTCTAATCTATCTATCATCTATCTATCTATCTATCTATCTATCTATCTATCTATCTATCTATTATCTATCATTTATATATTCTTCTATCTAACGTTACCATCGGTTTCTATCTCTCTCTTTCTCCCTCTCACACACATACACAGATATTTTATCTCCTCCTGCTATTCTTACTTAGGAGTTAAAACCTGAAGCATGGAGAGACACAAGTGGAAAATAAAATTATTTTAATATGAGAGAGGTGAATTAATACAGTAGAAGACCAAAAATAATCTCTTTTAACACAGCCTATACTACTTTCAACCTTCATACAGTGTTTAATATTGATGCTTGAAAGCAAATAACAGGGCAAGTCCAGTGTTATACTTAGTATTATATAAGAAAATATATAAAAAGGTTTAACCTAACATAGAGAGAAAGAGTGGTAAGTTTTACTGCTTTCAATAAAAAAAAAAATGCTAGTTTTGGTAAGACCACATTTTTGGAATAAATTTTCATATATTTTATAGACATATTGATTCTAGAGAGCTAGATAGTGGGAGAAAGAGACTCAGAATATGGAAATTACCTACAAATGAGTAGTGCAGAGGAGGGATACCATCAATTTCCACAACTTTCCTAGACTTAAAACTTTTATTTCCAATCTTACTTTGAGAGCCCAGGTACATCAAACTCTAGCACGACATTTATGTCATTATTTTCTCACTTCAAACACACACAACTTGCATTCGCTATTTCCTGTTCATAAAAGGTTTTCACTATAGTTGTTTTTTTTTCTCTCTCCTTCTCTCCCTCCCTTTCTCTCTCCCTCTTTGTCTCTGTGTCTCTCTAGGTCTCTCTCTATCTCTCTCTCTCTCTTTCTTTCTGTCCCTCTGTCTCTCTGTTTCTATCTCCCTCTCTTTCTCTCTTTTCTCCCTTGCTCTCTCTCCTTTTATTTAGTATTAAAACCTGCCAAATAATACTAATGAATATTACTCAGTCTGATTACTTTTTTTAGCCCATGCTATAAGTCAAACATTTATCTCCTGCCTATCTTGTCTGTAGTGCCTTTCTTAGTAGCCTATTTTTACTGCTTACTCATTAATTTATTTTAAATATTCTTATTTGAAAACTCTCAGAAGAGCAAAAAAAAAAAAAAAAAAAAAAAGCCTTTCAACTTAGTCCATAAAGATGATCTCAGTCAGTCTTGCAAACAAGTTATTATTTTAGATTAAGGTACAGAACAGCTCCTCTGGGGAAAAATTAGTATTCTATATCTCTAGTGACCTGTTTTTTTTTTCCTTATTTTCACCTATATTGTTAATTGTTTTCTTCCCCAAACCCTAAAAACCACACTCCATTATAACATAGGACTAAAATGTAGTACCTTCCTTCTGCTGATGGAGTAAGTCTAATATGAAATGAGAATCACACAATCTATTTCTCTATAAAGATATATGCTGTTGTACATATATTTACAAATTTGTGTGAAATTACACTCTTTTTTTGAAATTATACTTCTTTTTAAATTTTCCATTATGCTAAATTATATCAAATTTGCTAGTGAGCTCTGTGAGGTCACAGAGTCTATATTCAGTCTCAAAGATCTACATCTTTTATTTTGCCATCTGTTTAAAAACACTTTCTTCATTATCTTCTCTCTGGCTAAGTAAAATCAGAGGAGACAGATTGCAGCCTGTTGAATTCTTAGCAAGTAAATTCATTCCAGAAAAGAAATCTAAATAAGACAATGACCCTATTTCATCATTCATCTATGTAGTTGAAAGCCAGAGTCAAAACATTGGGTATTTTATTAACCCTTTCATTGGAAAATGAAGTAGGTCATTTAAGTCTCTGTTATCCATCTGTACTCACAACTGCAATCCTATTGCTGTTCCTCTCAATGCCAGTAGATTAGTTTCAGTAAGAGGCACTCCAATCGACTTATCCTGTAACTGTGCAGATCAGTGAGTCAGTTATATAAGAGTTCCCTTTGCCTCCTGCTCCCCAGGTGCTGGGCTGAAAATAAGGGCCTGTGTGGAGGAGTGGGCAGAGACTTTTTGTACAGCACATGTGGTTGGGTTGGAGAACTATGATCCTACAACCCTAAAGAATGAAATCAGATGGTTAGTTCTTAGAAGACTCAGGAAGAGTCTGCAGAGAAACAGTTGATATTCTGTCTGTATCTTTCAAATAAACCTTTTGTTTTTGGTAAATGAAATGAATAAATAAATACCTTGACTAACGAACACAAAAGAAATTGTAAGAGTGTTACTCATATTTATTTCACCAAGGTCCATTGATCAAGCTTTATAAGAAGTACACAGAGATGAAATGGGAAATGCTTTTATTCTGGGTTTCTCATAAATTTAAATTTTGGTACAAATCAAAATGTACATGTCCTGGCTGCCATTTCAAGTGTTTCCCAAAAAAAAACACATGTAAAGGGAAATAAATGTTCATGAAATACTTAAATTGTTTACAGATTTTAATAGGAAAGTAATCAGAAATAGAGGTGCTAAACTGTTTCTCCTTTAAACATTACAATTTCTTAGACTTTCTTGTATTAACTTACATATTAACAAGGTTATCCTATGATCAGCCACCCTTCCTTCTTTTCTTAGATCTTTTTTCTTCTACTTGCCCTAATTTATATACTTATAATTCATAGATCTCTGACCACATTAATCTGGGATTACAAACTAAATTGACACTTTTATTTAATCTCTATGATCTTTATAGATCTGGGTTTCCTTTCAGAAAACAAGCCTCTCTTTCCTTCTCTGGTTCCAGACATTTTTACTCTATAATTCTAAGAAATTTCCTGATAACTTATTTTGCTATAACATTGCTGTATCTCCTAGATATAGCCAATCTCAAATTATTACTTTGCTTTGTATAGCTGACTGATGCAGAAACCCAACTTCTTCCTCACAGAAAACATAGGTTACCAGAAATGGCTACATATATATACTCTATGGGCCCATGCTTTGATTAAATCTTTGTCCAGCTTCTTCTCAGAGAGTCAACCAAAGTCAGCATCTTGGCAAACATTTTGGCAGTCCTTTGATTCTGAGAAAGAAATACCATGCAGGCCAGTGGGTGTGATCAGTTTACCAAGACACTCTCCCAAGAAGATTCCATAAGCATGAACCTGGTGCTCCTACAGACATGGAATAGAGAGTTTCAGAGTGCTCTGAAATATAGAAACAGAGACAGAACATCACAGGGGTCCAGATCTAGGTTCAGATCACCTGGCCAAAATGGCACAACTGTTCTGGGCTGATTCCAGCCACCCAAGAAAGGTATAGACAATTTTGAGAAAGGTGCTTCCGAAGACCAGGAGTTATTTATTGTTATAAAGGGGATATCTCTGCTGACTAGATAGTTCAAGTGCCAGGTGGTACATAGAACATTTCAAAAAGTGCACTTCATGGTGTGGGGCCCCTAAGGTGTAGTGCCCAAGGCAGGAGTCAGTGTGCTGAGGTCTAGACATAGTATAGTTGCAACTGTGGTAGAAATGACATGAATTCTGTCTTATTTCCTATATATTCTTACAAGTTTTATTCCATCCATTATCCATAAGTCTGTAAATATGTGTGCATGTAAGTATATGTAAATATATGTACATACAAATTTGTATATAGTTATAAGTAGACATAGACATACTATATCACACACACCTATAATTAGTTATTTAATTCATCTATAAGGGTAGAAATAATCTTAAATAGTTTAGTGTTAATTCTTTAGTAATTCTAAAGTGAAAGAAGCATGACGTTGAGGCATGTTCAACAGTATTCCCTTGTTTTAGAAAAAAAAAAATTTCTTTGTATTGCCAAGCAGTAAACGCATCACATTTCAATTAGCAAGGATTGTTCTCTGCGGTGTTGGGATTCTGAACTCCGTACCTAGTGAACAATTTAATTCTTTCACTGGTAATTATTACAGAGGTAGGTGGGAACGCAAAAAATGAAAAATATGCTAATTGTTGTTTTCAGTCTCATAATAATTAGCTACTGTGTTACTGAGATCACAATACTGCATGGTTTATTTTTGGTCCTGGTTGAATCACTTGCAGATGCAATTTCTTTCTAATTTAAATCTACACTCATTTTTTTATGTGTATTTTGTATACTTATGCCATTAAATTTATTTCATGTTAGAATCAATTAAAAATGGTATACTCTCTATGTTTTAAATGCAATTGTTAGTAACAGAGGTAGCATGAGATAAAATATTCATACTAATTTTACATAAGCCTATAAAGTGTTATAAATATAACCCTTAGGAGTTTAGTCTTAATGAAATAGATATATGGAAATAGTCATTTCCTACAGGTCTACCTTTTAGGTATCATCAAACACTTTACTTATGAAGTATCATTGGGCCTGAAATCCCTCTGTCTCTTCTTCTATAATGAAATTTAATTATAATCTTTAGACTCCATTTTGAGAATTAAAGACAAAAAAGCAATATTGTTCTAATACAACCCATTAAAAATGCACAGGTTATTTGCAAAATCAAACAGAAGCATGCTCAATCCACATGTTCATTAATTTTCCTTTCCTTATTTTTAAACTACTTTTACTCCTTATATCTTTATCTCCTGAACTGAAACATCAAATAAAAAGCATCTCATCATTTATACATGAATTTACTAGTCAACGATTTAACCATACACTGTATTTAGCTAAAAATCTCTCTTTTCTCTGTAATCTATAACTTGGGTTTTGTTTTTGTTAATTTTAGGAATCTATAAATGAGTTTTAGAAATATACTGTCAATGGTATATTAACAGAGCACAATGGTGGTTTTCATTATGTGAAAATAACTCAGAAACTATCAATACATCCATTAAAAACTAATATTGTGAAAATTGTTAGCCTCAAGCTTACCAGGTACATTTTAGGATATTAAAAAGCCATACTGTTTTACTATGTGGTATCTCACATTCAGTTTCCTCAAACTACATTTACTTAAAATTTATAAAAGATTTCAATGATTCCTTGTTAATCATAGGACAAAGAGAAAACACTTTAGACCAAAATTAAAAGACTTTTGCAATCTGTTGTCACTTCTTTCATTTTCACCTATTCCTGATCCTCAGTATAGCTTGTTACCTCATCTATGTATATGTATAATTCCCACTTTCATGATTTTTTCTATACTTTTTCTAGAGTATGTAGCTCTAACTTTTCTTTTACACTTTCCTGTTTTTTTCCCTTAAAAATATTGTCAAATCTTAACTTTGAGCAGAAGATTTTTCCTAAATTTATCAAACTCAATGTGCTATTTTACCCTCTTAATTTGCCCTAATATTCATATGTATTGATTATACATCTGCTACGTTTTCTTCATAAATAGGTATATTAATTTTATAATTAGATTGTCATCTTCTTGAGAGGAGATGACTGCTATATAACATTGTATGCTATGTTATATTATATCATATTTTACATAGACATCTAGTGTATTTATCCATAGTGCCTGAAAAATGCTAAACATGCAATAAAATCTAAATGAATATGTTATTGGCTGATTGTCTATCATCTGAATTAAGCACTTTGACATTCTATACATGTAAAAGTCATTACTCAACTTTCCTGCTGTTTTCAGAATGGAAAACTTCGATGAAGAAAATAGTTAATGATGTGAAGAAACATGAAAAGTCTGAAATTTTACCCTACTTGTAAGTTAGCACGTCCATCTGCCACAGTTTCATGGATGCTGCTAGAAAAAACATAAGACTTTACTACAGAAAAGCAGAAAGATAATGATCACTGCTTCATTTATTCTCCTAGTCTCAAAGCATTCAAGAACATACAAAGGCCAAATGATTCCTGCACATGGAAAGAATGTGTGACAGGAGAAGAATCTTGAGTTTAGGGAACCTATACCTTTTATTATGAGCAATAAGTTTGCCTGCCCCAACTCTATCAACAGACACTATCTTGATCTTCCCAGAGTATAAGAAAATGTTTTCTCTATCTTCTAAAGGAGTTTTCTATACAAACATTCTTAAAAAAGAGAGTCCTAAAAAAGGTAATCATTGTCCCTCTTGAAAAATGTGTGGACATATGATAGTCTTCTAAAATAGAACTAGCCCAAAAAAGAAAAGGAGCTAGATTCAATATAAGTTGTTGAAGAAAATCCTAGTTAAGAAATTACTCATGGATGGTTTTTTTTTTTTTTTAATCTTTCTTGTTGCAAAAGTGGCATAGCCAGAATCCATGTTTGTGTAAGTAGATACCTAACCATCTCTCCTCACCACCACCACCACCACCACTTTTTTCCTCCTCTCTCACTCATTGGAGTTATTGATAAATCAACCAATTATATTTTCTTATAATTCTTTTCCACTTCACCCTTCCATCTCACTGAAGTGCTAGGGACTATGCGCCTGTATAAAGTGAAAAGTACCTCTTTCATTCACCCATTACTGTTTCTTCTCTTTGTAGCAGCAACTATGATTACATATATTGTTAGACCTTAGGCCAAATGAAGCTATGAAGCTAGTCCTAGACTTGAGTTTTCCAGTACAATAGTCATTAGTCATTTGTGGCTACTGACACTTGAAATGTATCTATTGAGATGTGTTGTTTGAAATGCACAATGAATTTCAAAGACTTAACGTGGAAAAAAATTTAAATATTTAGTTAATACATCTTATATTAATTTGTATTGAAATTATATTATTTGGAATATATTGGGTCAAATAAGATATATTATCAAAGTTAATCATGTTTCTTTTTACTTTTTAATGTGGCTACTACAAAATTTAAAATTAAATATATGGTTCACATATGTGGCTCATTTAATATTTTATTTGTACTGGACTTATTTTGAGATATTGTATTAAAGATATCTGGTCCAATTTGCTGCTTCTCTGAGTACATGTGTATTGGCAGTAGGCTTCATTGGGCCACAATTATTTATGTTCAACTAGCTTAGAAAAAATGGGTGATCCATATGTCCATATTGAATTTATTTCTTCTACTTATTTAAGGCTCAATACAGATAAGAATGAAACAGTGCTTAGCTTAAATTTTCATACATCTTCTGCATATCTCTGTCACATATCCATTGGTAAGAGGATACGTGAGATGAGTACTCATTAGCTCTTCAGTGATTATAACATAATATTGATGGTAGAGGCAGTAGTGTAGACAGCACTGTAGAGTTTAGCATTTACCCACATTACAAAGGATGGTTATTACCAAATGGCTTAGCTGATTTTGAATTCTGTTAAGTGAATTAATTTGTAGAAATTATAGTCTAAGATGAGTATCTGGGCCCTAGTGAAGTAATTAGTTATATATACTCAGAGTTAATTTTATCTTTTCCTAAATTGTGTCTTTTATATTTGACAGATATAATGAGAGGTTAATTGGAGGTTTCATTTTTGTGTATGTTTTATTTTATTTGGATATTTATGGGTTTTGGATTATTTAAAATGGAAAAGTACACAGAAGAATTGAAGTATATGTCTTATTTAAAATAAGGCAAAGACTCATAATCTCTTTTTAGGTCTGTTCTTTATGGCTAAATAAAAAATGAGTTAAATAACTTTCTTAAATAATGAAAATGGAATATATGGACTTTAGGTGATGCTAAGACCTCAGCTTATATAATATTTTGTTATTCAGAATTAAGCAGTATAATGTTATTAAGTTTGTTTTATAGATATCAAACAGTTACTCTTCATCTCTGAGTCATGTATATAATTGAAGTCTCTATGTATTTTCTATAAGATTATATATTGTAGACTGGGTTACTGATGTCAGTGTATAGTTATGCGGTACAAATATCTTTTAATTGGAACTGCTTCACATAGCACCAATTTGTATTCATTTAAATAGCATTCTTAATCAACACAGTAAGATGATGAGTATTTTGTACTTCTTGATAATAAATACCAATACTTTTCCACAATGTGAATGAATGTGTTTTATATATTCTGACATAGTGCTAACTTTTCTTCTTGCTGGATTATAAAAATCTTCCTTAAAATAGTTCAGTTCACAATGCTTAGTCTTTTTAGCCACTTTTTGTCATAGTACTATAATTTGGTCTATGCATGCAGAGTCTGGGCCCTCTAGCTCAAATATCCTTGTGGCTCTATACAATTTGTGTGTGTGTACCAGTAAGACCTAATTTCATACCTGTCATGGATCTTGAAATTAAGATAAATTATCATGATGCCCTTTTACCTTGACTCTTTCTAGTCATTTTGTCCCCATTTTTTCTTAGAATAGAGTGCCATCAGACAATTGGATGTTTAATGAATTATATGTTCATGTGATACATCTGTGCCTGTTTTAGAGAAGGGAAGCAACCTAACTGGAGGGACTGACTTTTCTTCATTGACACTGTCCTCCCCAAATTTGATTATGTCTTTTCCTTCTCTAATCTTCCTATAATGTCACCTGGGAAAGGGGAGATGGATGGTGTTAGTGAAGACTATGCTAAAAGTGTTTCTCCCAACTACATTTGAGAAATTTGACAACGGGATTCCTAGTGGTTCTGCTACAGCTGTTGGTTCTACTTGATATATCCATGACTAAATCCATAACATTATACTGTTACAATATCTTCTGAGTACTAATCTTATACATTTGAATCTTATGATATTATAGTAACTATAATTCTGCTTAAATAATAATTTTCCTTAATAAATGTATTGGGTTATTGCATTTAACATAATATTCTTAGTTTTCTTTTTGATTTTATGGTTTATACTTTTATCAGTCAGGGTCACAGTAGGAAAGACATATCACATTCAGGTTAGATAAAGGAAGATAGTTTAATAAAAAGACGACTTACAAACTTGTGACTAGGCCTAGGGGTATAAACAACAAAATAGATGTTGTATTACCCTCGAACTAGAAGCATCACAGAGCTGTACCTAACCTTAGCTGGAGGGGTACAGGAAGGGATTATTAGAAACCAAAAAGAATAGTTTTACAAGGAGAAACTAACCATGGTCTTTGTTAGAAATAGCAACAACCCATGCAAGCTATCAGGGAATGAGTCATGAAAAAAAATAACCCTACCTCACTTTCTTCTCATCTCCCCATCTTTTGTCAATGCCTACCACTTGTCAAACACAATGAGAAGACAGAGAAAAAGACTGTTGTAGTCAATCATAGTACCCTCAGATATAATAAGCAAACAGAAAATATTCAGCATAATGAGAATTTATTTTCTCATTTGATTTTTGTTTGTTTGAAATTCCTGACAAAATTCATGTCTTGAATGGTGTAACAATATATGTACTTAGTATCATTACGGTAAATGTGGATTCTGAATGGTCATATTTGATGTTGAATTGCATTCAAGGAAATAAATGCATTCATCTTCATTGGAAAACTCTTTACTTGTGGACCTTATTATGCATTTCCAAATAAATGGATATCTCCATTTATGAGAATATTATGGTTATTTGACTTCTACTTAC
Organism: Eidolon dupreanum; assembly: GCA_028627145.1. Lineage (NCBI taxonomy): Eukaryota > Metazoa > Chordata > Mammalia > Chiroptera > Pteropodidae > Eidolon > Eidolon dupreanum. Next base: position 54,100,725 of record CM053515.1, read on the forward strand.
ATAAATGAGCAATTATTTTTTTATTGTTTATTCTTTCAAAATAGTTTACTAGATTGACCCCCAAGATACTCGACTTAAATTTTTACTGTTCTGTTTAGTTCAGTGTATTTAATCCTCAGCAACTTGTCAAGACTTAAGTAGATCAACCATATTTTTCTTCCTCATACATTACCTGCCACTTCGTCTCCTATAAACATGTCTTTAACTGCTTCTTAGATACCTGGTATCCTCATTTACCTTCTGACTTCTTAGAATTACTGACTGGTTGAGTCTCCTAACCACAGGCACACTTATCATAATTAGTCTTAAATACTTCCAAAATTTTCTTTCCAGAAGACAATAAAACTTTCACTGTGGGATCAGTAAAAACAAAACAAAACAACAACAACAAGAAAAATACTTAATTAGGCTTCAAGTGGAAAACCTTTTAAAACAAGAGAATACTAATCTATATAAATATCTACTTATAAGCTTTTAGCAATAATATCATAACTTACTCCACTTAGTGATAAAAAAGGAGCCTCGTGTCAGTAATGTAGGGCTGGTATTTTATTGTGATTCATGCCTGTTTTCATGGTGACATTCCTATTCTAATGCTGCCAGATTTTTACTGAGAGTAGAGTAAGATTTTGATAAAAAAAAAAAAGAGATATCTTAAAGTCATTAAATTTTGGGTATCAAATACGAAAAAAAATGTTAGATGACAGCAGATTTTTTTCTTCAAAACCTCTATCATTATTTTTCATTTTCTTTACTCATTCTAATGATATTCTTATATAATTTTTTAGTGAGATTGAGGTATAAATGTATCCTTTGTATATAAATTTTATATATATATATATATATATATATATATATATATATATATATATATATATATACACACATGTGCATTAACTGAGTCAAGATAGATAATCTGCTTTGATGCAAAATATCACTTTGAACTACTTTGAGTTCAGTATAAATATACTTAGCAATCCATATTGCATTCTTCAGAGAGACAAGACTGTCTTTTCACCTCTTTTTGATAGCTAAGAAACCTGAAAATTTAATGATGAAAGAAATACATCCAGTCAAGAGTGCTACAAGGATTGGAGTCAATGTACATTCTCCCTTAATATTTGAATAGGTTCTACAAAAAAAATCTCATATTTTCCCAGAAGATCATATTAGAATGGTGCTTATTAACTCCTCAACTCATGTTTCCCTACTTTCTTGAATACCTTGAGCTGTCAAATTAGTGACTTTGTTGTCAGAGTCTCTCACTCTGGCCTTTCATTGCTGGTCCCTTGATTTCCTAATCTTTGGAGGTTTTTTTTTTTCACAATTTAATTTTCCATTCCCTCTGGGATCTATTAACTACTCTGAAAACAAAATTGTCCTTGTTGGAGTATAAATGCATGTTAATTTATTCACAATATTTATATCTCCCTAAAGTATTTAAATTTTCATAAAAAACTCCTTGGAGAAGGGCAGATATTTGAAAATCATTTAAAACATCTGTTTTCCATAAGGTTATGTTCAAATTTGGGTAACATCAAGAATAAGGTATAACATAATTGGGCTAAATTATCTTATTTATGCTAGAAAATATTTAGATTTCTGATGAAAAATGGTAAATCCAAAATCTACCAGTGTTGGAAAACAACCATTATTGTGAGAAAGAATTTGCTGTGAGATTAAAAAAAAATAGACAAAAGCTATGGTAGCAGGGATATAAACAACAGGTTTATTTAACAACAAGGTGTTAACTTTCAGAGCAAGATATTTATATTATGGAAAATAAGAAATATGATCATTAGTTTGGCATTAAAATATTAAATAACTTGATTGTCAAAATCCAAAATTTGTCCTTGTTTTGCTAGAAAATTTGGGATCATTGTAGTCTGTGTAGGGTATGTGATGATGAAGTTTTAAATTTTATTAACAGTAGAAATGACTAGGTTCATTGATGATATTAAAGAAAGTGTCAGTAGCTTTAGAACACACATAAGATATTGAGAATGAGGTCCATAAAAATGAAAAAATGTAGAAATGTTAAGTCAATAAGATTTGCTACTTTTCTAGATATAAGTTTTGAAAAATAATTGATATAATTTTACTCTAAAGTTGAAAAATTGCGGGAATTTTGAGAGGTACAGAATTTTGAGAGGGAGAGGGGAAAGAGGACTAATTCATTTTGGACAAGATGACAGGGTGTAGTAATTTACATAATTCCTAGTACATTAGTCCTGTGAAAACATCTGATAAATAAGTCCATAAAGAAGTTTTCAGAAGGAAATGTGATTTTAAATATTATATGGGAAGGCAGGGCTGGAGAGACATAGATTAGAAAATTAACCACATGAGATTAGTTAGAAGTATTAGTTAATTCAAAGAATTAATTAAGCCAGTGGAAGTTTTCACATAGATCTACTGAATATTTCTAATTAGTAGGAATTTCCAGCACCACTCAAAAGATGTGAATAAGAGAGAATAATAAATTTCATAATTTATATTCTTCTTACAAGTAAAGCAAATCTTAATACTGCCTTCATAATGTGGGTGTAAAAAGTTTTCAGCATTTTGTATCTCCTTTTTAAATAATTTTTTTTATATTATAAAGGTTTTAAATTTACTGAAAAATTAGAAGAATAGTACAGTGTTCCCATAGGAGCATCTGATATTACTATGATACATTTGTAGTAATTAATGAACCAATAATGATACAGTGTTATTAACTAATATCCATATTTTATTTAGGTGACATTATTTTTTATCTGATGCCCATTTTCTTGCCTAGGATCCCATTCAGAATATCATATTATATTTAGTTGTGTTCTTTTAGACTCCTCTTAGTTGTGATGGTTTCTCATACTTTCCTTGTTTTTGATGACCTTTGGGGAGAAAGACCTCAGAGATAAATTTCATTTTTATATTATTATATCAATATGACTTCATTGCTGATGTTAACCTTGATCACTTGGCAGTGGTAGTGTTTATGAGGTTTCTCTAATATAAACTTATTCTCATTCCCCCCTTCGCTATTTCTTTTTAATTTTCTTATGGTTCATAGATGTTACTCATCTAATTGTGATTTAGAAAGTAATATACTCACAAGTATCCATAATTTCTTGCTCACCTGCCCTATCACTAAATTAAAGCACAATATATATAAACACTTCAATAAACAAGATTTTAAAACTTATACTATATGTGTTTCAATCTTAGTAATATTGGGATGTAGGGGGATAAAATTATTAAACACACACGCACACACACACACACAAACACACACACACACACACACCTACTTTTTAAAGAAATATTTATTCTTGGGTAAGATTTGAGATTTAGAAAATAGCAGGTGATGAAATTTGTCTGCACATTGAATCCCTTGGGGAACTTTAAAAATCACTGATGTCTGAAACCCACCCCAGGGATTCTCATTTTGTTGGTCTGAGGTTTTTCCTGGGCATCGAGGTTAAAAATCTCACCTGGTAATTCCAATAAATAATCAGGTATGAGATTCATTAGCCTACAGCAATTAATTAACTGTGATCAATTTGCTTTATCAACTATAACAACAAGTACAGCAAAGAGGTGAGTGAGTAAAAAGTGGGGGGAGGTTACTTTATTATTCTATTAACAACGTTTTGTTTCCATCAAGTATAGGTGTAGAAGACATCTTAAAAATATACTTTATGTGTCAATTTTATCTCAATAAAAATCAATCAATCAAACACTCTTAAATCTTTCCTCATTTACTAAAAAGGTAGGGAACCATAAAACCATCAATTCTCTGTATGGATTTGCAATATGTAGAAAGTGATTAAAAGTAGCATGTCTGTTATTAAGAACATGAGTAAGAATTAGATTTTTGTATACAGACTTGAGAAGAAAACTGAAAATACTAATTAGAGAGGTAAAAAATGGTTCAATAATAACCAGCAATAGTGTGACTTAACTGTGTACAACCAAATTAATATATGAAAAAAACATTAATTATGTAAATTTAATGATACTCATTAACACAAGATAATGCCATCTGCGTAATGTGTAAAAGTTAATAAAATGTTATTTTAAATGCATTTTATTTATAGTTAAATTAATATCAAGGTCCTTTAGTAATTTATGCCAAAAAATTAAACACTCATAAAGAAACTGTTGTCAGAATATGAAAAATTTTATATTTTTACCAGCAAACTCTTTTTTTGTTCTTAATTGCATGGCATTATTCTTATTAGAAAGTAGTGCCCTATTGGCTGACAATAATCATCAGTTATCTTTGACTCTGAATACATGCAGACATGTGCGAAAATTTTAGTCAGAATTAAATAATAGGTGTTAAGTATCACTGAATTTATTGTGCTAAATTAGGTAATTGTTTCTTTTTAAAGTTTTCCCCATTCTACAATCAACATTGTTTAGTGGAAATATGCATAATTGGATATGCAGAAATATTAATTCTATAATCAGTTCGGAAAATATTTGTGAGATTTAAATAATTAACTGAATCTTCTTAGATGTCCTTTTCCTTATTTGTAAATGAAGAGGTTACATTAGAACACTTGTTTTCAAAAAAAATTTATGAAGGCCCTTTGGAAATTACTGAATAGATGTGAGGTTTGGGTGGGAGATATCTCTTTGTAACCCAGAGTTGCTCTACTCTATTAATTTTATATACAGCTTTTCTTTTAAAAATCTATTTTCAGAAAGATTATTTTTGCTACAAATATGCTTTAACACTGAAAATTATGCTTGTATAATTTTCTTCCACATTTAAAATTCCTTGACCCAAAAGTATCATCTCCCTGCCCTCATCTTTATCTGCTATTGAAGTGAAATTTTCCAGAAATTGGGCAGAATTTGATGTTCTTTATGAGAATAAAAATGTCATAGAAATTATGAACTTTGTTTTTTTTTCTTGTAATGCAGTTTTGGTTTTCTCTGATACGTTTAATGTTTTTATTAAGTTCTTCTTAACAAAAAGCAGTTGTGAAGTACTAAAATTATATATTACATATTTGTATATGTATACATATTAAATTTGTATAATATATGACATATTTGGCACCTCAGGAAATCGTTTCAGTACTGTCAGCAAAGTCATCTAGTAATTTGATCATTTCTTTTTTCTTTTTAAAAAAGTATTTATTTTTTCCAGTTTTACTAAGATATGATTGACATTAAACATTGTATTAGTCCAAAGTATAAAACACAATAATTCAATGTATGTATATTTTGAAAATGATTACCACATTAAGCTTATCATGTGTCGCCTTACATAATTACATTTTTTTCTTTGATAAGAACTTTTAAGATATACTGTCTTAGCAAATATACAATACAGTATTGTTTACATAGTCGCCATGTATTTATAGTCACATTACATCCCCAGGACTTATTTATTTTATAATATTTTATAATTGGAAGTTACTACCTTTTAATCACCTTTACCCCCTGTCCACTACCACCTGCCTTCTGATTTAGGTTTTTATAGATTCCACATATGAGCTCATGCAGTATTTGTCTCTCTCTGACTTATTTCATTTAGCACAGTGTCCTCAAGGACATCTTAACTTCACTTAATTTTACTGTTGGCCACTCTCAAAAGTGTTATTTATTTGTATCAAAATTTCAATCTAGTTTCTAAATATTGTATACCCAGAATTTTTAGGCAGTTAGTCTAAGAGCCAAATTCTTTTCTCTAAATGACTTTTAAAGACCAGGAAACATATTGAAACACCTTGGGGCAAACTCGTTTAACAGCACTCTAGTCTGTTATCTCAGAGAGCAATTGGAGTAGAGATAAAGGAAAGGAAAATATAAATATGGGTAATGGGGGAAAAAAAGGTGAATCAATTAGAATATTTCCATTCTGAATAACATACCTGAGAAGCAGGATACAATTTAATGCTGTAAAATGTAAAGGGAAGGAGAGAAAGAAGCAGATATATGGAAATAGCAAATGAGATTTTGTTTATTGAACATCTAACTCTGTCTTGACCTTTTGTATATATTATGTAATTCTCTTAAAAATTCAAATGAGATTTTGTTTATTGAACATCTAACTCTGTCTTGACCTTTTGCATATATTATGTAATTCTCTTCAAAATCTAAAGGTAAATATAACTTCCAATTTTAAAGATGAGAAAATCCAACATCAAAAGGATTAGGCAATTTTCTCTAAGGCACAGAGCTCCCAAATTGTGGAGCTCTTATTCAAAAGCAGTCTGGCCCAGCTAGGAAGCATATGGCCTTTATACCTCTATCCCACTTGCCTTCTAGAAATACAGTGGAATTTAAATAGATGATATTTCATGGGATTGAATGGTAATTCCTGCATTTAATTTTTCAGGAAGAAGTAAGGCACATATGCTACAATTAACTATCCTAAAGCATACAATTAAATGGTTTTAGTATACTCACAAGGTAGTAAAATCATCCCCATTATCTAATTTCAGAAAATTTACATCATGTCAAAAAAGAAATTCCATATTTATTAGCACTTATTCTCCATTCCACCCTTCCTCCAGCCTCTGGCAACCATTGATTTACTATTTGTCTCATAAATTTTTCTAATATGGACACTACATATAAATCTAATCATACAATATAACCTTTTATGTTTGTCTTTTTTCATTTAGTATAATGTTTTCAAGTTTACTGATATTAAAGCATGCATCAAGACTTCATTTCTTTTTATGGCTTAATAATATTCCATTATATGGATATATCCCATTTTGTTTATCCACTCATCACTTGACAGAAATTTGTTGTTTCTACTTTTTAGGTTTTATGAATGCTTTGTAAACATTCATGTAAGAGTTTTTGCTTGAGCACCTGTTTTTAATTTTTGAAGTATATAGTGGGGGAAGGTATATGGGGTAAAAGGGGTCAAATATGTGGTGACAGAAAGAAATCTAACTATGGGAGGTGAACACACAGTGTAATATATATATGCCTTACTGTTAAAGTATACAGCTGAAACTTACTGGATTTCATTAACCAATGCCACCATAAAAATAAAATAAAATAAAAAATTGTAGCTAGCAGTAGAATTTCTGGGTCTTTTTAGTGACTATGTTTAACTTTTTGAAGAACTGACAATTTTCCACAGAAGGTGCACCATTTTATATTTCTAGTAGCTATGTATGAGGATTCTTCATACCCTTGCCAATACTTGTTATTTTCACTTTTTAAAAACTACGATTGTAGCTATCCTAGTAGTTTGAAGTGACATTGATCTTGTATCCTTCAACTTTGCTGGATTTGTTTTTTAGCTCTAATAGCTTGTTGTTGTTAATTCCTAGGGTTTTCTATATGTAACACCATCTATAAGCAGAGATAATTTTACATCTTTGTTTCTAATACGAAAAGATTTCTTATGTAAGAGGAGACACAACTGCAAATAAAGTAGAATTTTCATTTTCTAAAAAACTTCTTTAGAATTATTAGTGAAATAAAATGTTAGAATTTGGGATCCCAGCCATTATTTTTACAGATTAAATAAAGGTACGCTGTAGCATTACTTTCCAGGCTTGGTGCTGGATACAAATTTTTGATTACCATATTTCAAAAATGTTAACTAAATAAGCTACAACCAAAACAAAAGATCAGTATTATAATTATTATTTATCTATATTGAGATGATGTCTTTTCACAAAATTAGGCAAACAAAAAAGGAAATATAAAGAATAAATTCCATCAAAGATTTCCCTCTTTTACTCTTCCTATGGAAATATACTCATTGAAGTAAATTTTTATATGAGTAAAACTACTTAAAATTTCTTCACAAATAAATTAAAAGAATTTTAATGTGGTCATATGCATAAACAAAATGAGTTAAGAGAATCAGAATCCTTATGGGCCCCAAAGCTACAACATCTGACTCCATCCATCTCCCCTTCCTCTAGCGCTCCCTCAGTTTCAGATCACATTGGGACTGGCTTGATGGCAGCACAGTGGCACTGTAGTTTAGCCAGGCAACATTATAAGCTAATAAATGTAAAATGATTTTATGCTATCTCACCTTTCTTTTTTCTCCTTAATTTGTTTGTTGTGACCCAAGAGAAATCCGAAGGAGAAATGGGAAAATATTTAATGACTTTAAGAGAGAGATTGATAAAAATAGAATTTACTTTATGATAGTATAAAATACAAAAGATGCATATAAATGGGGTATTATTTAAATTAAATAGTAAATTATTTAAAAATATTTTCAGTATTCAGTCCTATTTGCCCTCGTTAAATTAGTGGCACAGCAGTGAAATTGTGAAGTTATAAAGAATCTTGTCCTAGATAAAAGTAAATATAGGATAAAGTGATATCTTCCTTTAAATGCTTAAATATTCAATATTGGTACAAAATAAATCTTAGCCCATGAAGCTACAATGAATGGAGTTGAGATCAGCAAAAATAAGTTAGAGATACACTGATTTTTCCTCAGTAAGAAAGTGCTTTAGAGCAAATTGAAGTCTCCAGTAATATGAAATAGAGTTCCTTGTCACAGGATATGTGCGAAGTAGATTGTAACATTATTTTCTGGAATGATACAAATGGTCATTCAATAATTTATTATTTCATTTAATATAATTGAGAGATTGATAAGTGCCAGCATTTGCATTAGAGCAATTGATATTTCTTGACATTTCTGAAATTTACAGTTTAGCAGCAGCTATAGACACAATGCAATAATTACATTAAAAAAAAAAACATAAAGAATGGTGATAAACATTTTGAGAGAATTGTAAATGTTCTGAGAAAGTGTATAATTATGATGCCAAACCTGACCTTTGGTCCAGGCAAGGTTTATCTCAAGGAATTCATGTTTAAGTTAAAATTTGGAAGGGACTATTTTTGGGCTATAAAGAAATTTAGTCAGCAAATAATTTAGTTAAGATTCATAATATGTTAATCTATGTACAAATATCATCTTTAAGTACTTTTTATTTTCTTTAAATTAATCCATTAAGAGTCCCATACCTGAGGGGAAAGAACCCTGAGGGGTTTCTTTTGTTTGGGGTGGGATGTAAGGGTCGAGAAAAAGAAATTTATCTTGAAACAGCTTAAGAATGAAAGTCATTATTTAATAAATATGCTCAGTTATATATTTAAAGAAATTAAATTATCAGTTTAACTTAAAACATTTTTCATGAATGCTATGTTTCTATATTCAAATGAAATATTTTTTTTATATACTACTAAACCCTTTTGGATGAAACACTATTTTATTTGTATTGGATTTACCATACTGCTTTTCTTTATATTATGACAAATATTTGTAAAAACAAATAAATGGTTAGATACATTAATAAATAAAACTTTATTTACACATTATTTACTATATATTAGAATAATGTCTCACCAAAAGAGTTTTAATTTTCACTATACCAAAGGGACTTTTTTCTCTCCCTGTCTTTCCTCCCTCCCTCCCTCCCTCCTTTCTTCTTTCTTTCCTCCCTTCCTTTCTCTCCCCTCCCTCCTTCCTTACCTCTCTCCCTCCCTCCCTTCCTCTCTCCCTCCCTCCCTCTCTCTCTCTTCTTTCCCTCTTTCTTTCTTTCTCTCTTTCTTTCTTTCTTTCTTTCTTTCTTTCTTTCTTTCTTTCTTTCTTTCTTTCTTTCTTTCTTTCTTTCTTTCTTCTTTTATTTATTTTGCTTTTCCGTAGCAGTCTTAATGTATAGGTCCCAAGGATAACCAGCAATGTTTCAGTGTATTCTTTTGGGGTTTAAGGAATCAGTATGTAACTCCCTTCAACTTTGCCCATGTTCAGAAATGACTGAGAGAAATTCAGGAGGCAGGAGTTAGGCAATTGGAGATCACAATTTTACTTGTGTCACAGCTGGGGCTATATTAGAGGACGTGACTTAAATCTCATCAAAAGGCTTGTTAACACTGCCTAAATTGAGTCTATCTCCCCAAAGTTAGTGGATGCCCCAGGAAACTTATCTGGACATCCACTAACAGAGAGCAGATAAAAACATGTGCTTGCTTTTCATGTTCAATAGGATTCTAAAAAAAAAGGAGGATAAAAGACAGTCACCCAAGCTCGGTTTCTCTCCTCAATTCACAAATCGGATATGTCATTTCTCCTGCCAGAAGAGAAAGGTAATGAAAAGAGTTCCTTATGATTGTAATAAATCTTATCACATAGAAATATGAAGTTACAAGAAATGAGTTTCTTCTCCCAATATTTTTGATATCTCACAAATAAATGACATAATTTATTTAAAATGAAAAGAACAGGAATCAATTTTTATAAGTCAATTGCTATTATAGCAATTTCAGAATAGACTTTACTCAGATACATTCTTGGCAATTCTTAAAACAAAACAAAACAAAACAAAATACTGCTGGAAAGCACATCTGTGTATTAGTTTTCTTTCTGTTGACAGTAGATTGTAAATATCTCATTTTATCTGATCTACCAGTTTATTTGATCTGGCAATTGTTTATTTTGCTTGAACTATGTCTCCCCCACCGCCTTGCTTTCATTTTATTTTATCTTTGTCTCTTCTTTTTATTTTTTTTTTCATGGACTTTATATTAAGTGTCTTTCCCATCGCCATGACAAGCTATCATGAATGAATCCAGAATGTTGCTGTCACGAGACTTCTATACCATTGCTAGGTGTAAATGACATTTTTATGTGTTAACTAGAAATTTTAGGCAGTGATTTAGGCACATGCAAGTGATATCCATGGTGTTATTTTTTCCATCTGAGACTACCTTCAAAATTGCTAAGAAATTTTCAAATGAGTAATTATTTGACATTCTTAGAAGTTGCTAGATCACTTCCAAATATTACATATATAAAAGATAATTTCTTTCTTTTTAAATAGTTCCCACTTAAAAAAAAATCTTTTTTTTTTCCCCCTAAGGATGATATTACTATCTTCTTAGGAGAGAGATAAAATAAAAATAAAATTTTCTTTCTTCCGTTTCATATATGTATGTGATTGATAAGAAAACAAATTAAAAGAGCTAATGATAAAAAAAAAAGACATGAATATTTTGATCAGTGTTTTTTACACTGACCATGTACTAAGGCCTGAGGAACTTTAAAAAAAAAAATTAGCTGCAGGCTTGACCATGTGTCAGAAACTCCTGGCTTGTTTCAGATGATCAGACACAATTTTGAAGCTTTCTTTCAGTATGAGGAATATATCCCCAAATTCTAATAAACAACAGGATTTATTCACATGAAAAACTCTTGTCTTATTTAAGCCTTTAAAATGTATTCCAATTATTTTTCCATTCTTCACCTTTACTCTTGTAGATGAACCCAGAATACTCTCTCTGTAGATCTCACAATGTTTCCTTCCAGTTCTTCTACCAAACAAATTATTTCTACATCGCATCTCTGTATCTCAAAATTGTGTTAGTCATTTTAGTTCTTAATAATTGTATTCATTTTTTTCATAAGAATATCCATGTTTCTTTTCTTGAGGAGTGAAGTTATGACGTGCTATTGAGTCTATCTATATCTTTTGATTTGATATTAAATCATTTCAGTCCATTTATGCATTTTCACTTCTGATCAATGTTTACATTTTTAAAAAGTATGCTCCATAGGTCATTGCACACAAAAGTCTAAAAGATGTTTAATGCGTGAATAGATTAATGAATATAGAATGAGTAAAATGTAAATCTAGGAGTCTGACCAGTGATGACTAAGTAACTGAAAAGAACAAGAAAAGGTAGGACTGCTTATTCAAAATAATATAATGATGATAATTAATAATAAAAATTGTCATAAATGTGGGATAAGATTAAATAGAAACTATAAATTGGGCTACAGTGATAAACATATTAGCCAAATAGATTATTACTATTTCCATGAACTAGAAAACAACCGTAATTTAGGGAAGCTAGTGATAACTAGCAGAAATTTACTAGAATAAGATTGCCCAGTATTTTTTTTCTATTGTCTAGCCATCCCATTCCTTTGCTGGGAGTAAAATGATGTGACTGCATTTCATGCTTGCTATAGAGGCCCGTGGGAACTCATTGACACATCTGGGTGAGACAGTGCTCCTGGGGTGAGGAGATAATATTTAAAGAAAACAAAGTAGTACTGTACTCACCTGGTATATGGCAGGTTATATGTGCAACCTAAAACTCCATCAAATATTCTACTATTGTCATAAAGCTATAGATAATTCCAACACAGCACTTCCTTATGCAGAAGAAATAGCACTGTGGAATTAAGGTTTCTGATTCCTACTTTATAAAGTAGAAAATAAAATAAATATTCTCTTACTTATTTTTAGGAACCTAATCTTTACTTAGGAAAGCACAGAATCTTTATGGTTGCTATTATCTTTCTCATAAAATTAAAAGCCAAATCTTCCAAACAAACACAAATTAAATAAGAAAAAAAAAAAAAACGAAGCAGGACCACTTATATTAACACCAGACAATGTGGAAAACAAATAAAATACACAACAGGTTATAATGGAATACTTAATAATAAAAAAATGAACAATTTATTAAGAAAACATGTTATAATTCCATGTGCACCAATTAAGGTAGCAACCAAATACAAAGAGTAAGTACTATTGGAAAGAATGTTAATAATTAAATAAAATAGAATTAAAGGAAATGTCATCAATGTAATTCTTTTATATTTGGCAGATATAATTGTAGAAAAAATATATGAATATTATATAATACAATTAATAATATATAGATATACAATTGCACTCATTGTATGATGAATATTCATTTTGGACATAAAATATTTATAAGAATTTAATATGTAATTGCTCACAATAACATTTAATTTAAGCCATTTCTTCAAAGAATGAAGTGCTGGAGAATTGAAGGCATCTTCTCTAAAAAATATTAAAATTGGAAAATATGTTACTAAAATATTATCAACATATGGACATCTTGGGAATAAAAAAGTCATTATCAAATAACTTTTTGATCAAAGTAGATATAAAAATGGCCAACAGTACATGAAAAGGTGCTCAATATCACTAATTAATAGGGAAATGTAAATCAAATCCACAGTAGATATTACCTCACATCCGGCTATTATCAAAAAACAAGAAATTGAAAATTCTGGTGATAATATGGGAACCCCAATACAGTATTGGTGGAAATATAAATTAGTGTAGCCACTATGGAATACAGTATAGAAATCTCTTGTAAAATTTAAAAAAGAACTACCATATGATCCAGCAATTCCTCTTGCATGTGTGTGAAGAAAATGAAATTGCTATCTTAAACACATATCTGCACACCCATGTTCATTGCAATATTATTTACGATAGCCAAGACATGAAAAGAAACTAAGCATACATCAAAAGATGAATGGATAAAGAGTATGTGGTATATGTATATATAAAAGAATAGTATTCAGTCATAAAAATGGAAAAAAATTATGTCATTTGTGCCAACATTGAGAGACCTTTAGGGCAATATTCTAAGTGAATTAAGTCAAACAGAGAAAGACAAATACTGTATGAGTTCATTTATACGTAGTTTCTGAAAATATCAAATCCATAGAAACAGAATAGAATGGTGGTTGTCAGGAGCTGAGGGATGGGGAAAATGGGAGCTGTTGGTAAAATAGGGTACAACTTACAGGTGTAAGACACATAAGCCCTGGGGATATAATATACATGATAGTGACTATAATAAACAATAATGTGTTGTATATATGAAACTTGCTATGAGAATAAGGCTTAATGTTGTTACCAATCAACAACAAGAAGGGAATGATATAAAATGAGGATATATTAACTATTTAATATATTAAACATTTTGCCATATACGTTGAAAACATTTTGGTATCAAATCATCACATTGTACTCCTTAAACTTATACAAAGTTATATGTCAGTTATCTCAATAAAGCTGGAAAACAAATATATTTTTGACCCTTGTGGCTTCAGCTGAAACTGCCAGAAAAAGATTTGTACTTGAACAGTATGTTAAACTATTGCAGAAAGAATTGAAATCATGTCAATATTCAGTTCCCTGAAACAATGATCAAATGAGCACATTACACTCTCATTACATATTCTTATCTTTCAAAACCATTTCGCAGTTATTTTTAACACAAATAGGTCATTCTTAAATATTTTATGTTTTCAGTTCATTTTTATTATGTATTTCTTACCAAATCAAGTTTATAGAAATCATCCAAGGCAAGGACTTCAACAGAAAAATATCCATCATTGATAATAATTAATATATAATTATTATAAGCAAGCTTTTATTCTTTAAAACAAAATTAGTACAAAATGATGTACTTTCTATATTTATCAATCCTTTTGTTTTTACTTTAATCAGAAAGTTCTTTGATAAAGGCAATTGTTCATTCCCAAGATGTCAATATTTGTTAATGTTTTAATAACACATTTCTAGATTTACATTTCTTATTAAGGAAGATGTTTACTGGGCAGTTTTCTTACTTGTGAGCCTCTCTGCTCCTTGAAAGGAATATTTCTGAGAAATTTATACATTTCTGAGAAATGTATACATTTAGACTTACTTTGCCCTCTTTTCAGTAGTCCAGTCAGCTAGAGCAAAACATATTACCTATAGGAGTAAATAATTTTCTGATAAAATAAACATCAACTTGAATAACATTTTTTACTCATATAAATTTTTCTTCTCAGCAAAAGTAGGACATAAACTTTCTAGCATTTAAAAGGAGTAATAAAGGAGATTCAATTAACCATTATTGAAGAGTTTATTTGATAGTATTAATTAATCGATATTATTTTGATAAAGGAGAAATATGAGTACTGGTGGAAGTAAGATCTAAAGTCAGATCTTTCAGTTAAAAAATATGTCTCTAACTCTGACTAACTGTATGATAGTAAATAAATCATTATCTCCAACTGGGGTAAGGTAACTGGTATAAACCAGGGATAATACTACTATGAAGAAAATAAAGTTGTGAGTATTAAATAAATTAAAACAACTAAAGAGCTTAAACAATTTAAAAGTTTAGAACAGTAGTTATTTAAAAATTAAATCTTATGTATAGTGCTTGGACAATGTGCACGTAGTCTAGCATTGAAAGCTGTGTTTGGGCAAACTAAGGTCAACTTTTCCTACACTTTCCAGGAGCAATTAGAGTTTGACATGCTGGGATGAGACATACCATAGCCACAGCTGGAAGTCTGAGGTACTTGGAAATGTACATGGAGCATAGAGTATTGCAATTTTCTTTTGCTAGTGTATTCTTAATTATTTATGGTAGTAACAAATAACTCCAGAATTACACACAACTGTTTCCAGCTGAATTAAAGTTAGAAAGCTACTACTTCATTAAATATCAAATAACTAAACATTTTCCCTTTGAAGTGAAGCATTGAGCTAACTAGATGGGGTTGGGACAGATAATTCATTTTAAAAAATAAATAATTCATAGTGGCAACTGAAAATGACAAACAGATATTAGAAGGTTAGATAGAAGTAAAAGACATCACTGTTCCTCAAAGAGCCTATGATATATTTGAGTAAACAGCACCCTTTCTATTTCATAATTAAGGACTTTACAATGTTTATCTTGAGGGAAAACTCTATTTAATAAGAAACAAATTAGAATTTACAGGAGAGGGGAATTAACTCTAGTTTGGGAAATTGAACCTTCTAGTTAAGAGTCAATGAGGTTTAGTTTGAAATGTTGAGAAGTTAAAGAATTTAGACAGATGAAATGATAATATAAATAGAATGCAAATGTTAAAAAGAGAGTACATGTGCAAAGGAACAAATATCAGCTTTTAAACCAATATGATGAGTAGACTGTTCATTTTTCCTCTATTGATTCTGTTCATCAGTCATGAGCATTGGCTCTCCACTCTATATGCCCAGTGAGGATGGAGAGAGGGGACTCATGTTTATGCTTAAAATGGTTAAGTGACCTAATTCATGAGTGCAAAGATCTGTATTATACATATATAGGAATTCTGGTGAGAGATTAAAAAAAAAACCAAAGTAATCTGTGATCTAGATTTAAAAAAAAAAATGAGCTAAAAAAATACAAGGTATATCAGTACAGCTTGAAATGAAAAAAAAAATCATACTTTAGAAAATTTGACTGACTTGGCAAAAATATTTACTCCAAATGCAAATCTCTCAGACTACAGAGATAATTGAAGTAATGCTAAATATTTTAGAGTGTTTTAAGCTATGTTTGATGTGTTTTTTATAAACCAATTGCATACTTCATAAACAATTGCTTCTCAAAATATACTTTTTTGAAAAGTTTGGCATTAAATTAAATTTTTTGCATTCAATGACCGGAGTATTCTCAGATTGTGGGATTAGGTCAGATTTCGTTGTTTGAGTTACAACTACCAACTTGAATTCAATCTTATGATTTTGTGGTGACAAAAGCCTAGAAAAGAAAATTTTGTCATTTCATTTTTGCTGAAAACAAATATGTTGCATTTAAATCAAAAGTGGAGAAAAATATTAACAGGAAAAATCATACTTTTGGTAGCTCTCAATGATGTTCTTAGTAAAAATAAACAAACTTGATTAAACAATGCCCTATTTTTTAGAAATAGCTTTTGAAACTCTGAATATTGTTTGCTTAAAATAAAATAAAAGAATAAGAGAGTTTAGGGCTTATACTTTATAAATTTATGATAGAAGTTTCTATCATAAATAATAGAAAATGATGTAAGATATTTTATAGATAAAGTGAAAGAGAGAGAACTACTTCAGTTTCCTTAACAAAACAAAAGAAAACACAACACAACAAATGAAAAGAGTCAACACATATGCAAAATATAATTACTACAAAAATGGAAAATAGTCTTTTTTCTCATATTAATGGAAGACTGTATATTTTGTTAAGCAAACAGTCAAACAGATTAAATCAAGTGTGGAAAGTCTAGAGTATAATGGGAGAGTGTGGATGTAAACAAAAATGGATTTCAACTCTGTCTCCACTCCTGTTCTACTGGATAACCAAGATACTTCAGATATATAAGAGAGAGAGGAAGGAAACATAGCCAAGTTAATCACTACTTTATTAAAATTTGGTGCAGAGGCCCTAGAAGATGGCCTATCTTATAATAAATAGCATAGATTTGAAGAACTTCCACATATTGTTAGCTGGTGATCTCAGACAAGTTGTTCAATCTCTGTTCGCTTGTTTATAAAATAAAAATATTTCTAATGCACACCTAAAAATGTTAATTCAGACCACTTATATAAAGGCATTAGAACAACAGTTAGCTCAAAGTAAGTCCTCAGTATATTATGTTATTATTTTTAATGAATCAGAATTACCTGCCATTTCCTAATCTCTAATATGATGCATCTCATTTACTTAGAGTTACTCTCTGGGAAAATTCTTCCAACAGTCCCAAATTGAGATTTTTCTCCTTCTAGGTTCAAAGAGCACCCTATTTTGCCTCGATAATATTCTTATATTATGCATTGATTTATCTGTCTTTCTCATTAGTTCATGAGTTTCTCGGGGCCGGGGGGGGGGGGAAACTATGTACCTTTTCTCTTCGTATCATTTAGACTCCAGTCTCTATCTTACACAAAGAAGCATTGTTTAAAATAAAAGTTAATCACATCAGAATAGTAGTGTTTATTTTGTTTAAATTTTTTAAAATCTTTTTGTATAGAAAACTTCCTTTTGTCTTTAAGCTAAAGATGCCCTTTCACTCTACCACAATATTATGGAATGTAATATGCTGCTTTCCTAGTTAACTATGAGGCTAGTCTACCATTTCAAATATATCTGAAATCAAACATACTGAGGATTGCTGGTTTGCTGGTGGTGACTTAAGGTTTTACAATGAGAGTCAAGTTTGCAATGTATAAGAAAGGTCTGAATTCTTCCAAGAATTGCTTGCATTTATATATTTGTTTTTTTGTTTGTTTGTTTGTAGCATTTTTCCATGTATTGCAGATTAAATGACTTCTATTAATCTCAGGCCTGGGGTTGTTTTATTGGAGTTATGTAAAACACATATTTATGTTTCTCTTCTTTTTTTTGAATTTCAGATAAAGTTAAGGCTTCTGCTTTTGACTTCTTTTGCTTTAAGTGATAAACTTTGGCATTGAGCAGACATCATTTAATCAGCATATTAATGATGCTGTCTTTAGTTGCTAAGAAATTATAGCATTATCTCTAACTGACTAAATGTTCAGACTTATGGAAAAGTGAGTCAAATATAACATGTAAGAGAGAAGTGCAATTGGTCAACACCTAGTTTTTAGATGAAGATCAAAGTTGGAAAAGTAATTTGCCTGTGTTAATGAGACATGTAAGACTGAATCCTATACCCCTTATTTAGCACTAGCATTTGTGAATAGGCACTTGGGGCAACAATAATAAATAAGGTCAAATTTCTACTGTGTGAAACTTATAATCTAAAGAAGAAGACAGAAAGACTACTAAGGGCCATAAAAATTAAGAAATTAACTATTACTCTTCCAAAGAAAGTAAGATCTAAAAGGTCTCATAGAAAAGGTTTCATTTTAGCTGCTCCTAGGATGAGTGGTGGTTACTACACAGTTGAGAAGGGGAATCTATTCTACGTAAAAGTGACATATTTGTCAAGTCAAGACAGATGAACATTTACAATGAAATGTTGGGAGTAGGTCTTGAGTTGTCTTAAAAATCAATTGGTCACATTCAAACAATATTTTTGATCTATTAAGTATTGTGCTTTGGAAATTTTCTTGACATTTTCCATCTAAATCTGAAGCTCGCACACGTTAAAGATTTCTCAAAACATTTTGCTAGAGAGTAAGATTACCAACTGATCCTTCTTTGCCTAGATATCTTGAACAAAGAGAGTTTTTCATTTTCACTAAGGAATTAATGTGAAGAAAATATCTTTTTTGTTACCTGGTCATTCTCTGGACCTCTAGAATTCTTTATGTGATAAATAAAGTTATATTGTTTTAAAGCTAATGTTATTTTAATGTTTTCTATTTTGTGTAGCTGTTACCATTGGGGCAATCTAAACTCTGTCATTACCCTGGTGGCACTTAGGGGTACTCAGTTTTTTCTGCCTATGCAGTACAAAATTACAGATCAGCAAGATTTAGGAAAAGTCAGATTTATTGAAAGTACATTTCAAGAAAGAAATGGGCTATGGCAAAGAAGACTGCAGTGCTGTAAAATTCTGGAAGTAATCCTATATTGTGGCCATGATGGGTGGTTACAGGGGCATTGCTAGATGATTGGCATGTGAGGGCATTTTGAGGGCATTTGGCTGTTACATAACCTTTTGTCTACTGTGCATGTGGTTACCCAAAACTCAGTCTGTTATAATTAGATTTAAGAACTTCCTGGCCTATACGTGATATTATAATGATGGCATAATGAGGCTAAGGTGACAGGAAAGTTATTGTAGTATGAACTGTACAAGTGCTTGTGACCAGACCAAACCAGTGGTTATTTTATGCTCTTTACGTATTTGCACCTCAGATGTAATTTCTAACCATAAATGTATGTTTCAAGGAGGTCCTAATGAAGATCTTTGGGTAGAGGCTTCATTACCCAGTCACTCATGTCTACCTAACTACCTAACACAATCAAACGTAATCTTAAATATTACAATCACCTTTAATCTGTCATCCCTTCCTATTTGTCTGCCTAAGTCTTGTCATTCATTCTCAATATTCTCTATGGGGTGCCATTTTTTGGCCAATCTCAGAATTTTGTTGTCCAAGGGTCTCTTCTTAGCTCTTTGTACTCTTTATTCTCTCCAGTTTTACAGATTACATAGATTTTTAATTATACAGTCTTTAATTTTACTTACATAGACAAGTTGTTTTTAGCCCAGATTTTTAAAATGCAGTCTAGATATGTTAAATGCAACTGCTAGTTAGACATCCTCAATTCAGTATTCTACAATTATTAAAAATTAACATTCTCAAAACCTAACTCAACATCATTTCTAATTCATCCCCTAAAGTTATTTCCTTCTGTATATTCTTTATCTCAATGAATATCATCAAAAACACGGTGGTCCAAGCCCAAAATGTTATTCTAAATTCATCTCTCTCTTATAAAATCTCCATATCCATTTAATAGCAATCTTCTGCGCATTACACTTTTTTCTCTACTCTCATGGTTCATCATAGTTTTCTCTTTGTTATTTTAATATTGATATTTTAACATAAAGTAGAACAATACATGTTTTGGGTATAACTATTCTCCCCATTCTCAGTTAACTAAATATAATATCTGCCAATTTGCAGCCCATGAAAAGTAGAAATATCATCTTGGACAGCAAATGCAGCCACCACAACACGATTTATTAGAAAGGAGTTGGGCAACTAATTCAAGGAAATCATTCATATGCTGATCAATGGCTTAATGCTCTCCCACGAATAGGTAAATATGTTCAACTTAATTTCTGTTTCAGGATTAAGTTTATGAAGCTGAAAGATTTCTAGATAACTATGAAGCAAAAAACAGATAGATATGTTGACTTAATAGTTGAGCAAGTCATGATGACTATGTGGAAATATAAGCCACAAGAAAGCTGGTATGAGAGTTAAGACTTTGAGCAGATGTATAAAGAAAAATAGAGACCAGACATCATGCAGTTTTGAGAAACAATAGATCTTGTCCTCTGTCATAATTCTAATTTCCATATAATCTGACAGTTACGTGCCCATAAAATTTTCTTGCATCTGCATTTATAATCTTATAATAAATCTTTCTTGATTAAGCATGGATGTACTTCTATTTCTTATGAGAAGAGCTCTAATCAAAATGGCCAAAGTATTGTGAGAACTAAGAGGAGCAAGCATGCCAACAGGAAGGTCATCTTCAATAAAGAGATATTACTCCTTCTTGGTATTGTTCAGAAATCTTATCTTTCTGTAGAATCTTAATATCTAGTGACACATCACATCTTCATAGGACCACTAAATCTGTTTTAAGAAAGATCTGGATGTTCTTAACATCTTGGAAAATATTCATCTTTGATCTTCACTGTCACTCCTACCAGCATGTCCAGTTAAAATGGAATAAAACAATTTAAATGCAGTTTAGGTACCAAGTTAAGCAATAGTAAATAAAACAACTCATTGGGTGGAGATATATATATATATATATATATATGAAATGTATATGAAAATATAGTTGTTAAAATCCTTAAAAGTGAAAACTTGGGTAACAATCAGAAGAAAAAAGTATTGTTTAAAGGGTTTTGTTGTTGTTGTTCAAAGTCAGGTGCATTATACTATCATTTTGTTTAAGTGTCTTAATTAAACCATCAAATTGTGGATTTCATTCAAAAGATCTAAGGAGCTAGAAAAAGGTTTTCAGATAGCAAAAGCATATAATTGGACCACTGTTAAATACCAAAGTGGCATGAGTGATATATGGGAAAGACAGTGGGATCAGTTAGAAGACCCTTTCAATTCAATACAATCTGACCAGGTTGAGTATAGAAAGATCACAAAGAAAATGACCATCCACTAATTTTTCTTGAAATTGTAAGAAAATTGTTCATCAATTGTTTATTTAATGAAAAGTTACTATATGTCTCAAACACAGGAAGAAGTTAACATTCTTTTGATGATACGTAAGGGACTGCAGAATCTAGTGCAAGTGTGTGCTTACTATTCAGAAGAAGAATTATGATTTCAGTGCACTTTAGTGAGAAGAAATGCCAATCGATAAGTTTCTATTCAGTCAAGTCCTAATTAACCTTCTTTCGCTATTTTGTAGATAGCAAGATTGAGAAGACAGGTTATGAAAAGAACAGCAAATATAGGTATAAGGGATTTTATATTTTTAAAAGAAATACAGTGCTCCTTTTTTACCACTTTAACTAAAATAGCATGTTTTCAAGTGTGTATTTTATTGGATATTTAGGAACAGTAATGGGAGGCAAGAAAGGCTTAGAAAACAAGTGTATCTCTTCCATTTCAGTTGCTTATAAACTAGTTAGGGTGATAAAGCATATATATAATATAGTTCTGAAACATTTTGTACAAATGATGAAAGTTCTTGTTGCTTTTTGTAGAGCATTCCTTCTGCTTTGCAAAGATAGGATAGAGTAAATAATCTTCTTTTTTATAATAATAGTTTCTTATGCATGCCTGAATCTAATACGAACTCCTTAGTTTTGTCCTTTGTAGTTGAAATTCTAAATCAAGCAAAATGCAAAAAGTATGTACACCAATCATGCTTTAAAAGCACAAAAGTTATTTTTCTAAGCAAAGAAGTTTTAACCTGGAACATCTTCTAGAAGTATTCTATTGGATTTTATTCTCAGGTCTTATTCAGAATTCTTATCAATGTTGCACTTAGGGCATTTATATTAATCATAACAATAAACTTTTAGAGTGACTTTAGGTTGTGGGATAGTAGTAGAAAGTATCCACAAAATTTATTAAGATATTGGTAGCCAGATAGAAATGTGAGTTTTAGATTTTTAATATCAAGTTAACATACATTAGTACTAAATAAAATGGAATAAATTGTGTAGAGATAAAGAAACTCTATTATTCTTCCTTATTCTTGTTGTTAGTTAATATGGAAAAACTTAAAACACCCAGATATCTGTCTGTTTATGTATTTTCCTTATTTATGGGATTTAAGTGCTTGAAAGAGACTAAGAGTCCACTTGTACATATGAGGAAGATAATTTCAGCCATCAAAAGACGTTGCCAGCCTTGGGAGCAGAAATTTAAAAAGGTTGGGCAGTATCTTGGAGTGCTATGTGTTTTACACATCAAATGGAGCATAAAGCTAGAAAAAAATAAGTAACTTTATTCCTAAGACAATCAGAAGGGAAGTGTTTCTGTGATTTATATAAAATTGGATTTATATGTATATTTTTGAGATGGACTTGAAATGGCACTTTTTTTTTTATAGAGTTGCCTAACATCTAAAGCAGGATAAGGTGTCATAAGTTACGTGAACTGGCTTTGTTTTGTAGCTTTTCTATGGTTTCCCATGTCTCCAAGGATGTAATATCTAATAAGGAAAAAAGAGCCTGGATCCTAAAATATTATGGTAGGATGAAGTCATATTTGATAAAAATAAATCCAAGAGAGGAAATACATTAAAATTGTTTTATATTTATGTACATTTATTGAAAATAGTGTTTGATCATGACAGAACCTTTAAGGATATGTGGAACTTAAGGAAATTTCTGGAATTAGCCAGGTGAGAACTGTGAACACTAATGTGAGTCCAAAACAAAAGTGTGCATTCTATAGACAATTAGGAGAGGGAAATTCCACAGGCATGTCTCAGTGATATTGGGGATTTGCTTCTAGGCCATCGCAATAAAACAAATATCACAATAAAGCAAGTCACATACATTTTTTGGTTTCTCAGTGTACATAAAAATTATTTTTATGCTATATTATATATAGTCTGTTAAGTGTGCAATAACATTATATCTTAAAAAAAGTACATGCCTTAATTAAACAGTACTTTAATGCTAAAAATTTCTTGTTATAATCTGAGCCTTCAGTGAATAATAATCTTTTTTCCTAGTAGAGGGTCTTGCTTCAGGGTTGACAGCTGCTGATGGCTCAAGGTGGTAGTTGCTGAAAGCTGGGGTATCTGTGGAAGTTTCTTAAAATAAGACAACAATAAAGTTTATCACATAGATTTATTCTTTCCTTTCATAAAAGATTTCTCTGTAGCATGCAAGGCCATTTGATAGCATTTTATTCACAGAAGAACTTCTTTCAAAATTAAAATCAATCCTCTCAAACCCTACAACTACTTTATTAACGTTTATGTAATATTCTAAATCTTTTGTCATTTCAACAATATTTATGCATCTTCACCAGGAATAGATTTCATCTCAAGTAACTATTTGGTTTATCCATACGAAGCAACTCCTCATCTGTTGAAATTTTAACATGAGAGTGCAACATTTCTGTCACATCTTCAAGCTCCATGTCTAATTATACTTGCCTTGCTATTTCTACCATATCTACCATTACTTCTTCCACTGAAGTCTTGAACCCCTGAAAATCATCCATGAGAGGTAGAAGCAAGTTCTTCCAAACTCTTGTTATGTCGACCTCTTCCCATGAATCACAAATGTTCTTAATGACATTTAGAGTGGTGAACCCTCTCCAGAATATTTTACAATTTTATTTATCCAGATCCATTAAAGGAATCACTTTGCCAGTTATAGCCTTATGACATTTATCTCTTAAATATTATCTTGAAAGTCAAAATTATTCATTGATCCATGGTCCGAACAATGGATGTTGTATTAGCAAGCATGAAAACAACAATAACTTTATTGTACATCTCCATCAGACCTCTTGGGTGACCAGGTGATTAGGTAACCAGGTGCATTGTTAATTGTTCCCTTGGAGAGGTTCTGAATCTAAGCAAGCATTTGGGGAGGCACAAATGAAACACTAACTTTGATATATAATAAGTGATCTCCAAATTGATAATTGAATTGATAATTGAAAAATGTATAATTGAATACATTTGAAAAGAATTTTTTAAATTGCATTGAGTTTCTTACTATAAGCAAATGCTTAGCTCTTAATACTGGGAAAAAAGTAAAACTTTTTTGAAGACTAAACTTGCCATTGAAATTTATGCTCATTGCAGTTAAACTGGTCCTCTATAGAAAGCAAATACAAAAAGATAACTTGGAACCATTGCATCCACTTCCCACTGCAATCACAATGGTATATGTTACATCAAAGGATATGAGTTTTCATATAATGAGCTAATACATTTTTCTGGACATGCTTAGAACAAATCATCCACATTATCTTACAATATTTCAGTGTTCTAAGTCAGAATCGATGTAATGATAAACTATATCTCAAACATAGCAAATATATAACAATTGGATCAATGATATAGCAAAGACCTTTTAACAGTACCAGTGTAATAAATTAATTAAAAAAAAACTATTATGAAATAGCACAAACTATCTTATTCAAACTAATAAGAAAATCATATTTAAATAAAATATTGAGAAAAGAAGACAGTGGCATAATATGAACACATTATGAGTAAAATACTGAAAGCACATAAGTCTGAGTCTACTGAGAAGAGAATTTTGACAATTGGTGTCTTGTAGGGTGAAAGAGGGAATTATTGATTTTATGTCACCTGGAAAACAAAACAGGGATCAACAAAAGTTGCTACATAGAAGATTCTAAAAAGAAGAAGGAAATCTTAAAAGAGCTATTTCAGAATGTATTATTGCTGGTGATAGTCTTTCTTATCCTTTTCTCTTTCTTTTGTATTTGAAGTCCAAGCAAAGACTGGAAATGCTTATGTTGTGCAAAGTATTAGCACGTGTTTGTGTCAAACTACATAAAGTTTTTATCTCTTGAACATTTTCCCTGCATGGGACCAATGAACAATTACATGAAGATTCAGACATTTCCCAAACTTTCTAAATAATCTTCATCTTTGGGTTCCTACAATGGATCTGAAAATTTGGATCACCAGACTTTTTAAAAAATATTCTTTGTATTAAAATATACAGGATGTGTCAAGGATTTTTTGTACATGAGTATGTTATTATATTCACAGCCTTTTCTTAAGTGCAGTCATTAGGTTGTCATGTGTGGACCTTTTGTTACTACCATTCTCCCACTGCCTATCCAAAACCACAAAGAAACCAAGACTGGCAACTTAAACACAAGTAAGAAAATAGGCTAACCAGTGATCTATCTCGAAAAGAAGAATACATTCAATTACATTCCTTCTACAGAATTTTTGAAAGGCAAATGCACAATTGAAATTTATGCTCATTACATTTAAATCAGTCCTCTACAGGAGCGGCAGCTTACAATGGAAATTAATTCATTAATTCAACAAATACTTGTTGAGTGCATTCAGTGTTCCAGATATCCTGTTAAATAACAGTACTATATTAATAGAATTACTTTGCTCTTAAAGAATTTTTGACGTTACATATTCAGAAAGTTAGAGGAAGATTTCTAAATTTTTAGACAGGGTAAGGAAATGAGTAAAATAACTGCAATTGTAATGAATACAATCTCTTTGATTTTACCCAGTCTTTCATTGTCTATTCTATTATAGTGTATTTATAATGTATTGTCCAGCTAAGTTATAAAAAAAGGACTTTGCCTTCTAATCGTTTCTCCTTATACTTAGTGATCTGAGAACATCATTGTGAAGACTACAGAAGATCAAGGATAGTATCAAACAAGGCTTCTCTCTTCTCCCTTCACAATGCTCCAAAACATGATGTGAACCTATTTAAGTTGGCAACTCTCATGATTCTTTCATATCATACCTGATAGTATCTTGTGTATTTATTAAATTGTTTGTTTCTTTGCTCATAGATGTCTATTTTCTTTGTTTGTTTGATTGTAAGTTCCATTAAAGAAGATCCTCTTCTAAATGTTCCTTGTGCTATCTCTAGAATTTAGACTACCACATGTCTGGGATGTAGTAAGCATACAATAAAATAGTATATTTAAGGATTCAATTAATTAATTAATTAACTTGAGCATATATATGCAAAGGCTATTTTCTTCACAGCTAATTGCATGAAAGAGCTAGAGTATACATTTAAAGAAAACAAAATAAAGAGTGGAAACATCAAAGGCAAGTTTAAGAAATCTGTGTAGATATATGTGTACACTTGTGTAAAGATTGCTCTCAAATATTGAATGTTTTTTTTACTATATTCATTTGTTTTCCATTTGGTACACATAAAGAAACTATGCATTATAGATAGTGCTCAGTTGTAAGATTATTGACAAGTAAAGAAATTAAAATATCAAATATACTCAATATCATTAATTTATCAAGCCTATAGAATGTACAATGTACGAAGGGTGTGGTTTCCTCCTAAGATGGCTTCAGTTCTTCACTTAGATGCAGAATTGAAGTAAGTCATAATTCAGTGGGGTAAAAATGCAGTCTCCCCTAAATAATTAGTAATGTTATAAATTGGGAGGGTGTAAAACGTATACATTAGTTTTAGAAAATGTGATGTTTTGCTTTTTAGAGGTGAAACCAGAAACACTTTCTATTTCCACATATTAGAAATAAAAATATTGCCACTGGTTTTTGCTATGTCTTTGTGTCTTTGTAAAAGTAGACATACTACACATGTGGATATCATGAATTAAAACTGTCTCTCTCTGCACCTTGCCCCCCACAAATACATGTGTGTGAATTGCAAAAAAATAACATTTTATTTGTAATTCAAAAATATAGTGATGGTAATATTCTGAGAGATATCCTTGTTTCATTAGTAGGGTTGAAGTTTTAATGATTAAGGGTTTATATAGTATATATACATACTTTGCAACAGCTTATAGGGCCTGGAAGCAATGATACCTCAGTAGCTGTGAGCAAAACTAGCAGCCAGATCTTGGTTTCTAATAGCATTCACTAATAGAAAGGGAATCAGTTCTCCTTGGAGAAATGGATGATAATAGAACTACTCCAGGAAATATACAAAATGAGCCTGGAGCATCTTTCAGTGCTAGAAGTAAGGAAGTGCTTTTAAAAAAGACATTATGATGGAATGTGTCAAAGGGACACCAAAGCCCACTGAAAGATTTCACAACAAACAAAGCTTTATTTATTTTGAGCTATAATATAAAGGATTGAATTATAACATAGAACAAAATATAAACATCCTTAAGTTGATACTGATATAAATAAATAAATAAATAATTTAGAAATAAAAGAAGAGAAGAGATAAATCGCACATACAAAAGGTTTCTAAATAATTTATGCAGATACTTCACCTTCAAAGAAGGGGAATATAATTTCTCAGTCCTTAAGTGTGAGGTGGGTATTGTGACTCTTTTCCAAAGAGCACAGTATGGAAAGGGGAAGAGGAAGGATGTAAATTTTAGTGGAGAAACTTAAAAGACAACTTCAGCCAGGTAATCAAGATCAACATCAACAGAAATAAGTTATGGTGATAGTTTGTATCTTTGATATAATGTGATAAAAATAGCATTCAACTTCTGTGATCTTCTTCCCTAAACTCACAAGGCCAGTTGAATCATAAAAATAAAAATTAAAGAAAAAAAAACACAAAAAAATGGCAAATTCCATGTGAGGAGCATTCTACACAATACCTGCTCAGTGTTTCTCAAAATGATGAAGATCATCAAAAACAAGGAAAGTCTAAGAAACTATCTCTGCCAAGAGGAGTCAAAGATAATACAACAACAAAATGCAATGGTATACCATACATGAAATCCTGAACAGAAAAAAAAATATATGTTAGGTAAACACTAAGGAAATTTGAATAAAGTATGGACTTTAGTTAATAATAGCGATCGATGTTGGTTCAGGGATTGTGAAAAATGTACTATATCACTGAAAAATATAAATAAGAGAGGATGCTAAGCATGTAGTATATGGAATTTCCCTGTAATAACTTTGTATTTTTTCTGTAAAAATGCAACTGTCTTAAAAATGAAGTTTATTAAAATATGATTTTACAAATTGTATAAAAACTTACCTAGAAAAAAACCTGACCAATTCAAATTACTATGCATATTAATTGCAATATATTTTTGTTCTGTTATTTTAGTAATTTTTTCTTTTTTTCTCTATTATCTCCAAAGCCTCTCATCTCTTTGATACACAAACATACACATGCACACTTTTGTGCTCTTCATATTGTCAATATTTAATAAAACAATAGACATATTGTCAAATAAACAATTTTTGTGTGTCATGGTTACTTACATTACATTCTGTAAGATATTAGTACGAATAAGGAAGTTATAAATTTATAAGATATATTATATATATTTTTAATTATGTAGATCAAATAAGCTGTATATCCTCAAGAATAAAGAAAAACCTAGCCCTGAGATTTACTCTGGTCACCTCCTCCTTGCTTTTTCTAACCTAGTATACTTTGCTCAAATTATACCTGGTTCTCTTATGTATTTTCTCTTTATTTGTGACTACATTTAATTCTACTCCTTTGACTTCATGATTAAGTAAATCAGGATTGGACCTGACAGTCTCTTTGAAAGATGATTTGCACCTTTGCTCTGGATTTCTACCTGCTATATTTTAAAATGTGTCTCCTTTATTCTATTTCACTTTCTGGAGCCCATCAATGCAATCAGACCTAGCTGACCTCCATAACAGTGAAGTGAAATTAGACAGAATGATCAATCTAATGATTTGGAAAAGTCACAGTGGTCATAAAATGCAACCCTCCTCCAGTTATCTCTTCCCTCTAAGTTATATCTCTGATATTATTATTCAGTAATGTTTAAATTATCCATCTTGGAGGTCACAAACATACATCATTATAAAAGCAGAGAAGGATTTAAGAAGGAATGGTATTAAGTCTTCTTTGAATGTTTAGTAGAATTCACCAGTGAAGATATCTGGTCCTGGGATTTTATTTGTTAGAGGTTTTTGATTATTGGTTCAATCTTCTTGTTGTTATTGTTCTGTTAAGCTTTCTGCTTCTTCTTGTTTCAGTTTTGGTAGATTGTATATTTTAAAGAATTTTTCAATTTTCAAAATAAAAAAATGGAATAAGAGAAATAACTTATAAATTCATTCTATGAGGCCTATATCACCCTGACCAAAATTAGACAAAGACATTGTAAGAAAAAAACAAAAACAAAAACACAAACAAACAAAAAAAACACTACAGTTCAGTCTCCCTGAGAACTATAAGTGTAATAATTCTCAATGTGAATTAACACAGCACATATATACAATGAGCAAGTGAGATTTACTCTTGAGATGTAAGGATAGTTTAACATAAGTGAATAAATCAATGTGATAAACTATGGTAACAAAATTAAAGAAAAAAAAAAACATGATAATCCTAATAGCTGCAGAAGAAGTCTTTGACAAAGTTCAACACCCATTCATGAGGAAAGCTGCTAACATCATAATTGATGGGGAAAAACTGAAAATTCTCCTGCTAAAATCCAGGACAAGTTATTAGTACTCACTCTCGCCACTTTTATATAATCTAGCACTGTACTGGGAGTCTTAGTAAGAGCATTAGACAAGAATAAAATAAATACCAGACTTCCAAATTGGAAAAGAAGTAAAATTATTTCTGTTTGCAGATGACATGGTTATATATGTAGCAAAACCTAAAGGCACAAAAATAATTTTAGAAATAAAAATACAGTAAAATTACAACACAAAATCAATTGTATAGCATCAGTCACATTTCTATATATAGACAATAAACTATCTAAAAAATAAAGAAAACACTTTAATTCACAATAGCACCAAAAATAACATAATACTTAAGAATAAACTTAATCAAAGAGGTAAAAGCTCTCTGCAATTATACTGATTAACAGAAAGAGATCTGTGTTCATGGATTGGAAGAATTAATATAATCAAAATGCTTATAATATGCCAAGTAATCTACAGATCCAATGCAATCCTTATCAAAATAACAACGGCATTTTTGACAGAAATAGAAACAAAAAATCCTAAAATTCATATGAAACCTCAAAAGACCCTGAATAGCCAAAGCAATCTTGAGCAAAAATAACAAAGCTGAATACATCACATACTTCCTGATTTTAAAATATATTACAAATCTAAGGTAATCTATATAGTATAATATTGGGAAAAAATCATACATGTAGAAAAATGGAATAGAATGTAGAACCAGAAATAAGTCAACACATCTACAGTCAACTGATATTCAATATGAGTGCCAAGAACACACAATGAAAAAAGAATAATACTCTCTTTAATAAATAGTGCTGGGAGAATATATCCACATATGGAAGAATAAAATTGGAAACTTATTTCAAACCATATACAAATCAAATCAATATGGATTGAAGACCTAAACATAAGATGTGAATCCATAAAACTACTAGAAGATAACATACGGAAAACACTTCTATCATTGCTCTGGGCAATAATCTTTGGAATATGACATCGGAAGTATAGACAACAAAAGCACAAATAGACATGTGGGAGTGCATTAAACTGAAATGCTTCTGTACAGTATTGGAACCAATCAACAGAAAGAAAAGGCAATCTACAGAATGAGAAAAATGCTTGCAAACTATATATATGATAAAGGATTCATGTTTGAAATATATAAGAGACCCAAACAAATCAATAGCAAAAAAAAAAAAAAAAACACATAAAAATAAATAACCTGACTTAAAAAATGTTCTAAATACTTGAATAAAAGACATACACAGGGACAACATAAAATATGAAATGTTGCTCAGCATCACTAATCATCAGGGAAATGCAAATCATCTATGAGATATTGCTTCACATCTTTTAAAAAGACTATTATAAAAGACTATATATAAAAAAAAAGTGTTGACAAGGATGTGAAGAAAAGAGAATCCTTGTATACTCTTGGTAGGAATGTAAATTGGTATGGCCATTATGAAAAACATTAAAAATAAACTACCATATGATCCAACAGTCCTATTTAGCTTAAATCCAAAGTATTGAAAGCAGGATCACAAAGATATATCTGCATGCTCAGGTACATTGGAGGATTATTCACAATATCTGAGATATGAAATTACCTACACATCTGTTGATGGTTGAATGGATAAAGAAAAATGTGTGTTTGTGTGTGCACATACAATGTAACATTAATCAAACTTAAAATAGAAGAAATATTGTCATTTATGACAACATAAATGAACCTGGGGTGTATTATGCTAAGTGAAATAACCTAGACACACAAAAAAGCAAAGACTGCATGATCTCATTTATGTGGGAAGTCTAAAAAACTTGGAGTCATAAAAGAAGAACATTGAATGGTGGTTGCCAGACACAGGAGAGGGAGAGAAGAAATGGAGAGAAGCTCCCAAAGAGTATAAAGTTTCAATTACTCAAGGTAAATAAGTTCTGGAGATCTAATGTACAGCGTAGAAACTACAATAATAATACTGTGCCATATACTTGAAATTTGCAAAGTGAATTGATATTGAGTGTTGTCACCACACAAGTAAAAGTTGTAACTGTGCAAAGCTATAGGTATGTTAATTAGTTTTATTGTGGTAATAATGTCACAATGTGTATGTATATCAAAATGCCACGTTATACACCTTACATATATACAATTTTTTTTTGTCAATTTACCTCAATAACGCTGGAAAAATATTGTAAAATACTAAACATATAGTATGTGAAATTAAAGAAAGAATTTCATAGGGAAAGTTTGTAGCTTTTAAAAGAATGTTACTGCTGTAAACTATACAATGAAGAGGATTTAAGTTTCTACCATATTTTTATCACCTTTACATATAATGGAAAATAAATAAGGATGAAGAAAGAGGGAAAAGTGTAAGGATCAAATAAAATGTAACAGATTAATAGCTTTTGATGATAGCAATGGCCTAGAAAATGAAAATAGAGTAAGGCATGGAATAGTTAATGAAGTAGAACTTCAATAGTTACCAAAATAGAGAATAAGACTCTTGCTGACTTTACTTACCATAACCTTATCGCAGAATCCTCTCCTAATTTTATAAAACCTACCACTGCCAATGAGACATTGTCATGCTATGTGAGTGGCTTGTTGGTGGCCAGCTGGGGTCAGAAAAGAGTGGGTTTAATTGTTTCACTTACCACCTTCTAATTTCAATCTCCTTTCAAAGAGTATGCAAGTCTTCTAAAATATAGAATGATCTTTATTCACAAAAGTCTGTGAATTATCACTAAAAATTGAAAATATAGCAGTAGCAATAACAATGATATAAACAATAACAGTAATCAAAAATTAATATATTTGTGTCAAATATGTTTTTAAAAAGCTCTTCCCACCCAATCTTACCATTCAGTATTTAATAGAAGTAATGATTCCAGTGATTCCTCTTCTGCAAACTGTATCTAAATTACAACCATCCCCATCTTTGACCAAACCTGACTTTTTTTCTAGTTTATTTTCTCTAAGACTTTTATCACTATCACACACACTATTTTATTATTTATTTTGTCGAATGCATTTTTCTATTAGAATATAAACTTTATAGAGTTCTTATTTTATCTTTTTTTTTTTTGCTGTATCCTCAGCACATGGACTTAATAAATAATTTTGAATGACCACTCAATTGTACTCTTAAACATACAGGAAACAGAAAAACATTCCTATGTTCATCAAAATACACATGGTAAGACATCACAGCAGTATTATTCACAATACAACCTGGAAACTACTCGTGTGCACATCAGAGGATGGATAAATAAATGGAAGTGAATTTACTCACTAAAACTATATAAAGAAGAATTCCTCAATCTAGTCACTATATGATTAGGTCAGATGATTGTTTTGTGGGTCTGTCATGTATATTGAAAGATATTTAGCAGAATTTCCTGCTTGCAATTCACCGGATGCCTATAACACCCTTCCCCCAGTTGTGACAATCAAAAATGTCTCTGAACTTTGCCAAATGTTACCTGGATGTAATATCTCCCTGGCTGAGAATTATTATACAACAATGAAAATAAATATTGTAAACTATGGAAAACAAAATGGATTAGTTTTGTAAACATAATCATAAGTGAAAGAAGCTATATTCAAAAAGAGTTCACAGTGTATATAGTTCCACTATGTGGAGTAAAAAATAAGTGACATTAATACATAGTGTTATAAATCAGGATACCTTTGAAGGAATGGGCAGTAATTTAAAGAAAGAAAATGAGGGCTTCTGGGGTTATGGTTACATTTTGCCTTTTTTGATCTGGGAAATGGTTACAGAGATACATTAAGTTTTTAAAAAATTAGAAAGTTATACACAATTAAAAAATCAATTGAATAAATGAATGAATCAATGCAGTGTCTTTTAAAACATATTTGACAAAATATTAAGTTTGAACATAATGCTTGATCTTTATTTCTGTTACTGTTTAAGTTTTAATTAAATATCCCCTTTCCTGAATGCAACAGAGAAAATGGTCTATATTTCTGTAGGGCCCCTGAGGCTTAGATACCTTAAGGAATGAGAATTGCCCCTATTGTGAACTGCACCTGCAAGAGATCTAGGTTGCTCATTTCTTGTGAAAATCTAATGCCTGATGTTCTGAGGTGGAGATGAGGTGGTGATGCTAGCACTGGGGAGCAGCTGTAAATACAGGTTAATATGAGCAGAGAGGTTTGACTGCACAGAGACCATGATAAATCAATTGCTTGCAGATTCATATCAAAACCCTATCAGTGAGTGGAATGTGACAATTAAGCTGCATGTGGTGGCAAGCTTTATAGTGGCAAGTAAGTTGATGCACTGCAATAGTACTGCTACATCTGGTAGCAGTCTTTATGTCAGAATCCAACATTTATTTCAGCCTGCAAATAGCCTGCCCATTATATTATTTAACATGTTGTTTACGCCTTTTCCCACACTGTGCACTTGTCTCAGTCATAGTTTTGGTAAGCCCACAAGCTAACCCTAGCCAAAAATGAGTAAAAAAACAAATGTCACTGAAGAGCTTCTTTGAAAAGGAGGAAATACCCAATGATGAGACAGCAAAAGACTCTAAGACTGCCAAGAAAAAGAAAGCTGCATTTAAAAGAAAATACCAAGAGTCCTATTTAAATTATGGATTTATTGCAAAAAGGTGACTCACATTCTCCAAGCCCGCTATGTATAATATGTAGCAATTGATTATCCAACAACCCATGAAACCTTCGAAACTGCTTTGCCACATGGAGATCAAGCACCCTGAATGAATAGACAAGCCTTTGGAGTTTTTTAAAAGAAAGAAATGTGAACATGAAGAACAGAAGCCATTACTGAAGGCCACCACTTCATCAAATGTGTCCACACCAAGAGTATCGTTCTTAGTAGCTAACCACATTGCTAAAGCTAAGAAGCCCTTTACTATTGGTGAAGAGTTGATACTGTCTGTGACTAAGGACATTTGTTGTGAACTTTAAGGAGAGGCTGCAGTTCAAAAGGTGGCCTGTGTTCCTCTTTCGGCTAACACCATAACTAGACGAATTGATGAAATAGCAGAGGACACGGAGGCACAATTGTTAGAATTAATGAATCACCGTGGTATACAATCCAAACTGACGAGTCTACTGACGCTGACAAGGCAACAATACTTGTTTTTGTATTATCTATTTTTCAGGAGGATGTGCATGAGGATAAGTTAAATGCAATTTTGTTGCCAACCAACACCACAGATGCAGAACTATTCAAGTCTTTGAATGATTATGTATCAGGAAAACTGAACTGGTCATTTTTGCATCGGTATATGCACTGATGGAGTGGCTACCATGACTGGACAGTTTTCTGGTTTCACTACTCGGGTCAAAGAGGTAACTTCTGAATGTGAATCTACACACTGTGTCATCCAGAGAGAAGGTTGGCTGGCTGAAAAATGTCACCTGAACTTAACCACATTTTAACGTCTGTTCACACAGCTCTGTGTGAAGATGGACACAGAAAACACACATCTTCTCTAATACACAAAAGTGAGATAGTTTCTAAAGGTTGATCACTGGGCAAAGTTTTTGAGTTACGAGAGCCACTCCTGAAATTTCTTTAAGAAAAACAATTACCACTGGCAGCACATTTCAGTGACACAGAATGGGCCGCAAAACCTGTTTACTTGTGTGACATATTCAACCTGCTTAACCAACTCAATCTGTCACTTCAGGGGACAATGACAACTGTGTTCAAGTTGGCAGATAAAGTGGCTGCATTCAAAGCCAAATTGGAATTATGGCAGCAACAAGTGAACATTGGGATTTTTGATATGTTTCAAACATTAGCAGAGATTTTGAAAGAGATTGAGCCAGGGCCTTCTTTCCCCCAGCTAGTACACTATCACCTATCTCAGCTTTAAAGAGTTTTAAACATTACTTCTCAACCACAAAAGACCCTGAAATGGGAAGGAGTGACATTCGTGAATAACCCAGGTGAATTGACTTTGCCTGTGCTAGAAGAGTGTCAACTACTTGAGACTGCAAATGACAGTGGTCTTAAAAGTATGTCTGAGACAACTTCAAATCTCCATACTTCCTGGATTGCCTGCTTCCATTTCCAGCATCCTATCTTTGTGAAGCAGGGTTTTCTGCAGTGACAGCAACCAAAACAAGATTACAGAGTAGATTGAGCATAAACAATGTACTTCGGGTGTCACTGTCTCCAATCACCCTCAGATAGGACCATCTAGTTGCAGGAAAACAAGCTCAGGGCTCCCACTGATTCTGCATTATGATGAGTTGTATATTTATGTCATTATATATTACAGTGTAATAATAATATAAATAAAGTGCACAATAAATGTAATGTGCTTGAATCATTTCAAAACCACCACTCCCCTACCCAGTCTGTGGAAAAACTGTCATCCATGAAACCGTTCCCTGGTGCCAAAAAGGTTGGGCACCGCTGCCTTAAGGAATATGAATCCTTTTAGGTCACTAACAATTTAACCTTTGTAATTTATCTGAAGATCTTTAATTCAGTAGACATATTTTGCCTATTAGTTTTTCCCCTATGAATAAATATGGATACTATCTATTTTATATCTGAACCAGTGAATGATACTGTCTATGCCTGTATCTGCATTTTCTGCTCTTTGCTAAGAAGTAAGGGTGCTAATCTGAACATATATATTTATACCTAAACTAGAATTATGACAGAAAAATGTGTCAAAGAATGTCACACATAAGTCAATAAATCCATTAAAAGAATAACAAGAAAAAACAAATTTCAATTCTAAAAAATGTCACAATGAATACTTTTATAAAATGAAACTTAACTTAAATCTGAAATTCACTCTATCCCTACTGGTAATAACTATATAATGGCTAAAAAGAAAAAAAACAAAAAACAAAAAACAAAGAAACAGTGGTTTTGGTATTCGTATTTTTCTAACTTCTCTCCAAAATTGAAATTCTTAAACTCAGGAAATGATTTTAAAAATCCAGAAACTAAACTGAAAGTCAAGATACACAACATATCTACTGTTTTTCAAACGTAACTCTGAACAACCTAATGAAAAGCCAACTGCAAATCTCGTTTAACAAGCCTATAACATCAGATTTAATGTTCTATTTGTTGCCAAAAAGGAGATTTCCCCAGAATAGATTTTTTTTTCCTCAGGTACATCTAAAACATCATACCTGGCTTTTAAAGATTAGTCCTTATCTGCATGCAATCGGCAAACCAGAATTTTTCCAGTAATGTTATTTTTAAGCTTTAGAAAATGTTTCCAGAGTTAGTCAGTTTCAATATGGGCAGATTAGAAATAGAGGAAATCACCAAAATCAGCCTGCTGTGATTTAGTGACTTGGATCATAGAAACATGGGTCAACTTGAAAGCTTTTGTGTATGATCCTGGTTTTGCTGCTGATCTATTGTCAGAATGTACCCTTCCCACCAAACAGGTACACTCCCACTTAACATCATCTGTAGATTCAAAGCAAGCTTCACTTGAAGATTTGTGTATCTTGTAACAGAGACCGTTCCTGTGATCCTCCCCCACCCATCCCAGTTCTATAAATGCACCTTTCCACATCAGAAATCAACACTCTTGAGAGGACATTTGTATTTCAAATTAAGTCTTTTATAAATCAACTGAATACATTAGCTGAGATAGTTTATCTAAAAGGTGAAAGAAGTAATTCCAACTCAAATTACTTTAGAGGGAAAGAAAAAAAAATGTAATAGCCTCGTCATCCTGGACTTAGTGTTTTCAGACACTCAGCAGTCACTGTAATTTTTCCATCTGATTCTTGTGTATTGACCTTATTTTCTCAAATTCCTGAATAGATTTTTCCTTATTCTGTGGTGATAACCACAGACAGTTCTAAGTTTATATGAACACAAAGGAAATAACATGAATCTGTCACACAGCATCTGTTTATCAGATATCAGGGGAAAAAAATTAACTAGCCTGGTTTACACCATGTTCTGACAGATTGGCAAGACATTGTAATTGGTAATTCCACCAGAACTCCATGAAGCCTAAGAGAGAAAGCAGTTCCCTGAAGGAAGGGAAGCTGGTCAAGTAAGGTTAACGAATGTCAGCAGGACGTGTGTGTGTGTGTGTGTGTGTGTGTGAGACTGTGGGCACTTGTGCTAGTGTTAGGATGGTGCCAGCTGTGACCCCATCAGCAGCCAGTGCACTTGCCATTCAGGGTTCACCATGAGACACTGTGTGCAGAGACATTTCTCTCAACCCATGTCTCTGGGTGTTGGTGACAGGCCTCAGCCTCTTGGGGCAGGCCTCCCCCTTCAAGGTAAATCCCTTTCAGGGCTCTGCAAACTTGTTCCTTGACTTCTGGAGCAACTCCCAAGGAAAAAGACTAAACAAGGTCCTTCATTCCTACGTTGGCATTTGAAGTTTCCTCCTTTAGTTGGATGGGCATGGGTGGGGATGTTGAGGCGCAGCGAAGGCCTGAGGGGATAATGAGGGAGCAGAAAGAGGCAGATCTTATTTGATTCTGCTTTGAAGCCCCCATTGCACCCAACTCAGAACTGGGGTGTTGTGTAAATGTGCTAAATAAGGACGAAATAGGGGTGGGTGCCCCTCGCCCAGGGCTAGAGGTGCTATCACCCTCAGATATCAATCCAACATACAACAAAAGCTACAGGGAAATAGATCCCACTCTGTGAGGCAGAACTGGCTAATCAGCACAGCCATCCACATATGAGATGGGAGGGGTGTAGTATCTCTGTGTCTCATTGTTGACCCCAATGCTTTCTGTTACATGGGATATGCCCCAGGAACCTTTGGCTATGGGTGTCAGCAGCTATGTGAGTGCATGAAAAATGCCACCTGTGACCACATCACTGACACCTGTTATTGCAGCCATGGATTCAGAGAAATTAAATGTGATCAAGGTAATACATAAATGGCAGAGACCCCAGAAAGAGGTGGTGGAAAGAACCCCAGGGAGGCAGACTAGAGGGATTCTAAGTCTCTGATGGTTTTAATCTCATATCAAACAGATTGCCAAATCAGCCTTTTATGATGGCTGATACAGCTACATGAATGGCTAGATACCTTGTTTTTTTCAGCCCTTTAGATCAGAATCTCAATGTAAATAAAGGTGAAGGGGGTCAAATATATGGTTACAGAAGATTTGACTTTGGGCAGTGAACACACAGTGCAATATACAGATGATGTATTATTGAATTGTTCGCTTAAAGCCTATATCATTTTATTTACCAATGTCACTCCAATAAATTTAATTAAAAAAAAAGAAAATAGTACCAGCTGTGATTATATTTGTATTCACTTCACCAACATTTAGAGTTGATCTAAGACAAGAAGCTTCTCCCTAGAAGAAGAGAGAAACCATGATCCTGGTTTGTCTCTATGCCTCATTGACTTATACTTCACTTATTTTTTAATTATCTTCTTCTTCCATGGCAGGATTATTATAATGACTATTTTGCCATTCAGAGAGTTTTAGCCACACCTCAGCTCATTTATTTTGATTGGCATCTGTTGAGCTAAATTTTATTTTGCAATTACAGTAAAAATAAGGCAACACATTATTAGAGTTTAGGAATTCTTTGTAACTGGGCCAATTTACATAAAATTTTTAAAAAGATAAGATGTATCTACAGCCTGTTTCTTGGCAAACTTCCCTAATAGTGGGAGCTAGGATAAGGTTTAAAAGATTACTGGATCACGAGTCCAGAAACATAAGCTTTTGTTCCAGTATCACCATGTACTTTATGGGGAACAAAAAATAAGGATGACAAAAGCTACTTTAAAGAGTTCTTGTATAAATTATGTAAAATTATGTGTGTGACATCACTTTGCAAGTTAAAATTCCATAAGCGTGTTAATTCTTCTTTATCATTATGGTGATAATTGAAACAGATGGGTCAGCTAAGGGAAAGAGGAAGAGAAGGAATATGAGTGCAAGATCATAACATACATTAGTTATACAGTCAAAATTTGAACTTATTCTTCTTACTAATGGTTTCATCAAACTATAAAATTGGAAAAAACAATTTTTAATTTCAGCAAGAAAATGTTTATAGAAGTGTCTTAATCACCTCCTACTCACCACGTTGGTGAGGGAGGAAGTCTCACTCCAGGTTTATGGGGATGGCCAATCACACAATACCCAGCAATGAACAGATGAATTTAGGACAGTTTATTAGTTACATTTACTCACAGCCCAGAGAGGAGGACATAGCACACCATGCATAGTCACATGAGTGAAGATAGCGAACATCTCGAGATTGTACAAGACAAACTTTGCAGTATCAAGAGGGTGCAGTGCCATGGGAGAATGTGATTGGTTTGTTTGAATAATTCCATGAGCTGGCAGGTAACTTACACTACTATTCAGAGATAAAAAACAAACAAACAAACAAAAAAAACACAAAAAACTATGCCTGGTCCTCTTGTTAAGGAAAGTTGTTTAGCTAAAGGACCATTTCTGTGGTAAGAGAATAGAGAAAGGAACTTGCAGTTAGACCATTTGAGTCTTCACGGTTTCATTGGACACCAAAGTAGCACTTAACATTAGGCTTTAATTTCAGGCCTCACATCATGAGAGGCATTAACTCAACTAGTATAGACAGAAGACCTCAAATGGAAACTGTGACCATGTAAAAAGAGAAAAATATAAATCAAAAGCCTTGAAAATAATAACTTTTAATCAACAGAGAAAAAGAAGTAAATAAAAAATGAAGGGTTGTTGCAGTTTGAGAATAAGAAGAAAGTGTTGTCTTGAAAAATCAGAGAACACTTCAAAAACTGGGGGGATGGGGGCGATCAGTTATGTCAATAAATACAGAGAAAAAGAGTCAAATGATAACAAGATTGATTTTGAAATTATTTTTAAATTATTAGGTCAGTTCCAAAGCTTCTATTTGAGCACATCCGCCTTTGAGGAGTTAGGCTGAAATTCTGCATGCCCTTGGAAGTGAATTCAGAAAATCAGTTCAGCACATGACTATAGCAGTGATTTGCATCCCAAAGAGAACCTTGAACACATTACATTCTACCTTTAAGAATCCATTGCTTAGCCTTAAGTGTATTTTTTAAATTAAACAGAAAAAAGTTCAAGTAATTATAACATGTTAATGTACTTATTTTATAAACCTGAGGAATCAAAGAAATGAAAATCAAAAATCACAAGATAAATCACCTATATGGCATGGGATAATTATCATCATTGATATATGTTAGTATCTTGAAAGGGTCATGTTTTCTGAAAGTCATACATTTAACGAAAGTCTTACAAATATGTCTTGAAAAAATGGGTTTTGTTGAGATATACCTCTCTTAAAGGTAAGGAAATAAGCTGGCACTTCCTTAAAAGTTCACAAATACAGAGTGACAAAGGAAAGACTCAGGGTCCTTTGATAAAGAGAATAATTTTAAGAAACTTTATTTAATAATTTTTTTTGTGCTAATAAAACCTGTTTGCATTTCCAAGGTGAACTCACTTTATACTTCTAATCAGTTATCCCAATACAGCCAAATCATCCTTAAACACATCTATCATATTTAATTACTTTTTCCCCTCTTATGGTGTCTCAGTCAGTCTTAACTTTCTTTCAACTGGACAATTTAAACAAATTCTGAACTGAAATCCTCCATCACCAGTCTCTCACTGCTGTGGTTCATTGTCTCTTAAATCACAATAATCTAACTGTAGGTGTTGATTTTGATTTTGTGGGTTTGAAGCTAAATTTTGGTAGTCCTCGTAATTGAAAATAATGGACTATTACATTTGCACTGTGTATAACAACATATGACCACATATATTTTCATCATAAGGGATTTAGGTAATCCATATATTTGTAGTCAAACTATGTCCATATATATGTATTTTTTTATGGCAAGTTTCTATAACTTCTATTACTTTCAAAATAGATCCATGTACATAAATGTTAAGAAATGTCATCCTAGAGCATAGATTAAGAGAACAAAAAAATCTAGATGTTAGCCTAGATATCCAGGCCCGAGCCAGGAAAGATAATGTTCTAGTTAATAATTTCTGTGGTGAGCAATCTCTAAATCTCATTGCTCTGATGCCACCTCAATAACATAAATTCTCATTAAAATTTGGTTTTCTTGTAACATCACTAGGCAAATACTGGATTAATCTATACATACAAGGAGGCAGCCATCTCGACAATTTTTTTATAATCTGTAAAATGAGCAAAAGAATAAAGTAGCATTTAACAGCCACTCAATCTCTGAGAACATAGTTGAATTCCATTTATGAAATGATCTTTCTCTTGATGTGTGGACAGAATGAGACTTCTGAAGTCCCATTCCTTGCAGCCAAGCTACGGAATGCATGTATCCTCCCAGCACTGCATTCACTATATTTCTCTATCACATATATTTTACAGAGTTTTGCAGATAATTTTCCCTCTTTTACATCAAGTCATATGACATTAACTTATATTACATTTGTGTTGCTAGTGTGTCTCACCCATCCAATAATTGGTGAACTTTGCATTGGCAGGGGTTAAAACATATTTTTTGTTTCATTAAGAATACCTAGCATTTAATAAAAAAATAATTTTTTTAAGAAGGAAATAGAGAGAATAAAAGGAATAAAGAAAAAGAAGAAAGGAAGGAAGGAAAAAAGAGAGAGAAAATAAAAAATGAGAGCAGGAAAAAAGGAGTGATAACAAGGATAGAGAGAAGAAACAGTGAGCAGTATGGAGAAGCCCTGATGGTTTAATAAAATTCAAACACCAACTATCTGGTCTGAAAGGGGGCCAAAATCAAAACAAACCAAGTTGTTTTCCCATGTTTTGAATTTTCTAACTCTTATTATAGTGCTATTTTTCATAAAATTCAAAGTTCAGTAAGAGATTTATATGCTATAGAATGAAAATGAGCTTAGTATACTTTTGTATTCATTCTTATATTCTCTTTAAGGTTTCCTTTAGTAATATATTCTAGTGAATACAGTTTTTTCCTACCCCATTTATGTAAAAAAAAACCCTAACCTAAACCATTTCATTGATAACAGCCATACAATATGGCTATTTTAGTATTGCAGCATGTATTTGGAATCCATTTGGGCCACTATTTAAATATATTAAGGTTGCATTATCAAA
Source organism: Eidolon dupreanum (assembly GCA_028627145.1). Classification (NCBI taxonomy): domain Eukaryota; kingdom Metazoa; phylum Chordata; class Mammalia; order Chiroptera; family Pteropodidae; genus Eidolon; species Eidolon dupreanum. The sequence continues at coordinate 54,143,666 of CM053515.1, forward strand.
TTAATTTAGAAGCAGAGGAGATGATGCCATCCAATCATAACAGATTAAGTATCAAAGTAATTTCATATATTTCCAAGATAGGTTTCCAAACTTGGCTGCAACCTCTAATATACTGAGTATTCCATCATGTACTACAGATACAGATTTATATAACATGATATATTTTTAACCGAAGTTTTTAATCATTTTAAAGCCTGAGGGAGAAAAATAAAAGTATCGAATTATGGCCAGATACATCTTAAAGTGAACTTGCCTGAGTGTACTCACTGTCCAATTGGAATATTTATTATTTTTATTTTTTGTTCAATATTTAAGGTGATTTTGTCTCACATTGCCAAAGCAAATTTATAACAGAGAAACTATTTTTTATTTGCACTCAGTGTCGAGTTTTTCATTTTTTGATGTTTCTTTTACAAGAATAAGTTTTCTAAAATAACATGAGTTCTTCAAAAAAAAAAGGAAAAAATATAGCAAAATATAATTTACAAATGTCTCTATTGAGTTAAAGAATAATAGAATTTTGTTTCCCCAAATTTAATTTTTTACTGTACACTTTTCAAATATATCTGTTGAAACATTAAATTTTGATGAAAAAAAATTGTTACTCTGAAAAAATATTAAAAGAATTACATAAAAATAAATATGAGTTTTTAAGTAATTATTCTAAAAATAAATAACATATATACAAAAACTTTTTTAGACTCAAATGTACTACTGGATAAACAGACCCACATAATTATTATTTAGATCATGAAATAGAACATTAATAGCACAAGAGAATAGAATAACAGAAACTATCCATTTGCCCTTATCTCAGTCACCATCTCCTATGAAGTTAACCATCATTCTGGCATCTAACATGTTATGTTAGTTTTGTTCATTTGTACATTTTATATTAGTGGAATGATATGGTATGCATTATTTTTGTATCTGGTTTATTTCCCACATTTTATTTGTATGATTAATCCATATTACTGCATGTATCATTTATCTACTCTACCCTTTCTGGGCAGTCATACTATTTTAAATTATGGTATTAACAGTAATGCTATGAATATTTTATACTTAATTTTAATTCACGCATGTATGTAACTCTATTGCTTATAACCTAGGATTGATTTGGCTAGGTTTTAGAACATGCAAAGATAGTTTTAGAAGAAACTGCCTCATTGCTGGCATGACATCCTTAACAAAACCTGTAATCACAGTCTCTTAAATTTTAGCTATTCTAGTGGGAGGTGCAGTGGCACATGGTTGTGTTTTTAATTTTTCTGCTAATAATGTACAGCATATTTTCAATGTTGATTTAAATGACTCCTTTTGATGTTGCTGCTCAAGAATTCTGTTTATTTTTTGGTGTGTGTGGTTTGATCATCTGTAAAATTTAAATAATTTTTAGTTCTTTCTTTTTAAAAAACTTATGGACTTTATTGTATTTTTCAATTTTCAAATAGTTTTATTATTTGAAACCTTAACAAAAAATGAAAACTAAAAAAATGCATAACAAAAATTTATCTTAAAAGTGCTACGTTTTTATTGAGTTTTTTCCTTTTTATGAAAGTATAGGTAACATATAATACAATATTATATTGGTTTCCGGTGTACAACAAAGTGGTTCTACACTTACATAACTTATGATGTGATCACCCTGGTAAGCCTAGTAAGTATCTGTCACAACACTATTATTATATTATTACTGACTACATTCTATGTGCTGTACATTACATCCTCATGACCTATTTATTTTATAATTGGAAGTTTGTATCTCTTATTTCCCTTCACCCTTTTTATTGTCCCCTTACCCCGCATCCTCTCTGGAAACCATCGATTTGTTCTCTATATGTAGGAGTCAGTTTAAGTTTTGTTTTGTTTGTTCATTATTTGTTTGTTAGTTTGTTTTCGATTCCACATATAAGTGAAATCATATGGTATTTGTCTTTGTCTGGCTTTTTTCACCTAGCATAATACCCTGTAGATCCATCCATGTTGTCACACATGACAAAATTTTTTATTGTTGAATAATATTCCATTATTTTCTTTAGCCATTCATCTACCAATGGACAACTAAATTGCTTCTATATCTTGGCTACTGTAAACAATGCTATAATGAACATAGGGTGCATATATCTTTCCAAATTAGTGTTTTCATTTTCTTCACATAAATGCCAGTGTCTATACCATTTTACACTCCCACCAACAGTGCATGAAAGTTTTCATTTCTCCAAATCTTTGTCAACACTTGTTATTTGTTGACTTTTTGATAATATCCATTCTGACAGGTGTGAGATGATATCTCATTGTGCTTTTGATTTACATTTCCCTGATGATTGGTGATGTCAAATATCTTTTCTTAAGTCTGTTGGCCATCTGTATGCCATCTCTGGAGAAATGTCTATTCAGGTCCTGTGCCCCCATATTATAATTGGATTTTTTAATGTTTTGTAAAAGGTTTAATCATAAATCTCATTAAAGACACATAAACAGTGAACTCTCTGACTTCAGTCTTAGCAATGTTTTTTGCTCTCTTCCCAAGCAAGGGCAACAAATGCAAAAGTAAACAAAGGGAACTTACCAAACTAAAAAGCATTTGCACAGTAAAGGAAACCATCATCAAAACAAAACACACAACCTACTGAATAGGAGAAGATATTTTCAAATGACATATCTGATATGAGGTTAATACCCCCAATTTTTAGTTTTTTTGTATACTGATGCTATGAGTCCTTTGTCCTACACATGCATTTAAAATATCTTGTTTGTGTCTTGCTTTTTTACTCTCTTAATGTTGTCTTTCAGTGAAGCAAAAATTCTTACTTTAAAAAAGTACAGTTACCCTTATGAATTATGGTGAGCTGACTCCTTTTAAGAACACCCTGCCTAACCCATGGTCATGACTTTACTCTTGGTTTTCTTCAAAACGTCTGCTTTTAAACTATCTCATTTACATCTATAATTTACCTGACATTAGATTTTGATGTGCAGTGATAGGTAAGAATAAAGATTCATTTACTTTCATATAGACATCTGATAAACCAGATTCATTCAAAAGGGTTTTTTTTTGTTTGTTTTTATTTTTCCCCCCAACTACAAGGGTGACAACTTTGTCATAAACTAAGTAGGTATATAGTAGGACTCTTTTTGGACTTACTATTTGGTCTTGTTATGTTTTTCATCCTCATTACAAAATCATACTGCCTTAAAATCTAGAGCTCTATGATATAATAAAGCCCTGATTTTTGAAAAGATAATTTTTTCAAAAATATTCCTCTTTCTTAAGAATGCCTTTTTTATTCTTGCTCTTTTCCTTCCACACAATTTTAAAATCAGCTCATCAAATTCCACACACATAAAAGACTCTGATCTGATGAGATTTTAATTGGGATTAAATTGAAGTCATACATAAATATGTAGGAGAAAGAAATATTTAAAAATTAAAAATTCCAGTTTCTGAATTGGAATATTGTATCTTCCCATTTTGTTACTTTTTTGTTGATAATATTTTGTATTTTTATTAAAAAAGAATTTTTATTAGATTTTGCCTAAGTATTTAAACAATATTTGATTATATTTTAAATATTGCTATTTTACTGCATTTTATAATCTTTACTGCTAGCATATTAAAACTTTTGTATATTTTCTTTTTAAATAAAAAGATTAATAAATTATTATTTTTGATTCTAATAATTTGGCTATAGATATTTTTTGATCCATTACATATACAATAATGGTATCTTCAAATAATGATGATTTTATTATAGTAAGTATTTCATAATTATTGTAGTAAGTAATGAAAATATTAATTAGATTATATTAAATACAAAATTTATGGTAAGCTTTCTTAAAGATAATATATATTGGTTAAGGAAATTTTTTCTATTACATTTCATTCTATTTTTTTTTCATAGAAGGCTATTATATTTATATTTCTGCAACATCTGTTTCTATAGATGTTCTTAAAGTCATATCTATTCTCCTAAGCACATTGATAACTGTAACCTAGAAGTTTGATGTGTCATAGTTCTATAGCCATTAATTTTAAAATATTTAATTCCCATTTTATATATTTTTAATAATAAAACATTAATTTCCAAAAAGTTAGGAGTATACAAGTTATAGCTTATCTATTTTAAAAATTATTAGTTTTGAATTGTCTAATTTTACTATGATAAGAGAACATAAAAGCTCTGTGTGATGTAAATTTTTATAAACTTGTTATTTTCTATATGAGCCAGACTATAATTAGTTTTGGTTTACGTTCTATGTGCACTTGAAAAGCTGAAATATCCAGAAAATGTTGGATTCCACACTTGCCAATATATTCATTTTCTTAAATCTTTTGCTTAGCTCTATCTTTATAAATTTTAATTTTTATTTTGTTTTGCTTGTTTTGTTTTTCTTGTTTTATAAATTTTTTCATAAGAAGTTTTATAATCATTTACTGTAATTGTGAGGCTCTGTATTTCTCTTTTTAGAAATTGATCACGTTTTACATTATATATTTGGAGGCTAAGATATTCGGTGTACAAAAATTAAAAGTTATTATATCTTCTTGGTAGAGTGAATTTTGATTATTATAAAATATTTCTGTTTATCTCTAGTAATGCTTTTGTTTTAAAATCTACCATTAATGTAAATATTGATGTTCTATTTTGTGGTGACATGGTGTATCATTTTCATTCTTTTTACATCCAAACATTTTGTGCCTTACGTTTAACAAGTCTTTTATAAGAATGAAGTAAAATTTTGTTTTTATATGAAGTCTGATTATTTTAAAATTAGTATTTAAATCACTTATAATAAAGACAAATGCAAATGAGTTTCATTTTTATCACCATTATACTATTTATTACTAGTCTTCCCACTTGCTTTATAAAACATCTTTCTATTTGTTATCTTTTTTTACCTAATATTTTAATATTTCACATGTTAGCTTTTTTATTACAAATTATTGGGGTGACTGATTAGTAAAATCAAATAAGTGTCAACAGGACAAGTTAGCTTTTTAGTTACACATTGCTATTCATTTTATACTTTAGAACAGGCATCACTGAATTATTAGTCTAATATAAATTAATATTTTATTTTTTACAAGACTATGCCAAGTTCATAATATTTTAACTCTATTTACCTCTTTCTGCCTTTGATGTTATTGCTGCTGTGCATTTTAATTTTATATATACTTCAAGATTATTATTTTTGTTATTTTATACCATTATTAATTCTTTTCATTTACCCACATATGTTCCGGTTTATTAGTGCAGGTTTCTGGTACTGTATACAAAAATATATACTTTCTTTTTTTTTAATTTGGGGAAGTAAGATGCATGGTCTTGGAATGACTCTATTTTACTTTTTTTTTGTTAAACATTTTCACTGTATATAGATATTTAGTTGGCATTTGTTTTCTGTCAGAACTTAAAGAATGTCATAATCTTTTTTTTTTTTTCTGAGATCTATCATTTTTTGTTTAGGCCAGCTTTATGACTGGTTAATTTTTCAAGGATAATATGTGTATTTTTTCTTCTAGCTGTTCTATATATTTCATTTCCAGTAGTTTATCTATGATGTGTCCAGGTGTAACTTTTATATTTATTCAGTTTTTGTTTCATATTTATTTGTAGCTTGATATCTTCTATCTTTGTAAATTTGTCAACTGTTATATCGTCAGCTACTGCTTTTCAGTTATATATCTCTTCCTCAGCGAATCCATTATACTTAATGTTCAGATTTTTCACCATATTCTATTGTTGTTATTCCCTTTTCTTAATTTTAAAGCTTTTGGCTCTTCTTGCTTCAGACTGCCTATTTTAAACTAACCAATACTGATTATGTCTAATATTCTTACTAGCTCTGCTCATTCTGCTATTAAGCTTGACTATTTTTGTGTATAATTATGTTTATTATAATTTTCAGTTCCAGAATTTTCATTTGATTCTATTTTTATTGACTTAAGTCTCTGGTTACATTCTTCATCTTTTCCATCTAATTTTAGTACCTATTGATTAAAGTGCTATTAAAACTGAATCTAATAACTCCAAACTCTGGATTACATATAGTTTTTCTTCTACTGAGTGTGTCAGATGTAAATTTTTCCTCTAGTTACTGTTTTCATATGTATTATACATTTATTATTGTATGTTAGATATTTTTATATGAAAATAGTTTGTATTCTATCTGGCATAAACCAAAGGGTGATATATCACCTCAAAGCAATCTGAGACTGAGCTGACTTCAGGCTGGTTTGCACCTTTGTAAGGCTCATTCCATGTCTGATTCATAAACATTCCAGCGTAAAAGTTACCAAGGAACCAAATCGAAAGACTGGTGTGTTTCCAGAAGATTTCCGTTGTAGTGGTCCCCAGAATATTTTTGCCTCCCAGGATTATTGGATTACCAATATGCCTACTGTGCTTTTTAGGTGTATTTAGCACTTACTCTCTTATCTTGTGCAGGTGAATCAGTAAATATTTAATGGGAAAAAAATCATTGCTAAGTGTTGGATTCACTTCTCACCCCTCAAATCCCAGCTATTTTGGAAGTCCATAGGAACCAGTTTTTTGTCTATCCAGTATAAGTTTCTTCTGCTGACTTTTTTTTTCCACTTATTCGTTGTCTCTCTTTTCTGCTTCTTGTGCCAAACTAAGTATTATCAAATGCCTTGTGAAAAGCAGTATGTTCAAAGTTGAGGCTACCTCAGGAATTTCCTTTCATTTCAGTCTCAGCTTAAAGGAAAGATTAGGATACCTTCAAACATGTATTTCTTCTTTTTTTAAAATTCACCTAATCTCATTACTCTTGGCACGTGCTGCTGATCTGCTATAAGCAACTTCATCATGGTCATATGTGAAAGTCATCTGGTAAAAATTTTAAAATATTCTTACCTCAATATGATTGTCTAAACATTTCAATTTATTTTCTTTTTCATAGAAGTGTGATGTATTTAACACTTATAGCCATTAAAACTTAAAGAGGAAATATTTAACTATTTCATTTGTAGTATAGCTTTTATCTAAATTTCCAGTATTTCAACACATCCCTCATCATTTTATCCATGTTAACCTTGGTGGCTTCATTTTGCTACAATGTATTACATGTGGAATCTTATCCCCCTCATATTGATGAGGTTAAGTCCTCCTCATCCTAAACCATCTCTTTGTTTTGTAGTGCATCCTAAGGCTTCCCTGGCTAAATAAGACCTCTTTTCTCTAGACTCCTAAAAAGAGTAAATCTTTTGTTCAGCCAGCTGTGATGGAACCAGTTTTGTATTTTCTTGAATAGTTAATTTTTGTGTACTCCAATAGATTACTGGTGAAATGATGGCAGAAGCCAGTTTTGTTGTTACTCCTACTTATGTCCTCAGTGTCTAGCTGAGTACATGCCATAGAAGAATGTTCAACTTTTCAGAGAATAGGTGATACAATTTATACCGTTCTCAAGTAATGGGGTCAAAAGAAAAATATCTGTCCATGAAATGCTATCCAGAAGACTTTCAGAAGACATTCCTGATCAAGTGCCAGAGTCTGAGATTCTTAGCACCAAATATTCTTAACATATTTGGAGATGTTATGTTAGACAATGATTGTATAGGAGTAAATTAAGAGACTGGTCAGAGCCCATAGGAAAGTGAAGGTCATTGAGTAATTGTGTATTCAATACTTCTGCAAATGTTGTGTCTTGTTAACATATTAAATTTAACTTCAAAATGATGTATGTTGTTCATAACTTTAGAAAATGCCCTCAATTGTTAAGTATGTTGAGAGCAAGACTTAGGGCAGAAAGTCTCAGATACTGATAATGGGTCAACTACACAAGTTTGTTGTGAAATTTTATTTCAGTAATTACCATCTTCACAAAAAAAAGCTTGTAAGTTATTAATATTTATTAATAAGTACTTTTAAAAGTAATAGCAAGTACTATCATGTATGTCTAGTAGCCTATGAACAATGAGTAATATAGCCATAATTCTGTAGGTTTTCAATAGTACATGTAATTCATTTCATCTATGAAAACAGATTTTTGACTTCATGACACCCTATAAACTGATTATTTTTTAAAATCATAATTCATTTATAAAATTGTGATTAACATTACAAAACATTAATATTTTTATATTATTTGCAGGTGAGTAGCATAGTGGTTAAACATCTATAAAATTTATGAAGTGATCCCTGATTAATCTAGTACCTACCTGGCACTGTACATAGTTTTTACCATAATATTGACTTTATTCTCTGTGCTATACTTCATATCCCCATGACTATTTTGTAACTACCAATTTGTACCTCTTAATGCTTTATCCTTTTTTACCCAGCTGCCAAACTAATTTGTAGAAAGTACAAAAACAAAAAGTATTTTGAAGCTTGCAGGCTGGAAAAGAGATAACACAAATGATAAAAATTCAATTTTATTAAAAAACAACATTATCTTTTCCTAGAAATTTATCATGGAAAAATTTACTACAAATATATATATATGTAATATATATATATATATATATATATATATATATATATATATATACTGTAAAATGTTCCTCAATATTAAGAAGAGAGGTCTTTGGAAACATGGTGGTGTGAGGGACATCTCCAGATCTATCCCCTTGAAACAACAATAAACTGAATATCTAAAACTCAACAAAAACACCCAAACTGCACACGAGAACGTCTGAGCATGGGATATTCGCATAAGAGCTACCACAGGTCAGAACCCCAGGTGTCAAGCGGTGGACTGGGAGGAACAAAGAAGCTGCCTCTGGAAGCACTGGAGCTCCCTACAGGAGATGGGGGAGGGGAGAAGGAGCAGCAACTTCCCTGAACAGCCCTGCCTGGGAAAGTCGTGAGCTCCCTGCACTGGCAGGTGTCAGGGCCTGGTCGTCATGGTAGAAGGCAAAAAAGCGAGAGGTGGAAAAACAACAGGTGGTTTTTACCAGAGGCGGTTGCAAGACCCAGGCTGAGCTGCAGCCTCTAACCCTCAACCCAGAGGGCCCTATCCACCCATATCCTTTGAGACTGAACACCACGGAGTCCCAGGGGAATCTGAGCAAATGCTACAGAAACTGTTGCTAACATTGACAGGGACTGAAAATGAGGGTAGTGAGTGTAACTAAATATCTATCAGAAAATAAAAAGACATTTTTAAAGCTTTATATTAAGCAGGGATCCAAGGGGCTTAGACACCACCTACTGGAAACAAACAAACAAACAAACAAACAAACAAAAAAAAAACACCTTCTTTGCAGCATGCTGAAGAGAGACCTTTATATAATAAATCTTCTTTCTGTAAAAAAGTAGCAGAATACATTTCCATTAATGCCTAAGCAGAGAAAAGTCCATGAAACAACATGAACAACCAAGGTGACAAGTCATCTCAGAAAGAAAGAGAAAAATCTCCAGAAAATAAACTTACAGACATAGAAACATGGAAGTAAAATGACAGAGAATTCAGGATGGTACTTCTGAAAAAACTCAGTGAGTTCTGAAACAAGTCATATTAACAATTTCAGGAAATGAAAAAAACAACTAGATGAACAGAGCAAGGAGACTGAAACTCTCGAAAAGAACAGAATAGATCTTCTGGAAATAAACACACACACACACACACACACACACTGCAAGAGTTGAAAAATGAAATAGTAAGCAAGGGAAATAGAGTAGACCAAATGGACGAAAGGATCAGTGATATCTAAGACAGAAATATAGAAATAAATCAGAAGGAAGAAGAAAGAAATGAAAGAATGAAAAATAATGAAAGAGAAATTCAACAACTAGCTGATACTATCAGGAGAGGAAACATAAGAATAATGGGCTTTGTCGAAGGCAAGAAAAAGAAGCAGGGACTAGAACAATTTCAGACAAACAGTTGATGAGAATTCCCCAAATCTAAGGAATAAGCTGGAGCTTGGAATTCAAGAAGTCAACAGAACACCCAATTATCTCAACCCAAAAAGGCCTTCACCAAGACACATTGTATTAAAATTATCAAAAATCAACAACAAAGACAGAATTCTCAGGGCAGCCAGGGAAGATAAAACAGTAACTTATAAAAGTAAACTCATTAGATTATCCTCAGACTTCTCAACGCAAACCTTACAAGACAGAAAGGAATGGAATCAAATATCTAAGCTGTTAAGTGAAAGGAACTACCAGCCTAGAATAATATATCCAGCCAAGCTCTCCTTTAGATATGAAGAAGAAATTAAGACTTTCCCAGACATACAAAAATTGAAGGAATTCTCCACTATGAGGCTTGCACTACAGGAAATACTGAAAGGGGTCAGTTCACTTAAAACAAAATGACAAAAAAAAAACAAAAAACAAAAAACAAAGAAAACAAAACCATAATTAGGAGTAAAGTGACTATCAGGCAAATAGAAACAGAGGAGTGCAACCCTTACTAAAAACAGGGCATTATAAGCTTAAATAATAAGAAGAGAATTGTTATAACAAGATAGTACTGAATGTTCAGCATACATAGAGACAAATTGAGATAACAATGACTGAAAAGGGGAGGATTCAAAGATCCAGATACATAAAGAAGAATAGAGATAAGACACACGCAGAAGAGATCAAGATACATAGAAACGAATGACAATGATAGTACAACATATCAAAACTTTTGGGGCACTGCAAAGTGGTCATAAGAGGAAAGTTTCATATCCTTACAAGCCTATCTCCAAAAACAGGAATGAGCCCAAATAAACAATCTAATGCTTCATCTTAAAAAAAAAAAAAAAACTAGAAAAGGAAGAATAAATGAAGCCAAAAATCAGCAGAAGGAAAGAAATAATCAAAAGTAGAGTTGAAATAAATGAAATTGGAAACAAAAAACAATAGAAAAAATAAATGCAACAAAGACCTGGTTCTTTGAGAGTGTTAATAAAATGGACAAACCTCTGGCTAGACTTACTAAAGAAAAAAGAGAAAAGACCAAATAAACAAAACCAGGGACGAAAGAGGAAATTACAGTTGATATCGCAGAAATACGAAGGATCGTACAAGAATACTATGAAAAAGTATATAACACCAAATTCAAGAACCTAGAAAAAATGGATCAGTACTTAGAAAAACGCAACCTTCTTAGACTGAATTAAGAAGAAATGGCAAATTTAAATAAACCAATTAGCAATATGGAAATTGAAACAATCATCAAAAATCTACCAAAAAGTAAAAGTCCAAAACCAGATAGCTTCACCAGCGAATTTTACCAAACATTCAAAGAAGATTTAATACCTATTCTCCTCAAACTCTTCCAAAAAATTGAAGAGGCAATATTTCACAACTATTTTATAAGGCCAATGTTACTCTGATACCAAAACCTGGTAAAGGTAACACACAAAAAGAAAACTACAGACCAATTTCTCATGAAGACAGATGCAAAAAATCTTAAATAAGATACTAGCAAACTGAATACAACAATATATTAAAAAGATTATACACCATGATCAAATGGGCTTCATCCCAGGGGCATAGGGATTGTTCAACATATGCAAATAGATTAATGTGATACAACACATAAACAAATTAACAAATAAGAATCATATGATCATACCAATAGATGCAGAAAAAGCCTTTGACAAGATACAGCACTCATTTATGAACAAAACACTTGACAAAATTGGTATAGAAGAAAGTACCTTAATATAATAAAGGCCATATATGACAAACCGTCAGTCAACCTTATATTTAATGGTGAAAAACTAAAAACCTTCCCTCTAGGATCAGGAATAAGGCAAGGCTGTCCACTATTACCACTGCTATTCAATATAACATTGGAGGTCCTAGCAAGTGCAATCGGGCAAGAGAAAGATATAAAATCCATCCAAATAAGAAACTAAGAAGTCAAACAGTCACTATTTGCAGATGTCATGATCCTCTACACAGAAAACTATAAAGACTCCACAAGAACACTACTAGAAATAATAAGCAAATACAATAAAGTTTCTGGATACAAATCAATGTTCAAAAATCCATAGCATTCCTGTACTCTAATAATGAAGTGTCAGAAAAAGAAGTGGAAAAAATAATTCTTTTTGCAATTGCAACAAAAAGAATAAAACACTTAGGAATAAATCTAATGAAACACATGAAGAATCTATATCACGAAAACTATAAGAAATTGAAGAAGATACAAAGAAATAGAAAGATATTCTGTATTCTTAGATTTGAAGAATCAATATAGTTAAAATAACCTTATTACCTAAAGCATTATACAGATTTAATGCAATCCCCATCAAAATCCCATTGGCATTTTTTAAAGAAATAGAACAAAAACTCATCAGATTTGTATGGAAGCACAAAAGACTCCAAATTGCCAAAGCTATCCTGAGAGAAAAGAATGAGACTGGAGGCATCACTCTGCCTGACTTCAAATTATACTACAAAGCGACAGTATGTCATCAAAATGGCATGGTATTGGCAGCAAAACAGACACATGGACCACTAGAACAGAATCCAGAGTCCAGAAGTAAACCCATATTTATATGAGGAAATAATTTTCAACTAAAAAGCCAAAAATATACAGTGGAGAAAGGGAAGCCTCTTCAATAAATGGTACTGGGATGACTGGAAAGTCACGTGCAAAAGAATGAAACTAGATTGTTGTCTATTACCACACACCAAAATTAAATCAAAATGGATTAAGGACCTGAATATAAAACCTGAAACAATAAAATGCATAGAAAAAAATATAGGAACTAAACTCAAGGGCCTTGGACTTGAAGAGAATCTTATGAATTGACCTCAAAAACAAGGGAAGTAAAAATAAATGAATGGGACTACATAAAACTAAAAAGCTTCTGCTCAGCAAAAGAAACCATCAACAAGGTAAAGAGACAACCACCAGAATGGGAGAATGTATTTGCAAGCAACACGTCCAATAAGGGCCTAATATCCAAAATATACAAAGAACTCATATGACTCTATAACAACAACAACAAAAAAGTAAATGATTCAATTGAAAAATGCGCAGAGGACCTGAACAGACACTTCTCCCTAGAGGACATACAAATGGCCAACAAACATATGAAAAGATGCTTAACATTGATGGATACTAGGGAAATGCAAATCAAAACCATGATGAGATACCATCTCACACCTGTTAGAATGGCTATAATCAACAGGACAAGTAATAACAAATGTTGGAGAGGATGCAGAGAAAAAGGAACCTTTATACACTGCTGGTGAGACTGCAAATTGGTACAGCCACCATGGAAAACAGTATGGAGGTTCCTCAAAAAGCTAAGAATTGTTCTACCATATGATCCAGCAATCTTTCTACTGGGTATTTACTCCAAAGACTTGAAAACTCATATTCGAAAAGATATTTACACACTGATGTTCATAGCAGCATTATTCACAGTGGCGAGGACATGGAAGCAACTGAAGTGTCCTACGATAGATGATTAGCTAAAGAAGCTGTGGTACATATATAAAATGGAATATTACCCGTCATAAGAAGAGATGAAATATTGCCATTTGCGACAACATGGATGGACCTCAAGATAATCATGCTAAGCAAAATAAGCCAGACAGAAAAGGTTGAAATTTACATGATATCACTTATATGTGGGATATAAACCCAAAAGCAACCAATGAACAGTGCAAACAAACAGAGACTCATGAAAATGGACTATAGATTAGTGGTTACCAGTGGGTAGGACTGAGGGAGGATGAGGTAAGTAGATGGATAAAGGGGGTCAAATATAGGGAGTAGGAGGAGGGTCAAGTGGGTAAAGGGGATCAAATATATGATAGCTGAAGGAAACTGGACTTTGGGTGATAAACACACAATAGAATATATAGATGTCAAATGATAACGTACACCTGAAAATAATATAATTGTATTAACCAATGTTACCCCAATAACCTTAATTAAAAAAAGAGAAAGTCATTGATATGGAACAAAGACACTACTATTAATTTGGTAAAAAAAAAATAAGAAAGTATGTTATTATTTGGCATAATTAAGATATAGAATGTTCTTAATGTTCCGAATATATTTGGAGCTATCTATCTATTTATATCCTATATATATTTTCAGTAAATTTCTTTTCTTAAATTAAAAAAAAAATTTCAATTAGAGTTGACATTCAATATTATATTAGTTTCAGGTGAACAACATAGTGGTTAGACAGTTGTATAATTTACGAAGTGATACCTTGATTACTAGTACCCACCTGGCACTATACATAGTTATTACAATATTATTGACTATATTCCCTATGCTGTAATTTACATCCCTGTGATTATTTTGTAACTACAATTTGTACTCCTTAATCCACACATCTATGATTTCTTCAAATTGAGCATCCACAGAAAAAAGATAGTGAAAAAAAACTTTCTAGCATAAAGCAAACAATACCATCCTAACATAATGGAATGATGGACAAGGTAGCTGAGGATTCAAAGCCAAGGGAACAGAAGACCAAGAGGAGCACAACACGCAAAGATGCAGAGTTGTTCTGATTAAGTCCAAGTACTACATCACTATATGTTTCCCAAACTAGAGGATGCACAGGCCTAGTTCTGTGCATCCTCTATGCAGGGAGGTTGCAAAACAGAGTATGCAATGTTACATCTTTCTGAAGCACCAAGTTTATTACAAGATTTGGAAGAACCAAATATTTTAATAAGAACCGTCCTCTCCTCCACAAACAGAGAAGAAAAGAAGAGCAGGAAAAGGGAGAAGCACCTCAGGAAAAATAGTCCAGTCTCTGAAGTTTTTTTTTCGAGTAGGGGCTGAGGGGTTGACCTGAAGAGAAGGTGGTCTCTCCTCTGTTCCCCCAGGGGCTCCAGGCCAATCTCCAAGCTCATTGGGTGTTTTGAGCATGGAAGGCCATGGTGATGCCAGGCATCCTCCTGATGTGAATCTCGTGCAGAGAATGCTGTGACAGTGTGCACACCTCTGTTGTCCCTGAGACCATATCCTCTTGTCCATAGGTCCTTACATGTACTCACAGTGTGTACTTCTTGCACTGCTGCCACCTGCAGTGGTTTGCATCCAGCCCAGGGCAGATGTCCCCCAGCATGGATCCAGGCTCCCTGAAGCTCAACATCACTGAGTTCAGCATTTAACATGCAGGAAGCCCGGCTCGACCTCTGGGAGTCTAGTTGTAGCACTGCATTGGCTGTCCAATTTAAAGGGGCATCACCTTTCTTTTCTTTTTTTCTTTCTCTCTTTTTTTTTTTTTTTGTGAAGCCCCTTCATAGATGGCTTAAGGTAGAATTTTTCAGAGAGTGCTAGTCCCTTCTAACCATCTCCCCAGCAGTCTTGGCTGGTTTGCTCTGGGGTGCCACTGCTGCTGATGCCCTAGATGCTGTCAGTGGATGGGGAGTCCCCAGGGCCACAATGGGAGCTAGGCTAGTGGATGCAGTCCTTGACTTTGGGCTGAGTGGGGAGTGACAGTCCTTGACTCCAGGCTGGCTGGGAGATCTGCAGGCTCTTTGCTTTTCTGCCAACTCCTGGTCCTCAGGCTGGTGGGTCCTGAAGCTCTCTGCCTAAACCAAATGAGTAGGGCAGGGGCTACAGCTGTCAATGTCCAGGGGACAGAAGGGTCTCCCCAGAATGGTGCGGCATCCTACCTTTGGTTTCTTTGTACTTAGGATGAGATATGTGGACATAGTATGGTTGTAATTTTTGTTTTTTAAAGCATCCTGGATTTGGTTCATCATTTATGGTCTGTCACCCAGGTGTCCATGTCAGTACCTGGCACCTTCCTGTAAAGCCAGAGTTCCTCCTTGTGGAGCATGTTGAGCCAGGGGTCCTGCATTACCTAGTCTAAACTTCCCCTGTCCTTGGGGTTAACAATAATTAATTTGTTTAGAAAGTCTTCTAACTCAAAAAACAGATTAAAGGATATAAGGAACTTCCTGCTACTCTTGCCCTTAAAAGGGAAGGTCTCTGTCACCATCTTGTAGTGCATCACTCCCAGGCTCCAAATGTCCACTGGAGCGCTGTCATACTTTTGGCCCAGGAAGATTTCTGGGGCAGAATAAGTGGGGCTGCCACAGAACGTGCTCAACTTGGTCCCACTGAATTGAGCACTGAGATCAAAGTCCACGATTATGGCGTTCATTTCAGAGTCAATGAGAACATTCTGTGGCTTCAGGTTCCTATGGATGATGCCCCTCTTGTGGCAGTATTGGACAGCAGGTATGAGCTGCCAGAAAATACCTCATGCCTTGTCCTCTGTCATACAGTCGTGTTACCGCGGTGATTCAACATGTCCCCTCTGAAGTGCTCCATGACCAGGAACAACGTGTCCCTGGTATTATTGACTTTGAACAGTTGGATAATGTTGGGATGATGTAAGGTCTTCATGGAGTTTACTTCCCACTGTGGAAGTCCTTGGAGGCAGGAAGAGTCCTACTGACTGATGACTTTGACAAACACCTCTGTCACCATCAAAACGTGTAGGCCTAACCTCACTTTGGTGAAGCTGCCTTCACCAGTGTTGTCCAGGAGCCCATAATGGTCAATATGGGGCTCCTGGCCAGCCAAGATGGCTGCAAGATCATATGTGACATGGTGACCGGCTAATTGCACTGATAATATTAACAATGCTAACCATGCTTACCAATTGCTAAAAAACAATACTAACTATACTATGTTAATGATGCTAACTAAAAACACTCACTAAAAAAAAAGCTAAAGAAAAATGAGAAAGACAAACAAAATAATGAAAAAATTTTAAAAATGAAAAAACAAAAAATTGAAAAAATTAAAAGAGAAAGAAAAAATGAGAAAAATACAAAAAGAAGAAAGAAAAATGGGAAAAGAGAGCAAAAGAAAATAAGGAAAAGGAAAATAATACAAAAAATAAGAAAAAAAAACAAGTGTAAAGGGAAAAAATTAAAAAAAAAAGAGAGAGAGAAAACAAGCTAGAAGTCCAAGTTTGACAGGCTACCACAAATCAGCCTACTGGGCTATAAGTACAAAAAGCTCAGCCCAGCCAAGGCCTTTTGTAGGATTGTTTTGTAATTCTATTACAATAGTCTTCATGAGACCAGAGCAAGATATGGACTAATAATGGCTAAGGATAAAACCACAGTGGTTTTCTCACTTTTTGGTCTCAAGACCTCTTCACTCAAAAAAAAAAAAAAAAAGTATTGGGGGGATGGACTGAAAAGCTTTTTGTTCATGTGGGATATTAAAGATAATGACACCAGCATAACGGGAAGTTGGCAAAGCCAAGAGGTCAGCAGAGATGTGTGTGTGTGTGTGTGTGTGTGTGTGTGTGTGTGTGTGTGTGCCTGCATGTGTACATGCAAGTGTGTGTAAGAGGTGGAGAGCTGGGAATGCTGTGCTTTCAAACCTTGGTTTAAAAACCAGTAACCACCACTACAGTGTTGGAATCATGGGGAAAGATAAACTCTATTTCCGTTGGTGTGCTGAGGTAATGAGGGGATGTGACAGCGACCTGTGGCTGTTGGTAGACATCTTGCTTTCCTAAAGGGAACGATCACCTGCGAATGACACCAGCATAGAGGGAGTTTTGCCAAGCCCAGAGGTCAGCAGAGATGATTCCTGCTGACATCATCAGGCACCTGGTTGTTCCAATAAAGTCCAAGTACATCAATACATAGAGTATCCAACACTACATCTTTCTGAAGCACCAAGTTTATTACAAGATTTGGAAGAACCAAGTATTTTAATAAGAACCATCCCCTCCTCCACAAACAGAGAAGAAAAGAAGAGCAAGGGAAGGGAGAAGTAGTACAGTCTCTGAAGTTTTCCCAGAATGGGGGCTGAGGGGTGGACCTGCAGCTAGGGTGGCCTCTCCTCAGTTCCCCAGGGGCTCCAGGCCGTCCTCCAGGCTCATCAGGTGTTTTGGACATGATGCTTCTGAAGGCCTTGGTGATGCCAGGCACCTTCTGACATGAATCTCGTGTAGAGAATGCCATGACAGTGCACACACCTTCATCGTCTCTGAGACCACGTCCTCTTGCCCACAGATCCTTACACACACGCACAGTGTGTGCTTGAATTGCTGCCACCTGTAGCGGTTTGCATCTAGCCTTGGGCCTATCTCCCCTATATGGCTGGGCTCTCTGGAGTCAGCATCTTTGAGCTCAATATTTAAAATGCAGGAAGCCAGGCTTGACTTCCCCTGGTGTCTTTGATGGGAGCCTTGCCTTGGCTATCCACAGTTTAAAGGGGCCACACCCTGTTGCATTTTCCAGGCTACTTCATTCATGGCCTAAGGCAGAGCTTCCTCAGTATAAACTCCAATCACCTCCTAGCCACCTCCTGCCAGCCTAGCTAGTTCTGTCTGGGGCTCCATTGTTGCTGTTGCTGCTGGGGCTCCTGGGACTGATGCTATGGGTATAGGGGGAGTCCCCAGGGCCACACCAGGGGTTTGGGGTAGGGGTGGCTGGGAGACCCACAGGCTCTTTGGCTTTCTGCCCTGACTCTTGCTCTTCCAGGCAGAACCTGAAGTTCTCCTGCTCAACTTCCTGAGCTGAGGAGGGACTATGGTTGTTGAGGCCAAGGGAATGGAAACCGAAGGGCCTCCCCAGGAAGGTGCGGTACTTCATTGCTGTTTGTGGGTGCTCAGCATGAAGTACATGGCCATTCCACTGTTATATTTCTTGGTCCGCACTGAGTTCTGTATCTGGTCCCACTCAAACTCCAGATCCATAATTTTCCTCATCACCCAGGGGTCCATGTCCTTATGAACTCCTCAGGAGTTCCTCCTCCTGACTCTCATTCAGCCGCAGGTCATGTGTGACTTTGGTCAACTTCCCTTTTCCCTGGGCTCAGGCTCATCAGTTTCTTCAGGAGGCTTTGGCTTCCAAAAGGAGATGGACCATGGCAGCCGGTATTGCCCACTTAGGACATGCTGCTGCTGCTTCCAAAAGTCCATTCTCTCCAAGGGCAGGGTCCCAATGACGATGTGGCACAGCACCACTCCCAGGCTCCACGCATTCATGGCGGGTCCTCCACAGTCTGTGCCTAGGAAGAGCTCTGGGCCAGCAAAAGGGAGGCTGCCACACACAGCACTCAGCTTGCTGCCACCGAACTGGGTGCTCAATCCAAAGTCCACAATTTTGACCTTCCTCTGTGCATCGAAGAGCATGTTCTCTGGTTTCAGGTCCCTGTATATGATGCCCTTCAGGTGGCAGCACTGCACTGAGGATACCAGCTGTTGCAAAGTGCCACAGAACTCATCCTAAGTCAAGCAGCCATCATCCTCCAGGTAACCAAACATGTCTCCTTCACTCAGGTGCTCCATGACAAGGAATAGTGACTCGCTGATGTCAGTCACCTCAAATAGCTTGACAATGTTCAGGTGACAATAGGCCTTCATGCGGTCGGTCAGCTTCCTACTGCCGAAGTCTCTGGAGGAGCCCTGCTGATTGATGACTTTGACAGCCACCTCTGTAAAATGGTCCTCTGTCATCTGGTCAGAATGTGCCAGCCCACCCTCACCTTGGTAAAGGTTCCCTTGTCAATGGTGTCCAGAAACTCATAACAGTCAATACGGGGCTCCTGGCCAACAGAGATGGCTGCAAGTTCATTTGACATGGTGACAGGCTAACTACACTAACTGACAATACTAACTAACAGTGCTCACTAGGCTTGCTAATTATACTAACAAACAATGCTAAGTATCCTAAGCAATACTAACAATTTAGTGAGCTATGCTTACTAACTATGCTAATAAATGCTAATAACTATACTAACTATGCTAACCTGCTATACTAACTATACCAACAACACTAACTCTACTAATGGTATTAACAATGCTAACTAAAAATGCTAAATTGTTTTTTAAATGAAAAAAAACAACAAAATAATAAAAAAATAAAGACTTTATACAATATCTTTGCATTCTAATATCTTGAACAATACTGGAACTTCAATAAGCCATTTTACTTTATGTAAAACCTACCAAGATTTTAAATACTTGCTATATTTCGAACATAAAAAATAACATAATTAATAATGAATATGAATTTTTCTCTTTCCAATATATATTTTTTATTTCCTAGCTATGATTCAGGCATCCATTTCATTTTGTCTGGCATGAAAACTTGATATATTAAATATATTGAGGGCCAAGTCTCATCAAATGAAGAGATCTTGATCTTGCCTTCCACTGTGTGATGGTTTCTCCCAGAAAACTCATCCCTAAAGAGATTTTCTGGCTTAAATTCAGCAACATAAATTCTTCATAAAGAAAGATAGCCTGACCTCTCTTTTATCTGGGTTGTGCTCTGAATACCATCCCTTGCTTAAAGGCAAACGTGGACAATTCACTGAATTTGGGGTTTAAGTTAGAGGAGAAAATGATTTGAAGCAAGATTAAGAGTAAATCTGCCTTATTTCTTTACTTGAAAGAACACTTTAAATCTTCTCGGATAACAATATCTTTTTTAAAATTATAAATGTTCATAGTATGCTTCTAGCTAACATTGACCACTTGAAGGATATGTTCTTCTCTCAGAGAGTTTAGTGTTCATAACTAACTGAATAATATTTTAATATTTTCTTTGTACATTTTTTGCTAAGATTTAAATGGTTTAAGTTTGATGCTGCCCACAGAGAGTAAATTCAAAACAAACTTCACTTGCTAAGCTTTGGGTTACCGAATGGTTAGGTCTAGTTACTCTATGGAGATACATAGTTAAAGATAATCTCAAACTGGAAGGAACTAGGGAGAACTTTTAATAAAACCTAATTAATTGAAAAAATATGATGCAGAAACATTACATAACTTTTTTAGAGTCAAAAGAATAGTTGCAAATTCATGATTAGAATCCATAACTAACTTTGAATCTAGAGTTTGCCTATACTATGCTGCCTTTCAAGGCCTAAAATGTTATAAAAGAAATGAAGATTACTAATACAATTTTTATAATTCTGAATTAAAAATATAAGTGACTGTACATTTCTGAAGGTATTTGTGGCAGGCCAAGCACTGCACCTTTGTTTGTGCATTATCTCACATAGTCCTTATGGTAGAAGTTATTTGTGCTCCTATGTTTGGTTAATTTTCCTTCTAGGCCCACAGAGTTTATGTGTCCCAGGCCCTTTGCAGTTAGAAACAAATGGCCAATTTGACTAATTCTATCCAATAAGCTGGAAACAGAAATAACTTGTGCCATGTTAGGCTGGAACACCCCCAAAATAAATTTCTATACATGTATTTTAAATGGTGAACCTGAAAGATGACAGAACCCTCATTTACCCCCATATGCTTGCCAAACAGTGTGAAGCATGTAGCATAAATAAAAGATATACTGCTGTTAAATCTAATCACTAAAATTTAAATGTTATTCTTTACCACATCGAAATCTTGCCTAGTATTTGTAATGTGTTTTTCTCCCCTCTCAGGAGGTGCATGTTTTATTCCTTTTTTATTTGTAAACTGGAGGCAAAGAGGTGCTACAACAAGCCCAATGTAATACAGCAATTAGAATCAGGACTAATCAACACCTAGAAATAGGTATTTACTGAGAGAAAGGACAAGATGGAGTAAGGAGCTGACCTCTTCAGTTCAATAAGAGAGCAGCCAGGGCACAGAGCTAGTGAGAGGACAGGTGACATAAGGGTGAGATATCTGAGGTTGAGAAGTGGGAAGTGGAGTTCTGAATGATGACCCTACTCAGAGCATGGTCCTTAATTAAGGGAACCAGGTCCCTAAAGTGAGTCTCAGTCATTTAGAAAGGGACTATTGGTCACCCTCTGTGTTCCAGGCACTGTCTTAGTCACAGGGGAGTGCTGTGCAGAGAGATCCACAGGGGCCACATGATAGAGGAGGTGGAGAAACTGAGCTGGTGTAAAATCACCTGGTTTGGAGTCAGGCTGTGGGTGAGGAAATGAAGGGACCAGGAACAGTATTTTGTCGCAATACAGAGAAATGAAATGACAATAATAACTGACAACAGTTATGCTTCTAGTATGTGCCAGTCTCTGTGCAAATCACCCTAGTGGTTTAGTTACCATTTATTATTCAAATTTTAGATGTGGGGAACTTAGACTGAGAGGTTCTAAGATTTGTTCTAGGTCACACAGCTGACCCGGGAGGCCAGGAATTCAGGCGCTGGCATCTTGTGACTCCAGGTCTCATTCCAAAACACTAGATACCTGTATCATTAGGTAGGTCAGTATGTAGGTAGGCATAGGTAAATAGATACATACACACTGTCTCCCAACAAAAAGAGAATATAGGTTGTGGAAAAGTGGCCTGGGACATGAGTAGGATTCCTGCAGAGAGAATTGCACAGTTCAGGTAGGTGATTTCTCTACTCCAAAGTGGCCCAGCTGGGCTGCTGCCTTCTTTTCTACAGATGGTGTTGCTTGTTGGTTGTCCTTGACTTCAGGTGTCTCAAACTTCAGAGCTGTTTTTCAAACTCAGACTACTAATATTTATTTGAAATTCAAATTTTGTGGGGCCGCCTCTCTATTTTCATTTGCTAAGTCTGGCCACCTAATGCAGGGAAGAAGATCCATCCTTACTGAGGTCATTAATTTCTAATGCAGAACTCTAGAGTCCTGCTGATATGTTATCAGGTCTCTGAAGGCTGATATCTCTGAGAGTGCAGCACGAGATTTGTTTTTAGAGTTCTGGTTGGTTTGTCGAACTCCCTTTCCCCCTTGCTTTGGATGATATGAGGACTGTGTATGTGTGTGTGTCTCTGTGTGTATTACTGCCCAATCTGAGCTAGATTGTGTTTTCCTCATTTTATAGGAAAAGAAACTGAAGCTCAAGGAGTTCATGAGAATTCCAAATGCTCAAGGGATAAAACATTAGTACCAAAGGAAATAGACACAATGTCGAAAAACAAAAAAATGCAGGTATATAAAAACTTAAGCTATTATTTGTTAAGTAAACTTCAATTTTAGTTACTATCCCTTATCTTGCTCAACACAGCTTAATGTAGCTAAACCCCAGTAAAATTCGTTACCTCAGTATTTTCCTTAAATGCATCCAACTGAGAATTTCCACCAACCCCTTTCTTCTCTCCTTTCAAGTATGTATCCAAGATCTGAGGAGCTGTCACAGCATTAAAATAACATTGTGGGGAAGATGAAGTTCTTGCCATCATACTATAGTGTAGCATCTACCAAGTCAGCATGTGAAAACTACCAAGTACATTGTCCTTAGAGCCCTGGGCATTCCCACCATCTGTGCTAGTCTTTCTTACAATGTCCCTGCTGTGTTTCTCTCTGGTATTCTTTCATCTGGACTACAAGACTATTTAAGAATCTAAGAGCTTGTTCAGCTTCTATGCTTTTTCAGCTTCTATACCTTCTTAAGGAATGGGAATATTATATTTCTGTTTTTCTCACTGCCGATGGAGACTCATTGAAGTTCTTTCTTACCTTTTCCATCAGTAGAAGCTCATGCAGAAAGTCATCAGTCTACCAACACAATACTTTGGTAATGCCAAGATCATCTACAATGCTGACAATGTTAAAATTTCAAGATGAAAAATAGGATATAAATGTTGTCGATGCTCAGAACTTCAAAATTTTCTTTAAGTTTATTATGTGGAGCAGCAGGGATCCGGTGACTTGCATGAGCTTAGGGTAACTTCTCAGACCGCTTTCCAGGCTCTAAATCTCTTGCATCTTTACCAACTGTCTTTTGCACTCCAGTCTTTGAAATATTATACAAGTCTAGGGAAGGAAAGCTGGCTTGAATATACTTAATGCTATTTTCCAAATCATAGTTTGTGGGATAATTTTAGACTTTGGTTCTCAAAATCAAGACTTTGTAAAGTAAAAAAAAAAAATCTCTGCAGAGATTTATGAAGGTTGATTATAAAACTTAAAAGCTAATAACCAACTCAAATGTATAGTTTGATAATGTTACCAAACAAAAGATAATGAAATATAATATTTCATTCTTAGAAATGTGATGTCCAGAAAGAGATATTTATGGTTTCCTTTTTTCTGTTTGAGTCACACTGTACACAGAGAATTTTACAGTATTTATCAAAGGGAATGACCCTTTAAGAAGATTGTTAAAAACATTAGAGATTATTCAAGGACTGACTTGAATGATAAAGATTCTGGAAATTATAACCTCTAAATAATGAAAGCCCACATATGTATTTCTTAGAAAATAAACTTATGCAATAACAGTTTAAAAAATGAGAAATTTAATCAATGATATCTCATTTTTAGTTATTTTTCATTTGCACTTTGCATGTATCAGTAGTTCATTTATTTTTATTTTATTGCAAAAAAATCTCCCAGATTTCTTTCATGTTGAAAGGCATTTAACTTGTATTTAGCTTTAGACAATTATGACTAAATATTATAAGTGTTCTCCTGTAACTCATCTTGTAGACACATGTTAACTTTTCACTTCGGTAAATATCATGGATAGGAATTTCTAAGACAGGTCAAGTTTCTGCTTACATTTACAAAAAAAAAAAAAAAAATGTTAAAACTTTTTCCAAAACAGTAATAGAATTTTACATATCCCAACAATGATATATGAGAGCCCCACAATATTGAATTTATCAGTTTTTAAAAAACATTTTACCTATTTTGGTGAGTGCGAAGTGGAATCTTATGATAGTTAATTTGCATTTCTTTGATAACACATGAAGAAAATTTATATGTGCTTATTAACTGTTTGTAGACCTTTTGTAAAGTGTTTGTATAATTTCTTGTTCACTTTTATTAGATTTATATTATAATATTGATTTCTGTGAATTCTTTATCTATTCCAAGAACAATTATTTTTTCCAATATAATTTTCCAATACACACATAAAATTTATATGACATATTTTCTTTCCATTTCTCTATATATTATGATACATGTAACATATATATAAAAGAGAGAAACAGAGAGAGAGAGAGAGAGAGAGAGAGAGAGAGAGAGACTTAAAACACATAATACATATTCTTACCCTGTGACTTTTCTCATTTTTTGAATGGTTTTTTTATGAGTAAAAGTTTGATAAAATACAATTTGTTAATTTTCTTTTGAGAGCTAGTGATTTTTTTGGCCTAAGAAATTTTTGATTAACAGTATGAAGGCTTCCTTCTGCTTCTTTTTAGAAACCTTACCTTAAAAAATTATACGTTCATGTCTGTAATTGATTTCAAATTAATTTTACATATGGTATGAGATGTGACTGAAGGTTTTTATCCTTTTTCCATATAGACATCAATTGTTCTGTCTCAATTTGTGGAAATTTTCTTTTCCTCATTAACAATTTTTGCAGTTTCGTCGAAAATAAGTTGATTATGTAAATATGTGACGTGTGTGCATGTGTGTATATGTGTATATATGTGTGTGTGTGTGTATATATATGTATATATACACACACACACACATATAACTTTCTAATATGGTCCAATGATTAATTGGGAATTATTATGACAATACTGCACTGTCTTGATTTCTACAAATTTATGTGAAGTCTTTGAAATCCAATAGTATGACTTTTTAAAATCAATATTTTGTTATCTATTCTGGGTCTTTCACATTTCTGTTGTCAATTTCTTATAAAAATTGCTGGAATTTTACAGAACAAATTGGAGAGAATTGACAGCAAGTTGGGGAGAATGTATATGTTGTTTTCCCTCTAATTAATATATTTCTCTATTTTTAAAGTCTTCTATAAGTTTTTTGTGAAGACATATCATAAATCTTTCACAAATTTATTCTTAATTATTTTGTGGTTTTGTTGCTACTATAATTTTTCCCAATATTTTATTTTCCATTTTTTTGATGCTAACAACAGATATAAATATAATTTCTCTTTGTTTTTCAGGAATAATTTTTAAATGCACTTATTACATCTAAGAATTCTTTTAATCAGAATCCTTAAGATTTTCTACATATACAACTGCATCATCTGTAAAAAAAAAGGAAAATTTACTTCTTTGCAATTGTTACGCTTTTTTCTTTTAATTTTCTCTTGCGTTATAATTATTAGGATCTCTGCTACAATCTTACCTTGAAGAGAATGGTAAACTTTGCTTTAAGCTCAGTGCGTGTGGGGTGGGAGGGCGGTAAGTGTTTAATATTTCACAATTAAGTAAAATGTAAAATATGAGCTGTGGATTATTTATAGATGCCCCTTGTACAGATTGAGAAAGTGCCTCCAATATCACCTAAATTTTTAGATTTTTTTCGTGGTAGTTACAGTTTGTCAAATTGTTTTAGCATTTTTTGAGAGGTTTACATATTTTTCTCTTTATTTTATCATTGTGTTGAGGCACATTGATTGCTATTTCAGCATTAAACAAATCTTGAATTTCTGAGATAAATTCATCTTGACTATCTCACTGAATGCTTATAATTATTGTGAAATAATTATAATTATCATCATTTTGCAGGTAAATGAAATGGAAACATCGTGATATTAACTAACTTGCCCAATATCAAACACTTAGTGGAAAATTAAAAGAAGCTACATTTAGAACTGGCTATTTAAATTTTATGATGAAGATAATGAAAATATTCTACTTGTATTAAAGGAACATTCAGGTGACATAGAAAAGACTAAAATATGAGAAAGAAAACAAAACTATTGGGAATCTACTATACAATCCACTGTAATAGTCTGTTCTAAGAAAGCAAACTTAAAGATGAAAAAGCAGAGACTTAGAGAGGCAACTTTTTTTATAACAATTTAAATTCCAGATGTCCTGACTAAGAAGGCATGACGGGCTGTTAACCAGTAGCTTTCTCTTAATTGTGTAATTTCACATAATTTGCATAATCTTGGCTTGAGTTTATGGTAGTCATGTAAACATTTAGACTTACACAAGGAATAAATTGATTAATGCTATAAATCAATCAATGGGCTTACTCTCAGAAAATACAACTCAGGGCTCTAATTCTGTGTCTACTCTGTTAAATGAGGTGTGCAAGCTTTTTAAAATTACTCCTTTGCAGAAAACTCCCTATCAGCTAGAAACAGATTGGCTGATGGATATTTTAATTAAACACCCAAACAGATGCTAAGAAAATTCATCATCAGTGAACCACAACATTGAAATAAATTGATGTTTTTTGTCTATCTTACCTATTTAGATGTTAGTCAATGATCAACAGACTTGTCCTCTTTGAAATGTGCCATGAAGTATCCAGTTAGAGCACACCAGCAAGCACAAACTAGCCTAACATGTATTTATTGATGTTAGATATAAAGATCAAATAATATCAAGCTGAGCAACAGTCCAGTTCTCAATAGAAAAGAGATGTAAATTTAAATTAATCTTAACATGTAGAAGAAGCATTCTCATCTTGGGTACAATATTTACTATCATTTTGGATTTAAGCCAATAGATTTGTCTTTCTCATCTTCAGTTTCCTGATTCTTAAAGGGCTGTACTTATAAGCCAGTGGGTATTTTGTGAGAATAAAAAAGGAATAGAATTTAGCTGAAATAACTTTAATTCACATAAAGTAATATATAAAAAAGATACATTCCCATTTCTATTGTTATTTTAAGTTATAATGCCTCCAAATTTAGTGATAGTATTCATGCCATTTTGACTCCTAAAAATGAAATCTCTGATGAATGTTTACTAAACAGAATCACCATTTTAATCTTTCTTAAGTATCTGATATGAACATGATAATTAATGTTTCACGGACAGTGATGTTTTAATGGATCACCTACCTCAGTATATAGCTTTTGTACTTTGATTCTCCTACAATATTATTTGAAATTGTGCAAATTATGCCAAACACAGTGGATTCCCCACCATGGGAATTAACAAGAATACAAACCCAAACACAAACAAATCCACCCATTTATTTTACTTAGTTTACTTGTGAGCTAAAGACAAATTACAAAGTTAATTTGTATCAACTTATAGATAAGTATATGTTTCTACATACATACATGAATATGCATACATAAAAAAGAAAAAAAGAAAAGTTATAGAAATTAAAGTATAAAACATAATGTACCAATGATTAGAAAATCGATGTTTTACTCCCAGTTATCAGGTAGTTTGTTTATTTATCTATCTATCTATCTATCTCTCTATTCAACAATGAAACTATGATTATATTTATTGTATATGAGTCACATACAAGTTTCTGGGGATCCATTGGTAGCAGCATCATATACTCTCTGGTGTTAAGGAGCATGTATTCTGTAGCAAGAGAGAAAATAGGAATATATATAAGGCAAGCCTTCTTCTTTCTTGTTTCCTTTTCCCCTTTGCCTGGGCCAGGTTTCTGACTGTCAAGGATTTAGCTGTGGTGGTGCCAGAGTTGAGGATTTGTCCATTGTGGGGCTAAGATTAAAGATTTGGCCCAGGCAACTGGAATGATTGGAATATTTGGGCCTGACAAAGTCTGGTGTGATTGGGTCCAGAGTCCAGGATTTTCCTGGACCATCACTATGTTCAGCAATGCTGAAACCCAGAAGAAAACTACTTGGCTAGAATGTTTGACAGTGCTAAGGAAAATAAGCAAACTGCGAGTTTGAGAGATTTATTACATTCAGGAAAATTGAACAAATGAGAAAATGTAGAGGGAGAAGATAATGTGAGTTATGTTTCTCATCATTGAAGAAAGGGTAACAAATATTAAAAGGGGGGTAAACTAAAATAAACTCTGTATCACTGATCGGAATTAGTGTTATCAGTGTGAACTCATGGTTATTAATATATAAATAAAGATTGTTACATAAGACAGCCATATAAAGTCAGATCTATTGCTATATCTAGATGTAGAGCTAGAGATCAATATAGATATATATGTGTGTTTCTGTGGGTGAATATATATACATACGTATGTATTCTGGCCCTGATCACTGTATTCCAGGAGCAATTAGCGCACTAACACCCACATTTTGGTTTCTAAATACAATAAAAGTAACCAGGGCAGATATCAGAGCTGACACAAGTATAGAAAAAGCCTGTAATATCAGATTGTACCAGTACTTAGAAATGTAAATCAGTGTAAAAAATATAATTTTTTTTTTGTGAAAATATTTAGCAATATAGAATTTCTAAGTTGTATTATTTATAATTACCATAAACAATACATGCTATATCATTATCTTATGTTCTTATCCAACGAATATCTACTTCTTTAGAATTAGAGTTAAATATTCTATGTTTCAGATCTGAATAATTTTTCTGAGATATAGTTTATCCCTTATTTAAGACATTAATGTATGTAAGCATTGAATTTATATAATCATCTAAATTTAAAATGATCAGCTTCTGGATTTTGGCATATAATCCTAAATTCATCCAGCTTTGCCATCTGTTTGAACAAAACACAGGCTAATACACAAAACTAAATTCAGGGGAAACAGAAATAATACAATAAAAGCAACTAAAAAAGTATAATTTTTATTAATATATTGATATGTGAATTATTGCTTTCATAAAACATGCCATGCAAAGGAGTCATGAGAGATCATAAAAACATTTTTGAAATTTATAAAATTATAATGATCTGAAATAAAAATAATATAAAACATAGGATCGAGAAGACAGAAATTTCTTAAAATATATAGTCATAAATTTTGATAGAAAATAAGAGAGAAAAAATGGAATATACAGTGGAATCTCAAGAAGAATGTACCTTAAAAAATAGATATTGAGCAGGATGTACTATATAATCAGGTTAATCTAGGAGGTGATTAAAATGGACCACTGTAAACATAACATTTATGCACTTTTCTGATATGTGCTACACTTTAGTAAAAATGTTAAATTCAAAGATTTGAAATATATTACTTATAAATTTAAGAGAAAACATTATAACAATTCAAATAAAATTTAGGAAAAGACAAGAATTCTCCTTCAGAAAACTGTGGTCCTAATATGAGACCAACTAAAGTATAGTATTACTTTGAGCAGTTGACATAGTGTAAGAGATAATCCTGCTAATCTTGTTTGGAACTTTTTTTTGATAGCAGCACAGATTGCATGACATATGATTACAGTTTCTGCTCTACTGATCCAGTCTCAATATTTGGTTCTGCGCAGAACATTTTAAAATAATCATAATGTAATGTTCAAAGTTTTCCAGTTGTTTAGAATTAACCTATAGGGAAGAACTGGCTTAAGAAATTCTAGTTATAAAATAAAGTTCATATATAATAAATGTTAAAAATGTGGAATAAATATAATGGG
Source organism: Eidolon dupreanum (assembly GCA_028627145.1). Lineage (NCBI taxonomy): Eukaryota > Metazoa > Chordata > Mammalia > Chiroptera > Pteropodidae > Eidolon > Eidolon dupreanum. The sequence continues at coordinate 54,173,749 of CM053515.1, forward strand.
CATAGATCAAATCCAAAATTTTCAAGCCTCTTTCTAGAGGTTTTCCATTTACTCTGTTTATATACTTTTAGGTTCTACGTTGTTCTCCACCTCTGATGATCTCTTCAGTGTGCCCTTATTTCATTATGTCAGACCTTGCTCCAGATCAGAAACACTCCCACCCTGGTCTTAAAAAAGTCTCCTTCTAGTTTTGTAAAATTACTGGAACCCTTCTTCTCAGTACAATGGTCCAGGAAATCCATGTGAAATAGTACTTATTATATTTTATATTGAATTAAAGAATACTGATTTTCTAAGTTTTTGTTGTTATTTTTTTAAAATTTTCTTTACATATATGGGATGTGACTGGTTATTTTATTATTTTCCATACTTATTCAGATTTTTTTAAAAAATATAATCCCCTTATGTTTGTGACCATGCAAATCTTCAATTCTTTAAAATATTTTTTTCTCTTCTCTTTCTTCTTGATTCTAACTACTCTTGGCCCACTTGATTCTTTTCTTTCCTTATCCTTCTGCACATTGCACAATCATTCCCTAAATCAATAAGCCCTTAGGTCAACATCATCTTAGGAACAAAAGCCTCAGGTCTGTTGACCACAGAAAAAGAATTTTCGTCAAACTAACACCTCTCAGCTCTACACTTATGAAGGCAGAATGACCCCACTGGCATCCCCCTGAAACTGAACAAAACTATGCCATGACTGACATCAGGACCTAATGCAATGACCAACTGCCTCCTACCCTAGCCCCAACCAATCAGTAGGTCCCACGACCCCAACTCCCTTAGCTACTAATGAGTTTTTCCCTATATAGCCTATCCCCAAGAGGCCATCATAGAGCCAGATCTTTGAGCATTAGCTCGCCTGTGTCTCTGGACTTGGCACTATTTCCTTTAATAAACTTCTACTTTCTTTGCTGTAAACTCCTGTTCATGTCTCTTCTGACTTTAATGCATGCAGGGAAAATGAACTCCTTGAGTCTGGTAACATATTCTAAAGAGAAAATGCCCTTTTAAATGTTCATTATTTTCCTCAAATGATAAAAATGATCTATTTTTGGGGGGAGGTTGATGGTAGAAATAATGTAATATATATTTATTTGCAGAAGAATTTGATCCTGTAATGTTTTACAAGCCTTTGCAATTATCATAGAATTTTCTTCTAAATACCAGACAAAAGATTTCTGAATCTATTTAAGAATATTTTCTCTAGATTCAGGCCCATAAATTCAGGCATGTTAATCTTTTTATTATTTTTGCAAAATTGCCAAAGCCTACCATGTATTTATTTAATGTGGAGAAAAATGTACAGTCAGTGTAATTAGAAATGGCATTTCAATATCGTGATTTATAAGAAATATATATTTGGTCATTCAGATGATCAAAATATATTTTTATGTATATTTGTCCTTTGTCCATAGTTCCTGTGATAAGAGCCATAAAAGTGTCTTTTTTTATGTTAATGAGATGAATTTTGGAAAGCCCTTAGGTAACCTAAGGATGAGGGACTGATTGCCAGGAGAACCAACCAACCACATGGTCAGAGGGTTGGAACTTTCTGTCCTACCACCTCCTCTTTCCCTCCAGGGAGGGAAGGAGAGAGAGGCTAGCGATGAAATTCAATTGCCAATATCCAGTAATTTAATCAATCATGACAATGTAATGAAGCCTCCATAAAACCCCAAAAGGATAGGTAGGGTTCAGAGAGCTTCTGGGAGGTGAACACAAGGAGATTTGGGGTGAATGACATGCTCCAAGAAGGACTCGAAGTTCTGAGGTTTTCCTCTTGTTAACCTAAAAAAAAAAAAAAAAAAAAAAAAAAGATAAGCAACAAGCCTTTATTTAAAACCCAAAAGAATAGCTATTTTGAAAGCACTGATTCAGACAGAAACACAACTAGTGCTCCCATTAGAGGCTGAAGGCAAAGGGTTTTTATGAGAAAGGGAAGGGAATCAAGCTGCATAAATAAAAGGAAGGAATTTCTCTAGGTGCAGGTAAGCTAACATAGCTATACTAATGTTACCACGGTGTCGGTCTAAAATTTGTTGTTGCCCCGATAATACTGCAGGGTCCTTGGTTCTTTTCACCAACACAATAAAGAATTATAGATCAGTGAGATTTAGAAAGTGTAAGATTTATTAAAGTATGTTTCAAGAAAGAAACAGGTTTGATTAAAGTACGATTAAAGAGGACCACAACAGTGTAAAATTCAGGAAGTAAACCTTATATTGTGGCTGTGATGGGGAATTACAGGGGTAATGTTAGATGATTGGCATGTGAGGTCATTTTGATTAACATTTGGCTGTTATATAACTCTCTGCCTACTTCTTATATTGCTACCCAGAATTCAGTCTGTTATAATTAGATTCATGAACTTCTGGGCATAGGCATATTACAATGATAGTATAATGAGTCTGAGGTGAAAAGAAAGTCAAAGTAGTCCTCACTGGGCATTTGTGGCTAAACCAAACCGGCTATTTTATAGCCTTATTTTTACTCCTTTGTTCCTCAGGATGCAGAGTGATTTATAACCAATCAACCGTAAAATGGGTGTTTCAGGGAAGTCTTGGGAAGGGCCTTCATTCTTTTGTTCCCTCGTGGCTCAGGTCTACCTAATTACTTAACACTAGTTCTAAACAATGCTTTTAGTTTTCAGTCCAGTAATCATAATATCTCCTTTTTTGGTTATCTTTGCAAACAGTTGTTAAAAACACAATGTTGCTTTGGGTCAGTTCAAAGGTTATTTGTCTAGTTTTAAATTTTCAGAGATGGAGGAGTAAGACACATACACAAACACAAACATGCATAATAAAATGGAATAGATGAAACTAAAAAAAATCTTTCAAAATATCATCACAGAGTCAATTAGCATAGGTCTGATCACAGAATACAGTAAATTCATGTTAACTGGAATTCGAATCCTATTGAGGACTAGTAGTGACACAAGGATACAGGTTCTACACATCTTAGAAAGAAGGATAATTATCAGAAAAGGTAGAGATCCTAACGTAAAAACTGTCAGAATTCAAGAATTTGAGCTACAAGAGTCAGGTATACAGACTCACGATCCAGGCATATAAAGACTTGAGAACAGGATTAGAATAGAAAATGAGAAATATTCCCCTAGAAAAGAGTTTGTAGAATGAGAACCATTTGACAGTAGCAAAAAGGAACAGATTAGTTAGAGTAGGAATTCAGAAAGAGTTGTCCCAAGATATGCCTCCATTGTATGCAGATTATTTTGAGTTAAAGGCAACCAAGACCTTGGGAGCTCAAGAGAAACTTCTGCCTACCTCCTTCAACTACTTATAGGAATTTAAATTAGGGGCCTTGCCCATAGTAAGAGATTATCAGACATAACCCTTTTTAACTTATGTCAAGGACAGGGGCAAACTTCTCATTACTGAACATCTGCTCTTCTGATCATCCTGCAATGATCTTCTTCCCCTCTGAAGCCTTAAGTTGATCCTTAGAATGTCATTTTCCTTTTCTGTCTTTGAACCTCTCATATAAGTAGGGGTCTCTGACTCTCTCATGTTTCCCATAAATATGTATTTAATTAAATTGTTCATTTTCTCTTGTTAATCTTTCTCATATCTATTTGATTATTAGGTCATCTGAAAGAATCTTGAGGGTAGAGGAAATGCTCTTTTTTTTAACACATTAGCATGAGCAATTTGCAAAATAACCATTAATTTAGGAGCACAATCCACAAGTTCTATCTTATTTTGTAAGTCCATTTCCAGTGATGAAGGGGAGTCAAGACAGAGAAAGATGAAGAGGGAGACAGAAAGGAAGAAGAGAAAGAAGAGGGAGAAACACAGAGAGAAAGACACAGATCAGATAGTGATATCCAAGAAATCTAATGTACCAGGAATTCTAAAAACTACTGTCATCTTCAGAGGAAAATATTAGCTAAGATGTGTGAGGATGCTCCTGTTCAATGTCTTGGTTCATGTTCTCATTTATAGATGAGCAGCATACTTATAATATAGGAGAAAATCTTAGAATCTGTTTATACCTTAGGTTATATATTGTTTCTTATGTAAATTACTTCTTCCGCCAACATGAAGAGGTAAAATAAAGTAGTCAGAGATGAGGCGGATGTAACAGACAGTTGAGTTTATTCAAAATTACTGTCCAACATATATGCACATGCACTTACCCACAAACGACACATACCTAAGTCGTGTGTGTGTGTGTATGTGTATATCCAGCATAGAAAAGTTAAAAATAGGTTGGGTTCATAATTATGAAAAAAAATTGTGTTTGTGAAAGAGTAGTAAAAATAATTAGTTAAAAAGGGTGATCAACACAATAAATACAAACCCAGTGACCTTCCTTGACACATGTAGTTACAAACATACATCAATGCCGTTTTCCCCTCTTCCTGCTATTACTACTGTGATGTTTCTATTTGTAATCCACTACTTTTTTCTTCTTCTTTATGACCCACAAGTTCATAAATTGTTCAGCTTCATATAAATAATTTTTTAAAAATGAAAAAAATCAAAATATTAAATATTTTCCATCAGAAATCCCTGCTTTCCTTTTAATTCAGTAATGTCCTTTGACAGTTTTGCTAAGACATGTTTTTAGATTGTCTATCTTTAGACAAACAAATTCTTCCTAATATTCATAATATGTCATGGATACCTTTACATTTACTAAATTCTGCCTGCAACACAGAGCAAAAAAAATGTTTTCCGATGTAAGTCTATCTATGTTTTACAGTGATTAGAATATAAAACAGTACTGAGTTCAGGAAGTCAATGTACTGTCGCAGGCGTTTAGTGCAGTCAGACTTGAACAGTGTGGCATTGATGTGGTGTAGGTGTTTGAGTGACTGACATATTCAAAAGATTTCTAAACTATCTGAAAGACAAGCTTATTTGACCTTAGATGGCGATATTCTCTTTTGAATATTTCATTAGCTATTCTGATCCAATTTTTAACAAATGTATGCTTGTTGGATTTGGAAGATGAAACTACTTTAAATCAGTAATTGGACACTAAATATGTATAATAGGTCAGCCAATTCGTAATACTACAGAGGGTTTTTAAAGCTCGGTGTGTCCTACTGTATAATTTTCAAAAATTATTCCCAATAAGCAACCCATATAATCTCCTTCCAACTCCAGACAGGTATCTTTTGACTTACGGCAAAGTCACATATTTTCCTCATTGTTTTAGAAAAGAAGGAACAGGATGGAAAAAGATGGGAGTGGGAGAGGGGAAGTAAGAAACATCCAAACCAGGGGTCTGCAAACTTTTTCTGTACAGGACGTATTCTAGTGGTGTTTTGTTTTTGTTTTTGTTTTAAGCTATATAATTTCTGTTGTAATTAATCAACTCTGCTCTTGTAGCATAAAAGCAGTCATAGGCAGCATTTAACTGAATAGGCCTTGTTAAAACAACTTACTTATAAAACAGGCAGCAGGCTAGATTTGGTTTTGGGGCAGTAGTTAACAATATCTCCATCTAAACTTTGGTTCAGAGTACCATAATAGAAACCTGCAGGATAGTTTTCATTGATCAGTGCACCTTATTAACAATATTTATTACATACAAAAGATATATAAAAATCAATGGATTCCTCTGGACTAGAATTATACCTGAAGTCCTCAAACTATCTTCATTTGGAACATATGTAAAGAGTATAAATATTTTTATATTTAACAAGTTGATGAATTATTTTTAAATGCTTTATTGGAATATTGTTGCATGATAGTGGGTTTTTAAGCTTTCTAACCTTGACTTTAGAAAAATGAATTGTCTCAGGGCTGGGAAATCAAAACTCCACAGCGAAAGGACAAGGGTTATAGGCAGTTTCAGGAAATATGTTGTGGCTATAATTATTTTCTAAAAAACTTTGAGACAAAGGCGACGTTTAGGTCCTTTTTGCTAATCTCATCATTTCACAGATAAGAATTACATGATAAATTAGTAATAGGGTTAATAGGGTAAAGTTGAACAAAAAAGTAAAAATCTAGAAACACACAAACCAGTTAGTATAAAAATGCATAACCTTAAGTGTCAGATAATTAGGACCTGTATGAGGCATTGATGGAAAAGAAAGGAGGGAATACATTCCTGGAATTCTTACAGTTATAAACGCATTCAATGCTTGTTTTGTTCTGAGGGATGGTAATGGAGAGGTATCCAGTAAATAATTATCACTGCAATATGAATGGTGACAGGCACCCAAGAGGAAGAAGCCATTTCAAGGGAACAGAAAAGTCTGTTTTCACACATGTTGAATTTGAGGTATTGCTATGGAGCTATTTAGCCACATTGGGTCAAATTTATCCCTTTTCTCTCAGAGTGCTGAACTCATTTAGAAATATGCACAAAATACATATAGTTTTAAATTATTATTTTTGTTGTTACTTAAGCTGAATTAGGGAATATAATTTAGGCTTCCAAAATCATTGGTTTCAATATGATTGGATCATTCTCTCAAGCAATAAGACCTATTCAATGAGTGTACAACATGCCATTCATTCTTAACTGCTGGAGAGTTCATCCTGTTTCAAGCTGTGAAACAATTGTGACCTAAACAACAAACATATCAACTCTGTTGAATCTGTCATATAATAGGTCTTAAAATTAAGTCAGTTACTGGAATCTGAATTAAAAGCCTGAGTCACAAATGCTGGCTTCCACCATTCCTCACCATTCTTCATCAAGTCACTTGGATTCAAATAAGTCCAGAATTCATTGCTTGCAAAAATGTGGCATAATTCCTCATGCTACCTTTATATTAATCATAATAATAACAAGAACAAAAATATTTAATCCTTACCATGGACCATCCTGTGCTAAGTATTTTACAGCCAAAATAGCAATTCTCACAAAACCTCTATGTGGTATAATGTGACCTTTTAATGTCCCAATAAATGCAGTTCCAGAAGTCCTCCTGAACTCCACCTGGTTACTTGAAGCTGGGATTCACTCAGTCAGTTGAACAGATTCATTATCTCAACTTGTTTTACCCTTTGGAAGTTCTGCCTTGACCTCCAAACTACACATTTCAAAGTGATCTCTATATCCGGATTAGGTTTTCTATCTTCCGTGTTGGATCTGTAGTAACTGAAAGAGGTTGCATCTTTATCCCTCCAATCCCACTCCGTGTTGCTATCTTTAATGTTGAACATCAGAACTTCAGTTCTTCTAAGGCAACTTTCACCACCTTAATGTTTCTCTAGGCATCTGAGTCTAGACAAACAGTGACCATACACATATCACTAAAACGCAATACCCTTTACTACTTTAGACATAAGCTCTACTCACACATAGACTCTTTGCTGAAAATGCAGGTCTTCAAATGGTATATTAATACTTTATTTAATCAAAAAAACCTACAAAACTAAAGTCTCTTTAATTTTTAAAGTACACCATTCATTTATGCATCTTTATGGAAAAAAGCCTTACAATTATACTGATTATTTAATATTATTAATTATAAAACTTAGATGTGAGAGTTCTTAAATTTGAAAAAGGTTGTATTTTGAAATCATCGAAATACCATAAGTTCCTTGAATTTTCACCATTTTTTAGATTTCTCTCACCATTGTTTTGCCTTGTTAATTCATTGTCTCTATCTTAAAACCCTGTAAATTATGTGTGATGAAACATCCCTGAAAGCTAAGTTATAACAGATAGTTTTATTGTTATTGTCACTTGCAAAAGCAGATGGATTCTTACCTAAAATCTATTTCAGATGTTCAGATTGAAGACACTGCACAGACCAAGAGAAAATGGAAAGATTTATTTCTGACATATTTGAGACCTCTGGGGGGAGCGGAGCAGGCCTCTCAAGAAAGTCAAGTGACCTGAGAGATAAAGGAAAGGAGATTGGCCTGGTTATTAATCGTGATTAGGGAATAGAACCTAGCGAGAATCCCAGTGCTCACACAGGGGCTGTCGTGGCTAAATTCTCCCTCTGGCACCACAGGAGAGAATGCTGGGCCTTCTTGTTATCTTATCCAGAAGTAAAACATAGGAAAAGAGGAAAGTTTGAATTTTAAAAATTGTCAGCAGTAAAATATCAAAAAATAGACTCAGACTCCTGTATTTATTTTCAAAACTTATGAAGTTTAGTGTTTTAATTTAGTAGGACTGAATATTCTCTTATTAGAATTGCCACGAAAGCTAACTTTCCATACATAAAGCAAAACATTAAGATCTTTAGATATACTGAAATTTTTAATCTCTATTTTTCCAAATTCTTGAGCACGCCTCTATAGAATCTGTCTCTAAGGACAGTTTTACTCTCATAGACAAAAAGTAAAGAGTTTACCTGATGTATTTTTTTTTCTGACAACTTTCAGGTTATTAATCATATTGTTTCTCTGATCTAATCATATGGCCTAAGTAGAACACAAAATATGAATGGTTTAATTTCATCTATCTGGCCCTTCTTCAGCATGTTGATAGATTAATTCTTAATTGATTCTTTATTTCCTTTTGCATGTGAAATGTTAAAAAAAATCTTCGCTATCTGAACATAGAAAATTGCACCATCCAAAATATAGATATGAATCTTGCTCAAAGCTCTCATATTTTATAAAATAACCTCATAGTTTTCTATATTTTCTTCCTTTTAATATTACTGAGATGAGTTTTGGTCTTATAGAAAGTTTAAAACCTGTTTAAGTTACTGGTTACTAGTGATAAGAAAGCTTCTTGCCACTATTCGTCCAGTCCAATATTTAAGGGAAATATACTGCCTAAAAAGGGCATTGTAAGTTTTTTTTTTTAAATTTTTTTATTTATTTTGCTTGAATTAGAAGTTTCTAAAGGCAAAAGGCAAAGTAAAATGTACAATAGTCAAATCTGGTAAACATTCTTCAGTGGAAGAGTCATCAAACTCAATCTTTTAACTTAGAAGTGCTTTTACCAGAAAGCTTAGTTCTACCAAAGCATGGTGGTGTCCCCTTTCCCACTCTGGGTACCGTGGTGTTGAAAACAGTTTTTTATGTGCATGAGTTATTAATATGTGTCTTAATTTTAGCCAAACAGTAATTGTTGGATGGTGGACTGCACCAATCAACCCAGGGAGGAAAGGGTATTATTTCTGAATGCTTGAGCTTTGCCTTAAGAAAATTACAGAGGTCATCAGTGCTGTAGTGCATTTATTATGCCTCTCTCAGAGTAGAGTTAGAAACCAATAACTCATGAAGCACAGAACCCTGACACAGGAATTTTGATGTTAATCATGGTTAGCCACTACAATCCTGCTCTGAATTTAGCTCTGAAGCTCAGTATCCTGGCCAATAGCAACCCCCTCTCTATGATTCTGTCCCCTATTTATGGCATTTCCTGCCAGTTAAATGATGCACTAGCTTGGATTTATAATTCTGTAAAGAAGTGGGCATTTTTTATCAGTCTCAAAAGAATCAAACCTGAAGTAATATCTGACTGCGAACACCTTATGTGCCTTTTATTTGAGAGAACATCTCTAAAAGATTTAAGAGCTAGACAGTTTCTCACTTGGGTTGTTTGTATTTCTATTTCAACTAACTTTTTCATAGCTTTTGAAGTAGTTTTAGATGGTCTATGGAAACACAGATGAATAATACTCATGGTCTCTGGCCCATTTTTCTTGTTTTGTCCATCATTTGCTATATAAACTAAAACAGATTTATTATATTCAAATTTTGTCAAGTCTTCCTATCCTCTAGGCATTACAACTTCCTGTAGAAGAGGCATATTGCCTTAGAGAGTGATCTCTTTAACTCTCCCCATCACAACACATTTAAAACTAACACATTCCAAATTAAGGGGATGGAGGAGTGGGAAACATACCAAATAAGAATTTGTGCATCCTTAAAAAAAATGTAATTTTGCTTTTCAAAAGTTTGAAAACCAAGCATGAGTATTGAAATTTGGCTTAAAATGTATTTGTAGAAACAGTATCACGTTGTTACGATGTACAGTGTGAAAAAAAAAAACCATGCATGGAATTAAAACTTCCTTTCAATTTTGTCTCTAGGCGCTCCTTGGAAATATGTTCTCATGTTTGTACTGGAAAAAAACATGGAAGAAGAGATCCTGAAATGTATGTTCAGATTTCCTGTGTGGTTCCAGGTTAAAATCCATCACTGAGAAGTGTTCAGCGAGAGTTTAGGGCAGAAAGTGGGGAGAAGGCACCATTCTTCAGCGGCAGCTACAGGATATTAACAGGGGAACGTGAGATTCAAAGCAGTTACTAGGTATGTAGGTGGAGCAGCCCAAGGGAGCTGGTGAAAATTTCTCATCTTCTCATACTTCACAGTGGCTCTAGGGGCAAGTTATTAAGAAGCTACAAGACAAAGGGGTGATGGTGTGTACCTTCTTAGAAGTTCTTAAGAATCTCAGTACTTTTTAGTTAAGTTCTTAAGATTAATCCCTCCCTGTACTGCAGAGAGGGGCTCTTGGTGGCACCTCCTCTGACCTGCACTTTTTGTCTTCCAACAAGCATCTACTTTATTGTTCTAAAACCCTTCAGGATGATTAACTTTAGATGACTTTTAAGTTAATCATTATAATCAATCAAAAGAAATACATGGAATTAATGCTTATATCTCATTTTTAAAAATCTTTTAGAGACTTTAGCAGCAAATATTATATATTCTCTGAAAGTTTGCCATCCCAGCATAAAATAAATTTTGAGATATTTCATTAATAACACTCTAACCATAAAGTAACACTACTTTTGAAAAATTATCATAACTGTAATACAAAAAGAAAAGTTTGTTGGCATATTAAACCATAATTCTCTTTGACAATAGGTTACTTTTTTAAATGCAAAAGATTTGATACTAAATTTAATTTTGTGTATCAAATTGGATAATATTTAGTTTCTGTTAAGAGATTATGTTTCCAAAGTAATTTTTAAAAATTACTCACTAGGCTGATTTGATGGGCCTATTTTTCTATATGTTTTTTAATAGAAAGGCTTAAAGTGGTGCTGTTTTAAATACAAATGTAAGAAAGCATTAATGGGAGAGGTATGATATTTGTTAAAAAAGTGGAGTAAATTAATTCAATTAAAGTGAAATGTTAAATAAACTTACATTATTTAATTTAAGGAAGAAGTTTGAGCAAAAAAGGGAGAGTTTACAGACAAAACTGGACTAAGTTCTTTTGTGTTCGCACAAGAGTTGCAAGAGAGTGAAGAGATTTAAAATTGTAATATAGAGATTTGGGCCAAATATTTTAAACAAAAAGTTTTGTGTTAGTGAATTTGAATTTGGATCTATATTATTAAATTTTCTCTAAACATAGGATAAAATGAGATAAAGCACCATCTGTCAGTGTAAGAGAATTTTAGTCTGAATGAAAGTAAAGCTGTTGGATCTCATGGTGCTACCTTGGCTCAGAAACTCTTCTCCTCTTAGTCGATAAACACAATTTGTAACTACAGAACCACCGTTTCAAAAATAGGTAAAGCATCTTCTTGCCCTTAATGAGTATGGATACATAAATTGGTGAAACAGAAAGAGAATTTGATTTTGAAAAAAAAAATGTTTATTGTACACAGCCGATGGGAACTATTTAGAATTAGTACCCCTTCTCCCTTGGCCCACACTGAGAGACATATCTCAATGGCATAGAGCAGGATTGCTGATTACTACTGTTTCCCTCACCTATGTTATGTAATTGATTGATAGGTATTCTCAGAGAAATGTAACCAATTGATATACTTATGATATAAATGTAGATAGTAGACATATCACATAAAGATTATAGAAATGAGAAAGATTAATATAGTCCTCATAGCAAAATTCATCATAAATTGTAAATAAATAATTTCAAGTCATGTTTACAATTTTATTCTTGTCTAATCTATGGTAATCTTCCTCCTTGACTTACATTCCTAATTTAGGAGGACGAATCCTGAAATCTCTCTCTCTTTTTTTTTAATGAAATTTTTTTTATTATACGAGAAGAGAAATTTCACTCCTTGGTTTATTCCTTGTCTTTTAATAAGAAATAGCCTAAAACAGGAAGAACTCTATGATTTCTATGTTTAAAATTTGATATAGTTTATAGAGTAACCAGGTTGAACGTTTGGGACAATTCTCCCACTGAGAATAGTCTGAGATAGGGAAGCAGCACAAGAAATGCAGATATAGGGGGATATTGATTACTAACCTAGGAATAATTCTGGGAATGCTTGTTTTCTATAATCCCATCCAAGCTTCCTATTTTCTCTCTTTTAGAAATTTATGCAGACCAAAAGGGGTGAAAATAATAAGGGAGGGGTACGAGTATGCTTAGGGAGATGGAGGTTGTGGTTCACTTGTTATTTTACAAACTGGATACTTTATGGGGTCCGTTATTTTTTAATATACTCTCATTAATAGTTGACCTTAAAAACAAACATTTTTTTTAAGTTAGTATTTGAGTTGGAGCCCATTTGGCATAGAAATTGTCCATACCTACAGGAACACCAAATTTACCTGAGGTTGGTGGCCAATAACATGACATGTACATAATAGCAGGAGTTTTGAATAGGCAGTTATATGTGTCCGAGACATTGATGCTAATCTGGCCTCCATGATTTCTCCCAGATTTCAACTAAAATTCATGAATACCCTAAGATCTCCATTATTATCTTCTACATTACAGGGGAATCTGAAAATTGGGATCTCTGGGCCAGATCCAGATGAAAATATTTGTGATGATCCGTATAAGTTCATCCATACACAATTTGTAATATCATTCTGTTGACAAGTAAAAATAAATTGATTTTACAAAACCAAGATCATCTGATCCTTTGGAAAAGTAAGATCTAGCTGCCAGAGTTGACATTTCTATATGGCAAAAAATTGGTTGTTTCTTAGAATTAGTGTTTTGAAAAAGTGTAAACTTTTTTTATATTCATTTGCTACAGTCCTTTTTCCCACTGCAGAAAATTACTCTTGCTCTTAACTATCGTATTTCATTTAGTAATATTAAGGAGCAGTAAAATATTACTCAAACTCCAAAATATGAAAGTAAGTCAGAGAGGGATGTGTTTTTCAGGAAATGGGGTATAATACAATTACTGTTAAAGTGGACTGTTATTATACATTTAATGGGCAAATTGTGTTTGTTTCTAAAGAACATTTCTCCATACATTTACTTTTCTGCACTGTCCTCTTTAGACATGTGAGCATTTGACACCTGCAGTAGAACCATTATCCTTCAGAATTTCCTTGCAGTCTCAGACAAATAAAGTTCACCCATGTTCTGCTTGCAAATCAGGATATGTGTTTTTTCTCATTATGTAGCCTTCATGTGGGAATCAATTGTCACCTCTGACATCAAAGAGTTAATGCTGTAGCCAAATTTTTTTAAGTCCACACATTTCTCTCTGCCTACAGAGCTGGGTACTTGGTAATGTGCATTTGAACTCCCACACTACAGATGTAACTTGGGTCATGTGGGCCAGCAATGTTACTACATTCAGACATTTGACTCACAAAACAACCTTGGCCTTGCTCCTTTAAAATTAGGTATTGTGTTTTCAGATCTTGGAGGTAAATAATACAAATCTAATATATCTAGGTATCTTTTAGGGTGAAAAAAATCCAGCAGAACCATATGACAAAAAAAATGATCTCCTTTATACATATATACACATATACATATATATGTATATGTGTGTGTGTGTGTGTGTGTGTGTGTGTGTGTGTGTGTTTCTTTTGATGTCAAAAAAAGTTCTTGACACAGGCTAGTAGTTCAAAGGTATTGATGATGTTGGTATGCCACTTTGTGTCTCTCAAAGATGGATTGCAAACTTAAACAATGTGACATCGACATCCTCCTCATCATATCAAGCTACAGGTCTTATGTGGATAGAAAGACAGTAGAATTTACTGGGCTTGACATCCAAAATTGGTTCTACTGAAACCAATAATAATTACTCACATGACTGTGATAAGTTATTTTAATTCATGTCAGTTATTTCATTGATTAAAAGAGGATGATGATACTCATTCCACAGGGTAATTGTGACAGTTCAAGGAGGCAAATTGATACAAGATAATAGAGCGGTTAGGAACATGGGTTTAAGATTCAGAATAACTGGTTTTAAAATTCTAATAATTAATTGCTGGAAACTTGAGAGTTATTCAAATTAAATGAACTTCAATTTTTTTATCTTTATCATGAAATTGTAATAGCTTCCTTTTAGGGCTGAAGGATTCAGTCACATCTAGCAGCTGGCTATCACACAATAGGTGCTCAGCAATTATAGATATAAATGACTTTTAATAAAAAAAATAAATATACTTAAAAAAATGAATCTGTGTTCTCAGACTAAGTTAGTCCTAAGGTAAATTGTCTTTAAAAGTAAGTTGCCACTTTTTTCACATTTTTATCATAATCCTATTTTTTCAACTTTTAGAAAATTATTTTTGTAATATATATATTTTTGTGATATATATATGTGCATGTGTATGTTTGTATATATATATATGTGTGTATGTATATATATCCCCTTGATGGATTATGAAAAAAAAAAGATTCTGTTACTGGAAAATAATCTGATACAATTACTCATTTTGCAATTCAGTTGATTGAAAAATATATATCAAGTGACTTTTCCCTAGAATATTTAGAACATAATACACAAGTTCTAAAAGGGATGGGAATACCTGATAGTGGCTACGTTGCATGGGAGTGGAACTTTGGATAGGTCTCCCTCCCCATTTCGTACTGCTGATCATACACCAGTACCTGGCCCAAGGCTGTCCTAGCTTGAGGTATTTAAAACACATGGGTACATCGAAGCCTGCTCTGGTTTTATGAGAGGAATGAAATCTGACATAATTGGGTTAGGCAGCATATGGTCACACACACCTCCTCCCACCAGCTTACAAAGAATGTGGCTCAGATATTATTTTCTTATGTTATTAAAATTTATATCAGAACATATATTCTGAAAACATACAGAATTTGCCAAGTTTGATTTTAAAACTGAAAAGGCATACTTAGAGGCAGTAATATATATTTGTCTGTTAATGTAATCTTAAATTCAATGACAGTATCTACCAAAATCATGTTTACATAAATGGCTTTGTTTTTTGCTGGATAAGCTTTTAATAATGTTCATAAAACATTCCCATAAGAAATTTTTAATGAATTTAATCAATCCATTTTTAATGGAAGTAGTGGTTTAAGAATATAGATGCACAAATAAAGATATAACTGCAATGTATTTTTCCTAAAAGTCAGTAATTATAATACATTAACTTCTGCAAAAAATCGGAAGTCCTGAAACTCGAGTTGCTCTTATAATTTACACAGTTTTAAATATTTTTCTATTTTTAAATTATTTTAATTTTAAACTTAAGTTGAAATTTAATATTATGTCATGTTAGTTTCAGGTGTACAACAGAGTGGTGAGATATTTATATAATTGACAAAGCAATCCCCCCTAATAGTCTAATATCCACTTGGTGTTATATGTAGTTATTGCAACATTAATGACTATATCACATATTCTGTACATTAAACTCCCATGACTATTTTGTAACCAGCATATTGTACTTCTCAATCCCTTCACCTTTTTAACCCAGCCCCCCTATCCTTTTCCCATTTGACAACTACCAGTTTATTCTCTGTATATATGAGTCTCTTTCTAATGTGTTTGTTCATTTTTTTTTTATTTTGTTATTTAGATTCCACATATAAGTGAAACAATATGGTATTTGTCCTCTATATGACTCATTTCACTTAGCATAATACCTTCTGGAACCATTTATGTTGTCAAAAATGGAGGGATTTTTTTTATGGCCAAGTAATATTCCATTAAATATATGAACCACTTCTTCTTTTCTAGTCATCTCTTAATGGACACTTAGGTTGCTTCCATATTTTGGCTATTATAAACAGTGCTGCAATGAACATAGAGGTGCATATATCTTTTTAAGTAAGTGTTTTGGTTTCTTTGGATAAATATATAGAAGTGAAATTGTTGGGTCGTAAGGTAGTTCTATTTTTAAGTTTTTTGAGAAACTTCCAAACTGTTTTCCTTAGTGGCTACATCAATTTGCAATCTGATCAAAAGTGCACAAAAGTTCTCTTTTCATTAGCTCTTGTTGTTCTTTAATTTATTAATTAATGATAGCCATTCTGATAGATGTGAGGTGATATATAACTGCGTTTTAATTTGCATTTCTCTGATGATTAGTGAGAAGTGTCTATTGGCCATCTGTATGCCCATCTTTGGAGAAATGCCTATTTAAGGCCTCTGTCAATTTTTTAATTGGATTGCTAGTGGTTTTGGTGTTGAGTTGCATGAGTTCTTTATAAATTTTGAATATTAACCCCTTATCAGATGTATCATTGGCGAATAACTTCTACTCAGTAGCTCGTCTTTTCATTTTGATGATTGTTTCCTTTGTTGTACAAAAATATTTTAGTTTGATGTAGTCTCATTTGTTTATATCTTTTGTTTTCCTTGTCCAAGGAAATATTCCAGAGAGTGTATTTCTAAGAGCAATGTCAGAGAGTTAACAGCTTATGTTTTCTTCTAGGAGTTTTATGGTTTCAGGTCTTACATTTAAGTATTTAATCCATTTTGAGTTTATTAATATATATGGTGAAAGAAGGTGGTTCAGTTTCATTTTTTTTGCACATATCTGTCCAATTTATCAATATCATTTATTGAATAGATGGTCTTTATCACATTGCCTATTCTTGTCTCTGTTGTCATATGTAGGTATGGGTTTATTTCTGGGCTATTTTGTTCCATTGATCTATGTATCTGTTTTTATGCCAGTGCCATGCTTTATTGATTACTATAGGCTTGCACTATAATTTAATATTAGTTAGCGTGGTACTTCCAACTTTGTTCTTCTTTCTAAAGATTACTTTGGCTATTAGGAGTCTTTTATAGTCCCTTATAAATTTTAGAATTATTTGTTCTAGCTCTATGAAAAGTGTCATTGATATTTTGATAGTAATTACATTGAATATATAGATTGCTTTGAGTAACATATTTAAACAGTTTGATTCTTTCTATCCATGAACAAAATATACGAACAAAATATAAGGTTCTATTTATTTGTATCTTCTTTGGTTTCTTCAATGTCTTATTATAATTTTCTAAGTACAAGTCTTTGACCTCCTTGCTTAAATTTATTCCTAGATATTTTTTTGATGCAATTGTAAATGAAATTGTTTTATTAGATTCTTTTTTGATAGTTTATTATTGGTGTAAAAAAATGGGATCAGTTTCTGAATATTAATTTTGTATCTTGTTACTTTAATTTATTTATCAGTTCTAACAGTTTTTGGGTGAAACTTTAGGATTCTCTATACATAGTATTATGTCATCTGCAAAAAGTGGCAAGTTTACTTCTTTTATGATTTGGATGCCTTTTATTTCTTCTCTTGTCTAATTGCTATGGCTAGGACTTCCAATACTATGTTGAATAAAAGTGATGAAAGTAGATATCCTTGTCTTGTTCTTGATCTTAAGGAAAACTCTTTTAGCTTTTCCTCATTGACTATGATGTTAGCTGTGAGTTTGTCCATATATGACCTTTATTATGTTGAGGTATATTTCTTCTATTTTCACTTTGCTGAGTTTTTTTAATAAATTGCTGTTGGATTTTGTCAGTTTTTCTATATCTATTGATATAATCGTGTGATTTTTATTTTCTATTTTGTTTATGTGATGTATTACATTAATTGATTTGCAGATATTGACTCAACTTTGCATCCCAGGAATAAGTCCAACTTGATCATGATATATAATTTTTTTATTGTCTTGCTGAATTTCATTTACTAATATTTTGTTGAGGATTTTTGTATTTATATTCATTAGGGATATCAGCCTATAATTGTTATCTATCTATCTATCTATCTATCTATCTATCTATCTATCATCTATCTATTTATTGGTAATGTCTTTGTCTGATTTTGGAATTAAGGTAATGGTGGCCTTGTAAAATGAGCTTGGGAGCTTCTCCTCTTCTTGAAATTTTTGGAATAGGTTAAGAAGAATATGTATTAATTTTTCTTTGAATGTTTGGCACCATTCACCAGTGAAGACATCTAGTCCAAGACTTTTATTGGTTGGGAATTTTTTGATTACTGATTCGATTTTGTTAGTAGTTATCAGTGTATTCAGATTTTCTGTTTCTTTTTGATTCAGTCTTGGAAGATCATGTGTTTCTAGGAATTTATCCATTTCTTTCAGATTGTCCAATGTTGACATGTAACTGTTCTTAGTATTTTCTTATAATCTTTTGTATTTCTTTGGTGTCAGTACACTTCTCTTTCATTTCTTATTTTACTTTTCGGATCCTCTTTTTTTTTCCTCGAGTCTTATTAAATGTTTATTAAGTTTGTTTATCCTTTCAAAGAACCAATTCTTGGTTTCATTGATTTTTTGTATTTATTTTAAATTTATTTTATTTATTTCTCGTTTGATCTATATTCTTTCCTTCCTTCTATTCACTTTGGGCTTTGTTTGATGTTTTTTTTTTCCCCCCGAGTTCCTTTAAGTATAAGAATAGATCATCTATTTGAGATTTTTTTATTTCTGAGGTAGGCTTCTATTGCTATGAATTTTTGTCTTAGGACTTACTTCTTTCATGGTGTCCTATAGATTTTGGATTGTTGTATTTTATTTTTCATTCGCTTCAAGGTACCTTTCAATTTCTTCTTTGACCTTATTGTTAATGCATTGGTTGTTTAGTAATATATTATTTGGTGCCCATGTATTTGTGTGTTTTTCAGTCTTTTTATAATAGATTTCTAGTTTTATTCCATTATGGTTTGACAAAACACTTGATATAATTTCAATCTTAATTTATTGAGACTTCTTTTGTGGTCTAATGTGGTCTAAATGGAAAATATTCCATGTGCACTTAAAAAGAAAGCATATTCTGCTGCTTTGTAGTAAAATACTCTAAAAATATCAATTAAATTCATCTGGTCTAGTGTGTAATTTAAGGCCACTGTTTCCTTGTTGATTTTCTCTCTGGAAGATCTGTCCATTGGTATTAATGGTGTGTTAAAGTCCCCTACTGTGACTGTATTACTGGTGATCTTTCTCTTTATATCCATCAATATATGTTTCATGTATTTAGGTGCTTCTACATTGTGTGCACAAATGTTAGGGTTATCTATAGTCTCTTGTTGGATTGATCCCTTTATTATTATGTAATGTCTTTGTCTCTTATTTTAGCCTTTGTTTTAAAGTATTTTGTCTGATATAACTATTGCTATTTCAGTTTTTTTGTTTGCTTGTTTCCATTTGCATGCAATGACTTTTTCAATTCTTTTACTTTCAACCTGTGTGTATTTTTCAATATGAAATGAGTGTCTTTTAGGTAGCATATATATGGGTATTGTTTTCTCATCCATTCAGTCATCCTTTGTGTTTTGATTAGAACATGTAATCCATTTACATTTAAAGTAATTGTTGATGGTTATGCCATTATTGCTATTTTATTATTAATTTTTTATCTTTCTTTTCTTCTTCTTCTTAAATAAGTCCTTTTAATATTTATTTAATACGAGTTTGACAGTGAGTAACTCCTTTAGCTTTTTCTTGTCCTGGAAGCTCTTTATCTGTTTTTTAATTCTAAATGATAGCTTTGTTGGGTAGAGTAATTTTGATTATAGGTCCTTGCTTTTCATCACTTTGAATATTTTGTGCCAATCCCTTCTGGCCTGCAAAATTTCTATTGAGAAATCAGCTGAGAGTTTTATGGGAGTTCCCTTTGATAACTAAGTGCTTTCCTCTTGATGCTTTTAAAATTCTGTCTTCAATCTTTGACATTTTATTTTCAATATGTCTTGGTGTGGGCCTCTTAGGATTCATCTTATTTGGGATTCTCTGCACTTCCTAGTCTTATATGACTATTTCCTTTGTCGGGTTAGGGAGGTTTTTTCCCCATCATTATTTCTTCAAATAGGTACTCAATCCCTTGCTCTCTCTTCTCATTATGGTACCCCTATGATGCAAATATTATTTGGTGTTTTCTCAGAGGGTACTTAAACTATCTTCTTTGTTTTCTTGATTCTTTTTTCTTTTTGCTGTTATAATTGGGTATTTTTTGCCACTTTGTCTTTCAAATTGCTGATTTGATCTCTGTTTTATCTGATCTGCTATTCAAGACTTCTAGTATGTTGTTCATTTATGCTTTTTATTTGTTTTTTTCTTTTTGATTGTTTCTTTTTTATGGTTTCTATGTTGTTTTTTATGCTTACTATCTCTTTGTTGAAGTTCTCCCTAAGTTTCTTGAGCATCCTTATAACTAGCATTTTAAACTCTGTATCTGGTAGTTTGCCTGCTTCTATTTTGTTTATTTCTTTTTCTAGAATTTTTTTTTCTGTTCTTTCATTAGGGATATGTTTCTTTGTTTCCTCATTTTGGCTGCCTCTTTGTATTTATTTCTATATTTTAGATAGATCTTTTTTTTTTTTTTTTTACCTGTCTTGGCTAGATAGCCTCATGTAGTAGGTGCCTCGTGGCCCCCAGTGGCACAGTCACCCTGACTACTTGCACCAGGTGCTTCAAGAGTGTCTTTTGAGTTGTGTGCCTTTCTGTTGTAGTTGAGCCTTAATTTCTGTTGGCATGTCAGTAGAATTAACTCTCTGGCTGACTGGCTGAAGTTTGACCACACCTACAGTGTACAATCACTATGAAGGGGGCTAACTCAACCAGGCAGGATTTGCCTCAGCACGCTCTTTTTGTGTGCTTCTTGTGGGGCTAATCGGGTGGTGTTCTGTTGTAGTTTAAAGTTGGCCTCTAGATGTGCTAGTTCTAGGGTCTCTTGGTGGAGTTCCTGTGTAGGTCAATGTCAGTTGCTGCCTGTGATAAGCCCAGGGACTATGTGTAGGAGCTACAAAGTGATCCACACAGTTAGTCATTGCCTTGTTGGACCTAGAGTTTTGTTGGAGAGTCCATGCTGCAAACCAAGGCCAGCTGCCATCATTACCCAGCCTGGTGCAGCTCAACAAAAGTTCCAGGGCACATCCCCACCCCAAGGCTTAACATCACTTGATAGCTGTCTGTAAGTCTCCGCTACTCAAATAGCCTTGGGAAGAATTCAAGATGAGTAGGTTAGGGTTCCAGGTAGTCATTAGGGTGTGGAGAGAAGTGTTCATTTAGTTAACGTAGATTCGTATCAGCAAAAGCTCAGAACACATTGAAGCTAGCTGCTGCCTGCTGGAAACCCCAGATTCCTGAGACTTATCCAAGAAAGACTGTAATGTAAGCTGGAGCTGGCTGACTACTACCAATACAGCCTCCTGTAGAGGGACAGTTTGGTGGGCAGGATTCCAGGGAGTCACAAGGGTGGTGTGAGTAGATTTCACCAGGGCAACGCAGATTCAGATTTGGCCATGTGCAAGGATGTCTCAACACAGGAAGAATGGTGCCCACCTATACTCTGCACAAGCAGAGGGCTCGACATGGGGATGATGGCCACTGTTCATCTAGTCTTCATTTTGAAGTCACACAACTCAGTGTCTCCCTATTTGTCTCTGGTGCCTCCTGAGCCACTGTCCCTCTTCCAGAGCCAAGGGTTAGTGCCTGGGAGCGATACAGTCAATGCATAGACTCTTTAAGAAGATGCTTAGGTTTCTAGCAGCCTTCTGTCATCCAGATGGGCAGATTTCCCACTGTTTTTCATAGCCAGATCTTGTGAGTCTTCTTTTCTCAGCTTTTGTTCTACAGTCTGGGGAGCCCGACGTGGAGCTCGGACCCTTTGTTCCCCAGGTAGGGGGACCTCTGCAGTGGAGAGATCTCTCCCAATTCTCAACACTACATATGGGTGTGAAGCCAACTTATTCATGTCTCGACGCCTTTTACCAGTCTCGATGTGGTTTCTTCTTTATGTACTTAGTTATAGGACTTCTGTTCAGTTAGTCTTCAGATGGTTCTCCAGGTTGATTTTTCTATAATTTAGTTGTAATTTTAATGTGGTAATGGGAGGAAGCAAGCACAGCATTTACCTATTCCACCATCTTGACTGGACTTCCCTATTATATTTTAGATTTAAATAAAAATATATCAAACTATTTTAAAGGTGAAGTAGAAAATTAATTTGAAATATAACATTTTAACAATTATTGCATACATCCTTTTGTGTGCATTATTTATTTTTTCATATATATTTTATTATTTAAATAGTACTTATGCTGAGCTATAACTCACATGTGCTCTGACATATCAATGGCCTTATCATATGGACATATTTCTTTTGTAAGAACAAAATAATAATGGTAATAGAGTAATGTGGAATTAATTATATTATGGGCTTTAGAAGTGATATTCTAGCCATAGGTGGATAAACTTAAGAAACTTTCATTTTATAAATAAATTTTCTCTCTCACTACACTATAATAACCACATCTATATTAATTCACAGATTTTGGGGGTGTTGTGATACTTGCCAGTAGGGCTTTTCTATTCCTGTTTGTCAGATTGATGTTTAAGATCAAAGACAATAGTGTTTCTAAATAAAACAATTTACTTGACAGGATTAAAAAGTTTTCATGCCTAAACATAGGTCATCCAAGACAAGAGTATGTGTAAATATATATTTATATCTATAAATAGTTATAAATATATAACTTTTCTGTTATTTTCTTCTGGCACAGGTTTTATCTCCATTAAATCATTATTACGTTTTAAACTATTTTGTCTCCAGTAAAGATATTAAGAAACATAGGCTATCACACTCCAAACTGGCTGTGTGTGGAAAATCGAAAGAAAGAAAAAAACACCTAGAACTTTCTTGAAATCCTTGCTTGATTTTTACACACCATTTATTAAATTTATCTAATATATAGTCATTGAGCGACTTCTAAATCTTAGTTACAATGTTGGTTTTGGGGAATATAAATGGTGAAGGACAAAAAAATTATACCTTTAAGAAGTTTAAAATTGTATTGGATAACAAAATTAATTAGATGATTTTAATATTATGATAAAAGTGTGACAAAACACTACTCGGTAGCAGTGTAATGATCATTCAAGCTACATACAGATTTGCAAATTTTATTTTGTGTCACTTTACTTCTTTATATGCACATTTGCAAGCCTACTAAACAGTATGGGACTAATGTGTGCTTGTTTGCTGTTGGGTGCTATTTTCAGCACCTTGGAATCTTTTATTGTGTCTTATCACCTTTCTCATCCCTTCCAGGTTGGAGGCTTGCTATATAGAAACAGGAGTTTATTTGAATTTTGAGGTCACCATGAGGAATGAGTTTGCTCAGACTGAAAAGTTTCCTACACTTCTTAGCTACTATATTTTATGTAATTTTTTGTATTGTCTAACATGTTAACCACGGAAAGTCCAACAAAGATTTAGAGACTACAAATTATATAATCAATTGAGTTTATGGCTGCAGAATTTTTTCTCTCAGAAACACAGTACTATATAGTTCTTTTGTTTGTTTGTTTGATCGTTTGATTGTTTTCTTCAGAGCAGGTTTTGTTATTGAACTGGGATGCTTATTACCTTGGAAATTTTCTCTGGGATATGCAAGAATTTCTGAATTCTTCTGCATAGCTCTGTAGGACATCAGGACCAGAGACATGTCTAGTATTTTATCTTTCTAGCTTCCTCCCACAGCACCTCTGGTCATCTCTCCTTTTAGTGTTTACTTACGAGGTGAATACTTACTTTCCTGGAGTCTTCCCTACCTCACCCCTTACTCATCTCAGAGAATTGAATTCATAAATTTTAGAGAGAAAGTTTGGTAATTCTTAGAATTTCTCATTCTTCCTTGGGTCCTCAGTTCTGGGGCTGACCATGAGAAAAGGCTAACCAAGAACACTTGTGTCCAAACTTTCTTGCTAATTCCTTTACCTCACTTTTATTTATAATACACCTCGGTAGAAGCAATGGGTTTTTTCTTTTTCCATTCCATCTGTACAGAGAATCTTCTTAAATGCTAATCTCCACTTTCCAATATAACATCTATTACATTTTCCCTAGAATTTTAAATTTAAAATGTTTAGGGAACTTAAAAAAAGAAGCTTACTAATAAGGAATAATGTCAGAAGATATTTTGAAGCAACAGTAAATATCTATGAAAATTATATCTGAAAGAAGCTAAGACAAAAAATGGTGGGATAGTAACCTAATTTGCATCAGATTTTGAGAGTTCAGAGAAAGGCTTCCCACAGGAAGCACTATCTGTCCTCCAACAAAAGGTGAATGAAAATTTTCCTGGTGGCATTCTAATATCTTCTAAGATGGGGAACTAACAACAACAACAACAACAACAACAACAACAACAAAAAGAGTGAAATTTCCTGAAAAGTGAAGTAAAAAAAAAAAACTATCAAAAAACCTTAACAGAAAATATAGGAAACAAAATAAATTAGGCCCCAGTATAGAGGAAATCGTATCCATGGATAGAGGAGAAGCTTAAGAGAGAATTTGTCTGTGTCCCTTCTGTTTCCCACTCATGTTGTATTGTGTGAATCTCTGTTCATTTCAGCAATGTTTCAAGGTGTAAATTGTGTACTTTTAGACCAGTGTCAGCAGAAATGGTGGGAATTGCAGTGCACTTGTACCTGGCTGGAAAGAATAGTGGACCATTGTAGCTTGTAGCAGTTTGTCTGGTTTCTGAATGTAACCTCTTTCCCCTTCACTCCATATAACCTGGAGGGAAATAATTATAATCAATGGAGTCGTGTTTTAAAAAAGAACAGTGCCTATAATAGAAATTGAGAGGAAATTAGTGGAGAGGAGCAAGAGGATGCTTAAGCTTACAATTATGAAGGAAGTTAAAATAACAGAGGATCTTTGCATTGGGGAACTTTTTTTTTTTTTTTACTTAATCCAAACTTCCCAGAAAAGTCATACTTTAGGCCTTCAGGCCAGGTGCATATAATATGTTGTCTCAGAGAAAAGAAATATAGTAAGTCACTTAAAAATAAATTAAAATAAAAACAATAAATTAAATAGTACGTACAAAATAAAAATAATAATCAATCCTCAAAAAATAAAGAAAAATTTGTAACACAAAGGAGGAACAGAAAAACTTAAAGAAGAAATAAGTATAGTTATTTGGAGTAAAATATAAAATAAATGAAGGAAAATAATAAAAAGAAAATTATAGAGATGGAGGGCAAAAATGGAAACATGAGAGATTAAGGGAAATAAATGCATCTATCTAGAGTAATATTTTCATAAAAACAATAATTCAGAAATTGAGTAAATTTAAAGAAATAATCAGCAGGCCCTTATGGCAAAAAGTCTCATAAAATATCAAATAATATATATGAGAAAATGACATGTGCTTATTATATTGACATTTAAAAACTTTAAAAATCAATAGAAAATTCTGAAAGTTTATGTAAAGAAGATTAGGAAAAAA
>CM053515.1:54199586-54333672 GCA_028627145.1 Eidolon dupreanum
ATGTTAGGCAAACTATGATATGGTACATTCAAATTCATTTTAGACATGCAAAAAAATGGACAAGTTATGATGATGATGATCAATTTGTGGAGTGTGTCTGAGCTGAAATTTTTTCTTATTTTTATAATTCCAATCATAAAATATATTGTGAGAAATTATGAGTATGAAATAAATTTGTACTCCAGCCACATACTCCACAAATGTGAAAAGGAATTTGGGGCAAAAGAATAATTGATTAGAAACCATCACTGTACACACACATTTGTAGCTGAGCAAAATCTAAATTTATCCTGCACATCTACTGCCCATTTTACCTTAAAATCATTAAACAAAATCCTTTCAAGATCCACCTTGATTTTTTTATCCCCTTTGTGTATGAATTTGTATTTTCTTTTGAAGAGGCTATGTGATAATGTCATTTTACAAAGCAACATAAAGCAATTTTTGAAATAAAATGTATATAGCAACATACTGGTGCCTAATTTACCTAATTCATGTGTTTATGTTGGAAGCATTAGATTTATTTTATCTAAACTGTGACATAATACAGTTTCCACTGAAAACTGGATGCTACCCAAGGCAAGCGAGGCACTATGTAGTTTATTTTTGATCCAGCAGGGTTTGCCAAGTTCTCTTCCTAGTGTGTTTACTAAATATAATTACATTAGTTTGGTGGAGATGATGCACATTGCTCTGTTGTGCAGGTGTTCTTTTTTTTTTTATTATTGCTGTTTGCTTTTGTTTTGTTTTACTTATGACTCTTATTTTGTTTAATTCTTTCTAGAAGAACAAAGAGATTTTCCAAAGAAAAATTCATTTAAATGAAGTCGAAATAATACTTCATTTTTGATTTCTTTTCTTTTCTTTTTTAATTGAATTTGTTGGGGGATCATTAGTTAATAAAATTATATAAGTTTCAAGTGTACAATTCAATAATACATCATATGCATTTTGCACTGTGTGCTCTAATACAAAGTCAAATCTCCTTCTATCACCATATATTAGACACCTTTTACCCTTATCTACCTCTCCCCTCTCCCCTTTCCCTCTAGTAACCACTAAACTGTTGTCTGTGTCTGTGTTTTTATTTGTCTTGTTCATTTGTTGCATTTAGCCTTATATCTCACATATAAGTGGAAATATATGGTTCTCAACTTTTTCTGTTTAACTTATTTCTCTTAGCATGACAATCTCAAGATCCATTCATGTTATCGTCAAAGTCAGTATTTCATCTTTTCTTATGTTTGAGTAATAAATAGTCCATTGTATATATGTACCACATCTTCTTTATATATTCATCTATCAAAGGACACTTCAGTTGTTTCCATGTCTTAGCCATCATGAATAATGCTGCAGTGAACATTGGGGTGCATATATCTTTACAGATAAATGTTTTCAAATTTTGGGAGTAGACCTAAATATAAGACATGAAACAATAAATTGTATAGAAAAAGAAAATATAGGTACTAACTTATGGAACTTGGTTTTAGAGAGTATTTTATTAATTTGAATTGAAAGGTAAGGGAAGTAAAAGCAACAATAAATGAATGGGACTATATTACACTAAAAAGCTTCTGCATAGTTTTGAATTTTGAATGGTGCTTAATTCTCAAAGTTTTTGAGCATACCAAATATTACAGTCAACTTATACAATGTAAAGTACAAGATCAATACCAATATGTTCAACATATGTATACTCTACTATAAACTAAAGTTGAATTTTACTCTCAAACACTTAAACTAAAACAAAGAAAGTAGGAGAGAAATGCAGAATGTGATAAATTCTTCATCATGTCACTGTAATTACATTATGCGGTCTCTGAATCATTTTAATGCTGGGGATGGACATATGTTTATTTTACACTTAATTTACACTTCCAACTCAGGGATCTTCTGAGTGACAATATGCCTACTTAAGTAGAAAAACAGTATACAGCTCTCACGACAAGGAAACATTTAAAAATTGTGAATCCCAAGTAATTTTTTGAAATCAACATAAAAATAAAATACCTTCAACATATGTTGTTTGCATGCCTACTATATACCCAAATTCTGCTAGGTTAGAATGTAAGAGAAGCAAAATGAGATAGCACGTTTTTTTTTTTTCCTTCAAAGTACTAACAACTGGGCACAAACACAATCATATCAGCATCATTGATAAAAGACAGGCTATGATATTTAATATAATGGACTTAAAACAATAGCTATGAACAAAGTGGTATTGAAGAATGCAGCATCAAAGGGAAAGCCAGAGAAACTAATGTCTGTTGTATATGTTATGTAAATTGTTTTATACCTGTGGGTTATGTGTCATTGTTATGTATGTTGCTTTTCATATGTAACTCTGAGACTAGGATATTACTATCTTGTTTTAGTTAATGCATTTCATGCTGGGAAACAATCATTACACAAATATTTATTACAAACTTTCTTTCCTTGCTCTCTTTTGCTTTTGTAGATGATTTCACATTAAATGTCATCATTATTGCTAAAAGTAGTATTTCCATGTGTCTTTTTTTTAGATGTATCTATTTGCTTACACTAGAATCTCCTTTCTTTTCATCCTCACTTACACCTTAACTGAGTATTAGCTATCTTATCTGTTGTCAGAAAGGCCACTAACATAGTAAATTACCCTAAACTCTATTTTTCTCGCTATGATCATAACTACCACCATCACTATTGCTATCATTTTTTCCTTTAATCTATTTTTCTTACTAGTCTTCCTTAATCTTTTCTTTTAGTTTTCTCTTGCTAGTTTTTCCCAGAGAGCCATTTTCTATTTTTGTGATATCAACGTTACCTTTGCAAATCTATCGATCATCTATCATCTATCATCAACATCATCATCATCATCATCATCATGATCATCATCATCATCTTTTAGTTATTTACCTATATGATACCAAATATTATCAATTCCTTGTTGTGTGTGTGTGTGTGTGTGTGTGTGTTCCATGTAATCCTGCTGGTTGTGTTTTTTTTTAGTAGAATGCCCATTGATGCAGATTTAGGTATTAGGAGTAGTTTTAGAGGAGCAGAATTTTAGGAAAAAAGTTTTATAAATTGGTTCCGGGTTTCCGACATCAGTTATCTACTATGATTATATTTAAAGGCATTAATGATTCTATTCCCAGTGGTATATAGAGCATTGGTTATTCGTGTCATTATGTGTTAATAGAGATACACAAAAGGTTGCCAGTGGATCCTCCTAATCAAATATTTATAAAAGATAAGTTTCTGGGTGTTCAAGTATTTGATACCTTAAAATATTTTAGTAAAACTAAGGAGTATAATGAGATTGGTTTATTATTTTTATCTGTGTGGGAGAAATTAGGAACTAAAAATATTGAACTCAGAACTTCCAATTCCCAACTCAAGGCACAAATTAACTGAAAGTATGCCCTGAAATAAACTTTTTTTTTCTCTTGTAGGTGCAAGGCTAAGATTTCTGAAGGTTAAACTTAGAGTCTCATCTTTCTTGTATGTGGTTGAATTATAATACAAATTAAATTTCCAATGTTGTAGAGTATGTACTGTTAAAGTGAAGTATTGATTGGGAAGGAAGTGCATCCTGGAAAATGGAACAAGAACATATGGGAAGATTTCAATAAAGCTGTGAATGTAAAACACCTAAATTTTTCCTAGTCTTCTTTGTCCATGGAAGTAGCTTTTCCAAATCTGTCTGAAGAGGTTAATTCTATTTTGTCTGAAGAACCTGTAATGATCTCCCTGACCTGGATACTGCTGTTTCTTTTCAGGATCCACTCTTATCATCCTTCTTTGCTTTTAGACCTATATCCAAATTCAAGTACCAATAAGTCCTAAAGATTGAAATAGAAAGTATCACCTATGAGAAAAGGGTGGTACACATAAAAATAACTGTATGTTTCTGATTTATAACTAAAAAAAAAGTTGAGTAATATATTCAGAGATGGGTATTAAAGATGTAGGATAATGGTGAAAGAAAAATAAAGTTGGATCAGGCCAAATGTTTTGATATAAGCCACAAAGCATGAATCTTGTATTCAAAGTTTTAGAAGGGGAGTTTGTTTGGTTGTTTGTCTGAAAGTAGACCAAAAACGAGTCAACACTAAATAAAATTGGATGCCAAAACTTCTTTGGTATATTATACAGAGAGGTAGCCAAACTATTAGAGAGATTGGAATAGTAGAGTAGATTTATCATGAAAGACTTGCTCGCCTACTCCCGGAAGTTCCAGAGGACACACCTTTTAACATAGCTGTGAGAAATAATTTGTGATTAGAGTCCTAGTATTCTTGAAGAGGTCTATTGTCACTCATCTATGTTGGTCAGAAACTATAGTGGAAACTTAAGCCATCAAACTGGCATCTTCAGATGCAGTGGAGAACATTGAAAGGCTGAATGTCAAGGAGCCAAATGGCAGCACTTACTCATCAAAGTCAAGGTGGTCATCGTTAGCACTCTGTAATGGATAGCAGAGTCAAAGGTAGGTGTCAGAATAATCAAAACCACAGAGATCTGTAATGTTGGCTAGTTGATCATGGTATCCCTCTAAAGAAATAAGCAAACAATCTTATAATTCTTACTGTATCTATATAAATGTATGAATTCCAGTCTAGATATACAGAATTCTAACTTGAATAATAAAAACAGATGGCCACAATCTTTTCATCAATTCCCAGACTTTTGGTAGTTTATAGACCCAAAACTTCTTGAATGAAGAGGAAGATGGGTCCCTTTTAGGAAACACTGTTATAATTTATATCGTTAAAATGTACTCTAGCCTTCTTCAAAGATACCTGTCAACATTTATCAGGGTGATTGCTCACTATGGGAAGAAAAATATTTAGACTTTTAAGAGATTATTGGAATACTGGCTCTGAATTGACATTAATTTGAGGAGACCCAGAACATTGGGGAGGTCCACCAGTAAGGGAAGGAGCCTATGGATGTTAGGTGCTCAGTGGAGTTTAGCTCAGGTCTATCTTTCAGTGTATTTAAGATATCACCAAACATATCTTATGATTACTTCTCCAGTTTCAAGATGCATAAATGGTATAGACATAGGCATAAACTGGCAGAATAACCAACCACATTGCTTGTTTGACCAGTAGAGTGGACACTATTATATTAGAAAAGGCTAAGTGAAAGCAACAAAAAACTGCCTCTATATAGAAAAATAGTAAACCAAAAGCAGTGACAAATTTCTGTAGGGTTTGCAGAGTTTAGTGCCAGTATGAAGGACTTGAGAGATTCAGGGGTAGTGATCATGCCAACTTTCCCATTCAATTTGCCTATTTCAACTGTGCAGAAAACAAATATTCTTGAAGGATAAGAATGGATTATCATACACTTAGCCAGGAGTGACTACAATTGCAGCTGCTTTCCTATATGCAGGTTCATTGTTTGAGTGAACTAACATTTCCCCCTGTTGCCTGCTTTGAAGTTATTGATCTGAAAAATATTTTTTTTCTCAATATTTGTTAATAAAGATCATCAGAAACAGTTTTCTTCACTTGGCAAGCTAGCAATATGTTTTCAGTAATCTTCTTCACAAGTGTATCACTCTCCATCTCTATACCATCATTTTGTCCATAGGGAACTTCATCATCTATTCTTTCCAAAAGGCATCACACTGATCCATTACATTGATGATATTATGCTGATTGGACCTAGTTATCAAGAAGTAGTAAGTATTCTGAACATATTGTGAAAACAATTGCATGTTGGAAAATGGAAAAAATATTCAACAAAAATGTAGAGACCTGATACTTTGGTGAAATTTCTAAGGGCCCAGTGGTGTTGAGTATGTTCAGTTATTTTTTCTAGGGTGAAGAATATATGACCGCTCTGGTTCCTCTTATAACCAAAAGAACTAGTGGACCTCTGGATGAGAAATAACATATTTTTCATTCAGGGGTGTATTTACTGAGTGATCCAAAATGCTGCTAGTTTAGAGTGGAGCCCAGAAAAAAAAAGTTCTGCAACAAGTTCAAACTGATGTGCAAGCTGTTCTGCCAGTGGAACCATATGATCGAGAAGATTCTATGGCACTTGAAATGTCAGTGGCAGATAGCACTTCTATTTGAATCCTTTGTTAGGTCCCTATAGATGAATCATACACAAACACTTAGGATTTTGTAACAAAACCTTGCCTTCTTATGTGTATAACTATTCCTTTTGAGAAAAAGCTTTTGCCTTGCTACTGGCCTTAGTAGAGACTTAAAGCTTAACCATGAGTCACCAAATTACCAATTACCTAGCTGCTCATCAAGAATTGGGTGTTGTCTAACCCATAAAACCACAAAGTTTGGCATGCACAGCAGCACTGTATTTTCAAATGGAAGTGATATATAAAAATCAGACTTAAGCAGACCCTGAAAGCACTGTAAAATATGCGAGGAAATGCCGTAAATACCTATGGCCCCTACACCTGATATATTATCTTTTGATATGCAGTACCACTCTAAAGTCTCCAGAAGTATTAATTACTACAGCCCCTTTTAGGAACAACCCTAAAGCACAGTAGTGAAGCAAAATCTTCCTACTGGGCACAACTTTGAGCACTGCAACCTGTCGTTTATTTTGCCTGGAAGGAGAAATGGCCAAAGGTATGAGCTTACACTGATTCATGATTGTGCCAAAGCTGTGGCTAGAAGGTCAAGGTCTTAGAAAGAATATGATTGGTAAAGTGCTGACAAGGATATCTGTGAAAGAGGTGTACTGATAGACATCTCCAAATGGGCAAAAATGTAAATATATGTGTGTTTCATGTGAATTCTCACCAATGGGTGACCTTAGCAGACAAGATCTTAATAATCAAATGGATACAATGAGTTCTTCTCTGAAATTCAGCCAGTCTCCTTCTGCAGCCATTCCTATCAGAATTTCAGAGCTTTCCTTCGATCAAGAAACTCACTTCACAGCAAATTAAATGTAGCAATTGGCACATGCTCCTTGAATTCATTGGTCTTACATTTTTACACATCATCTTGAAGCTACTAGTTTGAAAGAACTGTGGAAAACTCTTCTAAAGACTTAAGTACAGTGCCAGGTATAGGACAATGCCTTCTAGGTCTGAATCAATGCCCTTCAGAAAGCTGTATATGCTTAAAATAATCACCAATAGATGATGCTGTTTCTCCTCTAGTCAGGATTCATGGGTTTAGTAAATAAGGAGTGGAAGTGGGGGTGTAAACACTACTTTTCTTAGTGTGTAACTTTCCTTTCGGTCCCCAAGACCTTAAATTTAGAGGTCTTAATTTCAGAGAGGGGAATGCTGCCACCCGGAAACAACGATTCCATTGAACTGGACCTTGATACTTCCATCTAACCACTGTGGCTTCTCAAGTCTCTGTATCAAACCAACAAAGTTGTATTTTGGATGGTGTAATTGATCCTTACAATTAAGTGAAAATTGGGCTACTACTACACAATTAAGGTAAGAAACAGTATGTCTGTAATGTGGAAGATCCATTAGATCATCTCTTAGTCTTACCATGTACTGTAACAAAATGGAAAACTACAACCCAATTTAGATAGAAATGCTAATGGCCAAGGCCTGTCAGAAAATTTTGTGTTGCCCACCAGACATAGAACCATGACCAGCTGAAGTGCTTGCTGAGGACAGAGGAAACATGAAAAGGGAAAGAAAAAAGATATTTATAAATACTAGCTCTGACTATGTAACTTGTTGCAGAAACCAGCACTGTAATTTTTATGAGTATCCCTACCTTATTTGTGATATCTATCTATCTATCTATCTATCTATCTATCTATCTATCTATCATCTATCATCTATCTATCTACCTATCTACCTGCCCACCTATCTATCATATATATAATAGATATATGTTAGTCATGTTATATATATGTACACACATACACACACACACATACACACACGCACACATACATATAATCTGGGTCTATTTCTCTCATTAAGGCCTAATACACTTAGGTTTGACCAATGTACCCTTAACTTGCCAAAGTATAAACTTAATGCTTCTACTCTCCTCCAGCAATATTCATGGATTTTAGAATATTTTATGTGAAAATGCTACATTTGAATTAATAATTTTTTTTGAAATTCTTTATTTTTTAACCTATGCCATTAATATTATTTTATGCAGATAATTTCCCTTTATATTTAGCTATACATTTTTTCATTTTTTCTTACATTTCAGACTTTTTACCCTGGATCATATTGTTTCTGTCTAAAGCTCAACTTTAGAACTTACATTAGTGAGATGAGCTAGTGGAGGACTCAGTTTCAAAAAAATTTAAAAAATTAGAAAAGAAAAGAAAAGGAAAAAAAGAAGCAATTTGTTTATGCTCAAACTCAAATATATTTACAGCAGATAGAAAATTCTAGGTTGATATTTATTTTCTCGCAGCACATGTAGTATATCATTCTACTATCTTCTAAATTCCATTTTACCTTGAGAAGTCAGCTGTCAATCTAAGTGTTGATGAAAAATTCTTGAAATATGATTCTTGAACCAGCAGTATCACCATCGTATGAAAAACTGTTAGAAATGCAAATGATGGAACTTGTTAATAACCACTGAGTCAGAAAATTTGATGGTGGAGTATAGCAATCTTGTTAACAGGCCCTCCAAAGTTTAAGTTAAAGTTTGGAATCCAATGTTGTAGCTCATTTTCAACCCAATCTACTTTTTGCTACATCAAAAAGTTTTTCTGTGGTCTTGGTTTTTAAGTTGTTCCTATGAACTGCTGAAGTAAGAATTTGATTTTATTTCTGCTTCTTGAGATTGATTGGCCTTCTTTATTTCCAAGGGTTTTAGAGATTTATCTGGAAAATTCTCAGCAATTTTCTCAAGTATTACTTCTTTTTTTTCAACTCCTGAAGTTATAAGCAAGTGTATCCTCTTTCCATCTATAAATTTCTCCTCTTTATGTATTTTTCCTTCATTCTGGATTATTTTTCTGACACTTTTCCCAATTAAATCACTTTTAATTTGTTTGATGATATGCTCCCAGGGCACAGATAGATAGATGATAGATGATAGACAATAGATGATAAATAGAAAGGTGATAGATAGATAGATAAATAGATAGATAGATAGATAGATAGATAGATAGATAGATACATAGATGATAGATAGATAATAGATAGATAATAGACATGACACTTATACTTCTCATACATGTAACTTATCTAAAAACTTCATTTTTATTAAATCATTTTAATGGTATATATTTTATTGCTAAATTTTTTAAGTGTAAAAAGAATTTATGTCTAATGATCCTATTTTTATAAGTCATTTAGTATTTCTGCTTTTCTGCTTTTTTAGTAGTTACTTTTGATGAGTATCATTCATAATGACTTGTTCCTTTTTTTTAAAGTAATTTCATTCTCATTGTATTATAAAATGTTTTGCAAAAAATTTTTTTAAATTTTATTATTAGTTTCAAGTATACAGTATATTAGTTAGACCTTTATATAGTTTCTAAAATGATCCCCTTAATTGCTCTTTCTCTCCATTGGCTCTCCACCTAGCCAATACATTAGTGCTAGCTGTACTCCTTATGCTGTGTTCCCCATCCCCATGACCATCTATTAACTATTCATTTGTATGTGAAGGAATATTTTTAAGGCATAAGTTCTAAATGGACTTTCTTTTGCTTCTGCTGTCCATCCCAAGACACTAACTCTTACAGTATTTTTATATTAACATTTGCAGTTTTTTTAAATTTTATCCTTGTGAAGTATATTTGGATAGCAAATATTTATGAGGTCTGCCTATGGGTAACCTCTCTGAAATTTTACTCTATACTGTGCTTAGTGCTAAAGCAACTTTTTCTTGAAGAACACTGAATATTTATGTCTTGTTCAGCCTTAACTGTAGTACTTTGTGAGTACAGAGTGGTCTGGGAAGGTCTTCTAATAGAATTCTCATTATTTATGGGTTCAAGTTTTAACTTTTGCCTCCCTGACCTGGAAAGCTTCACTAGCCAAATTCTTGTCCTCCAACACAGATGCTCTCAGAACAAAAGCTGACTTTTTTTTGTTCAGGACTTGTCCTCTGGTTTCTCATTCTAACAAAATTTCTGAAAAGAATTTAAAGATTATTAGGCAGTTTATTTGACTATAGCTTTTGAAAATATTTCATGATTAAGATACCAAAAGTGGCTACATCAACTCATTTTATTATAGATTTAGTCACTACTCTATTCTCAAGTGATTGCTTGATTTTTTTGTGCCTGATTAGATTTGTTCTCTAAACTTTGATTTTCTATCTAAATTACCCACTTTAATATTGATGTCAGTCTATCGTCTATTTAGTGTTGTTTTCTAAACATTTCTCATTGTGATCCTGAAATCCCCATTGATTAGGTCTGATAGCATTAAGGTATAAGTCACTGACTAAGCTGTTCCATCTTTAAGTGTGTGTGTGTGTGTGTGTGTGTGTGTGTGTGTGTGTGTGTGTGAAAGTTCTTCTTGTATATAAATAGTAAGGGAATGATTATAATAAAAATTTTTGTGAATTGACTGGGTGTATACTTATTCTATGGCTAAACTCTGCTCCCATCTAATTTTCTACAAGCTTTCTGCTTGTTTCATTGCTCAAATTGTGGTTGAAAATTATGTGTATGTTTACAAATACTTTGTGAATCCTCACAGGATTGATGAAGCTTACAAAATTAGATGAAATTT
Source organism: Eidolon dupreanum (assembly GCA_028627145.1). Taxonomy (NCBI): domain Eukaryota; kingdom Metazoa; phylum Chordata; class Mammalia; order Chiroptera; family Pteropodidae; genus Eidolon; species Eidolon dupreanum. Next base: position 54,210,253 of record CM053515.1, read on the forward strand.
ACCAACAGAATCTAGACATCTTCTCTGAAATTTGAGAACTCTGTTATAATCTATCAAGTCCTTTTTTTAATATCAGGAGCAAATTTATATGAAGAGTTTATAATTACAACAGTTGGCAGACATTATCTTTCTTTGTAGAAAGAGTAACAACCTTATGTTCTGTTTGTTCATTGACTTCTTGTTTCACATTTTGAGAAACTTTCATTCATCTTTGAAACTTAGCTCTGTTACCCACTAATCTATGTAGGGCATGAATTCTAAATCCTAAATTAAAATGTTTAGGTTTTCTTATTTTATCTTTACAATTTTAAGCTGGAACAGTATATATATATGTATATATATATGTATGTTATATATAATATAAATATAAATACATATAATGTATATTTATATGTAATATAAATATAAATATATATAAATATAAAATATAAATATATATATTAGAATTTCATTGGTTTAAAAATATAGACATATGCTATCCACACATTGATGACATTTGAATAAATGGGATGCTATTTTGTTGCCTTATCAGTTAAATTTATAATTTTAGTCTGATTTTTTTCTTTATCTCAGGACACTAATGCAATAATAGTCATAGTTTCTAAATTGAATTCTTTGGTTCCAGCTCAGGACATAGCTGACCTTGTCAAAAATCACTACATAATCTAGTAGCCACATTCTATCTAAGTTAGACAAAATATTTTTATGTAGGAAATTATCCTGCTCAAGTTTTTTTAGACCACACAGAAATTGTGACAGTAGAAAGGCTAAAGGATTTTCATGGGACAAAACACACAAATGAGAAGCCAGCATCATATTACGTTTATTTATTTAACTAAAAGTCATCTTCAAATATATCTTCATGTAATACCAAATGAACTTCGTGCAGTGAGAAATTATTAAACTGGCTTCATCAACCTATCTTTTGTAAAACTCTTGATATAGAATCCAGTTCAGAAAATGCTTCATTTTGTTAACTACTACTACTGTAGAACTTGGTAACATACTACTTTACATAAGATCTTATATTTAATTATACAAAATCTTGTATAAAGATTAATTTTATTAAGCATTTCACTTACATTATTTTCCTTAAATTCTCATACAATTTTGTGAGTTTTAAACTCAACTTAATTATATACCTTTGAGGAAAAAATCAAATAAAGAAAGTGAGTAAGGGAGCTAAATACAACTGTCCTGCCTCTTGCCTCTACCTTTACACTTTCTTCCATGCAATGTTGCAGAAAATTATATTATATTCAAAGGGATGAAATGAAATAAGATAATTCATATTATACATTCTGTTTTCACTAAGTGAATAAAATTTATCTGTAATATCAATGTTAGTCTCTTGGTTCTGTATTGTTCACATCAAGCTTCTGTCTTAGGTAATTAATCAAACCATTTGTGAAAAGAAGAAAGCAATTATACTCTTATCACCCATAATTTCTCAGCAATACGTACCTCTAACAGGATATAATTTGTTTGTTTAGTACTAGAGATACCACATCATCATGCAGTAGTCTAAGTAAACCCTGAGATTACATAAATTTAAAATACTTTCATACTGTGATAATATGAATAATCATCTACTGCTCTCAAATCTCTTTAAAGACATCTGTTACCTAGATTTCCTAATCATATTGTTTTCCTGCTTGACATCTCTTAATGCACAACTGATACCCACTAAATAGCACTAGTGTTTCTTATATTCGATTTAATTTCAACTATCTTATTAATCTGTACTCCTGTCAGATTTGGGTATTCACCATTGCTTACTTATCATATGAATGAACTTGTCGTCAACATTTTTTAATGACATTATTTAAAAATAAATTCTTCCAAAAGAACCCTTATATATTGCTGGTGGGACTGTAACTTGGTACAGCCACTATGGAAAACAGTATGGAGGTTTCTCAAAAAACTAAGAATTGACCTATCATATGATACAGCAATCCCACTACTGGGTATTTACCCCAAAGACTTGAAAATCCATATTCAAAAAGATATTTACTCACCGATGTTTATAGCAGCATTATTCACAGTGGCCAAGACATGGAAGCAACTGAAGTGTCCTACGATAGATGATTAGCTAAGGAAGCTGTGGTGCATATATACAATGAAATATTACTCAGCCATAAGAAGAGATGAAATATTGCCATTTGAGATAACATGAATGGAACTTGAGATAATCATGCTAAGTGAAATAAGCCAGACAGAAAAAGTTGAAAATCATGATATCACTTATATGTGGGATATAAACATAAAAGCAACAAATGTGCATGACAAACAAGCAGAGACTCATGGACATGGACTATAAGCTAGTGGTTACTAGTGGGGTGGGGGAGTAGAGAGGAGGTAGATGGGGTAAAGGAAGTAAAATATAGGGTTCAGGGGGAGAGTGAAGTAGGTAAGGGGGATCAAATATATGGTAGCTACAGGAAACTGGACTTTGGGTGGTAAACACACAATAGAATATACAGTTGTCAAATGATAATGTACACTTGAAAATTGTATAATTGTATTAGCCAATGTTACCCAATAAACTTAATTAAAAATTAAAAAAATAATAAAATAAAAATAGAAAGAAATTCTTTCTACCTCCAACACCTATTATCTCCCTCATGTAACTTGCTTGACTCTTACAGTTATATATGACAGATTTCAACCTTATAACACTTTAGCTTTCAGTTTACTTATAACATATCAACTTTATTATAACTTGTGTATATAGTTTCCATTTTCCCCAAGTATGCAAAACTTCATCTTTTATAAATCCCTTGATGCATTGAGCCATGTAAGAAATATGTTGAATAATATACTAATTTGTTGAGCACGTGAATAAATTTACAACATAATTAGAGATACAGTTTACAATGCAAAGCAGAGTGTATATGTACTAAAAATTCTCACATCCGTATCTTTACTGAAAGTACATTACTAGCATCTTCAAAGGTGTGCAATAAACAAATGGAATGTGGCAAAGGTGGCTGTTCTTCCATAAACACTCCCTGCACTTTCTTTAATTTTGGCTGGGCAACTCTGAATAAAAACTGTTTTCTGGACTCCCTTGACCAAGTGCCTAAATTCTTACCAAAATGAGCTAAATGAAAGTGATGTATTTTTTCTTAAAGTAGAGGACACAAAAACGTGTTCTTATTTCTACTGAGAGGGATAAAGATTGATGGTTTGAGCTTTCTTAGTCACTTGGGCACAAATTCAAAGTGTTGTTAAGAGGACACACACACACACACACACACACACACACACACACACACACACTGAAAGAAGTCTGAGTCCCTGAGCCTGTAGAGTGCCATATCATTATCCTTGGATTGCCTCCCACCTAATTTCTATATGAGAACATATACATCATCTTGTTATGTCATTGTTATTTTGGATTCTTTGAGACTTGCATCTCAATAATCTTAAAGTATACAGGATTTATCAACCATAAATGGAAAATAATAAGTTGGTCTTCTGAGCCATTGTACCTTTTTTGATATTTGCTTATCATATACTAAATCAAATAATATTTAAAATATTTATATACATACACACTCAGATATATTTTTATCATCTTAGTGGATATCTAGTTTTAATAGCAATTCCATTTTTGGTATGTATTGAGGAAAGAAAGTGACTAAAGATTCTTTCAAATGGTTTGATTGCCTGTATTTTTTTAAAAACATGTAAAAAAAGTTTTTCTTGATGGGCAAACTCTTTATGATGTGATGGTTACTTACAGTTATTATTAAAAGTAGAAACTGCAAAGATTGATTGAAATGATATATGTTTTGCAGTTAACTGTAACTAGTATGTTACAAGTAATTACAAGTAAATAAAAATCTAAGTTTGAGGCTATCTTACCACACTTTTGTAAAAGTAAAAATTATATAAATTATTTGGAAAATTAAGATTATGGCTTGCTTTTAAGACCATTGTAAAAAAGTGTAAGCAATTATAATACAGGACAATTTTGTATTATTAGGTTATACACAGTTTTTACTGCAGTAATTGAATTAATCAACTCCTGTCAGTGCTACTTTTCTTCTTCCAAAAACCTCTTTTTCTAAGTATCTCTATGTTTTCTTATTATATCCCTTAATACGACATATACTGTTAATGACCAACCCTTTGCTTTAGGTCAAATATAAGCACTCATCTACACTCTACTGCTCACTACTGTGTATAAGTGGATAATTTATATGATAGTTTCAGGTGTGAAATATCGTTACATTTAAAAAAATATTTATTGTAGAATAATTGTAGATACACAATCATTGCAAAGATATTAGAGTTTCCACACACCTTATACCCAGTTTTCTCTGTTATTAATGTCTTACATTAGTATGGTACTTTTGTCACAATTAATGAATCAATATTGATACATTATTAACTAAAGTTTATATTTATTCGATTTCTCAGATTTTACCTAGTGTCTGGATAATGCCTAATGTTCCAGAATACTATTTATGATAACACATTATATTATTCATCATGTCTCTTTATTCATTATACTGGAGTATGGAGGTGAGATATAATGAAGGCAACATACTCTATGATGTCCTAATTAAATCTCAAGCTTTCAGTGGGCATATGTCTCTGGCCTATAACTTTCACAATTATTTTCTTAATTTAGAGTTTCCTTCCTCTCCATCGATGAGACACAAAATCTAGAAACTGTTAGAGTGTGAGGAATGCCCGTTCCTCATAGCTCTTGGGCAAAGTTCTGCTATAGCATTTACCTTGGAGATTAGATCTTTGTGATGAATAGTCTCTTCTTTTCTCCTTTATTAACCTAGAGAAAAAAAATGTACCTGCCAAGAGAGACTCCTTGTGTTTAACTGGGTCCAAAATGATAACTAGAGTCTAAAAACCACTGCTAACTGAGACCTCTCAGTCACAGGGCATTTCCAGGAAAAGCCACAGACCCTGAGCTGCCAGCCTCCTACACTGTGTTCCTGCCAACTGAGCCAAACCTTAGAAAGGAGTTTCTGATATTTCTTTTTGACCATTTTGACTTCATGCAATCAGAACTGCACAGTTATATCTTCATTTACATCTTTACTGACCAATCAGAGCAACTACCTAATGACTAACCAGAATGTACAATTATGACCAATTAGGACAATGCTATTTGAGTTAATCAGACTGTGCATATTTGGATTTCTCATGTTATAAAAAGGACCAATTAGAGACAAGAGCAGGAACTTTATAAAAATCATCCTTGCCTTTGTCTCCATGGAGTTCACTTTTGTTTTCCACCAGTGGCTGTGTTTTTACTGGTTGCAAATTGTTCATCTGAATAAAGTTTCTCCTCTTTCACACTCCAGACTGAAGACTTTCGTTGACATTAGATTGATGGCAGCAAATTTTTTGACACCTTGTTAGTGCCGCAAGGGGATTTTTTTTGGCCCTTTACTAAGAGAAACTGGTGGGATCTTAGAAGTAAGGCACATAAGAGTGTGAAGACTTTCTTAAAAATACAGCTGCCAGGAGTTTCAAAATTACCATTTATGTGTGTCTACCAGCAGCTTCTGCTCCAAGTAAGCAGATTTTGCTTATGACTCAGAATTCACCTGTCTATCCAGATTTGGGACGGTAATTTGCCCTGAAACTCAGTTATATTATGAGTCCATGAAAGTTACTTATTTTTAATTTGTCCAGATATTTCCAGTTGCAGGGACAGAAATGATGACTTCCAAAATCCTTACATGTTAAAATTGAAATGGACATCAATATTGACATTTGAATAGGTAGTTTGTTTTAATAAAATTATACCCCGGTTGGATATTTCATCCTATCAATTGCCCATTTATACTCAGCTTCTAGTTTCTATAACACAAAAAGTGTGTGTTCATGGGGGTTCTAAACATGCCATTTTGTTATTCCTCAATGGCATTGAAAGTGGAAAATCTCATAATTATTTCTTATAATAGCTATTTTCTTGAATCCATTTTCTTGAAGGTGAGAACAAATAAAATATTGGAATAATAATTTTGTAAACTTCCCTTTCCATGATTACTTTTGAATATCAGACTGCTATTAGGATAACATTTTATGTAAAATATATTACTAGGTAGTAAAAGAACAACTTTTGGAGAATAACAGGGAAAAAAAATGGAGAAATGAAGGGATAAAATGAGCTCATTAGTGCCATGGAATATAACTGTAAGTGTGTGTCTATCTGTGTGTGTGTGTTCATGTACATTTTTCCTTATAACTTAAAATATACTTAGTGAATAATAACTCACTTTGCCCTTAGTAAGTTGAGCCTTGTAAAAAAATCAGGTAATACTTTTTTCATTAAATTCTTATATAATAAATTTTATAATCTTAAAAAATAGTTCTGTTAAACACTCTGGATAACTTAAATTTTAAGCAGTGTAAGAATGGTTCTTAGAAAGGCTTCAACTATTAATACTCTAAGGCTTACTTCTAATTTTCACTTTACAATTTTATAATAAGCACAAAGCTTTGAGATTATTTCATACCAGTTCTTCTGAGAACATACTAAATTGTCTGCTATTTTATGTAATCACTAATATTTGTCTTTACTTTGTCCGTTGTCAAAGTTTTATCATTTACATCATTGATTTAGTTTGCTACTATGCCAGCATGCATCAAAGCTGAGATTTTTAATTTCCAGAAATATTATGAATGATACACTCACTTTTCTTTATTTATCTTTTCTTTATAGTTTCAGAAATCAGACAGGCTTGGGTTTGAAATTTGTCATCTCTATCTACTTATGAAGTGGACTTAGGTAAAATATTTAATTTATCTAATTATTAAATTTTAACTTATTTTATGGAGGAGCCCTATTGACTTTATAGGGCTATTGTGAAGATCGCATAAAATAATTTGTTTAATGGGTTTAGGATACTACCTGCCACAACTGTGTAAGCCATATATACCTGGACTATGTTATTCTATACTTTCTTTCTTTCTTTCTCTTTCTTTCTTTCTTTCTTTCTTTCTTTCTTTCTTTCTTTCTTTCTTTCTTTCTTTCTTTCTATTTTATTTTAGAGATCATTTTTAATTAACTGGTTTACATACCTAAATCTTAATAAATTTAAATCAAATTTCTGTTACTTCATTGTCTTAGTATAAGCAGTCAGAGTGATACCTGGTACCAAAGATGGGGAAGTTAACAACAAACTAAAAATAAGGAACTGATATAAGGTAAATAAAAAATACAAGAATATTAAAGTAATATTTTAGCATAGGTTCTATAAAGCAACTAATGTTGTAGAAAACATATATTTTTACTACGGATTAGAATAAGATAATGACCTACTTATATACAAAGAAAAATTATGTTCTCAATTCAGTTTCATCACTTGGTTTCCACTGAAAGTATGTGTGTTTTGTTTTGTTTTTGTTTTGTATTGATAAGAAACATAGCTTAGGGGAGTTCATCACTTGAATTATATGTTAATATCACTGAGCTTCATTACAATGTCCAATGGCCAGTCCTCACTCTATGCATAATTAAATATATTTCTGGAGTAATAATATAACACAGTTGCATTTGTATTCCAATTAACATTTTGCATTTTGCTATTAGATCTTTCATTACACATAGACTGTCAAATAAACGAGGTAGCAAGTTTTCTATACTTAGCAATATATACTTTTAATTTGTACTTTCCTGGTAAAAAAATATGAACAATTGTCACCACTACTAATTATAACTGAAAAGAATGGAGCAATATAAAATCCCCTTGACAGCTTAAATCGATCTTCTTTGACAAAACAACAACAACAAAAACAACAACAACAACAAAACCTTTGCTTTCATTTGCCTTGATTATAGAGTCAATGTTTTAAGTCTGATTGAAAATTGAAGCTACTTTTTTTGTCTCAGTGTAGTAAGCCTCAAACTTTTACATTTAAGGACTACTATCTGAGAACTCTTCTAGACATTGTTGTAAATATCCTCAAGCTAATAGAAATGTGTATACATATATATATATATATATATATATATGTATACACATTTGTAGAGCATAAGTGGAAGTACAGTAATACGTTTGCTGTAAGGATTAAATGAGGTAATATCTATCTATAAAAAGGCTTAGAACGGTTACTATAATATTGAGTTATGGAAGTATTTGTTAATACTATTAATATCGTCTTTATCTTGATTTATTATGAAGGAATTATTAATTATTCACATTAACTAATACTCAATGTATTTTTCTGCCATAGTAAATGTTGTTACTGTAGAAGGTATTAAAAAGCAAGACTACAGTAGGGTCTCTGTATCCATAAATTCCATATCAATGAGTTTAACCAAAGCTACATTGTCACTGATGTGTATTTTGTATTTAGGCCTACTCTGGTTGCCTTTGTATTAAACATGTACAAACTCTTTTCTTGTCATTATTTTCTAAACAATATAACAACTATTTATATAAGGTTTACATTGTATTAGGTATTATAAGTAATCTAGAGATGATTTACAGGAGGATGTTCATAGGTCATATGCAAATACTACACCATTGTATAGTTTTACTTTTCTTCAACTAATTCAAGTAGTTATAAAAAATATCAGAAGGCATAATTCACTTTTAATTTGTTTAACTTATTAATGTGTTACTAAAATTCTAATTTGTTTGTTTACATAGCAAAAAACATATGTAATTTAAGTCAGAAGAACTTGAACACATAGGTCCAGCCATTCCCTTCAAAAAGAAAATCTTATGTCTCATTAGACTTCTTTCCAATTTCTATTTATTGATGAGTGTAGTCTTCATGTAGATAATCTTTCCAGAAACTTGTCTTCTTAGTTCACTAATCTCTTTTCCACTAACAATGGTAATGTGTTTTTTATTCTAGTTCACATATTCTACACTAGATAAACCCACAATGTGACATTACCAAAAGCTACAACACATATTATCTCAATCTCAATTATCTCATTCAATGACCATCACCTTCTTTCTTCCTTCCACTGATATATTGACTCTTTAAGATGACCCACAATTAACTGATTGAGCAAATTTTCTCTTTCTATCATTTTTATGCCTTCACTTCCCTCCACACACAACTTACATTTCACAGTCAACAATTAGAATTACTCTCTTATGCTCTCTAGTTGTTCTCCTTTTCTTCTCTCTACTTAATAAAATTACAACCCCCCCCCCCAAAAAAAAAAAAACCCTTGGAAAAACTCAAATCACAATTGAGTTTCTGCTCACTCTGGGCCTGAATCCATACAGCTTGATGTGACTAGGTGAGGCACCCAACTATATTGAGCAGTCTCACTGACCTCAAATTTGCCCTTAATACTTCTTTACAAAATACTATTTCTTAATCTACTCATTTTTCTATAGTCCTAGATTCCTATTTTTTTTCTCCTCAAAACTCAAATATTCTTTTTCTACATTGTCACCCTTATATAATCATCCTAATTGTTATTTCACTGAGGTAATAAAAATTATAAAATACATTTCTACAAACACATTGGGCCTTTTATTACCATTCATAACAATATGCTTTCTCTCGCTCTTTTTTATTTTTGAATTACAGTAGTTCTGCAGTTTAAAATGCTTCTTGTCTATATTTTATCTTCTGTCAACTTCAACTACATAATTGTATGATTTTTATCAGGAAAGGATAAATCCCTTCTTCCTTCAGGCCTAATGGCTAGTAACACATATGTTTCATCAATCACTTCCAATAACCAACCCTGTTATTCTCATTGAATAGTAATTCTGTTTTTCTATTCCCAGATTTAAAATATCACAAAGAAAAATTTATTATATTAAGAAGCATTATGTTTCCTTTTGTCTATTTTTAAACTCATTCACAAGACTTCAACTATACTATTCAGATTGTAGTAATTTCTTTGTTTGAAATACTCATGTATATATTTGCATTTGTATATGAATATATGAAATATAAATATAGTATCTAAATTATTTTTCACTTGTGTTCTTGGATGTACCAGGAGATACTCTTGGTTGATCGCATTTCTGATACTCAAAGTCTACTATAGTTGCCGCACTATGTGTTTATCCAATATTTTCTATTTCTTTCTGCTTAATTTTCAGTGTAAAGTCCCTCTGAAAAAAATTGGCAGTTATACAAGTGAATAGGAAATTCCCAAAATATGTTTTATGAGGTTACTGTTTTGATGAAAAAAGCTCATTATTCTGTATTCTGTCAGAATTAAAATTCCACTAATTGAAACCATCCACACTGCCTTGTTGATGTGGTGATATCTTTATTTTGCCTTCATTTTTAATGTTTAGATTTTCTAGATATAAAATAGTTGGCTCACTGTTCTCTTTCAATACCTTGATTTATCTTCCAACTACCTTCTGGTCTCCATTGTGTCTGATGAAAAGTTTGTCCCTTCTATATGATGAATCATTATTTACTTTCTTCATTCATGTTTCTCTTTGTCTAGCTTTCAGCAGTTCAACAGTATGTCTATACATGGGTCTTTTTTTTTTTTTATACATATTCTATTTTAAATTTGTTGAACTTTTGCATGTGTGCATAACTAATTATGTGTGTATAATTAATGCTTTTAATATATTTGAGAAGTTTTGGTCCATTATTTTCACAGACCTTTTTTTCTGTTCCGTTATCTTTCTTTCCTGTCCTTCTGGGACTCTACAATGTGCATTACTCTATGCACATTGGTATACCTGATGGTGTCCCATAGAACTCTAAGACTTTGCTAATTTTTTGTTGTTGTTGTTTTTTACTTCTTCTTTTTTAGATTGGATAATCTTTATTGATTTGTCTTCAAGATTACAGATTCTTTCTCTACGAGCTCAATCTCTAGGACTATATCCAAAACATACTGAATAGGCCAAACATATTTGATAACAACAATAGTATTGTGATGTTTGATAATTTTTTTGCTGATTATTTTTATTTCACCTTTTTTCTCTTGTTTTTAGTTGACTGACAAGAATATTTGGATTTCTTAAGTATCTGGATGAAAGTTATGCTATCTAGAAAGAATAAATGTTTCCTTTTCTCAAGGATACTTAATTATATGAATATAATCACATATATATATATATATATACCAGTTATATATTCTAAGTTCTTCATGACTGTTAACACAATGATTGTAACCTAAATGTTTGGCTTGGAGACTCCTGGAACATAGGATTGTATAAATTTATACCTCAATTATTTATAAGGAATATATTATGGTTACAAAATCTCAAGAAGTATTATTTTGGTATTCTTTCCACTAAAAATTACTTAGTCACTACATTATTCCATCTTTTTTTCTTGTTAAGTATAAATTTTCTAATTCTTTATTTCCCAAAGGCTTTATGCATGACTGATTCAATGAATTCACCAAGTATAGGACCAGGAATTTATACCTATCCAATAATTAAAACCCAAGGTACCATTCACAATTACCTTGAATTTTGCAACCCACTCTTCTTAGTCATATTTTCGGAGGGTTTTTTTTTTAATCCCTGAGGAAACTTTATTTTCTTCTTCTATTCTTTAATATCCTAATCTTACCCTTATTGTCTTGGGATATTACCTGCACATGTAAAAATGATATTACTTGAGCTTTAAAAATCATTTCTAGAAGTTATACAACAGGAGGTGCATTTTAGGGGTTTGAGAAGTTTAAGTCTATATTTATCAATAAACTGTAATGAATCTACTGAATGAAAATCTATGTGTCAGTTAAAATATAAAGATCTCCATGATCCTTGTAATATTTATGTTATAAAAGATCAGTATGTTTTATATGATTCAATTTATATAAAAGGGAATATGAATAAATATTTTAATATCAGAATATTTTCACAATATTACACCATAAAATATTTAGAGGGCTAAATATTGATATATGTGATTTAAACTGAGGGGGGACAGAAGGAATAGGAGAATTAAGAAGGATTTTTTCACATCACCACATATTTTTGTGATTATTTTTATCTAACTACAGAGATACTTTTAGTTTTTCCATGAGTTTCAAAGTATAATAATGGTTAAGAACAGACATTTTGGAAATTAGCTCTCCATATATAGTGTTATTTGAAGTTAGTCCTTTAAATCTCTGTGGCTTATTTCATTATGTATAAACAAAGAAGATAATAGTACTTTACTTCATAGTGCTGCTATGAAGAATAAATCAGATTATTTATGCAAAAGACTTGAAAGAGCCCAATTTCCACTGTACTTGTCTCTCTCAATTTTTCATAAGTAACTCAGGTGTAAATAATTTTTTAACTTACATTTTGGTCTAAATATTGGATATAAGTGTCATGAAGGCCAACGGTTATAACAAAGAAAGACAGTATTGAAAATCAGTTGTTTTCCTTTCATATGTCTAAAATGGTACAGGCTTGTAGCCTCTCAATCATGCAGGCTAGATCTAGTAATGTGCATAAGATTTGGAAATATAATCTGAATAATAAAAACTGTTGATTATAGCCTTAAACATATTCATTAGAGTAAGAAAAAGGTAAAACAGCAATGCTGGGTAAATGTTAGAGGCTTGTCATCTCAACTGTATTATAATAAATGATTTTGAAAGAACATAATATATGACTAAATAATTACACAAATTGTGAAATTTTAATTTCAAACATCCAGTCTACTTATCTGAAGATCTTCAGAAGTAAATTGCTATGCTAGGTTAAAAAGAAGTCAATGTATGTCACAGAAAAAAAATGAGTGTTTTTATAAATATACACTAGAATTAGCTATATCACATTAATCATTAAAAAAAGAAAAAAATTATAATACACCTTATTTTAGAGATTGCTGTGTTTAATGTTAATTTTTGCCTTTCCTTTCTATTCTATTTATTTTTGAATTAAAATTATATATATTTAAGGTGTACAATATATTTTGAAACACATATACATGATGAAATTATCACTATAGTCAAACTGATTGACATATCCATCTCTTCATACAGTAAGTACTTTTAAAAAATTTTTTGGTGTTATTAGAGTACATGAACTCTAATCTCTAAGTAAATTTCCATTATACAATATATTATTAACTACAGTCACCATGCTGTACACTAGATTCCTAGAAATTATTTATCCTATTCAACTGCAGTTTTGTGTCCTTTAAACAACATCTCCCCACTTCCCTTACTTCTCTGTCTCTAGTAACCATGATTCTACTCTCTGCTTCTATGTATTCAACTTTTTTAGTTTCCACAAAGGTGAAATCATGCAATATTTTTCTTGCTGTTTTGTTTTATTTTATCTAGCATAATGTCCTCCAGTTTCATTCATGTTTTTGATAATGAAATAATTTATATCATTTTTTAAGGCTGAATTACATATATAGAGATAGACATAGATTAAGTTTATAGCATACTATACTACTACTACTACTACTACTACTACTAATAATAATAATAATAATAAACATGAGGTTTATATCCCATATAAATATATCTCATATTTTTTTTGTCTATATCTTGGCAACTGTGAATAATTCTGTAAGGGACATGAAAGGACAGATGTCATTTTAAAGTACTGATTTAATTTACTTTGACTATCTACCAAGAAGAAAGATTGCTAGATAACATGGTAGTTATTTTAAAATTTTTGAGAACCTCTATATTATTTTCCCCATTTTACATTTCTACCAACAGTGTACAAGAATGCATTTTTCTCTACATCTTCACCACTACTTGCTATATTTTGTTTTTTTGGTAATAATCAAATAATCTTTTCATATTGTTTTCCTCTCACCATACATTTCACTAAGCACCAACATCCAAAATACAGAGAGAGGTTGGTGAGTAGTAAAGCTTCAATGAGATATATCTTTTGGGTTTGACAAGAATAACTATGCACAGATTTAATCAGAGAGGCATTGACAAGGACAATTTTTTATATATTTTTTAATTTTTCAATTACAGTTGATATAATATTAGTTTCAGATGTACAACAAAGTGATTAGATGTTTATATAATTTATGAAATGATCACTGTGTTAAATCTAGTACCATCAGACACCATATATAATTACAACATCATTGACTATATTCTCTATGCTGTACTTTTCATCCCCATGATGATTTGTAACTACCAATTTGTACTTAATCTCTTCCTCTTTTTCACCTATTTCCTCAATTCTCCTCCCATCTGACAACCATCAAAATGTTTCCTGTATCTACGAGTTTGTTTCTGTTTTGTTCATTATTTTGTTTATATATATGTATATATATATATACGGCAAATGATCTGTCATTTGTCTTCCTCTGTCTGACTTATTTCACTTAGCATATACCCTCTACATACATCCATTTTGTTGCAGATGACAAAATTTCATTGTTTTTAACAGTTGAGTAATATTCCATTGTCTGTGTGTGTGTGTGTGTATGTATATATATGTTATTTCTTTTTTAAAATTAAATTTATTGAGATGATCTTGGCCAATAAAATTATATAGGTTTCAAGTGTATAATTCAATAATATATGATCCATGTATTGTATTGTGTGTTCATCACACAAAGTTAAATCTGTTTTCATCACCATATGTTTGACCCCTTTTATCCTTATCTACCTCCCTTCCTTGCTTCTTCTCCTCTGGTAACCACTAAGCTGTTATCTGTGTCTATGAGTTTTTGTTTGTTTGTTTTGTTTGTTTGTTGCTTTCAGTTTTATATCCCACATGGGGGTGAAATCATATGATTCTCAATTTTTTCTGTCTGACTTATTTTGGAAAGTTTTTAAATTTACTTGAAGACAGGTTTAAAGAGTACAAGTAACATGTAAAATTTTATAATTTTAACTTTGTGATTCTAAGATAAGATAGGATGTGTCTATCAACATCCATTTAATTAATAAATTATTCTATTCATTCAAATTGTTTCCGGCAAAACAAATTTCACAGCTTCAAAACATTTTTCCAGGCACTATTGAGATGTGATTGTGATTAAATAACAACTATCTTTCAGTAATGACAGAGCATACCCAGTGTTTGGGAAGGGAGTTTTTCTAATTTCTTCTTAGCTATTTAGAATTTGTATTACTGAACCTGTCACATCTCATGAGCTCTCTCACCGCTATGAAAACTCAAGGCAAAAATTTGTATCTGGGAATTTATATAAAGGTTCTGCTTCCAGAACAGCTAAAAAAAACCCTCAGTGTTGTATGTATGTATTTTTTAGGATGTATAAACTACATTCTATAAATTTTTGAGTAGATAGCAGGATAGTAACTCCAGAAACAATTGGCAAAGTGTAGAAAGAATAATTATAACAATGAAGTTAATTCCTATCCTTATAATCCCAACTGGCCATGTTGAAAGGATCTTTATAAAGACAAGCATCACAGCATGGTAGCCCATTCCACGGAGCATTTAAAATAGTTGGCAGTCTTAGTTGTTATTTTCTAAAATTATTCAAGCTAACATTTCAATTTAGAAGTTATTTGTAGTAATAAGTTCCAACTAAATTGTTGTAATTATTTGATGCTTTTACAGTCCTCATAATAAAGAAGAGTTGGTACAAATTGAATCAAATGTATTATCTTACACAAGCTATTTTATTCTGATTGTAAAATATAAGAATATCAAATTACCATGAATTAAGTATAACATTATTTGTGTCATGTTTTATTTTGTTTTGACTTTCTGTTAATAATATTACACTGCCATTATAACAGTTGACAGTACAAGTACTGGAAGTGATACACGATTCAGTTACCCGAAAGGTATTTATGCTTTCTGTATCAGAGCACTTAGGCATTATTGCTATAATATACATAGATACTACCAAAATGCCAGGGTCATTGTCATATTAGCTAGTGTAATGGCAAAATGAATATATTTTTATACATTAATATTTTGGTTTAATACTCACCTATAATTTCAATTTGCACATACGCTTCTGCAACAAGTCAGGTATCCTCAGAGTTGGATTATTTACTTAACACCTTAGATTTTTCTGTATTTTGTTGTATTTTTTTCATGTTCTTCTTATGCAATGCCACAGACACTGATTACTTCAGTTATTATTTATTTTAGGACAAGTATTTTCAGCTAATTATAGGAGAAACCCAGGATCCAAATCCATAACTGGAGCTGTAGCTCTTTTTGTATTTAGGTTGACTTTCCTCATGTTTACAAAGATGACAAACAACAATTGTGAAAATTTGCCACCATGTTT
This sequence comes from Eidolon dupreanum, assembly GCA_028627145.1. NCBI lineage: Eukaryota > Metazoa > Chordata > Mammalia > Chiroptera > Pteropodidae > Eidolon > Eidolon dupreanum. Next base: position 54,226,393 of record CM053515.1, read on the forward strand.
ATGTGTATTGTGGGGAGAGATAGGGCATCTCCACTAACTAAGGAATAAAATCTCTTTTAATAAGTATAACTGAGAAAATTTAGAGTCACTTGTGTATCCAAGAACCAGTTACTCTCTTCAAGGTAACACTATTAACTGATTTTCTTAAATCTGTACTCTGATTTCTATTTGGGACAGAATGGATGAGCTTGTCATGATTACTTTAAAAGTTTGTATTAATATCTTTTGCAGGAACTAGGAATGGATCAACTCTACTGAGGTAGAACATAATTTCTATCCCTCATAAAAGTATGGACTGTGTGAAGTGACCTTTTTCTAAAAACAAAAAAAAAAAAAACAAAAAAAAACCCAGTATAGAAAGGGGAAGAAATCTCAAAATCTCAGTAAATTTACAGGGAGAAATTGACAAACATGTTACGTCCCCAGCCGTGCAATCAAGGTTAACATCAATAGTGGTAAGTCATCTTGAGGATATGTATCCTTAAATACAATGGTTAGAATAGCACATTACCTCTCTGGTCTTACTTCCAGGAATATATTACCCCAGTATAATAATGAAAAACCTCAAATAAGAAACATTCTACAAAATACGTGATCAGTACTTCTCAAAATTGTCAAGGTTATTAAGAACAAGGAAGTCAAATGAACTCTCACAGCCAATAGGAGCCTAGTAAGAGATGATGAGTGAAAGTAATGTTTAGTATGGATGGGATCCTGGAACAATTTTAAAAAAAGTAAAAACTGAGAAAATCTGAATAAAATATGGGCTAGTTTAGTAATAATGTGTCAATATTGTGACAAATATATCATTAAATGTACAATGTTAATAATAGGATAAATTGGTTAATAGATGGAAACTTTCTATAAAATCTTTGTAACTTTTGTATAAATATCAAACTAGTCTCAAAAAATAAGGGGATCCTATTTCCAGTTCCTTATGTATGGAGCTCAGAAGCAACCACTCCATACTAATAACAACTAAAAAGGTGAAAAAATTGAAAACTAAACAACTCTTCTTGGATGCTTAAGAGAGGGTAGGACACAGGGCAGAACGCTACCATCAAGATCAGGGAGACAGACAAATAGAGTTGCAATTTACCAGAGCTGAGACTCACAAGCAGAAACTTCTACATGACCCCTTCAGGGCAGGAAAACCTGACTTATAACTGACAAATTGCTGGAGGCTCAGTGTGGACAATTCTGAGTTAAACCTCCAGGGAATCTCAGTCACAGAATTCCAACAATTTTGTAAAATTTGTTTCTAGACGCTCAGCTATATTCTCATAGTAAATGTCTGACAAAAATCCCCCTGAGCTTCAGACAGGGAGAAGAGAAAGAAATCATTTTGAAATAACACAGAGCACTGCATTATTAACAAGGCCTGCCCTCAGTATTAACCAGAGTCTAGCTTGCTAGAGTATATCAGAGCCTAAATGACCTGGAGTAAAGGGAATACCTAACTCCAGCATACCTTACCATTTGTCCCACCTACCTCTGTACAACAAACTAAAACAAAACTGAGAAACGCTTGTAAAGTTCACAATCCAGAGGCATATATGCTTACTAAAAGACTGAAACCTAATAACAGGATTATAGTAAACGTCTTCCCCCATCACCTCATTACCATGTTACTAAAAGCTTATCAACAGCAATTGCTTTACCCAGTACATAGTGGCCCACTATCAAGAATATATATATATATATATATATATATATATATATATATATATATATACACACACACACACACATGGTATATATATGTGTGTGTCTGTGCGTGTATACACAATAAGGCATAGCAAAAAATGTTAAAAAAAAAAACCTGAATAAACAGAGCAAATATCAGAATGAGGCACAGCAGGAATGTTGGAATTTTGAAACCTAGAATTTAAAATAATTATGAAAATGTCTTTGATAGACTTTTTAGGAACAAGGACACAGCTGAGGAAAGGATTTCTGAGCTAGAGAATATATCATTAGAACCTTGAAAACCAAAAAGGAAAGAGAAGAGATAAAAAGAAAAGAAAAGAAAAGAAAAAAAACAGAACAGACTATCCAAGGACTGTGGAACAAGTACAAATTGTGTAGCACTTGCATAATGAGACTTTCAAAAAGAGAAGAACAAAAGATATATGTAGAATGATAATATTTGAGAATTTCCTCAAATTAATATCAAACACAAAACCACAGATTCAGTAATCTTATAGAACAGAAAGTAGGTTAAATGAGAAAAAACTACACCTGGCCATACCATTTTGAAATAAAAAAAAAAAAATCAAAGATAAAGAAAACATCCCAGAAGATGCCAGAAGGGAAATATAAATATCTTATCTATATGGAACAAATAAAATTTCATACAACTTTTCTTCAGAAATGATGAGCAAGAAGAGAATAGAGTCAAATAGTTAAAGTATTGAGAGGAAAAAAAGAAAAAGAGAGACAAAACACCAACTTACCTAAAATGCTGTACCCGGTGAAATTGTCCTTCAAAAGTAAAGAATAGTCATTCTCAGACAAAAAACAACTGAGGAAATTTTTGCAGGTGTACACCACTATTGTAAGAAATGTTAAAAGCTCTTTGGAGGGAAAGAATATATTACAGGTTAGAAACTTGGATCAATATAAAGAAAAAAATAACATCAAAGAGCGAATAGGCAAAGTTAAAATAAAACTTTGTAGCTTTCTTATTATGAATTGATCAGACAGAAAACATTTTGCTAAATATAATACCAACAATGTATTTGACTGTATATGCTTATGCATATTTTATTTAAATATTTATATATTTATAACTTATAAATGTATAATTTAATAATATTTATTTAATACATATATATGCTTCTGTATAAGTAACATGAATGACAGCAATAATACAAGGGACTGGAGAGAGGAATTAGGATTTTTTTATTATATTGTATTCATGCTGTTTGTAATGTTTATAGTGTTATTTAGAATTTATTATTAGCCATAAATGTATATTGCAATCTCTAGGATGAGCACTAAAAATGTGAAAAGAAAAATGCAGTCAATTAAGCTGACCATGCTCTTTTCCCTGTGGGGGTCCGTTAGGCAATGGCTATAAGTAGCAGTCTGCTGGCAGTGTATGAAGACTGTTGGCTCATACAGCTTGCCCTAAGAGACATAGAGACAACATTTTTTAGTGAGTATGCATGTTTGAACTGAAGCAGTCCCCAGTGTAAGCTCCAGAGAAGCACGCAAGAGGCTTTCATCCCCAGGGCACAGTGGCCAGGATCCAAGTTGGTCAAGTCATTATGTCCATCTGCACTAAGATGCAGAACAAGGAGCATGTGACTGAGGTCCTATGCAGGGCCAAATTCAAGTCACCTGGCTGCTAGAAGATTAGCCAACAACAATGGAATACACATTTTTCTCCAAGTAGTGGGGTTTAACCAAGTTTAATGCAGATAAATTTAATGACATGGTCCCTGAAAAGCAGCTTATTTCAGATGGTTGTGGGGTCAAATACATTACTAATTCTGGTCGCTGGACAAATTGGAGATTCCCATACTTATGAGGGCTGTGATGATGTCCTAACCTTAATTATCAAAAAACCTACTTTCTGTTAAAAAAATTTTTTTAAGTATAATTGATATGCTAAGAAAAGAGAAAAAATTGAATCACAAAATGTTCACTTAAAACCACAAAAGGCGAAAAAAGAGAATGAAACATAAAAATAGCAACAAAATCAAGGGAAACAAATAGAAAACAGCAATGGATATAACAGATATTAATCTAATTATGTCAATAATCACTTGAAATATCAGTGGTCTAAATGTACCAATTAAGAGATAGAGATTGTCAAAGTGGGTCAGAAAGCAGGACCCATCTATATATCGTCTACAAGAACCTAGTTTAAATATAAAGACACGTAAAAATTTAAAAGTAAATGCATGGATAATGATTTAGTATGATAAAACTAATAAAAAAGTGAGAGTAAATATATTGATTTCAAATAGAGCTTATTTCAGAGATAAAATATTATCATGAATCAAAAGTGAGCATTATAAAATGATAAAGAGATTGATTTTCCAAGAAGGCATGACAATCTTTAAAGTGTGTGTGCTTAGCAACACAACATCAAATTACATGAGGCAAAAAACTAGTACAACTGCTAAGAGAAATAGATTAATATAATATCTAAGTTTGAGACTTCCACACCTCTCTATCACAAAAGGACAGATCTAGTAGGCAGAAAATCAGTAAAGACATAGTTGAACTCAATACCATTAATCAACTGGATATAATTGACATTTACAAAGTACTTCATCCCACAGCAGCAGAATATGCAGTTTTCTTAAACTGACATGAACATTCACCAATAGAGATTACAAATTGGACCATAAAACTTAAAAATTTAAAAGAATAGAAACCATACAATGTTTACTCTCAGACAACAAAAGAATTAAACTAGAAATTAGTAGCATGAAGATAACTAGCTAAGCCTAACATTCATGAAGGTTAAACAACACATTTATAAATAACACATGGCACAAGCAGAAATCTCAAGACAAATTCAAAACTATTTTTAATACAAGATTAATATACACAAGTCAATAGCTTTTCTATATGCCAGGAATAAACAAGATGAATTTGAAATGAAAAACACAATGTCATTTACATTAGCACCCCAAAATATGAAATACTTAGGTATAAACCTAGCAAAATATGCGAAAGATTTACATGAGGAAAACTACAGGATTCTGATGAATAATATCAAAAATAACTAAGTAAATGGACAAATACTTCATGTATATGGAAAGGGAGACTCAACATTGTCAAGATGTCAGTTCTTCCCAACTTAATCTATAGATTCAATGCAATTCCTATCAAAATCTCAACAAGCTATATAGTGGATTACAATAAACTGATAAAGTTTATATTGAGACTAAAAGAGCCTGAATAGACAACATAGTATTGAAGGAAAAGAACGAAGTTGGAGGACCGACGCTACCTTATATCAAGACATACTAGAATGCTATAATAATCAAGATAATGGGCTATTGGTGAAAGAATAGATAAACAGATTAATGGAACAGAATAGAGACCCCAGAAATAAATATTTATATAGTCAATTGCTCTTTGACAATACACGGGAGCAAAGATAGTCTACAACAGATGGTGCTGGAACAACTAAACATCTACATGCAATTATAAAAAAGAAAAAAAAGGTGAATCTAAACTCAGATTCTACATCATTCACAAAAATTAACTCAAAAGAGATTACAGATTTTAAATGTAAAATGTAAAGCTACAAAACCCCTTGAAGATAACAGAGGAAAAAAATCCAGATAACTATGGGCATGGTGATGACTTTTAAAATAAACACCAAAGGCATTATTCATGAAATAGGTAATTAATAAATAGACCTCTTTAAATTAAAAACTTCAGTGCTGTGAAAGATAATGTCAAGAGAATGAAAAGGTAAGCCTCAGATTGAGGGAAAATATTTGTCAAAGTCATATCTGATCAAGTACTGTAATCCAATATATACAAAAAACTCTTAAAACAACAATAAGAAAATTAAGGACAAAAAATAAAAAAATAGACCAAAGATTTTAGTAAACACCATACCAAAGAAGATATACATATGGTAAATAAGCACATAAAAGTTCTCCACGACATATTTTATCAGTGAAAGGTAAATTAAAACAATGTGATACTACTATTTACGTATTAGAAAGGCCAAACCCAGGACACTGACAACACCAAATGCTGGTGAGGATATGGAGCAAAGAAAATCTCATTCATTGCTGGTAGCTATGAAAAATGGTACAGTTACTTGAAAAGACAGTTTGGCAGTTTTAAAAAACTGAAAGAAGCTAATCTGAAAATGGCTACATAGTATATAATCTCAACTTTATGACATTTTGGAAAAGACACAAGAACAACGACATTAAAAGAATAACATTGGTGGGTGGTAAAAATACACAGGTGGAGTACAGAAGATCTTTAGAGCAGTGAAAATAGTCTGTATGATATTATAATGATGCATACATGTTGTTATATATTTGCCCAGATCCATAGAATATGCAACACCAAGAATGAAATGTAATATAAAGTATTGACTTTGGGTAATTATGATGTGTAAATGTAGGTTCATCAACTAACAAATGTACTTCTATGGTAGGCAGTATTGTAAATTTGGGAAATCTATGCATGCATGGGGTCAGAATGTATATGGAGAATCTCTGTGCTTTCAATTTTTCTGGGAAACTAAAATTTATCTGAAAACAAAAATCTTAATTTAAAAAGAATATGAAATAAAATCTTTTTAGACAAAAATTTACATAATTCACCAGCAAATCAAAGCTAAAGAAATGTTTTAAAAATATTTCAAGCATAATAATAAATATATAAAGAACATTTTCCTTCTTATTTTTAACTTCTAGCTGAAAAGTTTTAAGAAACTTTCTCTCAAAAGGCCAAATAGTAAACATTTGCACCTGCAGATTATAAAGTCCTGTCAGAACTACTCTACAATTGTAAAGCAAAAGAAGCCACAGAAAACACGTAAACAGATAACCATGGCTGTCTTTTTATAAAACATATTTACAAAATTGTATTGCCAAAAACATACAATAGACAAAGGAAAGCCTCTTCATAAATTGTGCTGGAAAAACTGGAAAACCACATGCAAAAGAATGAAACTAGATTGCTGTCTGTCAACATTCACCCAAATTAACTCAAAATGAATCAAGGACATGAATAGAAGAACTGGAACAATAAATTGTATAGAAGAAAACATAGGTACTAAACTCATAGACTTCGGATTTAGACAAGATTTTAAAAATTTTGATCTCAAGGGCAAGGGAAGTAAAAGAAAAATAAATGAATGAGACTATACAAATGAAAAAGCTTCTGCACAGCAAAAGACACCATTGATAAGGCAAAAAGGCAACCATCTGGGAGAATATATTTGCAAACAACACCTCTAATAAGGGGCTAATATCCAGAATACATAAAAAACTCATACAACTCAACAATAAAAAAATACAATTTAAAAATAAGCAGAGTAACTGAACAGACACTTGTCCCAAGAAAACATACAAATGGTCAACAGACACATGAAAAGATGCTCAACTTCACTAGCTATATGGGAAATACAAATCAAATTACAATGAGCTACCATATGACACCTGTTAGAATGGCTATCCTCAGCAACAGGACAAGTAATAACAAGTGTTGGAGAGGTTGTTGGGGAAAAAGAAACCCTCATACACTGCTGGTAGGAATGTAAATTGGTAGAGCCGCTATGGAAAACAGTATGGAGGTTCTTTAAAAAACTAAGAATAGAATTATCATATGACTCAGCAATTCTTCTTTTGGGTTATTACCCAAAAATCTTAAAAATATTTATCTGCAAAGATATATGTACCCTGATGTTCATAACAGCATTATTTATGGTGGCTAGGACATGGAAGCAACCAAAGTGTCCTACAATATATAATTGAATAAAGAAGATGTGGTGTATATATATATATATATATACTATATATATATATATATATATATATATATATATATATATACACACACACACACACACACAATGGAATATTACTTGGCCATAAGAAAAGATGAAATACTGAAATTTGTGACAGCATGGATGGATCTTGAGATAATCTTGCTAAACAGAATAAGTCAGACAGAAAAAGTTGAAAACCATATGATTTCACTCATACATGGGATATAAAAGTGAAAACAATAAAGAAATAATACAAACAGAGATTCGTGTACATGGAGAGTGGATTAGTAGTTATCAGAAGGAAGGAAGACAGAGAAGGTAAATAGGGGTAAAGGGGTTAAATATTTAGTGACGGAAGGAAATCTAACTTTGGGTAGTGAACACACAGTGCAATATGTATATGATGTAGTGTTGAATGTACACTTAAAACTCAGTTGTTTGTATTAATCGATGTCACTCCAATAATTTTTAATTAAAAAAAAAGAAATACATGGAATATAAAATTGAAAGCAACAAATGAACATGGTAAACAAGCAGAGACTCATGGACGTGGGCAATAGTTTAGTGGTTACCAGAGGGAAGGTAGGGAGATGCGGGGTAGATAAGGGTAAAGGTGGTCAAACATATGGTGACAGAAGGAAATTAACTTTAGGTGGTGAATACACAATACAAAACACATATGATGTATTATTAAATTGTACCTTTGAAACCTACATGATTTTATTAACCAATGTCACCCCAACAAATTTAATAAAAAAAGAAAATAACCAAAAATGTGTATCTTCCAACTACATTCTCATGCACTAAAATAATTTTTAAAATGAGTATAAAAATGTAAACTCTAATATAAAATTTTTAAGAGATATGAGGACACTAACCAAATAAAAAGTACAGAGGGTTAATATATAAGTGAAAAAAATGTCCAAATTTACATCTAATACAATAAATATAAATTAAAACAATAAGTAACTAACATTTTATCTGTCAGTTAAAAATGTTATTATGATTATTTTTCCTTTTGTTTGTGTTGCTTTTTTTATGGTTATACCATAGCAATGGCATGTGTCCAGACAAGTGAGAACTTTCAGATGTGGTTGATTAAATCGGGTTATTTAATATTCCAGTGATAAGAGTATAACATAAAACAATAGCCCTAAAGATTAGCATGACTTTTCATTCACCAACACTCTTTGGGAACTAACTCCTTGAGAAAAAAATTTTTAATCAACATGTATTTTTTGAAAACCTACCTGTTTGGTGGTATTCAAACCTGTAAATTACCTAAGTCTCTGGGATATAATTGTTAATGATACGCAGGACATTTTAATAAAATATTAAATTAATAAAGCTGGCTATAAAATTGCATTCAGTATGTTCTCATTTTGTCATAATTACATGTATATATAGCTGTCTATAAAATATACAGAAACATATATGTTAAATCTTATGGTATACATGTGCATGTGTATTATTTTCTGCATTGTACTCACTTTCTATTACAATATACATTGTTTTTATTTGCAAAATAAAGTTCTATTCTTATACATAATGAAAATATACATTTTCCTCATGGCAAAGTTGAAAAGTGAGTTTAGTATCAGCATGAAAAATGATCCATACTCTCACAGAATATATTAATTATTACCATTTAGGGAATTATAAATTTTCTAGATTTCATGTAATTATATATATAAAGGGTTTATATTGATAATAACTTTATTAATAAATTTAGCATCCTGAAGATGATACATGAAGTTTAATAAATGCATGAACTATTAATAAACGTAATTATTAATTGTTGCATAATTCTACATAATTTTACATAATGGCACATAGTACTATGAAATCTATTTAGCTATTTCTGGACGATTATGTTTTTTATTTAAACATTACAAACAGTACCGTAATACATATTTATATGTATTTGCATGAGTTTTAAAAATATGTATATAAGTATCGTTTCCTTTAACAGATTTTTAGAATGTATAGTGCTATGTGAAAATATAACATTTTAATGAATCTTTGCATATAATGTAAAGTTTGTTTTCTTTAGAAGTGTAGATGTTCCTAAAACAAATCATATTTGAGATTTGGGCAGTTTAGCATTGATCTTTTAAGTATTGTTCTCTAATAAATGGCTAAATCTGAAGTAAAACAATTATAATTTTGGTAAAATGCTAGTTTTAGGACTGGGCATTTTCTTATGGAGGACAGACACCTGACGACACTGGATAATTTTTGGTAAAAAAATAAGGAATCCTAAAGTTGAGAAAAACATTAGAAGAGGAAATAAATGTGTATAACAGGTAGCCTTGAGTATCTTTCCTGCTCCATTCCGACTCGTAGTGTTCATTGTTTCCATGTTAAGCAGTTGCGTCCTGCTGTATAAGAGGGAACTCTTTCACAGACTGAAGTTTTAAAATATAAAAGAAAGAGGAACAATATTCAGTGATGGAATTTACTATTATTGTGAAGTCAGAAATCAACTTTAAAATGCCTTTTGTGGGCAAATTGCAGAAATAACCAAATGTCAGATTTGGCAGCTTCTTATGCCATAGTTAAGGACATCTGTCTTGGACATGCTTAGATGTGAATATTGGGTTTCCACCAGGAGGCTGGAAGCTGCCTGATGAGATTTGCTGCTCTGTTTCTTGAATATGTTTGGGTGGAAAACAGAGACAGCTTTGCTGAAGGGTGAAAACAGCATGACCACATATAAATTCCTTCATTGTTCCTAAATTTTAACTTCTTAGCATATCTTCGCTGAAAATTTTTTCTCCTAAGTCTTATAAACTAAGAGCAGTTGATATATATATACCAGTTTCTTTTTGGGGATTGTATTTACATTCTCTGTATTGGATGAAATTTTGCATGCGTGGATTTGTAGCTTGAGCATCCCATATTACTCTTTTGAGACAGGCTAGCAACATGATCTTGTAGGATGTTACCAGCAGGATTAAAACACAAATATACAGGAGCACAAACTAATCATCATCACTTGAATAAAATGTAGTTTTAACCATGAAGTGATAATCTAGCAAGTAAGACCATACTGTTCTAGTATTATTTTGAGGTATATGACTAGAAATGCTCTTGAAAGCAGAAAATCCAGATATATGACAAGACTAAAAGCCTGGTTAAGTGATTTATTTATTTCTAATTATTAAAATATGAGACAAAATATATACACATTATAGGTTTTTTTACATAGAACAATATAAAGGAAACTAAAATGTGCTTCACATTCTACCACTACAACACCACAACTGTTTCGTTGATGTTTTTATACTATTAAAAAATTATCAAGAGACGGTTCAAACAAACAAACAAACAAAAAAAAGCAGCCACCAACTAGAATTCAGGTTCTCATTATTTCTATTTATTTCTTTATATTTTATAATATGTTCAATTAATTTGAATAGATTCACAATCGATATTTCAATTCTGATTTGTAAATGTTCAGAACACAATTTTTCAATGTACATTATTTTAATTACCTTTCTGTCCTGCTTTAAATATAATTTCATACATGCTTCAAAGTTTAATGCAACTGCACTATAGCACTTAGTAATGCACAACATCAGTAACATAAAAGTTTCTGGATATGAGTTCATGTTAAACACTGAGGATAGATAGGATATTAACTCTAGGATGATGAGAGGTAATAGAACAAACCCAAAACTATATGCTAATTATTTCTGTTTTCCAAAGTCCATTTGTTTTAGATAGCTTGGGCAGCTATATCAAATACCATAAACTTGGATGACTTAAACAACAAATGTCCATTTATCACAGTTCTGGAGGTTGGAAAGTACACCATAAAAGTGCTGGCAGATTTAATGTCTAGTGAGAGCCACCTTCTCCCTGTGTGCTTACGTGGCCTTTCCTCCTTGCCTGTTCCTGGAGAGAGAGAACTCTCCCGTGTCTTCCTCTTCTTTTAAGGGCATTGATCCCACCATGAGGACACCGCCATGACCGAATTTAACCCTAATTACCTCTCAAATACTGTCACATGGAGCATTAGGGCTTCAGCATATGAATTAGGGCAAGAGTCAAGGGACACAAATATTCAGTCCATAACATCATTACTGTCTTTCTGAAAGGCCTGTGTCTTCTACCACTGATTACAACTTAGCTGTCGAAAGCTAGCATTGTATTCGAAACATGACTTTTTAAAAACCTAACAGAATAGATTAAAAGATTAGGTGAGAATTCTTCACAATCATATCTGTAAACAGAAGAGCGGTATTGTTATGTCTAGTGTAAACATAGAAGGATACCTTATTCTACCAGTTAAATTTATATGCTAATTGTTTCCACCATTTACACAGTCTTCTACCTGTTTTATCTACTTATTCATATATCCTCTTTCTACTCTAAATAGACTTCAAACTAAGAGTAGGCTATAACCATGTTCTTAGTATGTTCATTATAACACATAAAACTTATACAAACCATAATGCCATACACCTAAAACTAATATAAAATAATATTGAATGCCAACTGTAACTGAAAAATAATTTTAAAAATTAAAAAAATTAAAAGTTTAGTTGTAAAAAATAATAGGTAAAACATTATATATACAAATATAATACATAAAGCTTTTAGAACGAACATATTTTTTATATTCTCCTCCACTGAGGGACTGCTCAAGGGAAGAAGTAGAGAGGAAATGAGATTTCTGCAATTTTTCAGTCTCTTCTTCCTTCCTCTTGATCTCATCTATCAATCACAAAAACATCTATATGCTTTTTGTGTCATCTATACACAATCAAGAAATATCTTGCACAGAAATTTATCTACCTAATAACATATCCCTGTATTTCAACTTTTTAACAAGTTTCACCAAACACTTGGACTATTTCATTTTTGTTAGCTCACTGGTGATGACAGAATATAGGTTATTCTGCTGTCCTGTGACTAAAAAAATATTTAAATAACCAAAATTATATTAACCCAAATTAGTTTAAATTAGTGGTAAATTAAATGGTTTAGCAGTGTCTGGTTAACTGGTAAGGAAATAAATCACACCTTTGGAAGAGGGAAGGTTTGCCTCTGTGTTAGCTTCAACAACTAGCTCCAAAGAATTTACATAGGATCTAAGCCTCTCCTCTCAACCCAATATCATGTTAATCAATATCTAAGTTTACTCTGTAATTAGACTCAACTCTTCAATATTTGAAAGTCTTCATAAATAGCACTCAAAGCTGTGAGGTTTCCGAGAAGAGGGATAGTCCTGAATGGCTGTGAGTCTACTCATAATTTTAAGTCTCTATTGGTTCTTCTGTCTTGTACACTCCACTATCTGTCCCTTTAAGGAACTTAGAAATCGAAGGACACCAGTATCCAGTCTACTGAGGCAAACTGAACAGCAGCTAATCTTACCACCTTCTGAATAATTTAAAATGTTTTCTGTGTTTTATCATTCTGTACAACACCGATCATTAGATAAGTAGAACAAATAAATATCTTAATCAGTAACTCAATTAATTTGTGTTTATGTTTTGCCTTATTGTTAAAAAAGAATTAAAATGGTGTGCATAATTAATTATGTACTTTATGATTAGATTGAAATAGGCATAAAATAATCAGCAATTAGAAACAAATGAACAAGATTAAGTTTCTAGGCCCTTTTGCTCATCTGCTCTTACAAGTAGACTGTGATCCATTGATACTGATTATCAAATATAATAATGTATTTTATTTTTCCTCGTACAAAAAGGCTGTCTTCCTAGGGAAAGAACTCTTTCACAGAAGATCGAACCTTAAAGAAATTGGAAAATATATTTATATCTATAGATTGTTTTAAGTGTAATTTAAAGATATAAGGAATTTCAAAATTCCACAGCAAAAATGTTATTTTCTCCATAGGACTCTCTGACAAATGTGTCCATTTGGGCAAGTGGATGACTTGCACACAGTGATAATGAAAGACTCAATATTCCATGGCAACTAGATATAGGAGGTGACAAATTACTTCCCTCACTACTCTCCACATGGTCCCTTAAGGCCGGCCCCATAAATAGATGGATTTAACTGTTGCAGCTTTAGTAAGAATTAAGAAGTAGCAAAAGTCTGCACCTACAGCTGCATTAGATTCTTTTTTCTAGTATCAACAGTGGGACAGAGTAAGAAAGACTGCTTCCAGAAGGCTACTATAAAGAGCACATATTTTAACTGGAAGAGATACAATTTTTTTATCTGTCATTCTCTATATTAGTTTAATATGTTAATTTAACATGGAACAATGATTATATTTTGATCCTAATGCACATTTAGTGACTCACTAGATCACTTTCTTCATACTTGTCAATTTCCTCTCTAAGTCTCAGTTGCATCAAGTATAAAATAGGGAACAATGACTAATTGTTTCTCAAGGCCTACCCAGAAGAAATGCTTTATTGTCCCCTAATATCCACTGCAAATCTAATACTCTAGTATACTACTGCTTCTAATTACCACCTTCCAAGGCACAAAGAAGATCAAATCTAACATGAGGAAATTTTCAAAGGAATCAACATTAATAAAATTAAATTCTGATGTTTCTTTCCAACCCCCTTTCTTCAATGTTAGACTCTGTAATAGACACTTTTGGTGCTCTGTCCAGGGGCACATATTCCCCAAATGCTGTGAAAGCCAATTGCTAACAGCTCACAGCTATACCCCTCTTCTGAGATTACTCTCAATCAACACAAGCCAATTCATTCTAAAATGGCTGGAAGATAATGTCCTCATCCTGGGCTCAGCCCTCAGCCAATGACAGACTTAAAAATGTATATAATATTCTGGCCCTCTGCTTCACGTTGATAGTATTCTATTGTCAGTAATGCTTCAGAGCTTCCTGTGGGGTCAGACTGAGCTATTATTCAGCGGCGCCCATTTCTTTGCCTGCTTCTTTCCTTGTCCTGTTTTGATTCTTTCACTTTTTTTTTTCAGGCTTCTCCAAAGAGCACTTCCTCAACAAACCATTTACAAAAGAGCCCCTATCTCATCCTACACTTCTAGGGAATGTGACCAGAGTCATGTATCCCTCATAATGCGTTGGGCTTCAACTTAAGCATATCTAATCCTTGGAGCTAGCTTGTCCCTTTTGTGTGGCAACACCATGCAAGGAGATACATTAGGACACAAAGTGAAATTTAAAACCAAAGCAAATCACAAAAACTACCAGGTCAATAGGATGAACTCCACCATTTCCCAGTCTTGGGTTTTGCTTTGATGTAACCATGCCTTCCCAGTAGAACAAGTGTGGCTATGTGGAGACATAGATATTTAGGTAATTTATAAGAGCCATGGGATGTGTGCGGGTATGGGTGAACATGCATGTGAATATGCATGGTGTGTGTGTGAGAGAGGAATGAGAAGGAGAGAGGGAGAGAGAGAGGATTTAATTCATAGATTCTCAAACTTTAGGACATATTGGAATCACCTTGAGGACTTGTTATAACTAATTGCTGCAGCCCCCACCCCTGTCTTTGATGTAGGATGGGCCTGAGAAATTACATTTAAAAGTTTTCAGAAAATTTAGACATCTTTGGTCCAAAGCCAAATTTTGAGAACCACTTGTCTACAGAAACGACATTCAATAAAACATTCTGAGATGATAGAATGTCCTATAATTTATTTTGTCCGATATAGGTGACACTAGCCATTAGGTACACCTAGAGTTTCCCTAGCTGGTAGACTCATTTTTCCTTTTTTCAATTTAATTTCTAACTTAAAGCTATATCGTTTTAATGTCATTTATTTTCCATTATATAGACCCCCCACTCAAATCCCTGCTGAGATCTCCTCTAAGATGAACATAGTAACTTCACTCTATTAGTTACTTTGAATTTTATTTGCCTTTGCCGTTTTAAAATACAATATGATAAAATAAGGAGTCACGGTAAACAGGGCACTTCGGAGCAGTACTTGCTTGATATGCCAAACTTTTTTGCTTTGTGGCAGATTTCCTATTGGTTTTTTCTTATCTCACTTTTGGGTTATTTAGTATAAAACCATAAATTAAATTTTATCATTCTTATTACAATTTTGTTAGCCAGTTATGCAAGTATTTTTTTCTCTATCTTTCTAGTTATAGTTTCCTAAATTTCATGACTTACTTAATATATTCATTTATTAAATATTGTATACTTCCTTCTTCCAGCACTCTCATTATCTCTTATTTGTTTTTCTAAATTACATATAATACTATTAAAAAAAACTCAGCTTACATTTTTTTACTCCCCTTTCCCTCAGTTCCACTTCCCATCAAATATAACATCACTATTTTTCTTTTCTTTTTTAAGTGTATAAACTATTTATTATCAGACAAAGCCTACAGATTTATTTCTTCTTGGACACACCCACAGTGCAGCCTTGGAGGCTGGTGGTCTTGGTGTTCTGGCCTCTAACACGAAGTTCCCAGAAATGGCGCAACCCTCTGTGAGCCCGAATTTTTTTCAGTTGCTCCACATCTTCAGGGAGCTCGTTGTCCAGATCATTGGTCAGGACCTGGCTGTATTTCTCATCCTTCATGTCTTTCTGTCTGTTTAAGAACCAGTCTGGGATCTCGTACAGCTGTGGATTTTGTATAATGGTGATCACACCTTCCACCTTATCCTCAGTGAGCTCTCCTGCTCTCTTGGTGAGGTCAATGTCTGCTTTCCTCAGCACCACATGAGTATATCTTTGTCCCACACCCTTAATTGTGGTGATGGAGAAGGCTATTTTCTACTGCCCATCTATATTGGCATTGAGTACTCACAAAATGTGCTGGAACTTCTCAGGGATTACTAGAGACATGGTGGTAGCCCCAGCAGCAGCGTGTAGGCCTCTTATGGAAAAGAGTAACATCACTATTTTTCTTCATGCTCACAGCAGAAATATTAATTTAATGACTATTCCTCATTTATTTCAGAAATATTTATGGATTATAAAATATGGCTAAGAGTAATGCTTAAAATATTCTTGGGGATCATGCTCATTAAGCTTATGCAGTCATACACTGCATAATGACATTTTAGTCAATGACGAACCATATGTATGCCAATGGTTCCATAAGATTATAATGGTGCTGAATTTTCTTTAAGAAATGGAAGTATAATGGTCTGGGAGGAATTCTTTTTTTCTCTGATGGGAGCAGTATCTGTGGGACTTGGTAATAGATTACTTCTCACTCACAGCATCTCACTTTTGAGTTCACAGGTTACATCCCAGTCAGTCAGCCACTAACCTGTTTTAGCACAGCAGAAACTGTACTTCAGAGTACACTGCTTTAAATATTTTGTTGAGGAACTAAGATCATGTACAAGGTCACAGGTCAACAGGAATTAACAATAAGTATTAAGTGCCACTTTCACTTTAGTAAAAGCTTTCTGTGGTAGTGTGGAACCAGCCTATCTCTATACTTTGGAAATATTTTTACGTTATAATGCTGTAAAACATAAGTAGGTTTTATTTCTTTCATAGATTTTATGTAGGAGAGATAGGGTCCCAAAAAGAGTCAATGAAACTAAAAACAATTTTCCAAAGTCAAAATACTGAGTCTTCGTTTCTACACTGCCTTCATGTTAAACACCCTCTGTTTATGTATATCACAATTTTTGTTTTTTAATCTGACCACTCCAACATTCAAGTGCCAAAACCACATCATTGTGACAATCCCCTATGTTCCATTATCCCTCCATCTTTTTCTTATGCCTACAGATCCTCGGACTACCTTTCAGTCCCTCCTCACAGTCACTATTATGATGTTCTACACCTTATCGAACCAGTTTCTTCTCAATAGTCCCAATAGGTCCAGCCCACATTCCTGCTCATGTAGCAGCACTGACAGTTTTAATGTTCTCCTTCTAACCCTGTGGGAAGAAGGCAGGGGTAGGGCTTGTTGGACAGTGTTTCTAAAGTCTACAGCAGTGTACAGTCATGTCCTAGGCTTTCACATTCACTTTCCGCTCACTCACTGATTCACTCAGAGCAACTTTCAGTCTTGCAAACTCTAGTCATGGTAAGTGCCCTATAAAAGTTTACTTTTTATCTTTTATACCATATTTCACTATAGCTTTTCTAAGCTTACGAATGTTTAGCTACTCAAATGACATATATTATAATTGCCTATAGTATTCAGTATTATAATATATTGTACAGGTTTATAGCCTGGAAACAATTGTCTTTACCATCTAGGTTTGTGTAAGTGCACTTTTTGATGTTCACACAATAATAAAAGTACCTAATTACTAATTTTTCAGAATGTAACCTTGTCATTAAGCAATGCATGACTGTATACTCTCTGATGTTCCCAGAATGACAAAATCGCTTAATGATGCATTTCTCAGAACTTATCTCCATTATTAAGCAGTGCATGGCTGTAGTTTAATAGACAAAGAATTTGTTTAATAATTGTACACTTTTACAAGTAACAACTGGTATGCAGAATTTAACAGGATGTGCTAAATTTCATGCAAGTACATATAGGATATCTTTTCAAACAAAATCTCAGTCCCTATCAGGCAAATCTCACTCAGCATGCTTAAAAGAATAGAAGAGGGAGAATGCAAGTAGGTCCTGATACAGTAGGAAGCACAGGAAACCAATGTGATGGAGAAAATAAACCAATTAGAAAAGCTGGGAGAGGTATCAAATCATTAAAAAAAAAAAGGAATGATAGGTTAATTGAAAAATTATATATTTGCACTAATTCTAACTTGAGACAGTTGAGTTTTAATTGTGCGAAGAGAGTTTTATTTTATAAAAGACTTGTGAGGAATGGTGATAGCTTGAACTAGGATCACAACAATAGAAAAGTAAACAGATTTAAATGCGTTTTAAAATGTGAACTCAGAAGGTTATGGTAATGGGTTGTGGGGGGTGGTAAGGAAGAGGGAAATGTCAAGTAGAGCTTTCTGATCGCAAAGTGCAAAAGGGAATAAATAATGTCACTAAATAAGGAGGCAAGAAGGGAAAGTATTGGAAATCAGATTATGTAGAAAAGATTATGAGATAGGCATTGAATATGATACAACCTAGTGGTTTCTGAGTTATAATAAAGGTGAGATTGTTGAATGGAAAATGGGACCTATGAGGCGGAAACATAAAGGATAATTTGAGAAGGGATATATGTGTCATGGTTGTATACATGGTATTTAAATCCAGATGTTCATGATGTATGTTTTGTAATTAAAGGCATGAACCTGGATAAAATAACTTTGAGAGAGTATCACATGAGAAAAGATGAAATTTTTTTGAAGAGTGCGACATTCAGGTATAGATAAAAAGCCAGCAAAGTAGACAGTGAGAGAGTATGTATCCTAAAACATAGGAGGAAATATGGGAAGGTGTTAAGTAAAAGGAGAAAGGCCAAAAAAAGGTTTAAAAAATAATAGTAACTAATGGTGAAGTCAAATTATTTTGGAATTAAAGATAACTTTGGTATTTCAGAACATGAAGATACTTAATTTCTTAAAGAAAGCCTTTGCAGCACTAAAAGTCAGACAGCATTGTACTGAACTTAAAATAAAATGTACTTAAAAGCAGAAAATATAAAAATATATAATACAAAAGCATATAATATAAAAATTCTGAACTTAAAATAAAATGTACTTAAAAGCAGAAAATATAAAAATATATAATACAAAAGCATATAATATAAAAATTCTTTGAAAAGGTAATATAAGGGAAATATAAAATTGTATTTGGATACATTTTGAATTTACTCAAATGTTTTTTATGCAACTATTAATATGATCATGTAATTGTTCTTTAATCTGTTTATATGATTAATTAAATTAACTTTTTATGTTGAAATTGCTCCGCATACCTGAGATAAATTCTACTTGTTGTACCATATACTTCTCTTTATACATTATTAGATTTGATTTGCTAAGTTTTTTAAAGAATATTTTCTTTATGTTTATGTAAGATATTGGTCTATAGCTTTCTTTTTTATAGTTTTTTGTCTGATTTGTAATTAGGGAAATGCTGGTCTCCCAGAATGAATTAGTAATTATTCCCTCTACTTCTATATTCTGTAAATAATTATAGATAATTAGTATAATTTCTTCTTTAATGTTTGGTGGAATTTACCAATGAACATATCTGTACTTGGCAATTTCTATTTGGAAAAGTTGTTAACTATTGATTTAATTTCTTTAATAGTTATATATTTATACAAATTGCCTATTTCTTCTTTTATGAGTTTTCACAGACTGTGTCTTTCAAGAAATTGGCCTATTTCCTCTATTTTCAAATTTGCCAGAGATAGAATTATTCATAGTATTCACCTGTTTTTTTTTTAAATTTCCATGGAATCTGTAATGATGTAACTTCTTCATTTCTCATATTAGTTATTCATATTTTTATACTATTTTATTAGTTAGCATGACTAGAGACTTATCGTTTTTATTGATTTTTTGAGTATAAACAGTTTGTTGATTTTCTGTATTGTTTTCTCATTCTCAATTTAATTGATTTTTACTCTATTAGTTCTTCTTGTTATTTTGCTTTTAATTCTCATTTCCGTTTCTTGCTTCTTAAGGTGGAAAATTAAATTATTGATTTCATTTTTTCTTTTCTAATATATGCATTCAATACTATAAATTTCCCTCCAAGCACTACTTTTTCTGCTTCCTACAAATTTTGATAATTTTATTTTCATTTTCATTTAGTTCAAAATATTTTAATTTCTCTTGAGATTTCTTCTTTGACTCATATATTATTTTGAAGTGTGTTATTTAATCTCAAGTTACTTTGAGATTTTCCAGCTATCTTTCTGTACTGATTTCTAGTTTATTAGCATTGTGATCTGAGAGAAAACATTATACAATTTATTTTCTTTAAAATTTATTGATATATTTTTGATGGCCCAGAATTAGGTAGGTATTGGTGAATGGCCCATGTGATCTTGGGAGAAATGTGTATTCTGCTATTGTTGGATGCAGTATTTCATAGATGCTGATTATATCCAGTTGATTAATGGTGTTGTTGAACCCAATCATGTCCTTACTGATTTTCTGCCTGCTATGTCTGTCCATTTGTGATAGAGGGGTGTGGAAACCTCCAAGTTGGACATTGGATTAATCTGTTTCTCTTTGCAGTTGTTTTAGTTTTTCCTCATGTATTTTAATCTTGTATTGTTAGATGCATAGACATTAAAAATTCTTATGTCTTCGTGAAGAATAAACCTCTTTGTCATTATATAATGCCCACTTTTTTTCCATCATGATATTTTTAACTTAAAATCTGCTCTATTTAAAATTAATATAGCTATTCTACCTTTCTTTTATTAGTATTAGCATGATATAATTTTATCCACACATTTATGGCCTTTATCTTTAAATTGGGTTGCTTATAGAGCATGTATAGATAAGTCCTGTTTTTTGATCCACTCTAACAATCTCTCTTTTCATTAGTACATTAAAACTGCTGACATTTAAGGTGGTTATTGGTATATTTGAATTAATATACAGCATATTTGTTAATGTTTTCTATTTTTTGCCCTTGTTTTTTTTTCTATTTTTGTTTTCCACTCTTTTTCTGTTCTTTGTGGTTTTAAATGATATTTTTATATGATTAAATGTTCCTCTCCTTAGTGTATCATCTATATTTCCACTTTTACTTTTTAGAGTGGTTGCCCTAGAATTTGAAATATATGTTTAAAACCA
Source organism: Eidolon dupreanum (assembly GCA_028627145.1). Lineage (NCBI taxonomy): Eukaryota > Metazoa > Chordata > Mammalia > Chiroptera > Pteropodidae > Eidolon > Eidolon dupreanum. The sequence continues at coordinate 54,247,522 of CM053515.1, forward strand.
ATTCAGGTATATTCTTAAATAAAGTATATACTATTTTACAGGTAGTGCAACTCCCTGATAATAACAAAATAATTATAATTTCTTCCTCCTGTCTTTTATATCATTGATATCATTTATTTCAATTATACATGTGCATACATAAATATACATATATAGATACATAAGCAAGCATACATAAATATATTGACATTATTATGAACAAATTTTATGTTAGTTAAGAATGAGAAAAATAAATATTTTTATTTTACCTTCACTTATACCTTCTCCAATACCTTTTTTAAAATTTAGATCTGATTTTCTGACCTATTTTATTTTCTTTCTTTCTGAAGAACTTCTTTTAATATTTCTTGCAAATAATGTCTCCTGGAAACAAATTCCTCAATTTTTGTTTGTTAAGAATGTCTTTATTTCTCCTTTACTTTTGAAAGATAATTTTGCAAAGTGCAAAATTCTGGGTTGGTGGTTATTTTCTCTCAATTCTATAAATATTCTTGCTTATATAGTTTCTGAGGAGAAGTCAGATGAAATTCTTATATTTGCTCCTCCATAAGTAATTTTTTCTTTTTTCTCTCTAGGTTTCTTCAAATTTTTTTCTTGATTTTTGATTTTATTTAATTTAGAAATGGTATGCTCAGATATATATATATATATGGATATATATATATATATATATATATATATATATCTTTGGAATCTAAACTGCTTGATATGGTGTGAGATTCTTAGATCTGTGGTTTGGTGTCTGAAACTAATTTGGGAGAAATTCTCACACATTATCATTTTGCATATTTCTTCTGTTGTTTTCTCTTTCTCTCTCCTGGTAATACCATTGCATATATATTACACCTTTTATGACAGTCTCATCATTCATGGATATTCTGTTCTATATTTTTTTCCTCTTTGCTTTTCCATTTTGAAAGTTTCTGTTTACATATCCTTAAGATTAGAGGGTCTTCTCAGCCATATCCAGTCTACTAATGAGCCTATCAAAGTCATTCTTCATTTCTGTTGTGATGTATTTGATATCTAGCATCTTTTTTATTCTTTTTTAGAATTTTCATCTCTGTGCTTACATGGCTTATTTGCTTTTGCATGTTGTCTGTTTCATAGATTAAAGCCCTTAGCATATTAATTACTACTTTTTTGTTGTTTGTTTTTTAGCTACTGGTCTGTTAGTTTCAACATTTATGCCTTTTCTGAGTCTGTTTCTGATGCTTGACTTCTTTCATAAAACTATTTTTTAGTATACCTTGTAGTTTTTGTTGTTTTGTTGTAGAAAATCAAACATGAGGAACAAGGTAAGAGGAATTTTGATATATCGGTCTTTAGTGGTGTGGTGATAAGTTGGTTAGGTATGAGAGAAGGGGAAGCAGTCTACTGTCCTATAATTAGGTCTCAGTTTTTGTTGTTGTTCTTGTTTTGTTTGTTTGTTTGTTTTCCCTGATCCTGTGTCCCTAAGCTGTGAATTTCACAAATACTTCTCAATTTTCCTTTTTTTTTTTTTTTTTTTTTGTGGCGGTGAAGATAGCTAGAGTGAGGCAGACCATGTGAGCCTTTTAACAGACCCAAAGCACAAGCTCCCCTTGGTTAGATTTCTTACAGCTTACATACTCTTGCAATGTCCATGCAAGGGGTGCATGATTCTTTTGTCTGAGGTTTCACGTGTGCTTCATGACTCAGGATGGAGAGGAGGAGCTTTGGGTGGGTGGCTGCAAGGGGAGGAATCTCCAGACGACTGGTTTTATCTATTTATAGGTCATTTGCCTTGTAGAACCCGTGATCTTGGCATTATCAGCACTATTATAAGATTCTCTAATGGAGAGATCGGACACCAAAGCTATAAGCAGAAAGTAGCACTTATTGATGCCAGCACTGGCTCAGCGGATTCCTATCCAAAGGCTGAGCCCTGATTGTAACATAACAGGCAGTTTTATACAGTCCTGTTATTCCTACACAGCTACAGAGATAAGGAAGAACATTAGGTGAATAGCAAGCTATGATTCAACAGATGTGAGCTGGAGAGTCCTTGAAATGGGGGAGGTAGCTATGAGAAAACATGTTAGCTGGAGAGTCCTGGAGTGAGGGTGGAGGGTTGGGGAGGGAATGAGCAATTAGGAATGGGCTTTAACCTGCTGAGTCAGTCATTTATGCAAGCTCTTTCCTTTGAATTTTTCAGATGCCTCCTCTGCTCTCTTAAGAAAAGCGGCTGACTGACATCTTCTTCCTCACACCTAAATGTACTTAGTTACAAGGACTGTGATTCTATAGACTGAATCTCTTTTCATTTGACCACTTACTTCCAATATTACCATTACTATTTGCATTATTTACGTGAACTACTGTACTATCTTTCTAATGGATCTTTTGCTTTACAAATGTATTCATTTTAATACTTTCATCATACTATGACAAGTAAGTTTTTTTTTAAAAATGTAGAACTAATCTTATCATTTATTTTCTGAAGAAATTTTATGGCTTCTCTTTGTACTTAAGATAACATACAAAATCATTACTTTGGCCTGTAAGTCAATCCTATCTCTCATATATCTCATGTCACTCACTTATTTTCTAGGCTATATCCACATTTTTTTTTTTTTTTTTTCATTTACTGGACTACAACAAATATCTTTCTGGATGTTTATCTTCAAACATATCATTTTTACTCTCCTTAAACCTTTATTACTTTTTCTATTTTGCATTCTGCTTAGTCATTGCCAATGCTATAGGTTACTTTTTGGTTCACCTTTGATTATATTTCACAATCTTTCTCAAGATTGAAACCACTGTGTAGTTTGCAAACCCTATCTGCTTCACTGTACATAAGTTTCACTTATATAATAAACCCAACACCAATATTTTAATGTTTTCCTCAATCACTATCTCATAGATTCAAAGCAATGACAAAACATTCCATCTCTGAGCTCTTCTTGTATCTGGGGTAAAATTAAAATATTAAAAAAGTGAAACTGCCTCTTTCAATTAAATTAGAGAAACAAAGCTCTCTGACAATCTTTTAGAGAATTTTTACCACCTTTTTCCCATTGCTAATGTTATTTTATTCTTTTTGGCTTAGAAAAACATTTCCGCTGTGTAATAAATTAAACCAAAAATAAGTGTTGAGTTGATTGATTATCTTTTTTTTTTTGAAATACATTACACCAAGGACCCAAAGAAGTCTCATTTAAAGAAATAAAATTTATCAACAAATAGTACAACAAAGTCCTAGGTTTATTTTAATTTCATGAATATGAGAGAAAAAGAAATTTCTAGTAATATTCTCCTTGGTTAACAAATAAACTCATTTAGCTTTAGAGAACTAGAGATGCTAATATAAAGATTAATTTAATAAACAATCATATCACTTTACAAAGAAAAGGGTTGCTTATGGATCTTTGAGTATTCTGAGACTTCTGGAAGTAATGAGGCACAACATTCTAATCCCTTTCTCCAGCCTGCTGCCCAGAGCACAGATGTTATAAATGAAGTTATTACAGTCACCTCAGACAATGAAGACAAAGGCCACACTCCACTGTAAATGACACAGAGAGGTTATACGAGTCAGATTGGTTGAAGCTTTTGTGGAACTACCTTAAATGTTTTGTATATCATACATGTGAATATCTTTCACACTTACTGAGTAGTTAACCATATCTTTTCTCTCATTTTGATCCCTCTCACCCCATCAGATTTTTGTATTTAGATCTGATCTATAAACTCAAAGTAGAATTTCTAAACTGCTTTTCTTTGATCTTATTCATCTGGATATATTCTTTTTAATGATAATAGAATTTCAATCAGTGGAGATAGTTAAAGAGACCATTCACAATTTAAGTACCAAATGCAAACAAATACATGGATAACAGTGCAGTGAATGCCTTGGGAAATATTCATGGCTTTGGAATTCAACTTTAAAATTTGCATATTTTTTGCTGTGGCATTTGATTAATACCCTAATATTGTAGATGTGTCAATGGAAGATGCTTCTGAAGAGGATGTTGGGCTGGGAAGAGATAGATGTGTTCCATTTGAAACTTATTGGCTATCATTTAATATTTTGTTCATTCAGTGGCTCAAAGATAAAGCATGCAGTTGCATATAGCTGTCTCCTGATCGCACGTTTCATAAAGTCTTTTGATAGCTTTATATATTTCACATTCATACCTTTAGATATATGATTAAGTGCATAAATTAATAGTCTCTTTGCATATTTAATTAAATGAAGTGCATACTAAGAAAATTCAGCCTAACTTTTTTATATATGCTTGCTTCTTCTAGTAATTTAACTATCTTTACCAATAAATTGCATACTTTGGTATTGATATTTAAATTTTATTTGATTAATATTTAACTCAAATGACATAATTTATGTTTATCTTAATAGTAAAATGAGATATTGCAAATTATGAAGAATAAATAATCTATTGATCATCATTTGCATAATGTCTTTATTAAACTGTAGGATTAGATTACCCAGGTCCTTTAGAAACAGAAAAATTGATTCCATATTGAAAGTGAACAACCACTGGCGGGAATTTGTGTCTATTTTAGGTTCAATGAGCTGATACACATAATGTTAGAAAACAAACTATTTGTTTATTCTTTATTTTCTCATTTCATGTCTCATAAATGTGGTTATTGTCATAATAAATTCAGATTTTTTAAATTCACTGTAGACATATTTCATGTCTATATATGTTACCTTCTAGCTGTGCTGATCAGCTTTTATGAAACATTGTTTTTGAAAATTTCTTTTAAGAAGAGTCTTGTTCCATGAGCTCAGCAGTTACCAAAATAAAAAGCATAGTTCATGATATCAAAAAGTTGAAATCAATTTGAGTAGGCAGAAAAAAAATATGACAACATATTTGAAGACATAAGATATTAACTACAAAGACAAATATAAATCACATTTTTAAACTACAAAAATCAAAGCTAGTAATAGATAATCAGGATAATGCATAAGATATTATCTTGTATTGGCTTGAAGTATGACAATGCATATAGATGAAAAATAAAAGGATCTGCTGTCCTCTTTTTCAATTTATACATCTAAATAAAACTACCAGAGATTTTTGTTCCTGTTGATTCATCGGTAGAGATTAATTTAACATTATTTCTTTGGTTCAAAAAATGCAAACTAATTTGCAGTCTCAGTATATGTAGAGTTCTAAGTAATATTTACTTAAGCTGAACTCCTTAGCATATTGAGGGAAAGTTCTCTATTTGTATCCTGGGGTGTTATTGAGTTCTCTCACAAGTTGTGGCAGGATAGAATGCAGCTTGACACAACACAATAATTACCACTACATATTTCTCAATTCCATTCCAAGAAATGTAGAAATTAATTAAGATTTTGATCTATTTGCCTTGGTTTCTCATAAAAAAAAAACAAAATCTTTTAATATTTCATCATTATTCTTCTTAAATTCTCTCTAATTCTGATCTTAATTTTCATAAAGCTTGCTCTCAATGATATCATTCATTGTTAACTATCTTTATTATTGTTTCTCTACTGTGCCACCTTTGATTTCATCTAAAGCTTGGGTAATCTAATATCTGCAGATGGCCCCTAATAGCAAATAGAGCGTAATTCTTTATAAACATTGGAAAAAGGCAAGAAAAAACCTTTTTGGATACATTAGATATAAGTCTTTCCTCCCAAAATATTAGATTACTTCTAGGCCAATAGCAATTCATAAGAAAATTTCTTAAGCAGGTTGACTTAAACTAGTTCAATTTCACTGTGGAGCTGGGCATGAGAGGAACACCTAAACAAAATTGGCTGGTTCTTAAGTTGACGTTCAATGGTGTCTTCTAATTGAGAAAGAATAAAATAGGTTAATGACATCAATGAGGAAAAATGGGCTAAAATTAGTGTTTACTCACATTTCTAAGTGTTTAAAAGCTGTTTATGTAGTTAGTATTATACCTGTTATTTTATATTAATAAAAATGATTAATTTAATATTTTGACAGGATTACTAGTCCTTTATCTCTGATAATCAAATTAATTGCTGAGAAAAGAGTATATATGCACAGAAGTATTAATAAACATTATTTTTCTGAATTATTTCACTTTAAAAGATAATTTCAAATTGTTTACTAAAGTAATTGTATTGTTTTAACATTGCATATATAGTTATTTCCATTGGTCAACATTCCAAACACTCAATGTTGCTATAGTTCCTAATTGTTATAATTCTAATAGGTGCAAATACATTATTGTCTGTATTTGTGAATATATTTATTTATTTATTTGTTTTACACACACATTATTCGTCACAGCCATTAAGCACCTCTCCGATGAAGTGCTTGTCAATTCTGCACTGCAAAATTACTTTTTTCATTTTTCTATACTGTACTCTTTACAGTGAAGTCATTCTGTACATCCTATACTAATTAAAAAGTGGGAAATATGCGTCATTTCACTAACGTTAGAGTATCTACATAAATAATTTAAAATTCTGTGCAGGATTTGTCTATTTTTTGTCATTAAATTTTATTATACTTTATTTATTTTGAAATTTTAAGTAATTTTAATAGGATCTCAATTCAAAGTACTATAAAATTAATTTTTCTTACAAGAAAAAAATTAATTCAAATAAATTGTCTCTGATAAAGTTTGGAGAGGTGAGATCAGTATGAATTAAATTGTCTTTTTATGACCACACTTTTAAAGATAACCTATTTGGGATGGTCATTTATTTTAAACTATATGTCCATGAGTACAAATTGATGAATATTTATGTTATGCCTTGAGTGATAATCCAATACCACCTTATATATTCTGTTGCTCATATTGCTCCAGCTTTATCCACAGGGTGCTTTCAGTTGACTTTTGTGTCCCTTGGACATATTCCACAGCATTGTAGAGTCTGTTGAGCACTTCCTTAGTTTCTGACACCAAAGAATAGTCAAGACACATCATATATATATATATGTATATATATATATATATATATATATATACATATATATATATATTTTGTGGTCTTGCCCTTCCTACTCAAGGTTACCAAATTACAGCTAATTCCAAGCAGAGTGGCAGGGCTTATTCAACTTTTCTGGAACTGGAGCAATCTTCCTATCCCTGTCCCAACAGGGAGGATTCTATCTGGTTTCCTATATTTTACCCAATGTTCATCAAGAGCACCTGCAGAGGCTATGAAAAAGCTCTTGTAAATATTGTGAACTCTCCATATGTATGGACATCTCCAATGATCTATATTTTCATGCTAGTGCACACTCACTTTTAGCAGCTTATTAAAATTTTAGTTGAATTGTCCTTACTAACTTGGTATGTTGGACACTCTTTTGTCCCGTGCTCTGCTTTGGATGAGAAATTACACATGCTTCTTCTTTTCATGGATGGTCCTGCTCATCCTTGGAAGTCACACTACTTGATTTCATTATTACTTAAGCTCCTTGTTGGATTTAGGAAAGTTTTAATTTTAAATTTTAAGTGAGTTTTTCTCATTGTTTTATTGCAGTGATAGTTTTTCAGCTTTTACATTTGAGTTGGAAGGTGAACACCTTTAGTCTCTTGATTTTTATATTCAATTCTATTTTTCTAATTTTGACTTCTCTTACAGGAGATATATTTACTTGAATCAAAAGTTAAAAGTATATAGACTATACATAAAGAATTTTTGATTCCATATTTCATCTATCTGTCCCCATATATAACTATTTTATTAGTATATTAAAAATTTTTAAATATATTTCATTTTGCAAATCTTAGCAATTGTGTATATTTTGACCCCATTTTTCTACTACAGCATTTCACACTACATAGCAATTTTTTCACCTTTATTTTTTCACTTAAACTGTAGATGTTGAATCTCTCTTTATATAGGGATTATTAAAGCTTCATATTATTTCAGTGTGTGAATGTAGCATCATTTACTCATCCATTCCCCTTGTCCTGGGCATTTGAGTTTTTTCCCAATTATTTGCTATTACAATCTGAGCACACACTAAATGGCTTGAGGAAAAAAAAAATATTGGGAGAAAGTATTCTAAAAAAGAAATGGCTTGATGTATTTGAGAATGTGTGAAAAGTGTGGCATTAGTTAATTATTTTGAAGATCTAGGAAAGGGTTCATTATATGAGGTTATAACATATGAGAAGGTTGGTATTTTTCTAAGTGTGAAGGTTAGCAACTGAAAGCCTTTGAGTATAGGAGTGGTATGATATAATTTGCATGTTGATCTCATCTCTGATGCTTACCTGCGATGTAATGGAAATAACCTACAGAGTAAAGGCTGTTACCGACCTCATCCTGGTTGGTATAATTACATTTGCCTTTTGAGTTCTCTGTTGCTATTCTATTTAAATATCATTAAGCCAGTTGAATGGAAATGTTGCTGAAAATGAAGTGGTTATGATTTGAACCGTAGCTCACCTTTGTTTTTACTCTGATAACTAGATTGTAGTAAGAAATTTCACACACATTTTCCTTTTGATATCATATTTTCAGAGTGATAAGTCATCACTTGATCCTTTGGAACTTCTTGACATTTTGTAAAATCTTGAAACTTCTGTAGTTCTATTTTGTTGCATAGAATTTTACTCTTCCTTTTTTTCAATGCTAATAGAGGTGTTTCTTTGTACTTATATTTTTCTAACTTTAGTCCCACTCATGAGTGTTGGATTTAAACATTTGTGCTCATTTTATTTGTTCCCATGGATGTTTGACTTATTTATTTACACTCTAGGCCCATCCATGTTGCTGCAGATGGCAAGATTTCATTCTTTTTTATGGTAGTGACAATTTTAGCAGGGCTGTGGTGCTTGCCCAGTCTGCTCTTTGAGTGTGTGTTTTGTGGAGGTGGTTGGGTGATGCTCTCGTGTGGTCCGTAGCTGGCCACCAGATGTGTTGGTTTGTGGCCTCTAGGGAGGAGCTCCATTGCAGGACAATGCCAGCTGCTGCCTGTGCCCTGACATTTTAAAATTACAGAATTTTAAATAAAACAGTGTTGGCAAGAATATATTACACACACAAATACATATGATTAAATTGTTAACAAAAATGTATATTCAAATCTGTTTTAAGATATTCAATTTTAGTATCTTAAAATAGGATATTTGGAGAAGGCAAAAATATTAAACTACATTAGTAAATGAACTTGAAAACAAGAAAATGTTTTTGAAAATGAAAGGACAAAAAGTGTGCATGTAATATAATTAAAAGTAATAAGTCATAAAAATGCGCAGCAACATTGAATTATGAGCATCCTTATTTTCAAATATAAAAAGAAAATACTGAAAAGTTGACTTAAAAAATTCTACATAGGGTTCCTCAACAAATCCACTGAACTTTATAGTCCTATAGCTAATTCCGAAATAATCCACATAATGTTTCAAAAACATATTTTTGAAATAAAGAGAAAATACTTTCTTCCATATTTAATTTGTTCTTTTTGCTCATTTATTCCTGTTTGTTTTCTTTCTTTTCAACAACTTTAGTTTGTTCACTTTATCCATTCAATTTTGCCCATAGTTTTCCAGGACAGAAAACAACCTCTGAAACACTGTGTCGCAAAGCATTGCATTGACTTCATGTTGAGCATCCTCTCAGTTATAGCATCACCAATCTCATACTAAGTTACAGACCACAGTTACTGAACAGCTGTAGTTGTTCACTTGTACTTCTTAATTGGTGTCTCCAAAGCCAGAGATCTGTCCCTCGCCTTTCAAAATTTATATAAATCTACTTCATTTTTTTTGCCCTCCAGACATTCAAGAAATCAGATAATATCAGATAATATTAATTAGAGTTCGGGGAGCCTAGCTTTTCATAAAGTGGCCGTGTTTGGTGAAGCAGGATAAATTACCACTGAAATTTATTTGGGGTGGGGGATAAAGTGTGGTGTGGAAATATACTAAATGCAATGCACAGCCTATCAGGAAATATATTTGGATGGGGAGTGATCTTTTATAAATATTATCTGAATGCCCTGAATTCTAGGTCTTTATGATCTAACGAGATTCCAAATCTTCCTATCATTTCAAATTTCAAAAATTCATTAGAAACATATTCATATTTGCCTCAACAATTGTGAGGATACATTTTAAACTCTGTTATTTACATTTGGAGATATGTATCTTTTATCATCGTCCCTTGGGCATCATGTACACCTTTACCATGGTTTCGTTTAAGCTTCCAAAACTTTCTTATACTTAATATATCAATTGGAAATAGAAAGGCTTTGATAAGTCTCAGAATATTTTGACAAATTTTGAACTCCGAGCCCAAGATAAGTTGACAGTTTTTTTTTTTTAATATTTCATTTTCTTAGAGTACTTTTAGGTTCATAGGAAAACTGAATAGAAGTTCAGAGATGTCCCATATACTTCCTGACACAATCATTCCTAGCCTCCCCCATTATCAACATTCACCAGAGTAGTATATTCATTACAATTAATGAGCCTACATTGGTACACCATTATTACTCAAAGTCCAAAGTTTAAATTATGTTTCACTCTTAGCATTGTACTTACTATAGATTTGGACAAATGCACAATGGCATGTGTCAATCACTACAGTATAATGCAGAGTATTTTCACTGCCATAAAAATCTTCTGTGTTCCACCTATTTATCTACCCCTACCACTTCTGGCAACCACTGATCTCTTTCTGGTCTCCATAGTTTTGTCTTTTTCTAGGATGTCATATAGTTGAATTTCCGTAGTAAATAGTCTTTTCAAATTGGCTTCTTTCACTTAGTAATATGTATTTTAGGTTTTTCCATGTATTTTCATGACTTGATAGCTCATTTTTCCTTAGCACTGAATAATATTCCACTGTTTGGTTATACCACAGATTATTTATCCATTCCCCTACTGAAGGACATCTTGGTTGTTTCCAAGTTATGGCAACAGTGAACAAAGCTGCTATAAACATTGGCGTGCAGGTTTTTGTGGAGACATGTTTTCAGATCCTCTGGGTAAATACCAAGGAGCATAATTGCTGGATGATATGGTTAAAATATGTTTAGTTTTGTAAAATCCTGCCAAACAGTCTTCCAAAGTGACTGCACCATTTTGCATTCCCACTGGTGATGAATGAGAGTTCTTTCTGCTTCACATCTTTGCCAGTATTTTGTGTTGGTTGTGTTCTGGAATTTGGTCATTGAAATAGACATGACCTGGTATCTCATGTTCTTTTAATTTGCATTTCCCTGATGACATATAATGTGAAGCATCTTTTCATATACTTATTTTTATATCTGTGTATTTTCTTTGGTCAGGCGTCTGTTAACGTCTTAGATCTATTTTTTAATTGGGTTGTTTGTTTTCTTATTGTTGAATTTTAAGAGTTCTTGTATATTTTGGATAACAGTAGTTTATTAAATGCATCATTGTCAAATATTTTCTTGTGTGTGGCTTGTCTTCATAGTCTCTTGACATTGTATTTTACAGTACAAAAGTTTTTAATTTTAATAAAGTCCAGCTAATCAGTTCTTTCTTTCATGGATTATGCCTTTGGTGTTGAATCTAAAGAGTTGTCACCGTACCCAAGGCCATTTAGTATTTTTCCTATGTTATCTTCTAGGAGACTTACAGTTCGCATTTATTATTTAGGTCTGTCACCCATTTTGAGTTAATTTTTATGAAGAGTATAAAGTCCATGTCTAGATTCGTTGTTTACACGTGGATGTTTAATTGTTCTAGCACCACATATTGAAAAGACTGTCTTTGATCTACTGTATTGCTTTTGTTTCTTTGTCAAAGATAAGTTAACTATATTTATGGTGATGTATTTCTGTGTTCACTATTCTGTTCCATTGATCTGTCTAATCTTTCACCAATATCACCATCAGCTAAATAAAATTCAACTGAGTAAATTTGACTTTTGGCTTTATTAAGTAAATCAATCTAGCAAGTAGAAGCGTACTCAGAGGGGTTGTACAAAATAGAAGTTATTTATAGGAAGAATGTTGGGGCAAGGGAACTATTAGCAAAAGAAAATAAATAATTATTTTTAGGCCAAAACATCATCATTTTGGGGAGAAAAGGAATGATGAGGTTTTTATGACAAAAATATCTAATTTTCTTTGGTGAATGGAGAGGGCCCATGTGACAGATTCCCTTACTGGAACTTTACCAGCAAAGTCCAGACTAATTGATTTAGATTGCATTTCTGGTGAAGGTTGAAACTTCAATTAGGTCAGGTGTTATAACTAGGTTTGATATCATAGGTTTAAGCACAAATGATGCCATTTGGGGCCTGCCATTTTCTTTTTAACACTACAGTATTTGGATTGCCATTTTATTGTACATCTTAAAGATGATGAGTGGTGTCCATCCTCCAACTTTGTTCTTCGATTTTGTGTTTGGTATCAAAGATCTCCCTCCCCCCAGATTCAGTTTATTGATATAAACATATCTTGCTGGAATTTCGATTATGAATGAAGATATTTGTTTTTGATATATTTAAAACAATGCAAAAGTAAAAGAAACCAAAAAATAACAACAATAATAATAATAATAACAACCTCAAAAACACTTAGAACCTCAGAAGAATATTAATGTCTTCATGAATTTGAATGATAATAATTCTTGTAAAAAATTAAATAAGTCTGTCTTAAAATAATACCTGAATTTTAAGGTGCATTGAATAAAGAAGGGTTCTTCACCAGAAGAGGCACCTAAACTTAATTCCAGTGATAATCTGCATCATATTGACCTCAATTGTATGAACATCCTACATCCATTATCTTGGTTAATGTTTTTAATGTTGAGTAAATGCAAGTACCAATGTCTATATTTGTTTTGGGGATAAAAGCAAAGTAAAAAACCTCACCTATTGAGGGAGATTAAAAATAGTGGTATATGCATTAATATAAACAAGGGAGCTATTAGGAAGTGCTATATTTATTGTTTTAATTAATCTTTTTTGAGTTCCTATATTCAAGATACAGCAGCAGATAAAATGACAGTGTCTTTCCTATGAAGTTTCAAGAGGGGTGAGGTAAATAATAAGAGGTAAAACAATAAATAAATATTTTTTGGCTTGTCTATTTGTGGAGAGAAACAAGATAAAGGAGATAGTCATCTGGGAAATGCTATATTTTTATGATAGATCAAGCAAGACTTCTTAGAAGAGATAGTGGTTTTTTGTTTGTTTGTTTGTTTGTTTGTTTGTTTTAGTGTTCTTAATAATGTGTACAAACTGTTAGGAGTCTTGCAAAGTTCTTGAAAAAGAGTTCTAGGTATAGGGACACAAGGCAAGTATGGAGGCAGAAGCATTTTTGATGTTTGAGGAAAAACAAGGAAGTTAGTGTCCCTGAGTACAGTAAACTAGGAAAAAAGAGTATGAGGAAAGGGTTCAGAGAGTAATCTATGGAGCAGATAAAACAGTGCCTTATTATTAGGCCATAATAAGAATTTCGAACTTACAATACACAATGGATATGTAACTCAATATTTTGCAACTATATGTCTCTTAGCTACGACACTGTAGAAGTAGTCTACACCTCTCTATCTTTATTCATTTCCTGTCAATTTTTCAATATCATTTCATTCAATGAAGGTTTTCTAGACCAAAACATAATGTGATTTCTTAATTTAGTGGTGTTAAAATAATAAAGAAGATCTACTACAGAGGAAAACATTCAACCTTCTCTGTATTTCTGTGTGTCTTCTTATGCTATAATTTACTGTGTCCATTCAGGAAAACTGATATTTAAACAAATAGAAGAGAGGTAGAGAAAATCATAAGTGTGGAAATTGGGTAAGTCTGGAAAATAGGAAAGTGAATGAATAGGCATGAATAGCATTAAGAGGCCAATGTTATTCTGTTCCCCTCAGTACACCTCTGAGTTCACTCTCAACTACACAGTTGGAGGACATTTGCTCTGCTTGGTGGCAGTTTTCTATATCAAGCACCCAAGTCTCTCAGCTGCTTCATTACCCAAGGTCTTTCTCTGGTACAATTCTAATTTGCTCAGTGCATGCAGGACTCTCTGACTTGATGAAAAATTAATGCTGTAGCAGCAATCAATAAGGACTGGAATACAAAATATATGCCCCTGCTTTAATATTCCTTGGCTGGTTAATCTTGAGATGTGTTTCACCTGGTTGCTCAAAGTTCTCTACAGGATTAAGTTCCACTTGTCCACAGTGGTCGCCTGCTAAGTAGTAACTTATTTTTTATTGTATATCTTTTCTTTTTGTCACATTCCTGTTGATCATCACTTGTCCTCTTAAAATCACTTCCCATAAAAAAATCTGCATTCAATTTCTTGTATCAAGGTCTGTTTTTGAGAAATGTATTTGGAAAGCATGACTGCTGAGAAAAAAGAAAACTGTTAGAAATCTTGGTACAAAAAAAATTGAAGGAAATAATACTAATGAGTATTAAATAAATAAGAACTTTGAAAAAAAAAGAGAGAAGGAAATGTTCTTTATTATCCAATGTGAGAACAATAGTATTCAAATTATTTAAATGTTAATATCTGCCATACTTTGTTTCTAGCTGTATAAGTACTGTTAGAGGCCTGTTAATGAATGTTTTGTACTTGAGGCAGAGAAATATATGTAGAAGATTCAATTAGTGATTTCATTATAGATAGGGCCTCACTGAAGGAGCATCTCCAGCTCTGGCTCTGGTAATCAGAGATCACAAATGCAATTATCCAGTTCTTATATACACATGATTTCTCACTTACTGCAATGAAAAGAAGGAATTGAAGATTCAAAGCACTTCTTCTTATCCTCGAATATTCTCTTTCAATACAAAACACTTAGTCCCCACCACATTCCTGTGTTATGAAAGTTAGCCAACAATTCATATGGCATGACTTTAAATAATTTTGCCAATGACATGGTATATTATATTTTTAATTTACATTTCTCTAATTTATCTGATAATTTTTATTGATATTTTTGTATTTTTTTTGGCCGGCCATATTCTTTTCATAAGAACTGCCTATTAATTCACTTTGTCTATTTTTCTATCTGAATTCATTTTCTTATAAATCAATAGGAAATAGATATATTTATCTATTATATATATTATGTACATTTATCTAAGATATATGTACATATATTTTATATTTGTATATTATATGAAATATATACATAAGTTTGTACAAAAGCCTTGAAGAAGAAACAAATAAGATGCTAAAGCTTTTTTTTGTCAATACAAGCCTGAAAACTCAGAAGAAAAAATTTTAACCATTTTTTTTTTCATATATCACCTTGTGAATGCTATTTGTCTTTATGGTTATATCTGAAGAATAATATGGTAGCACAAGTAAATGAATCATTAGCAATTTATTCACCAGTTTTTATTGATGCAAGTCACTCTTTTAATTTGTGTATTTTCATACACAACTAGCTGCTATTCACATGTGGCCTTACTGTTTTTAATTCACTGTTCAACAATTTTTTATGAGGCTGAACTCTTGCCATCCATAAGATATAAAAGGAAATATGACTTTCCCCATATATGTGTGTGTATATGTATATATTCTGTATATACATAAATATAAATATTCTGGAGACTATGTTTTTTGTTTAAATATTTTGCAAGTATTTATTTTCAGTTTATCTCAGATTTTCATTATGCTAACAATATCTCTGTTGTAAAATTATTTTAAAGTTTTGATGAGCAAATTTTATTATTTGGTTTGTGTCTTTCCTTTGAAATCTATTCAGTTATGAAGTTATAAATATGTTCTTTATTTTCTCCTATATTGATAGATTTTTAAATTCACACACACATATACATATATATATATATGTATATGAAAATTAATGTTTTGTTGATAGCGTGAAGTGGGAAGCACTTTTATGATTCCATAAGGATAATTATTATAGTACCTTTTTATTTACTTATTTATTTATTACTTCTTTCTATTACTCACGTAATCAGTGTTTATTAAACTCTGGCTGCTCTGCCAAGCAATGTTGTTAAGAACAGAGTTTAGGGAGGTGAACAGACCATGGTCCGTGCTCCTTAGGAGTGCCATGGGGAAAAGAGGACAGAGTTGTAATAACCCAGTTCTTTAGAGCTTTAGTTAGTTGTTTTGTTTGTTGCTTTTTTTTTTTAACTGATGATTCAACTGGTTTACTGCATATTGTATGAGATGTGCTGGTTGTTTGACTTGAACAGGCATCACACACCCAGTCTACAGCTCTCACTGATTTTAGCAGCTCTTATGGTGCATAGAGGAGCATTATGAGGTTAGAATTGGATAATGCCTTTCTCTTCCCCTTAAAAGTATCCTCTAGACAAACATTACCTTGAACTAAAAGAGAGCTCAAAGATTCTTGGTATACAGGAAAGGAAAAAAAATCCAAGTAGAGTAGAGGAATCTATTAAAAGGATCTAAATTTTATGCTCCATATTGAAAAAAAATAGTTTGGGGTAATCTACCTACTACTAGCTCCCTATCTTATAATTCTTGTTCCAATACAAAGTTGTAATGAAAAACACTATACTTAAATTATGAAAAATAGGTATTAAAGTATTTTGTCTTTCATATTATCAAACAATATTTTTAAATTTCAAGTCTGTTAAAATAAAATTCCATTAAAATTTAAAGAACGTAGAATAGTTATTAATAAGATTATAAAAATGTATATGAAAAACAAGTACTTTTGTTTTACACAGGGACTGATACCAAACTTTTTTCTCAAGTACATTTTTTTTCTAATTTCTCTCCTGGCTGGGCAATTGTTCTGTGTTTATAGATACTTTTCTTCAATTTCCTGACTTTTTATGAGTCATCCTGAACTAAAATGTCTATGATACTTCTATGGTGGACAAGAAATTACAGCTTGTGCAGTTTCCTGAATCATCAGCTCCTTGATTCAGCTTTTAAAATATACTACCTTTCTTGTGTGAGAGTGATATTCTTTCCTATGGTCAGCAGTGCATGCACTCTTGTTAATAACATCATGGTTTGTACTCAGTTCTCAAAGCTCACTTAGTTAAATTCCTTTTGCTACCAAAGTTACAAGTGTTCAAGATGCCAGATTAGGGTTACCAGTTAGGTTTGTGGCCAAAGAAGCAGTACAACTCACTGGAAGAACCCATAACACGGACAAACATAAGCTCTAAACTAATGAGCTAACTTGCAAGAACCATTTTTCAACTACTCAAGAAAAAAGCCTTTTTGTAAAAAAAGATATATTTTTCTTCAGGTTTCTTGCAAAAGAAATATGAATTTTCTAACTTGGAACTTATAAAGTAAGTTCCAGATGGTAATGAGGATTTCAGAAGAAAAGTTCATAAAGTCTCAGTAGTACATGAGACTAGAATCGGTGCATGACTGAGGATAAATGTTCCCCTTTTTATAAAATGATTTTTATTTTCCAGGTCTTCTACATTCAATCTATAAGAAAAATCACTTCTTAAATATTTAATGCCTGAAATATTAGAGTGAAAGTGAATTAATCTGACATTTATGGTCTGGTTGTCATAGTTTAATTCCTTCCTGGTTTTATTGAACTGATTGAATTTTGACTCTTGGGGTATTGAACTTTGATGCTTTCCCATAAATATGTAAAAGGTTGTAAAAATTGTGGTGAGAATTAGAGAGCAGCATTCAGCAGTAATGGGAAAATCTCAATATTTTCACAGAAAAGATTAGTCAATGCTGAATCATAGATACTTTATAATGTTTTTAAATTGATAAAATAGATACATAAAGATCAAGTCTGCACATTGAATTTCAGACTTGACATCTAGAAGTAATATTATAGACATATAATAAAATCCTTATTTTTTAGAGGGAAGAAAAACTGAAAGTATTGAGAACAGAAATAATTTTCTGAAATCTCATAATTGTATTATTAGATTTGGATATAGACAAGTAAAAAGCTGTAAAAAAACATCTACCACCTAAAAACCCTTACTCCTAAATTTGTTGTGTTGGCCAAAATATGGTCTAGAGAAACATGTTTTACGAGGAGCTTCTGTATTCAAATAAGATAGTTGGGTCCTCTATGCCATAGTCCTTTTAAAAATATATATATATATATTTATTTAAATTAGTTTCAAGCATACAGTACTGTGGTTAGACATCTATATAGTTCATAAAACAATCCCCCCGATAGCTCCCTCCCTCCCCTGGTCCTCCACCTAGCCATCATATTAATGCTAACTGCATTCCCTATGCTGTGATCCCCATCCTCATGGCCAACTATTAACTACTAATTTGTACTTCTTGAACCTTTCACCCCATTCTCCCAGCTTCCCAATCTTCCTCCTCTCTGTCTGTTACCAAACTGTCCACTATATAGTTCTTCTTTGTGTACCTGATAATGAATAACTCAACAACAACAATAAAATTTTAAAATAGACAGAAGATGTGAACAAACATTTTTTTAAGGAAGACATACAGATGGTCAATAGGCACATGAAAAGAATGTTTAACATTGCTAATTATTAGGACAATGAAAATCAAAGCCACAGTGAGATAACAACTCATACCTGTTGCAATAGTCATTTTTAAAAATACAATAAATAACAAATGTTAGGAGAATGAAGAAGAAAATGAGAACCCTCATACACTGTTGGAAGGATTGTAAATTTGTGTAGCCACTGTGGAAACCAGTTTAAAATTTCCTCAAAAAAATAAAGAATATAACAAACATATGACCCAGTAATTCCTCTTCTGGGTATTTATCTGAACAAAATATGAAAAAAAAAAACCAAAAACCTAGTTCACTGCAACATTATTTACAATAGCCAAGATATGGAAACAGCCAAAGCATCCACTGATGGATGAGTAGATAAAGGGGATGTGTCACATACATACAATGGAATACTACTCAGCCATGAAAGAGAAATATTGCCATTTACAAAACTATGTTAGGTAAAAAAAGTTAAATGGAAAGGAACAGAAACCGTATGATGTCACTTACATATAAAACAAAAACAAAATATAAAATATAAAACAAAAACAAAAAAATGAAACAAAAACAAACATAAATATAGACAACAAGTTGGTGGGCACCAGAGAGAAGGGGGTTAGGGAGAGTAAAATGAGTAAAGGGGGACAGATTTGTGGTGACTGATGGAAACTAGACTTTTGGTGGTGAACACGCCATAGTCTGTATAGATATCTAATTATAATGTTGTACAACTGAAACTCACATAATGTTATTAAGCAATATTATCTCAGAGAGCCACAATTTTCAATTGTTGATTTGGAAGGCTTAGAAAGGGGCACATGCTGACCCTTAGGAAAACCTAAACTATGTCCAGCTTTGAAAATGGGTTGTCAGCCCCCTTCCACACACACACATACACATCTTTTCCAATAAAATAATAACTCATCAATTGTTTAGAAATTATGCACATTTATTAAAAATTTCTAAGCTGTACTGAATGGTATAAAACACAGAAATGAAAAGATAACATAATCTTAAAACCCCCAAATAAACGTCAATCGAGGTAGCGCATATTTATAAAAATAAAATGACACTTAAATATAGTATATAAATATAATTTAACAAAACTTCCTTCATAGTAATTTGTATAAATAACATTAAATTTGATTTAAATTTAGCCAAAAAATAAATTTTACTAAAATTGAAGAAATAGCTGAACTTTGATGATATATTTTCTCACTGCAAATTATTCTGTTAACTAAAATCCTTTCAACATGCATTTATACTTCTTCTTTACTCCATCACTTTCATTTCTGTAGTCTTATAGTTTCCCAATTATCACAGTGGTAACCTTAGTTCTAAGCATTAATACATTCTTTGCTCATTTTACAATTGCTTCTCAGTTTTCTTCTTTACTGTATTCCCTTGGTTGATTGAGTTTCATTATCATTTCCTTTTCAAGGTCAAATTAGTTCTGTATTCTCTTCATTGCTTGTAAGGTATAGGAACAGTCCTACTTTTACAATTACAGCTGGATTGGGAAAGATGAAGTTAAGTACACTGATACATATATACCTCGAACAGCCTCTACCATTTGGTAAATATATCTTAGAAATATCCTTAAGGTTTTTGACATCTGACAGAGTACCCAAAGAAATCTGAATATAATTTAAATGTGTACTTTCTGAAGTAATCAAGGTGTGTGTACACACACACGTACAACTCTTTTGTGCAAGTCAATGGATATATTATGGAAAGTATTCTCAAGCAAATAAACTTTGGCAGAGAGAGATTTCTATATTTCTTTATTAAAAAGTGTATTCTATAAAATAGACTTTATCTTAAAAATGATGAGACTATATCCAATTAAAAATTAATTCTACAACATTGTTAACTTAAGGTTATTTAAATAATATTTTAGGCAACCATAAATAATTCATTTGTAGCTAATTAGCAGCTTCTACATTACCTTCTCAACTTCTGTTTAACAAGCTGCCTCAGACCTTTAAGAAAATTTTACATTGTAGATTTAGTTAAAGGAGTGAAGAGGTAGTCAATTATTGAGATTTGTTGTAGCAGATACTAAGGATTCTTAAAATAAGTCTTATTTGACAGAATATTTCCCATTTCATTCTTATTCCCAAGAGAGTCATTTTGCACTGGAACAATCTGTGAGAGTCTAGCAAGTCTGTAAACTTTTTAACCAACCAAAACAAGACTGTCGTAACTTGGGTAGGTGTCATACATCGAGTGGAATTGTCAAATTCTTATTCTGTAGCAGTTAGCATTATATTACCTGAGCTAAGAAAGGAAACCAGGAAATGACTTTGAGATTGTACTTATCTTTGATATCAATGAACTACTATGCAAATTAGGTAAATATGAGCTACATGGAATCACATTTGGTAGTTCTTCTTGGGATCAGTAACCTACTCACTATCACGAGGTAGTAACCACCTTTAAGCAAAGAGTCAAATCACACCCTGATAAATAATCATTCTACTGGAATATAATTCATACTTTCAGAGAAAAACTTGTGGTATAGAGGCAATATTTATCTAACGAAGTAATTAAACTGAGAACACTAACTATACTAGAAAATGAACATTTACTTCAACCAATCAATACTATTCAGAAAATACAAACACGTTATTTGTCTGATATGTTATATCTAAATGAGTGGTAAAGAAAGTAAACACAATAGCCATTCAGAAAAGGGGAAAAAAATCTTTACAGGAAAAATTATGGAGAAGGTTTATTTTGAGAAGTGAGATTTCAAATATACAAAGGGTTTGAAATGTGGAAAAGAAGAAGACTGTCCTCTGGATAATGTCGAGCTCTGAATCCTTGCTTCCACAAAGCTAATTTTGTTTCTGATATGTCAATTAGCTTTGAATTTAATGTTTTCAGATATCTTGCCCTTGTCTTCTTTTTCATTCAGTACTACAAATTTCTAAGCCATCCAGACACTGACAACTCATAACTAATGTGCAAATGCACTAGAATCTGCATTTGAACATATATAGTCTCCTTTTTATGAAACTGCCTGTAAAACTAGAGAAAGCTTTAATTCTGTTTAGAGAGAGTATGCATCCATCAGAAAAAAACATGATCTATGCAAATGATGAGTACTTACATCCACATATATGTTTCTAATATAACTAAATGCTATTATGGTTTATTTATCAATAACTTTTAAATTTGGTCTTTATGAAACAAATATCCAAACTTTAATCATCCTATGTTAGGCTGATGAAATTTGACTTGTAATGAGACACTGGATTTTGGTGAATTTAAGTAATCCAGTGTCTCATTACAAGCTAAATTTCATCAGCCTAATATAGGATGATTAAACTTTAGATATTTGTTTCATAAAGACCAAATTTAACTTGAATTCACCAAAATCTGGATATATAATGAGACTCTACCTATGACCTATGAAGGAAAGCTTTTTTTTTCTTAATCCTAGATACTGTCACATTTTTGGCTGTTACTGTTTATTTAGTTAAGTGCAGTACCTTTCCATGTTATATTTACCTACTGGTCCTGAAATCATGGACTCTCTTCATTTATTGATGTATCACTTACTCTTAGTTTGCCATCATTCTCTTCAATGCTACTTTTGCCATTGCTATTTGTGTTTTCATATACACCTAGATGATCCTTTTACTTCCCTGACCCATTCCTTACCCTCCTTATAACCAATGATTTGTCTTCTATCTTCCTTCAATAATTCAATACTATGATTGTACTCTAGATTCTGGCCATATCGCCAATTAAAAAACTTCTGAGTCTCAATTTTGAACAACCCATATTTTTACCATCCCCACCATCATCTATCTATTTTTAAGTTGAATCTCTGTAGTACACTGGCTTAATGTTGAGGCTCCACTGTCTCTTTGGGACCTATGATCCCTCAGTCTTCCACCTTTTTCAACTTCCTTTTCCCCTTATGTCATACTCCCTATCTTATCCAAGGCACATATACCCTCTCTGGCATAGACCTTGAACTTTCTTTCTATTTTCTCATTTTACTGTAAATCGATAAGAAGGGCAGTCTTGGATTCCAACTTCTCATCTCCTCAGCACAACGTATCTGAACAGCTTATTATAACTTGAAAAAAAACATCACTTAGTATTCTCTCAAACTGCTATAAATTCAGGATTGCTAGTCTCATCAGGGGGCTCTATGGGCTATGTGATAATTATAGTTACCTTTACCACACTTGACTTTCACTTATTTTCCTAAAAGAATATTTCAAACATTTTGCTCTTTTCTCTCTCATCTTGAGTTCATATTTTTCTGGTGACAAAATCAGATGCAAATATCCATAGCTCCCAGCACCATAAATATCTATATCTATAACTTTATAGTCTATCCCCTCCCCTACTACTATGGTTCAGAACTCCATGTTCTAGATATGATCAAAATTTGCATGGTGCACTACATTTCATTACACCCTTCTCTCTTTTGTCCCTTACTAATAAATCCTTTCTATTGGTAAGAAAATATGCTGTCATTTTTCTCATTTTCAAAAGATAAAATATTCTCAACCTAATTTTCATCTTCAGCACTACCCTTATTTCTCTTTGCTCTTTCAGTAAAATTACATAACGTTTGTCTACACTTGTTCTGTCTCACTCTTTATATCACTCTACTAAATAAATCTTTTACTGTTGACACTTCACTAAAATCACTCTTGTTAAGAACAGAATTTATGTCTATATTGGTAAATACAAGGGTTACTTTTTGGTCCTTATATTACTTGAACTATTACTTGAACTGATATTGCTCAATTAAAGATCCCATTTGGTCAAATCCTCCTCCTCTTAGATACACATTTTGTTTTGCTTCGTTTTGTTTTTATTTGATTTTCAGGAAAATATGAAGATGTCCTTCTTATTACAAAGATAACACTTTTCTAAATTTTCTTTTAAAGCTTTTTTTTTTTTTTTTCATCTACTGAATAATTTTATCTAGGCATTCCCCAAGTATTAGTCTTTTGAGATGTTTCCTCAAGTCCATCTCCATGTACTTCCTCTCTGATCTCATCTAGCTTTATGTCTTCATTTATAACTTCAACCTTCAAATTTTTATCTTCACCCTGTATTACCAACTCTTAAATCTAACTAACTACTTGAGCTCTTGGTTTAGCTTTCTGATAGGCATTTCCAGTTTAGTAGGAACAACTGTCACCTCCTGTTTTTTTTTATAGCTTCTTGTTTCTTGTCTTCTGACAGTTTTCCACATCACATTTAATCACTATGTTCTCTTTCCAATAGATTAAAATATTTTTAACATTACAGATTTTTTTTGCTTTCCCAAATCACATACAATCTGACAAGTTATTTATCTTCTACTTTCAAAAAATATTCAGATTACAAACATTTTTATGACCTCCACTACTACTAACTGTGCAAGTCATCATTATATTCCCTTGGATTATTGATATATTCTCCTCATCAGTCTTTCTGCTTCTCCTTTTGTTCTCCCATCCTCTGACATCTATTTTCAATATAGAATCCATAATAATCTTTTATAATCTGATTTAAAATAGATTGTGTCATGTCTTTAGTAACTTGAAGTCTCTGATGGCTTTCCAGTTCATGCAGAATAAAAGCCAAAGTCAATACAATGACATATAAGACTCTAATAATCTGGAATATTATCTTCCATCTTCATGTATTACTTATTCCCTTCTCTTTCACCTCTGCTTCAGCAACATTATCCTCTTTGCTGATTCTCAAACATACTTGTCTTTCTTCTACTCAGAACTTTACCTATACAGTTCTTCCATACGTTATTTTTTTGTCCATTTCCTCATCTTCTTTCAGTCTTCGTAAAAATCTCACTTTAAAAATGAGGCCTTGGATCTTGCTATTTGAAATTTCACTCTCTGAAGCACATGTTAACTAACTTTATTTGGTAATCATTTCTTAGTATATATGTGTATTAAATCATCACATTGTATACCTTAAACTTAATGCAATGTTATATGTTAATTATACCTATAATAAAGCTGGAAAAAATAAATAAAATTAACCTCTCTCACATACACTGACATTTTCTATAATTCCTTTCTGCTTTACCTTTTCTATACTTCCTACCAGCATCTGC
The DNA here is from genome assembly GCA_028627145.1 of Eidolon dupreanum. Taxonomy (NCBI): domain Eukaryota; kingdom Metazoa; phylum Chordata; class Mammalia; order Chiroptera; family Pteropodidae; genus Eidolon; species Eidolon dupreanum. The sequence continues at coordinate 54,271,991 of CM053515.1, forward strand.
CTTATATATATTGTATATTTTGTTTATTCTCTACTTCTCCCAAATAAAATATAATCTTCAGAAAAGTAAAAACCTGCATCATTCTTTAACACTGTTTCTTTAATACCTACAATAATTCCTCATCAATAATAGGGACTTAATAAACAATTATTGAAAAAATAAATTGTCCATTATTCTAAGGATGGGGTTCTATCAATGAATATAATGACTAAAGTCATAGCCCTCCTGGAGTTTATACTCTATCATCATGAAATAAATTTTCAGATTGTCATAGGTACTGTGAAATCATGAGTAGAAATACAGGGTTGTATTTTTTTAAATGAGAAAATATAATTAAAATAATTTAAACATCATAGTCAAATTCTTGAAAATTATGGAAATTCATAGCAAATAAATAATAAACAGCTTACAGGAGATAACAACCAATAGTACTGTTGATTCTGATGGATCCTACTGCTTCTCCAAGAAGAATCACATCTCCAAATCATTTGTTGATTTTTCTATCTCCAATTTAGCTTTCACTTCTCTTTCTCTCTCTCTTTTTTTTTTGTTAATTTTATCATCTGCTTGACTGCACTAACATATGTAGTCAGGTGTTTTAAGTTATATAATGGGTTTAAATGTATCTTATCAAGAATAATCATAAATTTCTACAATGCAATTACTTTAAAAAAAAATAATGCATAACACAAGCCTAAGTAAGAAATAGGAAAATATCCAAAGATTAAGAAAGTGGTATTTGGCTATCATCATTTAATAATTCCTGTTTTGAATCTGAAAATCTCTAAAGAACAAGAGAATTATTTTGCACATTTGTGCTATGGACACAGACATTAAACTATTTATCACTCTGGAAACTTCACTAAAGGAATAAGCTATACTGCAGTGTATCACAGAGCAGAAAGCTACAGCTTGGAATATCTTCATGCTATTATATGCCATGACATGAAATTGTCCTTGGATGGAATAGTACAGAATCCTAAAAGGCAGAGAAAGAAGAGAAGAAAGAACATGAGAAATTAAATTGTTTTTAACAGGTAATGAACATTTCTGTTACTGAAGAAAAATATGGAGAAAAAAGCTTTGAAATGAAAACTGAAACTCAAACAGAGAAATATTGATATTTTAAATATTTCTTGGTTTACTTGGAAATTTAAAAATCTAAAGATTAATTATTATAATACTCCATGTACAATAGCATTTTTGTATCTTTTTATCTAATATGTTAATATTATTGGTAATTTCTTCATTAAAGCAGATATGTTCGTTCTTTAAAAAAAAGTATCTGTTACCAGAATACCTGTGCTATTGTTGGAAGATGAAGCTGCTGATAGACATGCATAAAGCTTTCTAGAAAAATCAAAATGGGGTATTTAATTTTCACACTGTATCTATATTTGAAGTATATCCTGCAGTTTATATAATTCATATTGTCACCATGTAGGTCTTCCTTGGTACCCAGATTTTACTAGAGTAATGACAAGTATAAATTGATTTTATTGTATCAATATAAAAAATATTTAGTTGCCATGGATAGAAAAAAATATTTGAGTTAAAAGAGAAGGTCTTATTGGATCAATCTTTAGTCCCATTAATTTAATTCTCTGCTAGTTAGATGATAGTAGCTTAACATCAAATACATTTTTGTAATATTAATCTTTATTTTCTAGAATCAGGCATGATAATAGCTTCTATATTCGATGAATAGAATTTATGTAACATTGGCTTGCATCAATGTGGGAAACAATCAAGTAATATACACTTTTCAGGAAAAAAGGTGTTAAATGTACTCAAATCAATCAGGAAAATTTTTATGACACAATGGATTTTGTATTTAGTACACAGAATCATAGAAGTATCATATGAGTCTTCCAAGAATCATTATTTCTAATGGGAAACAAATATCTAATTATCATGTATTGTTGTCTCATCTCTCTTCATGCTATCTTTACTCACCCATAGTAAATATAATTATATGGTACTGGAAGAAGATCTGAACTAAAGAGGATAGTGAAATGTTACAACAAAAGGTTATATTAGTTTTACTTTCTTTATTAATGTATGTTAAATTGACTTTAGTTCTTCAACCAGTTAAAATGTCTTCCATTAGAAAAAAACACTAGCCTTTATCATTTTTAGACACCTACGATCTTAGGATTTTAGGGGCTAAAAATACTAGCAATTGAGTGGATAATTGTTATGGCATCGGAAACAGAAAACATTTAAAAGATGAAGATAGTATCATAAGTATTAATATATTTTTTAATTCTAAAAGTTTAATATCTTTACTTTAGACTGCTTTAAAATGTCTTATAGCTAAATGTGCCTTGGCCATAAATATCTCAAAACTTTCTTTTAGGTATGTATGTCATCAACGTATCATTTTCCTGTCATAATGATTAGAAAGAAACACTAAATAAATTACATGACTGTGTAAAGAGGAAAATGTGGTTGCTTCAGTCACTTGCTAAGGTTCTGGTAGAGGTGGAAAGTGATTTGTACAGTAAGAAGAATATTTATATTTATAAGGTTGTGAGTTAACTTTGTGTGAGTAAATTCTCAGCTTCTTTGTAAAAATAACATGAGGACTGGTGTCATTAAGACATAGTATAGTCAGACTAGGAGTTATCTTGCTCCAGATTGATAATTGATGGGGTAAAGTTAGGCACTGAGAGAAAAAGAACGTTTGAATGTCTCTGCTTACCACAAAACATTATGCTTTCTTCATCTTTCTACCCATTTAAATAAAAATCATAAAAATATGCAAACCTGTACTCATCTTGACTGTCCAATTTAGTCCTATTCAGTATCACATCAGCTACCTTGTTTTCTTAAGTGGCCCTATATCAAATCTCAGATTCCTTAAAATATATATTTTATTCCTCCATTTCCCTTTGTTTTCTTATTTTTCTTCTTCTTCTTCTTCTTCTTCTTTTTTTTTTTTTGTGGGGTATACTACTGACTCATTTGCTAAAATTGAGACTGGAGAAATTATTTATCACTTTTTTTGCAGACTAAGAATAAACATTTTCAATATTATATATTATTATATATATACATACACAAAATTTGTCTGCAGGCCAGCTTCAGTTTTACATACTATTTTTCTTTTCAGGTAAATAATTGAGAATGCTTGCTTCTAGATTTGCTTGCCTTATTCATCTAGCTTATAAGGAATATGCATGTACCCCTGAAATTATTTGAATTATTTTTACATTACTTAAGCTGTTTTATAACATATCTCATATTTCTTTAGAACCCTGGATTTTTTTTTTTGAAATATCCTGTGTATGATTTTTCCAAATACCCTCAAATCATTGTTAACCAATGAATATTTAATATTTGAAATATTATTGTATAAATTATTCTGGGCAATTATTCTATACAGATGAAAACCAAAAATTGCATTAATTATGTTTTGGTACAATGACACAGAGCAGTAAGTGGCAGGACTTGTGCTCAAAGTCCTTTGAACAAAACCTGAAGCATAAGTTGCTCCACTGCAGTCTAGCATTCTATGGAATTCTTGTATTAATTCTTTGAAGCATATGCTACATTGATGAAAGAACTAAGAACAAAACAAAACAAACTAACAAATTTAAAAATAGTAAGAATGCAGCATTAAATGGAATTTTCTGACAAATTTTTGATGTTCATAGAACCCATAAGCCAAACACATGCTGGAATAAATCAACCTAATAAGCATGAACTTTGAGAAGAGAGTTTGGATACAAGCTTCACTTGTTAGTAGCTTTGCAATCTTTGACAAATTTGCTACCCTTTCTGAAAGTTAGGTAACATCAGTATATTGGAACACAAACAATTCTTTTTTTTTTCTATCAAGATTAAATAATAATGTTAAAAATGTTTTGTCCAGTGTCTGCACATATGAGATTTATTATGAGGCTTATAGAAACAAATCACTATCTCTTTAAACCGCTGTAAATTTTAGATGAAAAATCAAAGCCAAAAGTGAGATAAGTTAGACAGAAAGACTACTGTATGATATCCTTTCTATGTGAAATCTTAAAAAGCTAAACTTGTAAAAACAGAGAGTAAAATGAGGTTACTGGGGGCTTGGTGCTAACCAATAGGAGAGATGGGCAACAGGAGACATGTTTAAAGATACAAACTTGAGGCTAGCAGATAAAAAAAGTCTTGGAGATCTAATGTACAGTATAAGAATATAAAAAACAATATTGTATTATAATCATCAAACTTGCTAGAAGACTAGATTTTAATTATTCCCACCACAAAAATAAATAATAATTATGCAATGTGATAGAGGTGCTATCATTACAATGGCAATCATATTGACATATAGAAATGTATTGAATCAATATGCTATATACCTTAAACTTACACAATATATGTCAAATATACTTCAATTAAAAAAAATTAAAGCTAATGAATCAAATCTGCTTTGAATTAGTCCTTTGGGACTATTACTGTCATTCTATCTATCCTTAAATCTTTTACTGAGAGTTATTACCTGAAAAGTCACTACCAGGGTCTCCTATTACAAATCTATTGATGCTTCTATAAGAAATATTAATATGGGCTGAATGAATCATGTTACTTAGCATATTGCTTTTTATAAATTTAGTTTTATCTAAAAATAGACTTAACTTGCACCTAGTCTGTAGTATTTTCGTGCTTATTTCTGAGGTGCCTGGAACCTTGGTACTGACCCTTGGCCAAGACTGGTATAAAATGTCTTTTCTAGTAATTTACAATATGCCGTTTAAAGTTTGAAAGTCTCTTGGAGTATTTCTTTACAAGGTTGTCTATGTTATTTATTGAAAATATATAGATTGATGGTTTTCATCTAGTTTAACAGACTATAGAGCTTGGTTTTAGATACATCACCAGCAGGGTATAAAATTTGTCTCAGTAACCCTGCGCTTTGGCTCCTCTCACATATATCACAGTAGGTTCACAATATGAATGTACAATGTATCTTTGGCAACCGAAAAGAGGCCCTGAGGAACTGTGCCTGAAATATTGAACCTCTCTGTGCTTGCCATTACTTTCTCCAAACGTATCAAATCATTTATCCTTATTGAGGCATTGGAATATCACAAGTTCTTTAAATTATCTGACCCTATATAATTGCTACTAAGTTTCAAATAAAAATTATGTAATTTTAACATATCTTTTACATAAAGCCAGTAGGGTGTTTCTCCTTTGCTGAAATGTAGAAAACTTCATTTTTAATTAATCGAATGACAAAATAATCAAATAACCGTTTGTATTGCTTGAGCAATTAAACTTATTTTTATTGCCTTTCGTTTATTGTGCAACTTCATTTTTTTATAATCCAAAAACTGAATAAAGGTAAATCAAAACATGCATAACAACAGAAGATGTGGACAAAGAAATTAACGACTTGTGTGATGGACATTTAGATTTAAACTCAATAATTTAATTATTTCTACATTATGAAAAATAAATCAAATTATTTACCTCATCCTTGGAACATCAGTGCTCAAAATAGACACTGCTTAGTTTAAAAAAAAAAACTCAAAACAAATAGAACATTTTATATTTCTGCAAGAAATATTTAAAATCAAGCAAAGTGATAAAAATGTTAAGATTTCAAGGTGGAAAAACAAGACAGAAGAGTGTTCTAAAGGCAGAAGTATTTGGAAAATGAGCCTGTTTGTGATGAAGGTAATGAGTTTAGAACTTGAAATGCTGGTGGGGGACTACGGGTCAGGACTTCATATGTGCATTCAGAACACAGAAGTAAAAGGCGAAGTACCGATATTATAGCTGAAACGATAAGACATAAATATTTCTCCTCCAGTATTTTTGGACATTACTTAAGTATTCCTCAAAACCTTTGATAAACTAAACCTTAAACTTTGTTTTGGTCTTCTGTAAATGTAACAGTATTGTAGACAGGTAAGAAGGCCATGTATTATAATTTTTTTAGCATAAGGTACAACATAATGGTGTGAATCATAGTTTTTAAAACATTTTTAAACATTTTTTTTAATTTAAAATTTGTTAGTGTCAACTCCATGTAAAATATCTCTATGACTGTGGATGAAGACCAGAACTCATCCAAATATATAGAAACACTCAGTTCATGGATGTGACTAAAGAACTATTCACATGGAAAGTTGAAGAATCATTTGTTGCTTAACATGTACTCTGCAATTCTTAAGTATTTGATTGTTTATTTTTTGATATGAGAGTAGTGAAATATTTAATTAGGAAGTAAACACTAAAGAATATCTAATCAATTACCTTGCAAATGTTTAAATTCTCTCCATATCTTTTCTATAAGGTGAACAACAGCATATAAAAATTGCATCCAACATCAGATCAAAATTTTTATTTAAAATATTATCTTTTAGGCATCTTAACAATATATTTTATGTGTTGACTAGAAATTAATCTTGTCCATTTACCAATGCAATCACTCTCTCTATGGGTATTTATTGAGAACCTATTGTTTTACTGCCATAAGCTAATAACAAAATAGCTATTTTCTCTAAAAAGCTCAGACTCATTTATTATAGTATTATCAAATCATAAAAATAAAATATGTTTATAGGTTTATTTATAAACATAGTAAATACATTGATACAGTTTATTTTTCTAAGGAAGAAAAAATCAAATAAAATTATATAGAGAGATATCAGCAGTGCTTTAAATGATGACAAATGTAGGAAATGGTGAAGAAAGTGAAGGGTTTACATAACTAATATCTTTCTGTTCCTGGACACAAAAAAAGAAAGTGTATTTTTTTTTTCCAACGAGGTCTCTCATAATACTTCATGATTTTCTCTTTCCCCTCTAAACTCTTCTAATTTAAATTTTTTTTTTTTCATCATATAAAGCATTTCTGAGTTGCTTTAGAATTTTGGCTTCTCTGTTTGGATCATATTCTTATTCCTCTGGCAAATAGAATGAATATATTCCAGATAAAGTAGAATATGAAGATGATGATCATGGAAGAAAAAAATGAAACTTGCTTATTTTTAATATTATTTACACTTCTTTTATCTGCTTTGTAGCTCACGTTGAGTTCTGATATGTTTTAATTTAATAAATTTGACAAAATGACAAACCTTTTATTAACCATTAACTCTATGAACTATGAAATTTAAACAGTAAAAACTTCAATACTTACACACATTTTCCAACATTAATTAGTGTGTCAAAAAAAAACTCAACTTTGTCTTCTCCACATATTTCCGTTGTTACCAGTAGTAACACTATTGCTTTGCCAAATCAAAAAACATCCTGTGTATTCAAGTTACTCTGAAAGTGTTGAAATTTTATTAGATATAAAGCTGTTATTTCTCCCACCAAAGGAAAAATAATATAAATATAGTTGTAATTCTTGTTATAAATAATATATGAAAGTGATATGTTAAAAAAATCTTGACATTAAGAATTCATGAAAGTAAAATAACTACACAACCTCTTTGGGTTTGACGTATTTTAAGTCAGATAGTCCCCAACCATTAGTTTACAATTAAAGACAGCCCTTTATGTTTCATAGCACTCCAACATTACATAATCTTTTAGAGTTCTGTTATCTTTGTGCTGCAAAAATAACTCTTTCATCACCTTTCTGTTACTCTGTGCAAAAACTTGAATGTCACCAGATACATGTTTTGTCATTTTCTACATTAAATAACCTCATTTCGTTACTTTTTAACATCATTTTTGTTTTACTTTGTGAAAACAAGTCAATGAAGTAAGTTTACTTCTGTAATTTTTTATTATGATATTAATTAAAAACAAAGATTTTTAAAAAGAAAAACTGTCGAACGTTAAAAGAATATGCTTTATTTTCAAGAAATCTGCTAAATATTTATATTGAAACTAAAATTTTTCACATTTAATATCAAACACATCAGTAAAAGCACATTATTAAAATGAATATCAATTTTCAGTATTTTAATATGAAAAAAGGACCTACAAAATCCAAAAACTTCCTTTTTAAACCCCATTTAAAAGCTTTTGAAAGTAATAGTCGTGGCTCTTCTGGCATTTTGTTCAGATTGGCAGATGGCATAACTGAACTATTAAAAGTCGTCTACCCATCTGCGCGGTCATTCATGGAGTAATAACAATTTATAATGAATAGTTATATCTGTTGATTATAGTATTGTATTAAACCAACACAATCAGGGGTTTGATTAACATATGTATCAAATTGCTTAATATAATTACATAGTAATAACCTCAGGCTTTATCATCATCTATGATTTCAAAGAGTAAGGCAGAATATGATTATTATGCCCATCCAGCTTCACTTTGGGAAAGGATACATATCTTGTATTCAGTGAATAATTGATTATCTTTACTGTACTGGCGTATTAGTACCACGGAGTAACTTTTGATTTAATCTTGTCAAAAATAATCATTTAAAAAGAGTATGCATATACATTTATATATATATAAATAATGAAAATGTATGTATATATAAATATATATAACTTCATATAAATATAATATATATTAACATTATATATACCTATATGCACAGAGTATGATGATTTATCTATTGAAAAATAAATATATATGGCATTCTTTTTTTATCATTAGAATAATTGATTTGATATGCATAGAATGTGAAATAATACATTCAGAGCAAAAAAGAATTTTAAAAGTTTTATGTATACTATGATTACTTTAACATAGATTTTAATCAAATTTGTTTTTCTAAAAAATATTTTTTTTGGTTGCAAAATAACTTTACTGCTTGAATTTTCTATATCTTAGTGGATTTAAGTTTATCTTAATTTATGTGACAATTACATTTTTATGTTTTTGCTATTTATTTTCCTATACAATTTTAAGAAACTCACAAAGTATTTTGCAAAATATTTTACAATGTGCATATGCACATTGGTAAATTTTGTAAAAATACACAGAAACAGAAAGAAACCTCCCATTATCTACCTCACTATCCAGAGAAAATGAAGTTTAATAGCATGTGTATTTTTTAAATTCATATTATTACATAAAGATTTTGTATTCTCATTATTTCTATGATTTCCATATTATATATTTTTCTTAAATATCTTAAATTAAAAATATGTAATCTAGAATTATAAATAATTAAAATATTTATATATGTGTATGTGTATCAAATTATTTTAAACACATTTTTAATTTAAGAAATTTTAGTTCAATAAAATTTAATGCATATTTATTAAGCAAAATTAGAAAATATAATTACCTAAAACAAGATAAAATAAAATACAAGTGGACTTCTAAAACAAGATGAAATAGCACAGTGAGTTTATACTTTAAAAATCCTTTCTGTTCTAAACATATCAAAATAGCTGCCATTCTATAAAAAAAAAAAAAAAAAAAAAGATAAAGAAATAAATATTTAGAATCAAATGCAAAGTAAAATGTCCCAGGACCTAGAAATGGAATAGAAATGTAAATCCATGAATATGGCTGTATCTGAAGATTGGAAGTTTGACTACTTTCTTGAAAAATTGAACTAAAAACATTCATTATTGAGGAAAGATCTAAGTCAGGCTCATTGCAATGGTAAAAAATAAACAAACAAATAAAACCTTCTGAGCGCTGAATGGAACTGAATCTTATTTGAAAATACAGACCAACAGATACTGAGTCAAACCACTTAATGTCTCTTTCACAGATAATACAGAGAGAGAAAAAAAGAGAGAGAGGAAAAATAGGGCAGGAAAGTTTTCCCACAAAATAAGTTTACAGACTATAATTTCAAAGCATATTAAGAACTCTAATACTGAAAAAAAGCCAAAAATTCATATTTGGAATAGAATTTATTCTTTATAAAATCCTTTAAAAATCTTAGAAGTGAAAAGGAGTTATTCAAATTAACTGTTGAAAAGAAGAAAACAGGTAAACAACTTGATTTAAAACAATGGCCAAAGGTTGAAGCGTCGTAAAAGTAGATATACAAACAACCAAAAATAATATGAAAAGTTACTTAACAAGGAAATTCAAATTAAAACTACAATGAGACACCACTTTTAATGCATATAATTGTCAAAACTAAAACAAAATAATAATAATGTCAAATGTGAAAATATAGAATTAACGCAACTCATACTCTATTGGTGGGAGTGTAAAATATACAACCATTTTAGAAAGTATGTTTGCAACCTCTTATAAAGTAAAATATATACTAACTATATAATCTAGATATAATTCTTAGGTATTATACAAACATATATGCAGCAGCATTATTCATAATAGCCCAAACTTAGAAACAACCCAAATGTCAATCAATTGGTTAATGGATAAATACAGCTCGATACTACTTAGAAATGAAATGAAACAAGCCATACATTCATAGCATAACATTGACAAATCTTTTATATACAGAAACAGGAAAATATATACTGCATGGTTCAATTATTTGAAAATCTAAATTGGACAAAACTAATTTATCATGATAAAATCAGATCAATAGTTGCCTGAATGAGAGATGGCCGATTAAAGCAAAACACTATAAAGAAAGACCATGAATGAAGTTTTGGTGTAATAAAAATGTTTTATGTCTTCAGTGTGGTGTAATGTGGTGGTTACATAAATGTACAATTGTCAAACTTTATTAAACTATACATTTAAAATGTGTACATCTTATTGTATGTACATTATAGCACAATAAAGTTGGTTTAAAAAATGAAAGGGGACAGAATTGAAAAATCAATAACCAATTACTGACACACTAATATATAGTTCACTAGAGTATAGTAATAAAAGATAATATTGATAAATCCTATAGGGACCAATTGAAAGAGGCAAATATATTGAGGGAGAAAGAGAGAAGGAGAAGAAGGGAGAGGAGAAGAAAAAAAGAGAGAGCAAGAAAAAAAGCAAAATAAAGAAAGGAAGAAAGGAAGAAAGAGAGAGAGAAAGAAAAATAATGGAAGCAGGAAGAAAGGAAGGAAGAAAAAGAAGCTGAAAGCATTAAACATTAGCTTAAGGAACTCTATGAAAGAATGGAAGAAACAACATTTGAAGAGATATATACTAAGAATTTTAGAGAAATGAACAAAGTATAAGTTCTCAGCTTAAAAGCACACTCTGGGCAAAATGGTACAAATACAATTAAACCTGGACGGAAACCTATTTGGTGAAACAGCATTTCAAGACTGCTAAAAGAAAACTTTTATGTTCAATGAAAGGTAGAAAGATGAATTATCTATAGAAACTGAGGACATCAGCTACCAAAGACACCAAAATATGTGAAGTAATTTCTTCAAAAAGTTTTTGCAAATAAATAAGCACACTAAGAACCCATCCTACAGTTTTATACCTAGTTATATTATAATTTAAGAGGAAAAACAAAATAAATTTTCAGTAATTTGAAGCCAAAAGTAATTTAATATGTATAGAATCAAAAGGAAAAATGTTTAAAATTACACAATAAGTTATAATATTAAGCTTATTTTAAAAGTGTGAGTTTGTTTCAAAATAATTGATATATTGGAAAATAATTTAATCATAACATGATAGATTTTTGCTTGATTTATCAGGAGGAACACTAGGAAAATACAGAAAACTGCTCCCAGCTGAATCAAGCCATACGGAAACAAATCTCAAATATCTGCAGTCACCTCCATTTCACTATGTATGTTATAAGCCACCACCCATCCATATGTGGTTTAACACTTCTCATCTCATCTCAGATAGCCTTCCTTCTACCATTTCACAAAAATTCACAAGCTGTAAAACTTACAAGTTCTTTGACAAGCAAAATTCAGATCCCTTTCTTGGAAATATGATATTTTTGTATATTTCATGTATTTCTTAAGTATTAATTATGTATAAAACTGTGCTCTCACTTTCCATTAGGTTCCTATCTTTTTGTATGTGTCATTGAAAAAGTGTTTGAGTGTTGTGCCCGAAATTTTGTTAATAAAATGGATATTTTTTATTGTACAATTTTAACTCATGCAGTGAATTTTAGGAGCACACATGTAAACTGGGAGCAGAATTGTTTGCAACTAATTTCAGTACATGAAAATTAAAGCAGAGTAATACTACGGCAAAAAAGAAAACAACAGCAACAATGTGTTCATAAATATGATTAATTATTGACTGATGCTACTACGTCTCTAACTTAGTTTAAACTATTTCATCATTGCTATTATAATAAATGCATGTGTTAATTAATTGAATCCACTCCAATAGCACTGTGGATTTCTTATTAAAATATTGTCATAGTACTAACTGAGTAGACAGCTGGTATTATCAGAAATTCCATACTTGATGGCAGCTACTTAAGATGTCACTTTATCCTTAACTCTGGTAAATATCAGATATTTTGTTAAATAAAAAAACAAATGTGAGAAATGGGTTTTTACTTCTGTGTCTTTTGTCCTCTTGTCGGGTTTGGCTATGGCTAGTTCAGACAAAGTACTAGAAAGATGGAGGATGGTTTGGTCAAGGGTTTTCTTTCTGTGTTTTCTCTTTATATATTTGACTTGTGCGGACAGGTTTCTCTTTCAATTGAAGATAATTACCTCTTTCTTTGTGGCCTCCTTCTAACCTTCAGTCTGAGTTTCCATCATTGTTTTTTTCCCCTGCTCTTTTCAGACGAGAGATAATAATAACTCTTCTTCTGCAAGCCCCAGGTTATTATACTCACCGCACACCTCATTTCTACTTATGTATTCAGTCCCTTTGTGAATAACTAATTCTTGCATTGTGCTATTTTGGATATTTGCTTCATTTCTGGTTGGAAGTTGTCTGATACAGAAAATGGGAAGTGGGAAGAGGCTGCAGGAAACAGATTCAAAAGTAGGTTTTAGGAATTGGATTGAAGCTATACTTGAGGACAGGAGAGTACCCCTCTTGCTGGTGGTATGAGATGGAACACAAATAATTCTTAATGTGTGTTGACAACATGACTACTACCATTATTCCTGGTGGCATCGTGGCAGATGGAGAACAGGGAATAGAAAGACTGAGTGGCCCTGCAGTTTAATCATTATGTAAAAAATAATTTATGAAAACTTTGTTTTCTGACTTCTTTTGATAAATATTGAGTCTATATTGAGAAAACATAATTAAAAGTTACAAATATACAATTACAATACACATGACAAAAAAGTCCTTCTTGAGAGCACTGAACGAGTTTCCGCAACTCCTGTAGTTGCATCAAGATAAAGCTGAGGGCATAGCCAAGTCTGACTGCAGAATTGCAATACCCGTTAGTGCTCAACCTTAATAATGTTCTTACACTGAGATAAGAACATGGATGTGGATAAAGAGTGCGAACACAAATGAGGAAGAGAACTGTGAATCTAATCTTTGATTCTAATCTACTCCTTTAATTTTCACATAAAATCCTTTCAATGACTATTCCTGGGACTACATCTTCTTGTGCTGATTTATCTTAGGATGCACTTCCATCATCTCTGATTCTAAATCCATAATGTGAGTAATTCAAAAATATTCTTAACAAACAGAGATAGTGTCTGGTCTTCTAGGTTGCTTACTAGGTAAACAACGACCTACTGTTAATCAAGTTGAAATGTTAGGATCTTCCTGACATATAAATGAAGAGTTACAATAACCCAGGGAAGTGGAGATGCTCAAATAGATTTTCTATGAAAATTTCTCTGTATTTTCTAAATCACACCCTCCAAGAGGTCCCAAGGTTTACTAAAGCAATAGAGAATATATTGGTAATTAAAGAGGCAAAAGCACCCCTGAGGAGTTTATGGTAGTTGCAGTTTATTTCAAGAGATGACATTGAGTGATTATTTGGTGAAATGTTATTCCTAATCTTAGTGGTAATAATGGCCACCCAGTGTTTATCCATTACAGAGGAGATTAATGTAATTACAATAGATCACGGGAAGAGGTAGATCTCAGATTGTTTTGATTCTTAGGGCTCTTGTTGAATGGCTGATTAAGCACATGATTCCTAGAAATAAAATAATGAGTAGCTTATTAGTATTTTATGTGGGGTATATATAAAAGGAAAACTTCTAAGTCTGCTGGACAGAAATCACTACTATGATCACTACTGTCAAGATTCATATTGTCTTTTCATACCTCAGTTCACAGACCAATTTATAAACTGAGAGACAGTCAGCTAATTAGTATTCCAGGTCTATTTTAGGAAGTTTTCTTTAGTACATCCTCAAGTATATACTATAAATCTTTCTCTAAGCCTTTCCAAGACATATCTGCAGAGATGTACCAGGAAGCAGGAAATAAGTAGTTATTCCAGGAGTTATTTAGATAGTAAGTCTGAATTTACACTGATCACTAGATACCTGAAATTAGAGTGTGGTTCACCAGGAGGAATTTAAGGAGAAGAGTTGATAGATAAAATTTTGAATCTATCCTGTCTAATAGTAATCTGATGGCATTTTAGTGTTTTCCATAATTTCTTAGTTGCAAAATGTATAACTGAGATAGAAATAATAAATGATAGAATCCCAACATTGCTTCTTGACACTTGGAGTATGTGATATTATGATAGGAAAGGTCAAGTAGAAGTTCTTAGAAACTTCAGATTCAGTCTCTACATTCTCCAGTCTAAACTCTGGCCAAGATGTTGAAACCAGGTGGCCTTCATTAACAGTAGTTTCTGGTTGAATTTGGGCAAATGAGAACTTCTGAGGGAAATTGAAGGAAGAGAGAAGAATGAGTCCAAGTAATAACTAGGCTATCCTCCGGGAAGTTTGCTATGGTGAGCTTTGTTCCTTGAATGCTTCTCTCAAGGCAGTCTCTTCTAGTTCCTACCATTCACTATGTCATAAGGTCCTCTTTTGACTGCGGGTTCCTACACTATCCCTTACGTTTTCTTTAAATTATTCTTAATTCTTTGTCATTAGTTATGTTTGTAAATAAAATTATTTTTAATTATATTAATTAAATAATACATTGTTTCCTTCTGATACTGATAGGAGGGACACTGTATAATATTAAAAAGATTAAAAAACAAATATAAGATGAATTGATATATAATTAACAAGAAAGTCTTAAAATTTAAACAAAAACTAACCCAATTATGAGGAAAAAATAGAGTATGTTTTAGAACACCTCTATCTGAATTTGATGACTCAAACTGACAAAAATGATAAAAATATAAGTTATGAACATCATAATTAACAAGGTAACTGCATATAAACCCCTTGCACTCTGAAAATAAAAATATATATTCTTTATAACTACATTTGTAATATATGTAAAACTATCATTCACTATCTTAAAAAACAAATATTTTCTCAATAGAACAAAGAAATAGAAATTTAAATATACCATGCATGTTTAGAAATGACTAAAATAATTCAGAAAATGCATTTAAATTAGGAAGAAGAAAATTGAACAGAAACTTGACTAGCAAAAAGAAAAAGTAAAAAATTAAAACAAAAACAAATAATAAAATTCGAATAACATACAAAATTTATATACACATATTTCATTACATGAGATTAATATAAATATAGAAAGTAAGAATTTTAGGATTTTCTAAATTTATTCAAACAATAAGAAAGCAAACGTAATTAGAAAATATAGGAAATATCTGCACAATATAATTTCCATGTGTGAATTAATAGGAATATGTAGAACTCCGTATCCTATACTTAGAAATTATACCTATTTGGTATTGCAACAATACACAGCTAGATATTTAATAAGCTACAAAATAAATGATAATAAAATAATTTAAAATATTTTATAGTGAACAAAGCATTAAATAAAAACATTTAGGGGCATTTAGCTAAAGAGGTAATTAAAAAAATTATAACCTTAAATGCTTAGGTGTTTAAAAATGATGCATATTTTTAAACTGGTGCACAATATCAAGAATGTAAATGAAGAGCAACAGCATAGAGCCCATAAAAATGGATGATACAGAT
The DNA here is from genome assembly GCA_028627145.1 of Eidolon dupreanum. NCBI lineage: Eukaryota > Metazoa > Chordata > Mammalia > Chiroptera > Pteropodidae > Eidolon > Eidolon dupreanum. The sequence continues at coordinate 54,287,848 of CM053515.1, forward strand.
AAAATTATTGTGAACATAAATTAATGAAATATAAAGCAAAATAAGAGGTTTGACAGAGCCAAATAAATTTTTTGAAACAGTAATACTAATAAGACAGACAAAATAATAGTAGGCCAATCTAAATAATTAATAAAGCATATATGACCATATAAGAAATAAAAAATAGGACCTAAATAGCAATGTTAGCAAATAATTTCTATTAAAGACAATAGAGATAGTAAGAATAATATATGTCTTCACAATATATAAATTGTATTTCAGATGCATTAGAGGTAAAAGCAAGTTTGCAATAAAGTAAACAAAAAAACCCAAAACAAGAGTTTTGGAAAATATGTTTTTGACCATGGGTTTGGAAATCTCTATTAAACAAAAGCAAAATAAATAAATATAATTTATATATAAAGGATTGCTATAATCGTAAATATGAAAAAAAACTATTACCAGTTGACTGGGAAAAAAAAGGATTTAATTGAAAAAAATTATCAAAACATTAATAGACATTTCTAAAAGAAAAATTTATGTGACTAACAAGTATACTATTTGAGCAATAAGTAACCTCACTAATGAACAAAATATAGAAAAATTAAAATACACCTGTAGAATTGATTGATAAAATTTGGAAGGATAGAAATTTTTTTTTTTACTGTGGCTGAATAAACAAAGTCTTCATCCATCTGTAGCACAGTCTGGCCATACATGAAATTATTAAATTATAAAATTAAGTATACCTAAGGCCCATCAACTCCTGGATATTGTAGCAAATGCAAACTGTCACATGTCTTAAGACCATAAGCATGAAAATTTTGTAGTAGCTCTATTTGTGATAACATAAACTCAGAGGCAATGATTGAGAATACCAAACAAATATAATATGTACAACTAAAAAAGATTTCAGTGTTTAAGTGTATAATATATCAATTAGACATTTATATAACTTATGAAGACTATAATACTCAATTCATAATTCTAAACCCCCAAAATATTTCAATGTTTACATTCAATCTTATCTCATTCTTGAGTTTAATAGAGATATCCTCCTTCATTTGTGTTAATCTTGCTTGTGTAAATATTCACATATTTATCTACACATCAAATAAAATTTTAAGATTTTTCTGCATTCAATCAATAGACATTTAAAACTATTAAGATGTAACCGATTAGAACAGTTTTCTTCCTTGAAAGAAAACTGTCTACCATGAAAATACTAAGTATTTACACAAAGCAAGAGTACCATACATCATGCCTAACAAAATCATACTCTACATTTCATTTGTCCTATGTCCACTTATATCGACTTAACTGATTTTTTCAATTCTCAGTCATTCTAAATAATGACTGTTATAAACGCAGTCATTTAAATATCAGTTGTTCAAACTTTTACTTCTTACACTCTTTATTACTATTCATTTTAAAAGTCTATTCTAAATATGTAATATACAAAATAAGCCTTGATTATTTGCCTTAAATTTTTTCAAAGAATATTTTGAAATTGGTAATGTTATAGAATCATTTCTATAAGCTACTTAATATAGAAACTCTCACAGGTAAGCACACCTATACTCTTAATTTAAATTACACAATATTGGTAATTGAAGGCACAATAGAAATTGCACTGACTTTTTTGAGCCAATACTCCTGACTCATGTGTGTGTACAGTTTGGGTTGCTTGGGAATGAAAAACTTACAAGGATTAATTTAGTTATCTATGCTATAGCAACTATTCATATTCTGTACTGCAATATCACATATATTTTAGGTAATATAAAATGATTGCCAGTGAGTCATGATTTTTTTTAGCTTAAGCATTTTTTTTTCTTTTATAACTTAGTCTTTGGTATGCATATGGAAGTGAACTAAACTTTATCTTTTACAATCAACTATGTTTTATCTCATTGACTGGTCACTGAGTGGAGGTTAAAAAATGTTTAGAATGGAATCAATCATTCTTGACCTGTTATTATGTGTAGAAGAATATTTAAGTCACAGAAATCTATATCTATGACTGTGTGTAGCCTCTTCAACGATATTCTGTTTTCATAATCTCATGCTCAATTTGCTGCAGATTTTTAAAAGGCAAAATTTGTCCCACTCTAGTTGATCTGCATTCTCTTCAATACATGGAACAATTCCATAAGGACTCATACTAGGCCTTTTCCATTATGCCAATTTCATGCCCTTTTAGAAATCTGGTTTCTAAATTTGCTTTATGATAATACAGTTATGCCAGTGGTGTTCTCATTTAGTGCTTTGATGATAAAGGTCACTCATTCTCTCCAAGGAGCCCTTAAGGACTGAATATGACTTCGAAGCCCAGAAATATTTCAGCTACTGAAAGTAAAACAACTCCTTTAATAAAACATTCACAGCTTAAGGATATTTGAAAGCTTTAGAAAAAGAACACACAACTTCCTGCTTAATTGACCACATGAAAGTCTCCACTTGATCTCAATTGCTCTATTTTATGGGTGTTTGTGTCATTAAAGCTTTTAGAGAAGATACGTTTTGAAGAAAAAAAAAAGATGTATATAAGTAAAGAGTGTTAAGACTTTTAAAATTTACATTTGAGGGTCAGTTAGTAAATTAAAAGCAAAATAGAAGCCCCAAATTTTCTAATAACCATGAAAGGTTTGACAGATTTAAATTCATGTAGCATTTGGGCACACAGCATACATAGATGAATTAATAAACCGAAAATGATCTGTAGTGCACAGGTATACTATGTTTGTTATTTATCTCAAAAGAATGGTATGTTAAAGGATAATTCAGTCAGTCATTATCTATAAAAAGAAAAATAGTAATTAAAAATGGTTAATTTTAAAAATAAATATATTGCTCAAAAAACATCTTGGTCAAATTTCTCCTATTTTTAATAGGCAGTAGTTTAAAATATCTGTCCCTACAGCAGGTTTGGAATTATTATTGCTGATACATACACATAGTTCAAAAGATGTAACAAATACATTGAATGATATAAATTCTAACTAAAATTTTCAGAGATTTAATAATCATCAAATCTAATAATACAAAAATTAAAGTAAAAAACAACAAAATGTTTGGTTGGTTGAAGTTAAAAATGAGCAAAAGAAGATAAATTTGTTTTTAAATACTACAACATATAACATTGAAATTCACCAAAAATTAGGAACATCTACATGGTGATGTGATTACGATCAACTAAGTATTGGAGGTTGCCTAAGCTAATATAGAGTATAAAAAATATCAGTTGGGTACTAAATTGATATGACAATCAAGAATCTTAAATTCAATTCAAGACACTCTCTTATAAGCTCAACTTTGATTACACTGTACCATTCTAGAAAAATAATTTGGAGGATATTAGAAGTTTTTAGACTGGAGAAGAAAAGATAAATGGGAAGGAAAATCTATGCTTTTAAGTTATTTTAAGTACTGTTACCTCATAGACTTACTTATATCATGGCCTGCAGCAAGACAGCCAAAATAGGACTATTAAAGTAGAAGTTTTAGGATGGCAGATTTGATTAAGTATTTAGAATTAATTTCTCTCATTAGAAGCACAGCAAAATCTTGTGCACTCAAATTCCTAAGTCCAGGTTGATTAGTTGTCATGGATGCAGGTGAGAAGATGCCTGTGGTAAATAGCATGATGGCTCTACATGGTCGCCATGATTTTCCTTACTCTAGGAAGATAGAATGATCTATTTCTATAACAACTTGATTTGTGTTAAGTCAACTCATGGTATCTATTTATTATTAATATACATTAAATATGATATATGTTTTATACATTACATTTTGGTTTCTTGGTCTCTTTATTAAAGGTAAATTCTTCTAATTAAAATCTGTAATAGCAAATACAATGTAGTTTAGTTTCTAATATTTCTAAATAAAATTCCATGTGGAAAAAATTAAATCAAGTAAAATATATAGAGAAAATAATAACTTTTAGAGAGCTAACTTTGTAAGAAATTTGTCATATCATTTATTGCCTTATGTGTGTAAGCAATTATAATACTTCATTTGCTGAAGATAATTTCGAATACTTTAACCTGATTTGAGGAATCAGGGTATGTTTTTTGGAGGAAACAGATTTGAAGAACTAAGACACATAACATAAAATAGAAGGTAAATCCTTTAAAATGTACCACCACCTATGTGACTCTCTGCTTGATTGTGAGTATGGCTTTTCTACATAAATACTTGTTCTCTTTTCTGATATTAACTCTACTCTGGGCTAATTACTGAAGAAAGCTGTGTGGTTAATTTTAAGTACCAACTTGACTGGGACACAGGGCACACATATTTGGTTAAATATTACTTCTGAGTATGTCTGTGAGGGTGATTCTGGATGGGATTAGCACTTAAATAGTTGGACTCAGTAAAGCAGACTGGTCTCCTCAATGTAGGTGGGCATTATTTAATCCCTGTGGGTCTGAATAGAACAGAAGACAGAGGAAGGGGGAATTCTTCTCTCCTTCTGCCTGATCATGTGCGCTAGAACATCGAACTTCTGCTTTCAGACTAGGATTTACACTGCTGGCTCTCCTGATTCTCAGGACTCAAGACTCAGACCAACTTACATCACTAGCTTTCCTGGGTTTCCAGTTTGCAGACAGCAGATTGTAGGACCTCTCATCCTCCATAATTGTAATAATAATAAATAATAAATCTCATAATAAATCTGGACAGAATGATCAGGCTGGAGCAGAACTGATGATCAGGAAAAAGTTCAAGAATTCATATAGAAAAGTCTCAGCCACTTGGAAGCACAAAGCAAATGATAGAAAGTGACATAGGAGGTGGTGCATTTGAAGGTTTATCTTAGAGAGAACATTGTGGGAATTGAACTAGTCCTTAGTCCTATGGGGAATCCATACTAATATAAAACATTTCTGAGCGAGACTGATTTTATATATATATATATACACACACACACACACACACACACACACACACACACGTGTGTATATATATATATGTATGTATATACATATATATGTGTATATATATGTATGTATATACATATATACATATATACACACACACATACACACAAACACACACACACACAAAAAACACATGCACACACACATTGTTTGTTCTGTTTCTGTTTCTCTGGAAAACATTAACAATATTTCATTATCAGAATTCAAAAAAAAAAACATAACCAAATTCTGTACATCCAGGGACAGATCCGTGTAATACTCACCCCACTCTCATTTACTGTAATTATTTTCTATTGATGTCATACTAAATTTTCACAAACTTAGTGACTTAAAAGAACACAAATTGATTATCTTTTAGTTCTTTAAATCTGAAGCATGACACAGGTCTTACTGGGCTGAAATCACTATGTTGTCAAGGCTATATTTTTTTCTGGAGGCTCTAGAAAAAGATGTTTTCTTGACTCTTCTAGATTTTAGAGCCCCTTGCATTCCTTGATGTGTGGTATCTTCCTCCATCTTGAAAGCCAGCAAACACAAATTGAGTTCTTAAATAATGCCGCTTAAATGACCCTGCTTATGTCATCACATCTTTACTCTAACCAGAGCCAAGAAAGTTCCTTTATTTTTTAAAAATTTGTGTGATGAGATTGGGATACTTTTCCAGGATACCTTTCCCATCCAAGGTCCTTAACCTTAATCACAGATGCAAAGTTCTTTTTAGCATGAAAGTAACATATTCCAGATTCCAAAAATTAGGGCATCCTTGTCTTTAGGACACCATTATTTTGACTATCATATTTGTAAATTTTTAACCTGTAATTTGGTTAAATTTTGAACCAAATTGAGAACTAAAAATGGTTCTGTCAATGTCAAAGCTTTTTGTGAATCATAATAACAATCATCATCATCACCATTGTCATCATCATCTACATTTAATGGGATCTTACAAAAGTCAATAATTTTTAAAAATATTATCACTATTACAAGTGGGATTCTCATAACAACACTTTGAGTTTGATACCATTACCATCTCCATTTCACAGATGATCAAATAGCAGCATGAAAAAGTGGCTAAATAACTTACCAAGATCACACTGCGTTATCACATAAATACTCACACTGGATAAAATACTAGACTTTTCCAAAGAACATACAAGATAGGTTTTCAGAGCTAAATGACAAACCAAGCCCCTTTCTGGAGTAGACAAATCCATGACACAAAAATAATTTTTACTTTGCTTTTCTTTCAGAATGATAAAATACGTTCTAATTTTTGTCTGCTAGCAATTTCCTCCTGTCTTAAGCCTATTACTCCTTTCTTCATCTCAAAGGAAGAGAAATCCACATACAAAAACAGGTCTTAAGCAAGAATGTCTCAGGAATAGGTCCCAAGGCCCCATGTTTTAAATCATTCTCACAAAACCAGTATTTGAACTGTGGAAGTTAAACCATTATTGCAACTGTAATTTGGCAGTCCATCCTATTCAGTTTCTAAAATGTTTATGTATTCAAATTCTTGTTAAGAAAATAAAATCGTACATTAAGAATTGATAAAAATTTTAAGGACTGAGTTATATACACATTTTAAACCATTTATTTAATGACGAAATAACTGGTAAAATTGTGATCAATATACAGAGCGTTTTCTTTAATTCCAATTATTTCTCATAGATGTTGATGCAATTTTATTGCTAAATGTGCTTGAAGAAATATAACGTTCTATTTAGAAATATGTCTCTCATTATAGAATTTCTGTATGTACGGATGATGTCTTCCTGACTCCTTTAAGTCTGTGGGGACAAGACTATTTTCTACTGTGAAGTTTATGTTTGTACCAAGTTTAGATGTCGGTCTCACTATTTGACCAAATTCTGGTTTATGGCTTCAGCTTTAGCCTATTTAAAGAGCTAATCACTGTGTCTGAATAAAGAATACGGGGTAATGTGGGTATGATCATATCCGGTCAGTATAACACAATCGTTAGTGGCAATAAGGCACATAATAATATCCAAATATTTCTTTTGAAATAACATAAGCATTTTAAGATAATATAAAGAAAAAATTGCCTTATTTTTGTCATATGTTTAGTCAGTTTTATTACAAATATATTTATTGAACAAATATAATGTTTCCGTAATTATTGATTCTTAAATTAAGAATAATTTAATGTAAAATAAACTAATAATTTTATAATACTGGATTAATTACAGTTAACATGAACAGTAACAGAATGCAATAACTATATACATTTAAGAACAAAATATCAGAACCAAATATATCATATCATAATAATATAATATAGGATGATGTAGAATATACAATAAAATAATTCTAATCTTTGTGAAATTATTTGGAGTACTAAATTCAAAAATTAAATTACACCATCTTTGACAGTTCTATTTAGATTTTAGTTAATTTTAGATAATAAATATTTAAACGAAAGACCTTGTTTGAGGATGCTTCTTATCTTGTGAGAATGAATTAAAGGCAGATCATCAACTGGCCACTTCAAAATTTAACAAGAGAAAAAATGCAAAAGCATGCTAACCTAGGCATATTTCAAAATACTAACAATACTAATAAAATAAGAAAGTATACTAAAAATGTGAAATATCTAAAACATTGTGCTAATACTGATCAAACCTCAAAGCAACATACTTTTCAAGCATTCTTTAGAAAGACAATTTTCACAGCGTTGCATATGGGGGTCTTTACATGTGGAGTCTTTACTTTAATTCATCACTATCAGATAACAAAGGAAAACCTAATAATTTGGTGGCAACATCTACATTAACAGTGCCCTGTACTGGAACAGGCAGTAAAGATACCTTGCTTTCTTATTAATACATTTGAGGTGAATGTCCATGAATATTACAAATGTTTATCATAGTGACCCTAGGAGTAAACCTTCAGAAGACAGTAAATAAATAGAAACTTCAAATTTGACTACTAAAATTGTAACTTAATCATAGTAATTACAATGGCTAACATCATGTATTTATTCTCAATCTCATTTATCATTACCAGTTATTATTGCACTGTTTGGGTGTTTAGTCACTTCTACAAATAATAAACTACTCAAAGCAAATGAGTTTTATTTGTGTGCAGCTATTCCGTTTGCTTCGAAACATTAAAATTCTCCATGAAAGATTCTTTTGGAGCAGGATTAAGTAGGGACGTAGCTCAGAGAAGTGCAGATTGTAACCAAGTATGATGTGTTTATTATTTCCAGTTATAGTAAACAGGAAAAGTTCAAAGAGGTGACTACTAAGTGAAAGAGATGAAAGAAAGAAAAAAAAAGAAAGAGAAGTAGTAGATATAATCAATTATTTCCTGTCATCTACTTCTGAATGTGCTTCTTCCTCTAATTTATATAGTGCTTATTAAAGTCCTTATATCATTTACACACTATATTCTTAGTGTCTGCTAATTAGATTATTAGCTCTAGTTCCTGGAATGAACTAACAAAATTAATAATTAAAATGATAGCTACTGTCCATTTTCTTATATTTTATTTACTTACTTTTCATTTAATTTACTGAAGTGACATTGGTTAATAAAATTATATAGGTTTCAACTGTATAATTTAATAATAATACACCATCTGTATGTTGTGTATTCACCAACCAAAGTCAAATTGTTAGGTAGTTAGACATCTATTTTCCAGTTACAGGATTAGGTCATAGTTTCTGGTTCATTTTTTGGAGGAACCTGTGGAGATTTATAAGAAATTGGCTTAATTTGAGACAAACGTATCTAGATGCTGATTTAAAACACAGAAGTTTATTTTAATAAAGTATAGAATTTCTGTTTTCTACTGTGGGCCCCAAGCTCTACTGGTCCCACGTCTGGGAGTAATCCAGGCTTGATGCTAGGAATAGGCCCCCGGATTTAGAATGTTATATTGTAGTAGGGCACTTGTGCCTAACATAGGTAAGCATGATTCAGTTTATTGTATCACCCATGTGTGGCAGAATGCCACTATTATTATACTCTGATATAATATGTGAAGCCCATGCGGTCCCCTAGGGAGCAGAAGGGGGTCAGAAGCAGAGCAGTAGCAGAAGCGCTTTCCTTGCAACGGAACTGTACTCCCTGCAATAGAAGCCTGCTCTCCGCAATAAAGTTGGTGCCTGCCTTTTCATTCTCACGTCAGCCATAGGTACATTTTTCCAACTGAGCGTCGTACCTAAACGAAATGTTAAAAGCTGTTGTCTTCCCTTCTCTATCAGCTTGGTGCTGACATCTACTCAGAAAACTTGTTCATAGTATCAGTAGCAGTCTAAAGTTTTAAGAAACGTCTTATTCGTCAGAAAAACACAACTCTAATTTTGTATCTTCACTCTCAGAGATCTTAATGTTTAATGGTAGTTAGAAAGTAAGCAAAGAAGTAATTCATTTGCCCTTAATAGCTTTATAGCAGCTGGAGAAAGGTAGGGGTAGGGTGCCGCTTGTGAATCTAGATGCTCCTGTTTTCAAAGTGTCCCTTTTTTTTCTCTAGTTGGCTCAGCCTAAAGCAGTAGTGACTGCATTTACATCTTGCTTTCTCAAGACTTTGAAAGTTACTGAGAGTTAGGAAAAAAACCTCATACGGCCTTTAAATTCAAGCGATAAGTAAAAGTAAGCAATTAGCATTTTTAAAGTGGTAAACTTAGGCGACAAATGCAAAAGAAATAAAAATGAGTGCACATAATAAAATTGGAAAACTCAGACGGTAAAAAGAATGATTTCAGAAAGCCTGAATCTAAAGTAAATTTTTCCGAGGGCGGGGGTGTAAGATGGCGCTAGAGAGGTGCTTAAAGGTAAGATGGCAGCAACCACGTGACTGAAGACGAAGGAGATGGGGGAGGGAAAGATTAGAAAAACATCTCCAGCGTGGGAGACCATGCAGTGCTGCTTTCTGGCATGAGATAGCCGCCCTTTCTGGCCTGGGGAAAGGCAATTTTGTGGCTCCCCCAAATGAGAGGGATGTCCCTGTCTCTGACACAAGAGAAGACACCTTGGAGTCCCAGCATGGAACCTGAACTTCTGGTGCTAGAAGTATGGAAAGTGGTGCCTGCGCCTATCACCCCACCTCTCCCCGCAGACCCCTAGAAGAATTTAGGACTACAAGTAAAGAGATTAACTGAAATCGCAAGCAGAGAAACTGATTAGAGCTGAGTTTTAGTATAGAAGTGTGCGTCCTGCAGCCCCAAAGCCAACGACTGCCATTGCTTTCCAAGAAGCTAGAAGGGTGGAGCTTTGCCCATTTAATCAGCGAGGTAAGTGAGGACTTGGCCCATCAGCCACTGACAGAGAAGCCCATGTTTTAATTCAGCCACTGCAAACGAGACTGAGAGTAATTGAAAGACACTGAGAGGGCTCCTGCAGGTAGAAACTGTGTGCTGTTGGATAGTTTGTTCTCACCACACATGGAGAGGTATGTGCAGGGCAGCCTCCCCTCCCTACCTCACTAAGAGGCGAATGAAGTACAGATCACGGGTCTTAGCACCTTAGACAGACTGCAGAGAGCAGCACCCAATTTTGCTAGGCTTCTACTCCAAGAAAGGAAACATCCACATTTCACACCTCAGGAGAAAATTAGAGAAGCTTCAGAGAAAAAGGTGGTAAGATACATAGAAATGAAAATAGGTATAAATTAGCTTCCAGCTAAGAAAGTAAAGCTTGGGTACTTATTAAGAGGATCCAAGTACATAGCACCAAAATCTGTTACCATTTGAGGCAATCTGAACACCAGCATTGCCCCAGTAACACTAGAGATGCTTGGTACTTTTCACTGTCACAGAGACAATTCCAGCACAGAGAGTGTTATGAAAGGTAATATTTAATGAAAGTACATTTTAGAAGGAGACAGGCCATGCTAAGGAAAGCTGTATCCCTGTGTAATTTGGGGAGTGAAAAGAAAAAGAGTAGGCTCCAAGGGAGTAGGGAGTTTTCAGTGAAGAGGTCTATGACAACACAGAAGTGGAAAAGTCTATTATATTGGGGCTGTGATGGCAGTGATTACAAAGGTGTTTCTGGGTGATTGGCACGTGAGGATATTTTGACTGACAGTTGGCTGCTATATAACACTTTCTTTATTGCGCGTGTGTTTATCCAGAATTCAGTCTGTTATAATTAGATTCATTAGGCATAGGAATGATATAATAATGGTATAATGAGGTTGTGGGTAGGTTAGGGTATTACTTTCCGTGCTAGTGTCCGTGGCCAGACTAAACCAGCTATAGTTTTATGGCCCTCCCGCCCTTTGCCTTTCAGGATGCAGGATGTATTCTTTAACTACAAATTCTTCAGATGGCCTTTGAATTGTATCTGGGGTGGGCCTTCATTCTTTTGTTCCCCTATTGCTCATGTCTGTTTAACTACCTAACAAAATTTCCTTCTATCACCATATATTTTAACCCCTTCACCCTTATCTATCTTTCCCATTTTTCCCTTTACCTTTGGTAACTACTAAGGAGTTGCTGTATCTAAGGTTTTTGTTTGTATTGTTTGTTGCTTGCACATTTATATTCCACATATGAGTGAAATTCTACAGTTCTCAACTTTTTGTCTGACCTATTACCCTTAGCATGATAATCTCAAGATCTATCCATAGAGTCACAAACGGCAGTGTTTTATCTCTTCTTATGGCTGAATAATATTCTATTGTATATGTACTATATCTTCTTTATCTAATCATCTAGCAAAGAATACTTTGGTTGTTTCCATGTCTTGGCCACTGTGAATAAGGCTGCAATGAAGATCAGGGTGCATATATCTTTACAGATAAATGTTTTCAAAATTGTGGAGTAGATACTCAGCCAAGGGATTGCTGGGTCATATGGTAATTCTATTTTTAATTTTTTGAGGAAACTCCATACAGTTTTTCATAGTGGCTGTACCAATTTACTTTCCTACTAGCAGTGTTTAGGATTCCTTTTTCCCCACAACCTCTTTAACACTTGTTATCACTTGTCTTGTCGATGATAGCCGTTCTAACAGATGGTGATTTTGATGTGCATTTCCCTAATATGTAGTGGAGTTGAGCATTTTTTATATATCTACTGGCCATTTGTATTTCTTCTTAGGAAAAGTGTATGTTCAGGGCTTCTGCCTATTTTTTAATTGGATTGTTTGGGATTTTTTGCTTTTGGGTTGTGTGATTTCTTTATGTATTTTCATATTAGTTTCTTATTAAAAGCATTGTTTACAAATATCTTCTCTCATTCAGCTGACTAACTCTTTGTTTTGTTGATGGCTTCTTTTGCTGTGCAGCTTTGATATAGTCCCGTTTATTTATTTTTGCTTTTACTTCCTTTGCTTTTGAGGTCAAATTTATAAAATCATTTGTAAGACTAAAGTCCATGAGTTTAGTGTCTATGTTTTCCTCTGTGCAATTTATTGTTTCAGGTCTTATATTTAGGTCTTTGATCTATTTTGAGTTAATTTTGGTGTATGATGACAGATAACAGTCTAGTTTCATTATCTTGCATGTAGCTTCTCCATTTTCTTAGCTCCATATATTGAAGAGACTTTCTTCTCTCCATTGTATGTTTTTACCTCTTTTGTTGAAAATTATTTGCCCATATATCTGTTGGTTAATTTCTGGGCTCTTAATTCTGTTTCAACAGTCTGTATGTCCTTTTTTCTGCCCATAATATGCTGTTTTGATTATTGCTTTATAGTATTATTTGAAATCAGGATATATGCTATTTTTGGACTTGTCTTTTTTTCCTCAAGATTATTTTGGCTATTTGGGGGTCTTTGGTGATGAAATACAAATCTGACGATATTTTGTTCTATTTCTTTAAAAAATACCATTAGGATTTTAATAGGGATTATATTAAATCTGTTGTTGCTTTAGGTAATATGGCCATTTTAACTAAGCTGATTCTTATAATCCATAAACACAGATATCTTTCCATTTCTGTGTCTTCTTTAATTTCTCTTAATAATGTCTCATAGTTTTCGATTTATAGGTCCTTCACATGCTTTGTTAAGTTTATTCTTAAGTATTTCATTTTTTTTGTTGCAATTGCAAATTGAATTTTTTTTTCATTTTTTTCTGAAATTTTGTTGTTAGTATATAGGAATGCAATGTATTTTTGTACATTGATTTTGTATTTTGCAACTTTATAGCATTTGTTTATTGTTTCCAATAGTTTTTTTTGGTGGAGTATTTAGAGTTTTCTATATAAAGAATCATGTTATCTACAAAAAGTGACAATTGACTTCTTTATTCCTAATTTGGGTGACTTTTTTCTTTCTCTTGCCTGATTTGTCTAGCTAGAACTTCCAATACTATATTGAATAAGAGTGAATGAGGACGAGGATACTTGTCTTATTCCTGATATTAGAGGAGAAGTTTTCTGTTCTTTACTATTGAGTATATCATTAGCTGAAGGTTTATCATATATGCCCTTTATTATGTTGAGGTACTATACTTCTATGCCTATTTTATTAAGTGTTTAATTATAAATGGATGCTGTATCTTTTCAAATGTTTTTCTACATCTAATGATATGATCATACGATTTTTATCCTTTGTTCTATGTGGTGTATCGCATTGATCAATTTGCGTACATTGAACAATACTTGCTCCCCTGGAATAGACCCCACCTTATCATGGTGTATAATCTTTTAAATGCATTTTTGTATCGTTTTCTAGTACTTTGTTTAAGATTTTGTCATCTATATTCATCAGAGATATTGGTCTGTACTTTTCTTTGTTTATGTTATTCTTACTTTGTTTTGGTATCGGGGTCATGTTGGCTTCATAAAATGAGTTAGGAAGTATTGTCTCTTCTTCAGTTTGTTGGAAGAGTTTGAGAAGGACAGGTGTAAAATCTTATTTGAATGTTTGATAGAATTCACTAGTGAAGACATCCACTCCTGGAACTGTACTTTTCGGGAGGTTTTTGATGATTATTTCAATTTCCTTACTGTTGCTGGGTCTATTTAGATTTTTCAGTTCTTTGTAGTTTAGTCTAGAAAGGTTGTACTTTTCTAAGAACTTTTCTATTTCTTCTAGTTTATTGAATTTGTTGTCATATAGTCTTTCATAGTATTCTTGTAAAAACCTTTATATCTCTGTGGTATCTTTCGTAACTTCTCTTTCATTTCTGATTTTATTTGTGTCTTTTCTCTTTTCTCTTTAGTGAGTCTAACCAGGAGTTTGTTAATTTTATTGATCTTTTTGAGAATCATCTCTTTCTGCATTAATTTTTCCATTGTCTTTGTTCTCAATTTTATTTAATTCTGCTCTTTTTTATTATTTCCTTCTGCTGACTTTGAGCTTCATTTGTTATTGCCTTTTTAAAAATTTTTTTTAAAGTTCTTTTGTTTGTTTCTTGAAATAGACTTATAATGATATAATTATTACCTTATTACCATTTTCGCTAATTACTACTTTTATTACCACTTATTTTTACCACTTTTGCTATATCTCAAGTATTTTGATGTTTTATTTTCATTTTCATTTATTTTTATGTATCTTTTTATCTTTCCTTTTATTTCTTCTTTGGCCTGGTCATTCTTCAGTAGCATATTATTTAATTTTCACATATTTGATTTTTCCTGCTTTTTTAATGCATCTGAGCTCCAAATTCAAAGCATTTGAATTCAGAGCATTGTGGTCAGAGAATATGCTTGGTATGATTTCAATTTTCCTAAATTTGTTAAGGTGATTATTGATATATTAGGTTTTCCTATAGCCATTTTATCTTTTTTTAATTTTTGTTAGCTTGGTGTCTAATTGTTTCTTTGCCCTTGTGTTTCTGTCTGTTAGTTTGGTGGTATTCTATGATTTTTTTCCCTCTTCTCCCTCTATTTTATGTTATGTGTCTTAGTTCTGGATTTGTGTGTGTGTGTGTGTGTGTGTGTGTGTGTGTGTGTGTGTGTGTGTGTTTACTATTAAGTTTATGTTAAAGAAGATTTCTTATATACAGTAGTTCTTTTTCTTCTGCATACATTTTAACTCCATTCCCTTTTGTTAATTCAGAACTTAACCTCTCCCCTTTTCTGTTTTTGTTGTCACAAGTTATTCTTATTTATGCTGTGAGTTCATTTCTGTGTTGCAACAGCTATTGTCTTCTCTTTTGTACTTCCTGTAATCATTATGTAATATTTAAGTGTATAATACCCTATTCTGAATGAAGGTCATAATTTTCTGCTTCTGTCTCTCTGTTAGTCATCTTACTCATCATTTTATATCTTTTGATCTTTTTGTTTCAGGTAGAATAACCCCCTTTTTTCCTGTAATACAGGCCTGTAGTGGAAAATTCCCTCAGCTTCTCTATACCTGGAGAGGTTTTAATTTCTCCTTTATATCTAAAAGAGAATTTTGCTGGGCATATTATTTTTCATAACTTCTCTCTTTCAATAGTTTGAATATTTGATTATACCATCTCCTAACTTGTAGAGTTTCCACTAAAAGAATTTGATGATAATACAATGAGATTTTCTTTATAGGTTACTGTCTCCATTTACTTGACAGCCTTGAGAATTATTTCTTTGTCATTAATATTTGACAATTTTAATACAATGTGCCTTAGTGAAGGCCTTCTTGGATTGAAATAATTAAATGTTCTGTTTGCCTCTAACTTTGAGTATCCAGTTCTTTCCATAGGTTTCGAAAGTTCTCATCAACTATTTGAATAATTCTCTCTCTGTTTCCTTCTCACTCTCTTCTCTTTCTGGTATATCCATTATTCTTATATTGCTTTTTCTGGTGTAACAGATAACTCTTTAAAATTCTTCAATTTTTTTTTTTTTATTTGAAGTCTTTGTCTTTTTTCATCTGCATCATTTCCAGATTTCTGTCTCAGTAACCATAATTCTTTCCTCCATCTGGTCGGCTCTATTTCCCAAGCTCGCAATTTTATTCTTCATCTCTTTTATTGAATTCTTTTATTCTTTTATTTAAATTATTGAATTCAGCTCAAGAATTTCTTTTTGGTTCTTTTTTAAATACTCAATTTCTTTGGTAAAATACTCCTTTTGTTCACTGATTTTATTTCTGAGTTCAATAAATTGCCTGAGTTTTCTTGCATCTTGTCGAGTTTTTCGAGAACTGCAATCTTGAATTCTCTGTCATTTAAATCATTTCTATCCATGTTTTAAAGTTTATTTTGGGTGATTTTTAAGTTTTCTTTCTGAGTTGCTGTTACCTTGGTTGTTCATGGTATTTGGTGGATTATTTCTCTTCCTAGGCACTTATGGGAATGAACTCTGCTCTTTTTAAATTTTTGTTTGATTTTTAAGAGTGATGTCTCTTCATCAGGGTCATAAGAAAAGGTTTTCCTTTTGTTTTCCAGTAGGTGATGCTTGAAGGGAGTACAAGCTTCTCGCACTGGTGTCTTCTTCGATCTCTGCTGGGTGGTGAAAAATGTCTTATATTCCCTGAGGAGATGGGTGTCTCCTCTGTGACCAAGTTGCCTCAGTGTCAGAGCTCTAATCCCATGAGATAATGTGGTGGACAATGCAGTGTTGTGCTGCCTGAGCATCCCAGGTGTCCCTGCTAGAATCAGCCTTGATGGATGAGGATGGGCGGGGTGAGAGAGGCTGCCACTATTTGTGGCTTGGTTCTCCTCCATTAATGGAGACTGCCAGACCTCAGCTGCCTTGCCTCTGTATTTCCACCCTTGTCACTGGGATTAGCCACAGTGCGCATCTGCTGCTCAGAAGCTATCTCTTTAGTTCTCAGGGCTACAGGTACTCTGCTGCTTTGTGGCCTGACACTCACTGCTACAGTTTCTTCTGGAGCCTACTGTTAGTTCTGGGAGGGTCAGGGACACAGGCTCTGGAAGGTGGGGAGCAGTGGGCAGGCTCTGTACCTTTATTTTCTGCTTGGCAGTGGCAGCTGCTCAAATGCAGTTCTTGAACTTCTGTATTCAGTCTCTGCATCATCGATCACTGGGTCCAGCCTCAGTATGTGCTGATTACTCAGGCAGGAATTCTCTGTAGCCCCAAGCATTTATAACAGCATTAGGGAAAAATTGAGGTAAAAATATGATCACTCAAGATAGTTTGGAATTTAGTTATTTTATAGATGAATTTAAGAAGTTAAACATCATTAATTCTACAAAAACTCCTTATCGTAGAATAAGGTAAGGTTTACCATTAATACTGTCTTCAGACATATCCTTTGGTGGAGTTTTGGAATTTTATTGATGAAAGTTCCTGCATATATATTTTTACAATTTTATTATGCTTTTATCAATAGATATATAGTAGCTGTGTTTACTGAATTTTGTGTTTACTTATGTATAACACTATTGCAAAAGTTGTTCTGTGCAACAGTCTAGTAATTATTCTATCTTATATAACTCAATTTTTACTGTAACTCAGTGGGGTAATTTAATTCCTGTAATGTAAGTGTATAAACTAAACTTTAGAGTAATTAAGTACATGTATCAACCTACATTCATAGTCAGTTTGACTCAGAATCAAATGTTCTCACTATTATTCACCGTAAAGATATGTATCTAAAAATATGTAGAAATAAGTATGAATGTTTCTTATAACCATTAGTAGAAAAAAGGCATTTCTTTTTTCTTCCTTTTTTTTTTTTTTTTTTTGCATTTTGTTCACTGCCTACATGAATGTGAGCTTTATTATGGGGAAACAAATTCAGTTGTGCTAAGTAGGTAGCCTAATATTGAGAAAATATGAGTTATTAAATTTTAATTACTGATTTTGCAGATTGCTCATCATCCAAGAGAAATCTAAAAGAGGGTGTACAAAAATAGGTGAGTGGATCCCTGTTCTGCCAGGAATATGAAGGTATGAAATCATTCAAAATTCTTTTGACAGGCAAGAGAGAATGTATAATAGAGAGGTTACAGCAGGATAGCAAATGTATATGCCACTGATAAAGATCCAGCTTCAACATACCCACTGAGAAAATTTTAGTAAGTTAATATTTTATTGTACTTTTTGATTTTCTCTATAAAAAATTAAAGAAAACTACTTCATGCTTTAAAAATTACTATTGATTGTAGAATTTAATAGGACACTTCAAATACTATCCCACCTTCCTTTTTTATAGTCCCCAAATCCTACATTCATCTTATTTTTCAAGTTCCAAAGAAATATTCTCATAATTCCCAATCCATTCTTAACATTCTATTCAAATTGAAGCCTTAATTGTCAACTCTACCATCTTTCACTTTTTGAATTTTTCTTTTTTAATTATATTCTAATTAATGTGTATGTGCGTGTGTGTGTTTCTAATCTGGCTCTCTACTTGACATTGCAGTTTCAATGTTAGGGCATTGTTATATAACTTAACCTTCCCTTAACACTTCACAAATGGCAAAGTGTACAGATGAAAGTCAATAATTTGTTAAAATAATAATTTATATTTTTGTAAGCTAGTTATGCATGTATATATTTATAAATACTACAGCTTGTGGAAATGCTGTAGTATTAAATGTGGAAAGTGATACAACTCCTTAAGAAGATAGAAGTATCTTATCTAACTAAACATATTCTTACCACATGATCCAAAGATGTTGTTTCTTGGTATTTACCACAGGAGCCAAAAAGTTATATCCATGCAAAACCTTCACATAGGTGTTTACAGTGCTTTATTTACAATTGCCAAAACATGGAAGTAACCAAGATGTCCTTTAATAGGGTAATGAATAAATAAACTGTAATACATCTAAACAATGAAAAATTTAGTTCAATAAAGAAATAAATTACCAAGTCATAAAATTATAACAAGAAAAGTTAATGCATATTACTAAGTGAAAGAAAACAATTTTAAAAGGTTACATACTACATGATTCTCATGTCTGACATTCTAGAAAAGGTTAAACTATGGAGCCAATAAAAGATCTGTGGTTGCCAGAGGTTGGGGAGGGGAGAAAAAAATAGGCAGAGCACAGGGGATTTTTAAGGCAGTGAAAATACTCTACACGATATTATAATGATGAAGATACATCCTTATACATTTATCCAGATGCATAGACTGTACAACACCAAGAGTGAACCCTAAGGTAAATCATGAATTTTAAGTAATTATAATGTGTCAATGTAGGTTTATCCTTGGTAAAAAATGTACCATATTGGTATGTAATGTTGATAATGGAGGAGTGGGGTTGAGGGAGACTATAAATGTGTGAGGGCAGGGGATCTTTGAGAAATTTCTGTGCCTTTCTCTTAATTTTGTTGTAAACCTAAAACTGCACCACCTTCAAAAAAAAAAAAAAAAAGATCTTAAACAAAAACAGGCTCATTGAAACAGAGACCAAATGAGTTGTTACCAGAAGAAAGGGTGTGAGGGTAGATGAAAAGGGGAAGGGAAATACAGTCAATAATATTGTGGCAAGTTTGTATGGTGACAGATGATGAATAGAATTAGTGGAGCAATCACATTGTAAAGTATAAAAATGTCAAATCACTATACTTTACACCTGAAACTAGTATAACAAATATAAGATTTTATACCAAATATATTTAAATAAAAAAGAAGAATCATAAAAAAAAGAGATAATGTAGAATAATTACTGAAGATGGTACCATGCTCTATTCAAGTAAACTAGGCTTCTATCTAATTTCTGACTATAAATAAATGTGCAGTCTTGTGTAAATTGGTCTTCTTCCATTGTCCCTTATGTAAACATGAATTGTGATTTAAATATTCATTGAAGTTTTTCAAATTAGTATAAAATTAGTAATTTTAGAGATATTTCATTTTTCTGTTTTCTTATTTTTCTTACATTTATTTTATTTTTAATTTTTTAATTAGTTGACATTCAGTACTATTTACATTAGTTTTGTGTGTTCATCATACTGGTTAGATATTTATATAATATACAAAGTGATCCCCCTGATTAGTCTAGTACCCACCTGGCACTGTACGTATTGTTATTACAATAATGTTGGCTATATTTCCTATGCTGTACTTTACATCCTCATGACTCTTTTGTAACTACCAATTTGTACTTCTTAATCTCTTCACATTTTCACCCAGCCTCCCAAACCCTCCCATCTGACAATCATCAGTTTCTTTCCTGTGTCTTTGAGTCTGTTTCTGTTCTGTGTGTTCATTTATTTTGTTCTTTAGATTCTACATATAAGTGATATCATATGGTATTTGTCTTTCTATGTCTGGCTTAGTTCACTTAACATAATACTGTCTAAGACTATCCATGTTGTCACAAATGATAAGATTTAATTAATTTATTTCTTATGGCCAGGAAATATTCTATTGTATATTTGTACCACTTCTTCTTTACCAAATTGTTTATGGATGGGCACTTGGGTTGCTTCCATATATTGTAAATAGCACTGCAATGAACATAGAAATGCATATATTTTCAAATTAGTGTTTTGGATTTTTTCTGATAAAAATCTGAAAGTGGAATTGCTGGATAATAAGGTAGTTCTATTTTTAATTTTTGAAAAACCTCCAAACCATTTTCCACAATGTCTATACCAATTTGCAGTCCCCCCAACAGTTTCTCCTTTCTTTACATCCTCACCAACACTTGCTTTCTGATTTACTGAGGAGAGCCGGTCTGACAGGTGTGAGGTGGCATAGTTTTAATTTGAATTTCTCTGATAATTAGTGATGTTGAGCCTCTTTTCATATTCTATTGGCCATCTCTATGTCCTCTTTGGAGGAATGTCTATTCAGGTCCTCTGCCTGTTTTTCTTTAATTAGATTGTTTTCATCATTGTTGAGTTTTATGAGTTCTTCATAAATTGTGGCAAATATCTTCTTTCATTCAGTAGGTTGTCTTTTGGCTTTGTTGATGTTTCCTTTATTGTGCAAAAACTTTTTAGTTGATGTAATCCCATTTATTTATTACTTATTGTTTCCCTTGCCTGAGGAGATATATCAGAAAAATATTACCAAGATCAATGTTAGAAAGTTTACTGCCTATGTTTTCTTCTAGGAATTTATGGTTTCAGGTCTTACCTTTAAGCATTTAATCTATTTTAAGTTTATTTTTGTATATGGTATAAGAAGGTGGTTCAGTTTGGTTTTGTTGTTGTTGTTGTTGTTGTTTTTTACATTTTCTATCCAGTTTTCCCAACATTATTTATTGAATAGAGTGTTTTTACCTTATTGTATAATCTGTCTTCCTTTGTAATAGATTAATTGACCAAATAAATGTGGGTTTATTTTTGGGCTCTCTATTCTGTTTCTTAATCTATGTGTCTGTTTTTATGCCAGTACTATGTTGTTTTGATTACTATAGCTTTGTAGTATATTTTGATATCATTAAGTATTGTGATATCTTCAACTTTGTTCTTTTTCCTCAAGATTTCTGTGGCTATTTGGGTTATTTTATGATCCCATATAAATTTTTGGATTATTTGTTCTAGTTACATGAAAAAATGCCATTAGTTTTTTGATAAGGATTCCATTGAATCTATAGATTGCTTTGGGTATTATGGACATTTTAATGATATTAATTTTTCCTATCCATGAGCAAGGTATATGCTTCTATTTATTTGTATCTTTAATTTCTTTCTTCAACATATTATAATTTTCCAAATACAGGTCTTTTACCTCTTTGGTTAAATTTATTCCTAGATATATTATTTTTAAAATGTAATTATAAATGAGATTGTTTTCTTAATTTTTTTTTCTCATAGTTCATTATTGATATATAAAAATGCAATCAATTTTTGAATATTAATTTTGAATTCTGCTATTTTACTGAATTCATTTATCAGTTCTAATAATCTTTTCGTGGAACCTTTGGGGTTCTGTGTATATAGTAGTATGTTATTTTCAAATAGTGACAGTTTTACTTCTTTCTTTTCAATTTGGTTATCTTTAGAGATATTTCTATTACTGTTCTTTGAGCCTCAAAATTCATTTTGAAAAAAATAATTTTGTCTTCTCTAATCAAGAAGTTACATTATTATCCATAGTTACATTATTATCCATAGTTACATTATTATCCATAGTTACGAATTTAATAAAAGAGAAAAATTAAACTATATCATAAGCCCTTATTGGAACACCCCCAAGTTCCTACACTAATCATGTGGAGAAGTTGAATCCACAAGGCTGTGTCTCAATTTTGTAGCTTGAACAAATGAACTAATCATAATGATACTAAATGTGTTCATGCTAATCTTATTTTATTTGTAAGTGTGGATACGCCTACTATGACCTGAGACGACTGTGTCAGTCTTTTTCCTTTGAGTACCTTTTAGCAAGAGATGATTATTCCAAGGGCATAACTTGTAATTATCTATAGTTTAAGTTAATACTTCAAGAAATAGTTTTCAGGAGGGGCGTTATTACTATTACCACGTTACCCAGGGGATCACTGTTAATTCTATTTGTTTTATTTATAACCACTGAAATGTCAAGTTGATGTGATCAGCCTAAGTTATTCCTAGATAACTAAATAAGTGAAAATTTGAAAGTTTTGAGTTTTGTTATGCTAGGGAATAAATGGTCTTATCAAGACATATTTGAGAGAAAGAGAACACTAATTAAGTTCCGTGGAATATGAATAATATTGGCATGCATTTTTCAGGTGTAAATAGTAGTTGTGATTTTCAAGTCATTTCGTTCTTCAAATAAATCGATGAAGATCAATGGAATGGCACAATGGTTAAATGAAATAATAACACAAAGCCATCTAGATAGAAAGGTCAACTTAATTGGAAAAAACAGCCAAGGTGATTTTTCATTATCCGTCTCTAAATTTGTTCTGTCACAATAGATACCTCTTGGCTGCTTTTTCACCCACAGCCTAGAGGTAGATGTTCCTTAAGTGTCCATGTTTAGTCCTCATTACATTTTATACGCTTTCTTTGGAGAGCCTCATCCACATGCCCATGGTTTCAAATATCACCTTTGTTTTGTGTTGAATGAGAACAAATTGGTTTCTGACATTAGTATCAAGCTGCGTATTGAATAAATATACCTGTAATTTTCATTACAAATTATCCAAAATTTATAAAACTAATATTTATTAAGTTTTTAATAATGACAAGTTGTTGTAGAGTATAGCAAGGTCTATCTTTATTCTGTCTGTGTTTATGTCTTGGCTTACTTGGCAAATAAGCCTCTCTATGTCTGAGATTTTATATATATGTATAGTTATATATAAAATACTTAGTACCTCACAACTTATTAAACACTCATTAAATCTTTAACTATTATTATTGTTAAATATATGTATAATTTAGACTATATACCTAAAAGGTAAAATTGTTCCTAATTTATGCAAGAAGTAACTGAAACAGAACAGTTTAGTAATTTTCTCCAGTAATTAAGACATCAAAAAGCAGAGCCAGGGTTGGGTTTATGTAATTTGTGTGTACTTCTTTTGTCTCTCTATTTCTCTAATTTCCACTGAAATGTTTCCTACCATGTGACTTATCCTAGTACACATTCATTTGACAGTCTCTCTTGACTTCCTTCTCTTCTCTTTTTCAAAGTCCTGTTTTCCTGTTTTTAAAGTCCTGTTTTTTTTCTTTTTATTTATCTTTTAATCTCATCAGCTATTTATCATCTTTCTTTTTCATATCATTTCAGTATTCTTCAAATTAGTTTTATCTACTTCTTTACTAATCAATTGTCCCATTTAATTTAGTATATTATTCTTATCCCTTAATTACTAAAATGCTTCCCAGTTCATTCGAAATTGAGCCCAAACTTATTCCTATGTTACTTTTTGCCCTCTATAATCCACAATCTGTCTTTTTCTGTATTTTCAAATTTTGCTAATGACAAAACTATTATAATGTATGTTGGCTTAACTTCCTCCATTTCTTTAAACATTTGTGAATTTGTAAATGCTATTTCTCTTGTCCTGTAACTTCTTTTTTTATTAATAACATTTAAATATATTTTTCCTCCCCATAATCTTTTCCTGACCTCTTTATTACTTCTTCTTTATCTAGTATAAACTTTAATTAGAGCTAGTATGTAGTCATATAAATATGTAATACCATATATATTTATCTATAAACCTCTTACAAGAGGGACTCATTTAAGCAAGGATTTTGGCCACTTCATATCTGCATTCTAAGTGACTGGAATAGTATCTTTAAGATACTGGTAAACATTCCATCACATAATTAATCAGCTAATGTTGGAAACCAGAAAACCCTTTCCATACGATTATACCTCCTTTTTCCTTTGGCCACATAAAT
The DNA here is from genome assembly GCA_028627145.1 of Eidolon dupreanum. NCBI lineage: Eukaryota > Metazoa > Chordata > Mammalia > Chiroptera > Pteropodidae > Eidolon > Eidolon dupreanum. The sequence continues at coordinate 54,311,894 of CM053515.1, forward strand.
TCTCTCTTCTCTCTCTTTCTCTCTCTCATCTATCTATCATCTATCTATCTATCCATCTATCTATCTTTCACCTATCACTATCTATCATCCATCTATCTATATTTATTTTGCCTCACTGACTATAACAATAGTTTTTATGGGTTGAGATTCATGAAAGAGTAAAGTAGCCAGAACAATCCTAGATACTGACAAAGATTTCATAAAGTATTTATATGTCCTAATAATTAGGTTATTCTACAGCATCAAACAGCACCAGAATCTCAATATTTTAAGACATTTTAAAGATCTCTCATGCTATGTGTTCTTTGTGGATTAAAGGGGATGTTTCTCTCTATGTAATCCTCAATATCATCTTGTGTTGCCACCATCTTAACACCATAATTCAGGATTCACCAAAGCTGGGACAGAGAGAACTGGAAATTGAAAATTAATAATCATTATTTGCGTGTATGTCATAAAAAGTCACATGCCACCCTTTACTACTACTCATTAAATAGTATTAGCACTAATTTGACCACATATAACTTCAAAGCATGAAATCACATCACTCTGTGTATCCTAAGTTTGAGAATAACCAGAAATTGGTGAAAGTTAGTCCTGGGTAACACAACTAATGTTTGAGTTCAATTATATACAATTTCTCAGTTGCTTTGATCTGGGTTGTGAAATGTATTTATGTTATTAAATCTAGTGCAAATTCCACATTTTGAGTTTTATGGATCACTAAATTATAAAAAATGATCCTGGAAACAGATATATGGTTACAAATGTTTAACTTTTTAAGTAAGGAAATACAAATGTTTCCTTTACAATTATTATGTTCCCATAAATGGAATAATACTTTGACAATGTGCAATAAGAAATAACTTCAGAACATGATATTTTTTAAAAAATTGAATACATTATAATGTCCATATGATGTATTATTGATATGTATACTTGAAACCTATATAATTTTATTAACCAAAGTCACCCTGATAAATTTAAAAAAATTAAAACATTAATGTCTTGAGATTTTTATAGCAGCTTCTTTTGTTTGTTTTATATTTATATTTGTCATGCACTGATGAAAGCCTCTACAATCCTATACATGCATGTTGAAGTTACTATCTAGAAATCAACCTATGATTAAATAATAAAAACTTAAAAGTCTACTTTTAAAGTAATTTAAAATGTATGGAGATACTAAACCAGGAAAATATATTTAAAATACACCAAATTACTCTATTTAGAGGTAAGAAAAAGAGATCTAAAGGAGAGATAACAAAACTTTTACAACTCTAGCTTTTTCGGTGGCTTGTATTCCTAGGATAAATCCCATTTGGTCATGATGTTATATCTTTTTAATATGCTTTGGTTTTGATATTCCTACAACATATTTTTTTCTGGTTTGGGAATAAAGTAAATGTTAAACTCACAGAATGAATTGAAAGTGTTAGCTCCTTTTCAATTTCTGGAAGACTTTGGGTAGAATTTATATTTTCTCCTTAAATGTTGTTAAAATTAACCCACACAACCATCTCTATGTGGGATAGTTTTAATTAAGAATTAAATTCTTGGAAGAGATATAGGCTATCTATGTTATATATTTCTTATTGGGTGAGCTTTGATAGTTTGTGTATTTAAACATTTTGTCCATTTTAAGTTGTTGAATTTATTGACATGAAATCACTTATAACATCCCCTTATTATACATTTAATATTTGGAGAATTCGTGATGATGTCACCTCTCTCCTTCCTAATACTGTTAATTTATGTCTTTTCTCTGTTCTTGTCAGTCAGGTTAACAAGTTATCAGTTTCCCTTGATTGTTATAAATGTAAGATAATGAGATTTTGGTTTAATGTATCTTTTCTTCTGTTTTTTCTGTTTTTTTTTTTTATTTTATTGATTTCCACTATATTCTTTGTAATTTCCTTCTTTTCCTTTGTATCTAATTTACTCTTACTTAGGGTCTTAAGGGGGAAGCTCTAGTCATTTATTTAAGAACTTTTTTTTAATATAAATTTTTAGTGGTATACATTTATATTTAACTACTGGTTAGAGGATTTGCATGAATTTTGAAACATTGTCTTTTTGCTTTCATTTTATTTCAAAATATGTCTTAATTTTTTAATATCTATTTTCTTTGTTTATGTTTTATTCATTTTATTATTTTTTTCCTCTCAACAAATAGTTTTTGATTGTTTCCTATGTGCCAGGCACTCTTCTAGACCTTTCATTTTTAGAGATGAACAAAATAATTTAGACCAGGGTTGCCCAAACCCCAGGCAGTGAACCAGTACTGGTCCATGGCCTGTTAGGAACCTGGCCGCACAGCAGGAGGTGAGTGGCAGAAGAAAGAACAAAGCTTCACCTTTATTTGCGGCCACTCCCCAGCACTAGCATTACCTCCCCAGCTCCACCTCAGATAATTGGGCATTGGATTCTCATAGGAGCACCAGTCTCTGGTCCTAAAAATGTTGGGAATGCTGATTTAGACCATCTTTGTGACACAGACTAGTGATGTCTAGCTCACCTAGATTCATTGATTTTATGAAAATAATCTGTGATAAATTCTGACATATAGAGTAGACATTGCTATATTTGTTTAATGACTCTCTACTAGAATATTATCTCCTTGAAGACAAAAAGCATGTCATAATCATGTCTTTGTAAAGGGTCCTGCACAATATAGGCACGTACATAGTAGTTGCTGAATTTAAGTTAATTGATGAAATGTAGTTATACAATTTCTGGATTTGCTGGATTCCTTGGAAACATAGCATTTTCTTAATGTAAATCAACACACACACACAGAGACACAGACACACACACACACACACACACACACACACACACACACACAGCATGTTTTCACCCAGGGAAAACACACTCAGGTGAAAGAAGTAATTTTCCCAATGTGAATGAGAGAATATGCATTTGATAATAATGTTGCAATCTACTACTTAAGGAGAATAGAATTTGAAAAGCTAAATATTTTATGATAAAGAACCCTTTACAAGGAAATGCCAAAACTGACTATTAGAAAATGCCGGTGCTTGAAATAAACATAGATATTGAAAATTCATACTTTCAATTCTATGTTTAACACAAATTTTAATTTCAAACACATACAAATGCTTTCACAAACATTTAATACATTTGTCCATAAATAAACAATAGCTAAGCTAAAAATAGATGTTAATCCTCAGAACCTATAAAATCATGTTTTAAAATATTATGCTTTAATTTGAGTGGTTTTGCAGATTATCTAGCATTTTCATAGCTGACTTCATTAGTAATTTTCTTCTTCTAATAACTGTATAATTAAACTCTAATGGGAAATGTAGACTTATGTACATTCATAGAGAGTTTGTTACAATAAACAAACCATAATTAATTAACTAAAAACTCAAAATACATTTTAGTTTATATAAAGGTTTCTGCCATGCAACTTAGTTTTGTTTGTTACAAAAAAAAGAGCAAAGTAATGAATACTAACTTCTTGATCTACTGGGTAAAATAATGGAATATTTTGTCATTGTTTTATTTTACTCTACCATTATTTAGAATATATAGTATTTTTGTTAGTATAATTAATTGTTTTCTGCTATTATTGTGCTTGTTAGAATAACAGCGTATAGAAAATTATCACATGAAAGGCAAATAAATTTTGTTTTAGTTCTTGAGTTAAAAAATATGATACACATAAGCATATGTGTAAATATTTTACTTGGTATAATACAATTTAGATACTAAAATCTAAAACATTTTCCTATCACCTGACAATATGTTAGCCAATATTGGTTGCAGTTAACATCAATTTTCATTGTACTCACAGAGTGTCTATAATATGCACATTTGAAATTTTAGCTATATAATGGAATAAATAATCGAGTGACATAATCAGTCTGTCTCATTGTGTATGCTTATATGCAACTACAGTTATACACCACTAAATACAGGGAAATATTCTGAAAACTGCATCTTTAGATGCTTTTGTCACCATTCAAACATTTTTACACAATCATAGATAGTATAGCCTACTACAGCCCTAGGCTATATGGTATAGCACAGTTTTATATGCAGTCCAAAACTGACCAGAATGTCAGTATGTGGCACATGATTGTTGTTTTTTACTCAAATGAAAACAATCACAAAGTTTAAACAAAATGATAAATTATTTCCTTAAATTTTTTTTGTAGAAATAGAAAATATACATTTCTCAAAATAATATGTCTATCTTACCAATTCATATGCTAGCAGCTATAAATCACATGTTCCCATACCAGTACGTGAATGTCCTGGAAATGCCATTATACTAGAAACTGGAAATTGAATACTGTACCCAGTCCATGTAGGTCTGTAACCTCAAAGGTCACCCTAATCTGCAGAATATGAAGTTTATCTGCAGAAGTAGAACATCTCTCTCTCTCTCTCTCTCTCTCTCTCTCTCTCTCTCTCTCTCTCTCTCTCTCTCTCACACACACACACACACACACACCCACACAGCCATACTTTATGTGATGTTAAGCTTGAAACATTCTATGACTTCCAGTATAAAAAAATGCCTACCAAACATAGTGGTCTGTCCAAGCGAATAATAGGTTTAAATACTTGTGTTCTCCATATTTTTTTATCGTATTTATTTCATTCATTATTTCTGGCACATTTCCATTTCATTAGAAGAAAAATTAAAAAGCTAGAAAGGAAAAAATCACAAGAGCGCAGAACCTCTCCATTTACACATTTCTGAAATGATCTTATTCATTTGTTTCTTTGTTCATTTAACAAATATATATTTCATAAGATATTTTGGCTTAAGAAGAGTTTTCTAACATTTAGCTAAAATGAAGTCAAGTATTCTTAACTCTTCATTAGAAAAAGATGTTTGTCTCCACTTGACCCCAGAACATTATTTCTAACTAAAAACTGAATTAAAACTGACCTGACTATTTGAGCCCTTATGTTACGAAATGGTATACGGAGACAGCTTGATTTCCCAATTTGCTTGGAATGTTTAAGGATTAAGCCTCAGACGTAAGCATGTTTCACTATCACCCTTCAAAGTCATAGCTCGCCTGAGGAGGGCTGGTAATGAATAGCTTTGATAATTAGACTTTGTGTCAGTTGGGGAAAGCTGCTTAGCATAGTAAATCTACAGACATAATTGGCTCAGAGGAGAATATAGAAATCTACAGAAATATTAGATAAAATTTATTGAATTTTTCTAAAAAATCAAACTGTTTTCCTTAGGAGAATTAATGAATATAAATAATGATGTCCTCAGTGATTAAGAAGGAGAAAGTACCAAGATTCTTAATATGCATTTGCTAAAACATTGAGTCTAGCACTTTGAATTATATTGATACATGTGTGTTGTTTATTGTTATTAGCAAGGAATACAGAATGGACTAGTATTAGAGATAAAATGCCATAATAGTTATAGAGATAAATTGGATTTCTTTGAAGTAGAGAGGTTAAAATGTGTAGATAGGTAGATAGATAGATAGATTGATAAATATACAGATATCTACAGGAGGTGATATTTCAGTGGTTCTATAAAGATGATTAGCTCTTCAGTAAATGGAAACATATTAAAGTTTAGTATAAGCAAAATACTCAAGAATAAGCTAAAGATGGCTATGTTAAATGAAGTTATAGTGAAAAATGACTTCAATATATAAAACATTTATTTTTGGCATTATTATGTAGGATTTTTTTGTCAAGTTCATTTAACTATAATTTACATAAAGGAAAACTTACCCCACTTAAGTGAGAAGTTTAATGAATTTTAACAAATATATACCATTGTGAAACCACCATCCAGATGTAGAAGATTTTCATCATCCTAAAATGTTGCCTGTGTCCCTTTGAAGTCATTTTCATGCCCTTACCCCTAGCACCTGGCAACAGCTAATGTGCTGCCTATCCTTATAGTTTTATCTCTTAGAGAATGACATGTAAATAGAATGATATATTGTATAGACATTTTTGTGTGGCTTTTTACTATCTACTTGTATTTTTCGCCCTTTTTCTCCTTAAATGCCAATCTCCAATACAAAGATTAAGATATAGAAGAAATCACCATGCCATCAGTCTTCTGATAAGCTCCTTGAGGGGAAAAATAGGTTATTATACTTGACAGCTAATTGGAACTAAATTAAAAAGTGAAAGACAATCTAATCACGCTGTGAAATAAATAGCCACTAGAACAATGACTAGAAATTAATTTAAAGTTTGTAAATATTGAACCTGAATGTATATATGGGAGTAGAATACATACACTAAAAGACATCTGGAGGCGAGTCACTCATGGTATTTTAGAAAACAGCTAACAGGTATTGGTATTTTAAAGTTCTGGGGGATTCATGAATGACCTCCAAGCCACACATTTGAAGAAGAGAATGAGGAACTTCTGTTTCAGAGAAGACTTGTCAAAATAGTTAAAGTTTTATTTAGTTAAAGTTTTATTTAGTTTTATTTAGTTTTTATTTAGTTTTATTAAAGTTTTATTTAGGAAAAAACAAGGAGAATGCTACACAAGAAGAGCAATTTCAGATTCCACATATAAGTGAAATCATATAGTACTTGTCTTTCTCTATTTGACTTACTGCATTAGTGCAATGACTTTGAGGCCCATCCATTTTGTCACAAATTGCAAGATTTTCACATTTTATTAACTGAATAATATTCCATTTTGTATTTATACCACATCTTCTTTATGCATTCACCCACTGATGGACACTTAGATTGCTTCCATGTCTTGACTATTGTAAATAATGCTACTATAAACATGGGGGTACAAATATCTTTTTCAGATAGTGTTTTTGTTTACTTTGGATATATTTCTAGAGTTAAAATGCTTAATCATATAATAGTTTTATTTTCAATTTTTTGAGGATCTGCCATACCTTTTTCCATAGTGGCTGTACAAATTTATAACCCAACCAACAGTACAAAGGGTTTTTTTCCTCCACATCTATGACATAATTTGTCATCTCTTGCCATTTTGATTATGGCCATTCTAACAGGCATAAGGTGATATCTCACGGTGGTTTTAATTTGCATTTCCCTAATGACTAGTGATGTTGGACATCTTTTTTATTTACTCGTTAGCCTTTTGTACTTTTTTTTTTTTTAGAAAAATGTGTCTTTGTCTATTTTAAATTGGGTTATTAATTATTTTTTTTGCTATTGAGTTGTATTAGTTTTTTATGTAGTTTGGATATTAACTTCTTATCATACATATGGTTTGCACATGTTTTCTCGTTTCATAGGTTGTCTTTTAATTTTGTTGATGCTTTCCTTTGCTGTACAAAGCTTTTTAGTTTGATATAATCTCATTTGTTTATTTTTTATTCTATTGCTTGTGCTTTAGGTATCATACTTCCCCAAAATCAATACCAAGACCCATGTCAGAAAGCTTTATTCTTGTTTTCTTCTAGTAGTTTAATGGTTCAGGTCTTGTATTTATGTCTTTAGTCCTTTTTGAGTTTTTAGTGAGTGGTGCAAGTCAGGGAACCATTTTTATTATTTTACATGTGAATATCTAATTATCCCAGCACCATTTATTAAAGAGACTGTTTTATTGTTTTTGATGCCATTGTAAATGGGATCAGTTTCTTTAATTTTCAGAAAATCTGTTTTTAGTAAATAAAATGCTTCTGATTTCTGTATATTAATATTGTATCCTACAACTTTATCGAATTCATTGATTAGCTCTAGCAGATTATTTGGTAGTTGTTTAAGTCTTTAAGATTTTCTATATATAAAATTATGTCATCTGCAAATAGAGACATCTTTAGTTTTTCTTTCCACTTCTGATACTGTTTATTTCTTTTTCTTCCTTGATTGCTCTAGCTAGATCTTCCAATAGTATGTTCAATATGAGTGGTGAGAGTGGGCACCTTGGTCTTTTATCTTGATCTTAGAGAAAAAGCTTTCACCCTTTCACCTTTGAGTATGATGTTAGCTGTGGGTTAGTTAAAAATGACCTTAATTATGTTGAGATATGTTCATTGCATGCCTAATATTTAGAGTTTTTATAATGAATGAATATTGAATTTTGTCAAATGCTTTTTCTATGTCTATTGAGATGATCATATAATCACTTTCTTCCATTCTATTAATATGATGTATTGCATTGATATATTTGCATATGATGAACCATTCTTGTATCTTAGGGATAAATTCCACCTTATCATGGTGAATGATCCTTTCAATATGCTGCTTAATTCAGTCTGCCAATATTTTATTGAGAAATGTTATATCTTTATTCATCAGACATATTGCACTATAGTTTTTTTTTTTTTCTTTAATAGTGTCTGTTTTTGGTTTTGGTCTCTTAAAATGAGTTTAGGAGTATTCCTTTCCCTTTAATTTTTTGAAAAAGTTTGATAAGGCTTAGTGTTAATTCTTTAAATGCTTGGTAAAAATTCACCCATGAGGTCATCTGGTCTTGTGCTTTCCTTCATTGGGAGATTTTTAATTACCGATTGAATCTCCTTACTAGTAATTTGTCTATTCAGATTTCCTACTTCTTCCTGATTGAGTCTTGTTAAGTTGTATGTTTCCAAGAATTATTCTCTTTCTTCTAGGTTGTCCAATTTTTTGGCATAGAAATATTCATAGCAGCTTCTCATTATCCTTTATATTTCTGTGATATTGGTAGTAATGCCTCATTTTTTTTTTTTTTTATACCTATGTTGATGTCAGTCCTCTCTCTTATTTCTTTGGTTAGTCTAGCTAAGGATTTGTCAATTTTGTTTACCTTTTAAAAGAAACTACTCTTAGTTTGGTTAATCTTTTCTATTGTTTGTCATTGTTTATTTCATTTATCTCTGCTTTAATTTTTATTATTTCTCTTTTTCTGCTAGCTTTGGTCTGTTTGCTCTTTTTCTAGTTCATTAATGCACAGTTAGGTTGTTTATCTGGGGTCATTCTTGCTTTTTAATGTTCGTATTCATTGCTTTGAATTCCTTTCTTTGAAGTGCTTTTGCTGTATCCCATATGTTCTGATATGTTTGGTGTGTATTCATTTTCATTTGTCTTTCTTTTCTAATTTCTTTTGCAATGCATTGATTGCCTAGGAGATTGTTTAATTTCTATGTTCATGAATTTCTAATTTTCTTCCTGTCATTGATATCTAAGTTCATCCCAATTGTGGTCAGAAAAAATACTTGGTATGATTTTAATCTTATTAAGTTTGCTGACTTATTTTATGTCCTAACAGATAGTCTATCCTATAAAAATATACCATGTGTACTTGAGAAGAATGTGTTTTCTGCAACTGTTGGGTAGAATGTTCTTTACATATCCATTAGGTCCATTTGACTTATAGTGTTGTCTACTGTTTTTTGTTTAACTTTTTTATTCTCTTTCTGGATGATCTAACCATTGTTGAGAACAGGGTATTAAAGTCACTAACTATTATGGTATTACTATTTATTTCTCCTCTTAACTCTGTTAGGTTTTTGCATTATATATGTAAGACACATAAATATTTAGAATTGTATCTTCTGGATGGATTAACATTTTTATCAGTATGTAATGATCTTTGTTGTCTTTTTTTTTTTTTTACCATTTTAAATTTTATTTTGTCTGATGTATACCTATTCATGCTTTTTTTTAGGGGGGGGGTGGTTGTTATTGCTATTTGTTGAAATGACTTTTTCCATCCCTTCACTCTCAGTCTATGTGTATCTTTAAGGCTAAAGTGAGTCTCTGGTAGGCCACATATCAAAGATCTTTTTTTCCTTCCATTCAACAATTCTGCCTTTTGATTAGAGAATTTGATCCATTTACATTTAAAGTAATTATTGATAGGTAAAGTCTTACTATTATCATTTTGTAAATTGTTTTCTAGCTATTTTATAGAGCCTGTATTCCTTGTTTCTTATCTTGCTATCTTTGCTCCTGTTTTGATGTCTTTTGGTATCGGCATGCTTCGACTTTTTTATCATGTTTGGTATACTTGCTGCAGGTTTTCCTCTTGTGGTTATCATGAGGCTTAAATAAAATATCTTAAAATCTTCATACTCTATTTTAAGCTGATAACAACTTAACTTTAATAGAATTTCTTAACTTTACACTTGTTCTTCTCCCTCACATTTTAGATTACAGCTACAGTTTTTATATTTTTATATTGTGCATCTAATAATAGTTTATGGTAGCTTTGGTTACTTTTACTACATTTATTTTTTGAACTTTTAAACTAGAGTTGTAAGTAAATTAAGCTACACCAAGGCCAAAGTACATAATCTAAATTTGACTGTATATTTACCATTACCAGGGAGTTTTACACTATCTATTGTGTTTTTTATTATGTTAATTGACATCCTTTTATTTCCACTCAAAGGACTCCCTTTAGCATTTCTTGTAAGATATAATTATTTTCAGGCATCCTGCCTCTGGGGTATTAAATGGAATATTTTTAATTGGAAAAAAATATGATCAGCATGAAAAAATGTTTTTTAGCAATCAGTGTACAATATTGTCATGTATATAAATATAATACTATAAAATATGTATTAAAATAGAAGTATCAAGTGTGCTTGATTTTTACAATGTTAAAATGATGCTGTATGTATTTCTGAAGTATCGCTATGATAAAAAGTTATCCTTATATTTACTTATAACTCTGATTCAGTTACTTCTTATAGATTTACAGTTATTTTCACAACATCAATCATTATCTTACACAATAAAAATGTCTATCAATGTCTTTCTTCATCTTGCAAAATGGTCAGAAATGGTAGCAGTAAGTACTCTGGAGAATACTTACCTTACATTTTCCACAATTAACACAATGAGCTTCATCAATATGGACTTGTACATTAGACATTAATTTTGTTCATTATTCCCAAGTTTTCAAATAACAAATGTTGGTAACTAAACAAAGTGTACAAAACAATGTGGAAGAGAAAAGAAAAAGTCCCAAAGGACAAAGAGATTGTTTCTATTTAGCTTGCATTTAAACTAAAAATAGTGTTGTGTTCTTTGAGAGGTTATAGATCATGTTTAGGAGCTAAAATCAGAAAGCAGAGGTAATAATCTCAACTGTGAGTCATATTATTTGGGTTACCTAGAACAGATTTTTATCTTTTCTACTCCACAGCTTTCTCATTAATAACAAGATGATAGCCGTTTGTGTCTCCCATGGTGGGAAAATGAAATAAGATAAATAGCATAAAACACCAATGCATAGCCACATGATTTACTCAAATATATGTCATATGTCAGAGTTTAGTGATAGTCATTATATAAAGGAAAGTTAAAATATCTAGTTAACAATATAAACTTTCTGCTGGCCTGCCAACTGGTTTCCTGAGTAATCTCAGTAGGAGCCTAGTTTCCTCTTTCAGCAGCACATTTTTTGTCTCTTAAGCATGACTTCCAAAAGCTTAAAATAAGATAGAAAAACCCCTAGAGATATATTGTATGTTATTTTTGTCCTGTACATTTTGGGACCCATATTTTTCTACAAAATTAATTATAAAATTAAATTTGTAAAACAGCTGTCTGATCTCTGCTGTTCAAGCCATCTGTGGACATATTATACATTTTTCCCCCCAAAAGAGAGCTATAACTTAAAAATAAGCAGATTCTGGAATTTGGTATTTAGAGATGGAAATATCTACTGGTAAACTGTAATAGTGAGATTAAAAATCACTGGACATACCTTTTAACATATGTTGTTATCTCTTCTTTAAAAGAATAAATGAACCATGAGTTGACTTCTTGATGTATGACTACCCTAATACAACAACAACAACAACAAAATTTTGAGAATCCTCTACCTCTCACTTAAGAATAAACATTGCACTTACTATATAAATTGTGTACTAAAATTTTAACATTTAAGCCACTTATTTGCCTTCATGCTATTGGAGCTTCACTAAGGCAAGGACGGTTGTGGTCACAGTGTAGCAATCATTACAAGACCCCTGAAGACATTCAGTACATGTCTGATGACAACCTGAGAAAAGAAAGTGTCCTGGCACAGAAAAGAAAGAACTCCAATGGTTTTATCCAGAGTTAATTGAAAATTTTATTTTATATATTAGAAAATTTAAAAATATTCAGATTTTTATGAGTATTAGAGTAAAAGAGACAATAAGTAACTGTAGATCTAAATGGATATAAGTAAACTCCTTAGACTGATATGTTTAAAATCATTTGATCTTTGTATTTCATAAACTTTAGCTTAAAAATATATATATGGTATAGTAATGAGTTACCTTTAAAGTTTTCTACATAAGTCATATTTTCCATAAGGGGGAATAATGTTGAGTTCTTCAAAAAGGTAATTTTAATAACTTTTTTGAAAGTTGCCAGGCTTTCTCAAACACTTTCTGTCTAGAAACAGTATTGTCATGACCTCAAAGGCAAGGGAAGTAAAAGCAAAAATAAATAAATGGAACTATATAAAACTAAAAAGATTCTGCATAACAAAAACAAAAACAAACAAACAAAATACATCAACAAAAGAATGAGGCAACAAACTAATGGGAGAAGATATTGGCAAACAATACCTGTAATAAAAGGCTATTGTACAAAATATACAAAGGACTCATACAACTCAACAACAAAAGAAAACAAATGATTCAATTAAAAAATGAGCAGAGATCCTTAACAGACATTTCTCCCAAGAAAACATACAAAGGGCCAACAGACATATGAAAAGATGCCAACTTCACTAGCTATTTGGGAAATTCAAATCAAAACCATTATGAGATATCACCTTACACCTGTTAGAGTGACTTTCCTCAACAGATTAAGTGATAATAAGTGTTGGAGAGGTTGTGGGGAAAATGGAAATCTCACACACTGCTGGTGGGAATGTAAATTGATACAACCACTATGGAAAACAGCATGGAGGTTCCTCAAAAACTTAATAGAACTGCCATATGACTCATCAGTCCCTTTTCTGGAATTCTACCCCCAAAATTTGAAAACGATTACCTTCAAAGATATATGCATGCACTGTTCATTGCAGCATTATACACAGTGGCCAAGACATGGAAACAACAAAAGTTTTCTTCAATAGATGATTAGACAAAAGAGATGTACAGATGAAGTGCTACCATTTGCTATAATATGATTGGATCTTGAGTTTATCATGCTAAGCAAAATAAGTTATGTAAGAAAAGTTGAACATATAATTTCATTCTTATGTGGGATATAAAGCTGAAAGAAACAAATAAATAAGATAAACAAACAAAAACTTATAGATACACACAACAATTTAGTGGTTACTAAAAGGAAAAGGAGAAACAGGGTAAACAAGGGTAAAGGGCATCAAATACATGGTGACAGAAGGAAATTAGACTTTGGGTGGTGAACACACAATGTAACGTACATATGATGTAGTATTGAATTGTACACTTGAAACCTATATAATTTTATTAACTAGTATCACCTTAATAAAATTAATCTAAAAAAAGAAAAAAACATAAACCACAAAAAATAGTAGAAACAACATTATCAAATCTAGGGTCTAATCACACATAAGACAAAATAAATAATAATCATATTTTATATTTTTAATTATTTTTGATGCACAGCTAAGAAATCTGTGTTGGGTTTCAAGGAATGACCAGTGATAGGAAGTTGTAAATATAAAATGTTTTAGAAAGCTAAGGGTTATATTATCTTTAAAACCCCTTCTTTGGACACATAAAACTAATTTTCTTATATATGTTCTTTTGTACTCCATACTACATTTAAAAATATTTAACTAAGAGTTTTCTTATATATTTTAGATTATCAAATTGTTTGCAAGTAATATTTAAGCATAGTATGCCTTTCAATCATATTTTAGAGGCCTACGGAGAATGTTTATCCATTTGTCACTTCTGATAAAAGAAACTCAACAAATAAATGCTTTCTAAAAAATGACAGCCTTGCTTCCTTCAAGTAAATTTTAACCAGTTCGTTAGAACACTACCTTTTCCTGTTAAAAAAAAAATCTTACTGCTTTCCCTTGGAGATTTGAATGTGTAGCACAAGAAAAAATAGATTTCAATAGTAAGAAAGTAGAACTGCAGAAATGTGGGCCTACCTTCTATTGATAACTCTTTGTTTTTTCTTCTGAGATGCAGAAAACAAAAGACAGATAGTTTAAACAGAGAGCAGTTTAGAACCACAATGTGCACAGTCAAGTCTGTCTGAGCCCATGCATTTAGAATGTTTATGACTAATTAAACATTAAATGTGTTTTATGATTAAAGAGAGATTGAACAACTGCTTGAAATTGTATAATTACACACATTGAGATATTCTAAATAAAATTTTTTTATCAGTAAATACTGGGCCCAAGGTAATGTTCTGGAAAAACTATTAATGAGGAGATATAAAAAGATAAAATGTATCGTACCACATATTTGAGGGACTTATATTAAATTTGTTAAAATATATCATATCTAAGTAAAATTTAAGTTCCATAGGGACAATGATCTCTATTTAATTTTTTGACTGATGTTTTCTAAATACTTGATTAGTGCCTGGCACATAACAATAAATAACTGTTGAAAAAATAAGTAAAATATACAGAAAAAGACATTACTTGGAACTACTATAATGTTTCTACAGAAACAATAATTAATGTGGGTTAAAAAGATCTGGAAAAGAGCCATAGAAAAATGAGCTAGTAATTGGATCATAAAAGGTAGGTAGATGGGATGAAGAGTTCATTCAAACTTAATAGTTGAAGCAATTTGTTTAAAAGATATGGTGAACCATGACAGAATCATACTTACGAAGTGAATTATTTTTTAGATGATAAGGAGAAAATAGATTTTAAAAGGTAGGTTGAGGTGGAATAAAAAAAAAAAGATTCTTTAGGGAAAAATATATCTTTCAATCTCTGGGCATTCAGAAGCTTCTGAAAACTGGAATGGGGCAGAGCCAAGAAAATCAAGAATGGAGAGATCAGATACCACTGCTCTCTGGCCTACTGATTCTTCTAACCTCTTTAGTGCAAGCTGGCTTTCTGTTGGCTGAGATCCATAGGTGTCTGTCTGGATAACATGTCTAAAAGTCTATGTCAATTTGGTTTGAAAAACTTCAAAAATCACTGGATTTCTCAATTAAACTCAAGGTGTCACGCTGCCAATTCTGGAACCAGGCAAATAAGTTGAAGTGATGGCAGTGAATTGTTGCGGATTGGTGTATAACAGCATTAGTGAATTCCAGAGGGTCTGGTGATTAGTGAGGTATGAAATGATCCAGCAATAAGTTCAACTGGTTTTAGATTAAAAAAAAGGAATGAAAACACACAAGAAGCCAATGAGATTTAAGATGCTTGGGAGAACTGAAGCTCTTCGCTTGATTAGGTTTAACTACCCCTGTCGGAGCCAGCTGACAGTCGAATCAGGGTCTCCTGTAAAGAAGGACGGGAAAAGAAAAGAAGAAGGGAAACACACAGATGGGGTCGAGAGGGACGAGCTCGGAGACTCGACCCTGAGTTTATTTTTTCACATGCTTATAGACTCAGGAATAAGGATGTTTGTTAGCTACAAATGTATACACAAAGTCAGCACATCCTGAAACTTCCCCTTCAGCCCTGGGGCCCGTGCTTTCAAGATTTAGCTTGTTCTACCAAAACAAGTTCCTTCTTAAAGAACAACAACAACTGGCTTGGGCCAAATGGCCCCCCACAGTTCCCCCTTTTTTATTTTATTTTTCAAAAACGAAAAACTGTAATATAACCCTAATATAACTCTACCTAAGCTTGTGCATAGTACGAATTAGTGCTACAAAGGGCAGTTTTAAGCTCTCATAAGTTGCTTAAGAAGATTGGAAAAGAAAAATTGAAAAATATCCTTCTATAAAATATCCTTCTTCCACGAGCCTTCTTCCATGAGGCGTCTCTCTCCCCCTTTTTTATTTTCTAGCACAACTTTCTAAAATTAACTATCTGAGGTTTGCGTCTGGTGCAAGGAATGGCGGGACAGGGAGCTTGTGTCTGCAAGCAGACCCCTTAGTCCAGGGCAGCTCCCAGGGCTATGTCCTGCATGCAGGACCCCCATAAAAGGCGCAGCTCCCCGCAACACTTCCCTACACTGGAGCAGACCTTAAATTTCTAAGGTGTAGATTACTGCTGTGGAGGGCAGCTTTTAGCTCCCATAAGCTGTTCATAACCAAATGGACCATACAGGGCCCAAGGCAAGCAATCATCAAAACAAAAAACAGGAGAAATAACACAGTAATAATAAGATGCTTTATGGTAGATAAAGGGGATAAATGGCCAAAAAGAGCTTCTACAAACTGGTCGGCCTGCTTGACAATGTCTAGTTCGGGTCCGTGCGCCTTTTCTAACGCTAATATTTGTTCATGGAGCTGCAGCAGATCCAGGGAAACATTCTTATCGTACCAAATCCCTTCGAGATGGGCCTTCACCTTATCCCACTCCCAAGCGCTCTTGTTATATTTCTTTGCCGTGACACATATCCATTGATACTCGGCATAGCATTGCAATTGCCCTTTCAGCTTTACTCCTTGGATCTGCTGTCCTAAAAAGTGGACAGCATCATACAGAGCATTCAACCTATCCTCCATCTTTCTATCTATATCCTCTTGGGTTTCCATGATCAAATAAGTGTTTTTGGCTAGCAACTCCACATATTGAGCCGTTTGGACCTCTTGACTCAAAGCCACAGCAGTGGTGGTTATGCTTGCCATGAATGTAATTAAGGCAGCTATCCCCAAGGCTATTAGATTAACCGCCCTCCCCTGATGCTGTAATGCCCTGGGAATTTCCTCCAGCAATTGCAAACCCCTCTCACTATACCATGGCTTAGAAACATTCACTGGAAGAAGAATGAAAGCTGGCTGGTGTAACACAAGCAACTGCTGCCCCAAAGGTAGCCCTCTAATACAATTTGTCAGATTACAATTAAAGCAAGTCACATTAAACTCCACACTGTCATTCACAATTTGCACTTCCCCTGTCAGCAACGCATATGGATAATTTACACAGCTTTGGGGAAATCTATAAGTAAGATTCCAAACCTGCCCTGCGGGTACTCCATGACCCACTTGTAACAAGGAGCCATTCTGACTGAAAGCGGCAGCAAGCCGCCATAGTTCTGAGTGTATCGGACCCTAATTCAGTCTCCAAAGTCTATAGACGAATGGTCGATTGTCATTTTGTCCTGGGTTTTTGTCAGAATGCGAGGACCAATCCCACACCTTTTCTGTACTAATCGGGATTGACCAAACCTCAGCAGATGTATTCCTGCACAGTTTCCATGGAATCTCCTTTCCTTCTGACCATTCATTCATACCACAGTAAGGAATGTTCAGAGGCCCTGTGCCATTTTTCACCTCCGGCTCGCCTGCCGTGTCCTTACTCAAACCAGGCAGTTGTATCTTCCAGTCGCTGGTTTTAGTGGAGTACCCCACCTCACTTCCCATGGTCAAACACCCAGAAACATTTTTCCCCATGGAGAAACATATGGAAAGCACGTTCACCCTTCCTGTGTAGGTGTACCCAATTGACTGTGGTTGGATGTGTGCAGAAGAGTGCCCTCCCAGAGCAACAGTGTCATTGGAATACACCGTAAATGGCTGTGCTCTCCAAGTCATGGGCTGTAGAATAGGAGGATCCGGTATGTAAGCCCAGTATTCTTCACCCGACACCGGGCCGGCAGAGGAAAGGGCCAACAGGGCCAGGAACAGCGTGGCAGGTGTCACTCGCGGCCTCAACCCGCAGACCAACTCCTCCGCTCTCTTTGCAAGTTGGGTGCTCTGATCACGATCATTCAGGGTCAATTTCTTCATTTGATTTACTAGGGACTTCCTCCGTCTGGTGTACCAGCCTCTCCGGGAGCCAGCGTGGCGTTTGGGCATCCTGTGGAAAAACACAAACATGTCCTCGTCCCCAGATAAGGACGGGATCAGGCCCATTCCAAGTGCCAGTGAGAGGATCCTTCCACCTTACCAGGGCCTTAGGCCATGGGCCCTGTGCATCCCAAAACCTCTGAGCCGCAGAATGACCCTCAGCATCCAGCCTTAAAAAATTTAAAATAAATAAAGCATGAGCTAACAAATTCTGCGGAGTATAAATATACAACTCCCCCTTTTTTATTTTCTCAATTTGACATTTAAGAGTACTGTGGGCCCGTTCCACAATTCCTTGGCCTTGCGGATTATAAGGAATTCCTGTCTTGTGAATTATAGAAAGTTGAGTACAGAAAGATCCAAATCGCTGGTATAGCCAGGTCCATTGTCAGTTTTTAATTCCTTAGGAACTCCCATTACAGCAAAACAGCGCAAACAGTGAGCAATGCAATGAGGGCTAAGCTCTCCGGATTGCACAGTGGCATGCAAAAATCCGGAATATGTGTCCACTGTAACATGAACATATTTCATTTTTCCAAAACTAGGAATGTGGGTAACATCCATCTGCCGAAGATAGTTAGGCAAAAGGCCTCTTGGGTTGATTCCAAATTGTGGGACAGGGTGCAATTGAGGACACGTGGGGTACTGTTTCACTATTTGCCTTGCGGCCTCCCGAGTAATGGAAAATTGTAAGCGAAGACTTCTGCTGTTCTGATGATGCAAGGCATGTGAGGCCTGTGCGGCCTGCTTTTGGGACAACCAGATTTGAATAGCTTGGTCCACCCTTTCATTACCTTCACTTAATGGGCCAGGGAGATTAGAATGAGCTCTCAAGTGGCCAAAGTAGCAGGGCTCTGTATGGGCCCGGAGGGCTTTCTGCACAGCTATAAACAGACCCTGAATCTCAGATGTTGTAACTCCTATAAAAGGGACATTTTCTAGTATTTGCAATGCCTAAACGACATATTGACTGTCCAAATATAAATTGAACCTTTGGTTCTGACTCTCCTCAAGGGCTAGCAAGACAGCGCTAAGCCCTACTGCTTGAGCAGAAGTGAGCCCAGTCTGCCAGGATGTAACTTGGTTATTAATTTGAATAGCAGCTATGCCATTGGAGGAGCCATCGGTAAATATCAGCATGGCTTGCGGCAACGGTGAGGGGGAAACTATTTTAGGAAAAACAAAGGGATGTTGAGTTGCAAAATGAATGAGCTTGTCTGCAGGATAATGATGTCGAACTTGTCCAGGATAGTGGGCTAAAGAAAGGGCCCAGTCGTCTGAAAACCGGTTTAACCATTGCTGCTGAATGAGATTATAGGGGACACAGATATATGTAGGTTCTTTTTCAAAAAGTTGAATAGATTCTTGCCTGCCTTCAGCAACTAAAACTGCAACTAAGGAATAATAAGGGGAGAGCACACGTTTTGGGGAGACAGGCAGATGCAGCCAGCGAAGTGGCTTTTCTTGATATAATACTGCAGTGGGTGTGTGAGGTATAGCCAATATCAACAACCCCCAATCTTTTGCATAATCACAGTATGTCAAAGCCTGCTCAGAGATAGCCTGTTCCACTAAGTGCAGCGCATTCCTCCCTTCTGCACTAAGACTCCTAGGTGAAGAGGGGTCCAAGTCCCCTTTAAGGATATCAAATAAAGGCTTCAATTCTCCTGTGGATAACTTTAAGGCAGATCTGATCCAATTAATAACTCCCAACAATTTTTGAAAATCATTTAAAGTGTGCAATGAGTCTTTTCTAATTTCCACCTTTTGTGCTTGAAATCCCTGCTGACCCAGGCAATAACCTAGATATGCATATGGCTCAGTCCGCTGAACTTTTTCAGGCGCTATAACGAGACCAGCCTTCCTCAATGCCTATTGTAATTCTGCAAAGGCCGCTAGCAGTTGTCCTTCCTCAGAGTGGGCTATCAGAATGTCATCTATATAGTGTATCATGTACAACTGCAGAAAATTTTTTCTAATTTGTTGCAGAGGTGCCGCCACAAATTTTTGACATAATGTAGGACTGTTTGCCATTCCCTGTGGTAACACCTTCCACTGATATCTTTGCATTGGCTCCTTGAAATTGGTGGCGGGAACACTAAAAGCAAATCTTTGGAAATCTTGAGGAGCCAAAGGAATGGTAAAAAAGCAATCCTTCAAGTCGAGTATAATTTTATATGTATGGTGAGGGATAGCAGCCGGACTTGGCAATCCTGGCTATAGAGGTCCCATTATTTGCATTGTGCTATTGACTGCTTGCAAATCTTGCAGCAATCTCCATTTTCCTGATTTCTTCTTAATAATAAAGATAGGGGAATTCCAGGGTGAATTAGATGGCTCTATATGTCCGCTGTCTAGCTGCTCCTGTACCAGCTGATGAGCGGCTTGAATTTTTTCAGATGTGAGGGGCCATTGATCAACCCACACAGGGTCATCAGATTTCCACACTATGGGATCCGCGTGGGCAACAGGAGAATCAAAGGCCCCTCCTAAAAATGTCCTAACCCTCTCTTATCTAATGGATCTCTCCATACTACTTGAACAGGTTCCCTATTCCCTTGGGAATGAACTCCCAAACCCTGATCCGGGAGCAATTCCTGATTCATTAGCATGTGGCTGGTGGCCTGGCTGGGACTGTAAAGATATACCCCCATCTCTTTCATGACATCTCACCCCTACAAGTTAACGGGCAATCTCGGAAGAATATATGGTTGAAATTGACCCCTATGTCCTTCAATATCCTCCCAGGTCAACATCGCAGAGCTCTGGTAGGGGCTCTGAGCCTGCCCGATTCCCTGTAGTGCAGATATTGCCTCCTTTTTCGGCCATCGTGTTGGCCAATGTCTCTCAGATATCACTGACACATCAGCACCAGTATCTAAAATCCCATGGAAAGTTTTTCCATTCACTTGGAGGGCTAAAGTAGGCCTCTGCTCCCCCACAGGCTGCATCCAATATACATCTGAAGACCCAAAACCCTGATCTCCCCTGCCTTCTGTGTTCATAACCTTGCCAACAGCCACGGAGGGTATAAGCACCAGATGAGCGATCCGACTACCACTTGGCACTGTAGTAATACAGGTTGGGGAGTTAACCATAATTTTTATTTCTCCTGTGTAAGCCACATCTATTACCCCAGGCAGGACTTGCAACCCTTTTAAAGACCAACTACTCCGTCCCAGCAAAAGTCCTACCGTGCCCAAAGGGAGAGGCCCGTAAACCCCTGTGGGGAGAGCCTGAGGTCCCATGTCCGGTGTTAATACTGTGTAGGTGGAGGAATTGAGGTCCAATCCTGCGCTGCCTGGGGTTGCTCTAATAAGGTCAGAAATGGATTTCCTCCCTGTGGTGTCCTTGGCCTGCTGGGCAGAGGATTGTGGAGGGCCCCATAACATTGTCTCGGGGCCTGGGGCTGGCCCCTCACCCAGTTTCCCTGCGGTGGCAGTGGCTTGCCTTTTACATCAAATTTGGACTGGCAATTTTGTACCCAATGCTTCCCTTTTCCACAGCGGGAGCACACCGCTGACGGCCCCTGCCGAAACGGAGGCCGACCATTTCGCCGTGGGCACCGCGCAGCATGGTGCCCAGGTTGACCACAAGCGAAGCATGCGCCCGCGGCCCCAGCCTTCCATCTAGCTCTTCCGCCCCTCCCACTCTGACGCTGTGGGGAAATAACCTCTTGTACCGGCTTCCCTTGCATCATAGCGGCCATGTAGGCTGCCTGCATATAAGAGGGCCCGATATCTGAACAGAATCTAATAAAATCAGTCAAATGACCCCTCTTCTTATAAGGCCGTATGGCAGCTTGACATGCCGTATTTGCATTCTCATAGGCCAACTGTTTTGTGATTACCATACTAGCTGCCTCATCTGCTCCAGTCTTTGCCACCGCCTCCATGAGCCTGGACACAAACTCTTGATAAGGCTCATCAGGCCCTTGCCTAACTTTAGTT
>CM053515.1:54334172-54515411 GCA_028627145.1 Eidolon dupreanum
CCACTTGTCGGAGCCTGCTGACAGTCGAATCAGGGCCTCCTGTAATGAAGGACGGGAAAAGAAAAGAAGAAGAAGGGAAACACACAGATGGGGTCGAGAGGGACGAGCTCGGAGACTCGGCCCTGAGTTTATTTTTTCACATGCTTATATACTCAGGAACAAGGATGTTTGTTAGCTACAAATGTATACACCAAGTCAGCACATCCTGAAACTTCCCCCTCAGCCCTGGGGCCTGTGTTTTCAAGATTTAGCTTGTTCTACCAAAACAAGTTCCTTCTTAAAGAACAACAACAACTGGCTTGGGCCAAATGGCCCCACACATACCCCTTAGAAAGAAGATAAATGAATCTGCATATGTTGAGAATGTGATGGAAGCTACAAAAGATCTGAATCTTTCACAGTTTGAGCCAGAGCTTCTCAATAGAACTTTCTGTGATATTGGAAATCGTCTATATCTGTACTGTTCTATGTGGCATCCACTAGCCACAAATGCCTGTTCACTACTTGAAATGTAGTTAGTGTAACTGAAGAACTACATTTAAAATTTTATTTGAATTGAATTTATTTAAACTTAAATAGTCCAGTTGCTAGTGACTATCATTTTGTATGACACAAATCGGAACACTTTTCCTAAATAAAAAAGGAGGTAAACTTTGGACATTTTTACACATGGCTAACTGTATCAGTCAGGAAAGGTGAAGTTATGCTACAGTAATAATAATAAGAATAAGAATAAGAATAAGAATATTTTCAAATCTCTATAATCCCACCAGTTTATAGCAAATATTTATATTTCTTTTTCCAATTAAATTTATTAAAATGACATTGGTTAATAAAATTATATAGGCTTCAAGTGTACAATTCAATAATATGTCATATGTATATTGCATTGTGTGTTCACCACCCAAAGTTAAGTTTCTTTCTATCACCTTATATTTGACCTCCTTTGCTCTTATCTTTCCTTCTGGTAACCAATGAATTGTTGTCTGTGTCCATGAGTCTCTGTTTGTTTTGTTCATTTTTTGCTTTCAGTATTGTATCTCACATTTGAGTGAAATTATATGGTTCTCAACTTTTTCTCTCTGACTTATTTCGCTCAGCATGATAATCTCAAGATACACACATGTTGTTGCAAATGACAGTATTTAATTTTTTCTTATGGCTGAGTAATATTTCATTGTATATATGTGCCACATCTTTTTTATCTAATCATCTATTGAAGGACGCTTTGGTTGTTTCCATATCTTGGCCACCATGAATAATGCTGTAATGAACATCATCAGGGTGCAAATATCTTTGCAGGTAAATGTTTTCAAATTTGTGGGGGTAGGTATCCAGAAGAGGGACTGCTGGGTTAAATGGTAATTTTATTCTTAATTTTTTTAGAAAACTCCATGCCATTTTCCATAGCAGCTGTATCAACTTAAATTCCCACCAGCAGTGTGTGAGGGTTCCATTTTCCCCACAACCTCTCCAACACTTACTATTACTTGTCCTGTTGATAAAAGCCATTCTAACAGGTGTGAGGTGGTATCTCATTATGGTTTTGATTTGAATTTCCCAAATAGCTAGTGAAGTTGAGCATATGTCTGTTGGTCATTTGTATGTTTTCTTGGGAGAAGTGTCTGTCCAGGGCCTCAGCCCAGTTTTTAATTGAATTGTTTGTTTTTTCATTGTTGAGTTGTATGAGTTCTTTGTGTATTTGTGTTTTTAGATATTAGCTTATTTGTTGGAGGCATTGTTTGCAAACATCTTCTTATTTCTTATTTATAATAAATTTTTCACATCAATTTCAAACTGAGACTTGGGCCACTGAGTAAACTCTGTCTGTAATATTGTCAGTTTTCGTTGCGGAGTAAAAGGGAAGCTTGTAAAATCACACATTTTACTTGTGATTAAGCCCTCTGATTATTACTTACACACATCTCTTCTGCTCATAGATAGATGATAGAGACAGAGAGAGAGAAAGATAATACATAGTTAGATAGATCTCAACATCAAATATACAATTCATTTTCTGCTAGTCAAGCATATGACCACTGTTGAGTTCTGCAGAGTAGGAATGTATAACCTCCCTCAGAGTGCAATGGATACAAGAGAACAACAATGCAATCTATCACAGTGGCCTAAAAGCCCATAGAAAAAGGTATTTGTTGGATTAATAAGTATTTGCTAGAAAGTTCTGTGTGTCTTGACTGGAACTTATTGTTGTGAACCTATCTACTATAAATACAGATATAGAAATTAAGTATAGTGTGTTGCAGTTTTTTCCAGTGCCATTCTTTTTTCAGTTCTTCACATCACCACATTTCTTTCATTCTTCATTTTTTTTATTTTAAATATCACCTTCTCAGAAGTGCACAAAGCCCTAGTTTAAATAAGTGGACCTTGACATTTTAGGGGGTAATATAGGTGATCATCCAAAAAGCCTAGGAGATTAAAATAGATACAGTGCATAGCACCTGCATTTGAAGACCTTATATTACATTCTCTAAAATGTATGAAATCTCACTAAAATATAAGTTCCACAGAGACAGTGATTTCTATGCCATTTGTTGATTGATATTTTCTAAGTACCTAGATCAATGTTGGGCACACAGCAGTCCCTTAAGAAATAATTATTGAATAAATGAATGAAATATAAAGGAAAGGAAAGTCCATGGAACACTATGATGTTTCTGGGGAAGCAATCATCCAATAATCATGAAAAATCTTTAACCTTAATTATTTTTTATGTAATATAAAAAAGATTAGGTCATGAACATTTAAGAGTGATTGGGAGACATTATTTTCCTACCACAATGATTTAAAAGATTTGTTACTCTCACGAAGATATACACTTTATCTGCATAAATTTGATTTTGACTCATCAACAAATCAGTTTGGCACTGTGTTAAGTTTTGCCTTAAATGTTTTTATAAATATTACATATATGTTATAAACTAGTTAAATATTTTTAAAAATTATGTGAAGATGATTTAGTATAGTGTAAAACAAGTGATTAAGGAAAATGTATATTTGGTTTTATTCTGAAATTAGGTGATATTTTTTATGTGCACATAAAAATTAACCTTAATTATCTAAAAAAATAATATATTTTTACTGTAAAAAAATAAGCAGGAAAGATAGAAGAAAAGAAAGAAAGTATCAACCATGCAATATATTTTGTTGTATGTTTGGAATTGGTTATTCTAAAGACATTGCTTAGAAATGTTCATGTTGGCTTTTAAAATGAATAGGGTTTTCATAGAGCTGGTCAGTTTTTTGACAATGTTTTATAAGTGTATTTTTAATTATAAGGCATTCACTTTCCAGAGTATTAACTAAATATTTTTGTTTAATATTCTCACCATTCATTTTTGTATGCCAATTTGTTTTTCTTTATTTCCTTAAACACGTCAAGTATATATTTTTTTGTCTATCCACAATTTAATTATTAAAGGAATAGATTTTAAAAATAAAATATTTCACATGTGAACCTTTTTAATACCCTTTTCCATAAAGACAATCTATATATTATACTCCCTTTGATCAATACTCCTCCCCCAGTAAGCTCTGTAGAAAAGGTGTAAATGCTCATGCATCACAGTCTAATTTTTGCTCAAGAGCATGAACATTCCAAAATTGGTTTTCTTCCAGAACTAACTCATTATTTGATATTTCTTTTTTTCTTGTGACCTTTGGGAAAATAAATAATATCAGAAAGCCTGAACAATCATGTAATGCACATCCCTAGATGAACAAAGAAATTTATAGTGCATCCGTACCATCTCTGGAATTGGGTTATTGTCCTTGGGGCTGGACTGTTATCAGCACATACCATATATTCTGCCCTTAACCCTGAACCAAACTGTGAATCATGTAGTTGTTTTTACTGTTGCTTTTTCTCTGGTTTGGGTGACAACTTAATATCCTACAATGATATTTAACTAAAAAATAGTGTATATGGCTGGTCACAGGCAGTAAAGGAAGCCCTTGTACTTTCTCATTGCTACAAAAAAATCTTTGGCACAATTTGGGATTGAAACAAATAACCAAACACAGAAACTTAGGCCTTGCTGAAAAGTGAGTCGGAAATCTTTCACCCTAATCTGCTAGACAGGTCTAAGGGCAGGATACTTGCTTTATCCATCTCTGATGACAGTTTTAATTTTCTTCATAGTTTGATTGCAAAAGTACCAGAGACTCATATAACACTTATCATCCTTAGGAGTCACTTATCATAGTGGTTCTTAGTCTATGGTTTCCATTTTAATAATAATCACAACATATTTGTTATCTGCCTTATTTGAATAACATCACTATATACTATATAAGCAATCCTGTTTCCACAAAAACTCATCTGAAATTTTAAAAGACATTTTAATATTGTGAATTTTTTTTACTTCTCCATTAAAACATACACATATACACTTACACACACACAATGATTTATGATTACAGCAGTGAGATCAAAGAAACCATTAGGTTTTTAGAGGCAGCTCATCTAATCTTTAGTCACATACTAGTGTTTAAAAGCTTTTCTCTCTTAGAAAGGCCTAGATCAATACTTCTCATATTTATCTGCCTGCTGCTACCGTATTTTAAACCTTCATCTGTCTCTGACTGTTATATTTCAATAACTCACCAATGGTTTCTTTGCCTGTATTCTTGCCCCACTAGGTGCTAGTTTTCACATTGCCACTAGAGTTAACTCTCTAAGAGATACTGGATCACATCATTCTCCTTTACATTCTCAAATAATTCCTATTGACGAAATAATAAATTCCATACTCCTTAGATAGGTAGTGAAATCTTCTGAAGTTCTAGGTTATTTTCAATTTGAAATTTCATTTTCCTCTAACAGACTACATAAGTCTCTGTTAATTCTGTACCCATCATATTAACAACTCCCATCCATAATTATGTATCAGTTAAATACTCTCCTGCTTCATTCACTAAATAAATAACCACTTTATGTGAACTGATAGAACATTTTCTCATACTTCTTTCTACTATTTATTTCAGCAACCTACAATCGACTTAAATTTTTCTACCTCCTCCCTATATATTAAGCTCTACAAAGAGAGTAAACACTTCGCTCACTTATAATAGGTCCCCAATACCTGATGCTGGGTAAAACATGAAGTTATATTGGCCTCCTAGTCAAACAAGACATGAACTTACCTGAAGGTTTAAGATTCAATATATTCAATGTTGGGCATAAACCAGAGAAATAACTGAAAAATACTATGTGCCCCTAATAAAAATGTTTTAAAAGAATGTAAGTTCAGTGAGGGTAGAAATGTTTTACTCGCTAATATATCATCAATAGTTCAAAGAGTATCTGGTATATAACAGATGGTTTAAAATATGTGTAGAAATCATACATGTTTTCCATTGCTATTTGGGAAATTTGGTCTGCTACAGGCAAATTAATCTTGTTAAGGATATTAAAGATCTAGAATGGTAGCAAAATTATTACTCTGAAGGACAATTTTCAGTTTTTCATAATAAAGAGTTGATGAGATGATTCACCATAGAAGTATAGTGCTGTCTATTATTGGAATTTTATGGGGCAAAGCTAGTTTATGCTCAGAGGTCACTGGGTAATCAGTAATGAATAATGATACTGACAACTCTACATTAGAATGTCAAGTTAGCAGAGATGGAATAATGCCTAGTAATATTCATTTACGTTTCTTAAAGATGGCTGAAACTGAGAAACTCAATTGTTAATACGAAAGACTAGAGAAAAAAGAGAAAGAAGTTCATAATTGTCCATTCATGAATGCCCCTAATTTGAATTGAAAGAGTAAAAATGTCATTATAGATTTAAGAGAATGATGTGAAAGACCGCTGGAGATATTTGGGAATAAAATCTTCATGGAAGTCATGTGTGTGTGTGGGGGGGTATGCACATGTGTACATGTGTACATATATGAGTGTGTATGTGTGGTGGATTTGTGTCTCTGTGTATGGAGTATGTGTGTTTGTGTATGTGAATTAGTATACATTTGACTTAATAGTATACATTTGACTGAATATAACAGAAATATTAAATGGCTTAAAATAACGAAATGTGTTTAGCTGAAGAACAAACTACTTAATATAGGTACCTCCAGGGTTGAAAATTGAGCCTTCATGGAAAATTGATTTCTGTCATTGTTTTCACTCTGCCTTTGGACAGTCACAGTTCAGTTGTCCTCATATTCATGAGCTACTAAACCTGTGTCATATGCTGATACTTCAATTGACAAAGTTTCTGTTATAAGGAATAAATGAGCAAACAACAATAATGTTACATCATTTTAGTTACAGATTCTTAAAAATTTATCTTTATATTCCTGATATTTTTTCCCTACTGATACAGAAATTTTAAATTTCCAACATCACATGTTAATGTCAGTTTTCCAATGTACATAACTAGTTCAATCAACAATACAATGCAATACTAATTGTCATTACAGGTGTATATTTAGAGCTATTTCCAGATTTATATCTGTTTTTCATCCAAAACTTCACTCTATCAAATAAACAAATTAGATAGTTTATCATAAAAGGGAGTAATTTTTTTGATTATGGTTAGATTGCTAACAAAAAACACAAGAAAAGTACAGGTGTTTCTACTAAAATACCATAAACGCACTCCTAAAAAACCTTATGTTCTACAAAGACCTACACTAAAAATATCAGTGTTTATGGAAAAAAGTAAGGCTAGAAGCAGAATAATCAAAATCTAAGCAGCCTTGTAACTTTGGTATATGTATACTCAATTCATATTACTGAAGCACGAAGGATAGCAGTGCAAACCATATTCAAACAAGCTAATTATGTTTCAAATAGCTAAATCGGGTACAAGAAATTAATAATTAGCTAGTTGGTAATGCATTTTTGAAAAGCAACTGCTTCTTTAGTTGCAAAAGAATTTCAATATATCCAATATATGTTTCAATGTCATAACTATATGAAGATACCACAGCACTTGATCTCAAAAGTCCTGGGGCCTCCTCATGAACTACATGGGATGAATCATTCCATTCTTCCTATTCATTCATCTACTGCTAGAAACTTGGCATAGGAAGTGGACTCTAGCAGTAACAGTTTAAAATAATTAAGCAGTAAAAATAGTGCAATATATAAGACAAAACTTTCACAATTGTTAAGTGAGGTTGCATATTTGGTTCCAAACATCCTAAAAACCCAAAGGAAGAAGAAAGGGAGTTGTGGGATTCTCAGTGCTTGTTAAGTCAAACCAGACCAGCTACTCAGAAGAAATGCAGTCTTTCTTCTTAGAAGACTTGATACAGGGAATAGAGTGTGGTATACAAAATAATATATTTAAAAACAAAACAGATGTTTTTTTTTACAGTTGTTGTCATGCACCCAGAGGTGAAGCATAAAAGTTTCTATCAATTAAAGTAATTTAAAATAACAACAGTAAATTATATGCTAATGGATGGTCTGGTCCAGGCGTAAGAAAAATGTTTAGTTGAATGCTGGTTAGAGATTAAAAGACAAATTACATATTTAATCATCTACTGAACCAAAGAGTAGTTGAATCTTTACTATTGAAATTTTTGTTTCGGACAGAATTTGTGCATGGGCTTGAAGGTAAAACAGAATTTCCCTCAAAGTAGTATAGATAAGAAATCACTGGTGCTTGTGAGGGAACATATTTTCAGAGAAGGTTAGCAACTTGTTAAAAATTAGTTTAGTTGAAATTCAGCTAATTTCATTTCTACTTTTTAGATCATTTAAGTCTTTAAAGATTAAGATTTGATTTGTGACATCCAGTCATTTATTTAAAGAGCTAGGAGTCATCTTGTACTACAAATGTTTGAGTGGCATGAGAGCATTAGGGTCTTTGGAATTATTCTATGTTAATGGACTCAGGACCGAACATATTCTCTATTGATATATACATATTTATAAATTCGAAATTTCATTATTGAACAATTTCTCAACAATGGCTTAATTACAAAGCTCAATTTTCATCTTTACAGCATTTCAATTGTACAAGGCTGTGTGTTTTATGTGTGTGTAGGTGTGTGCATCTTAAAGAGTGAATATATGAAAAAGTTAAAAATCTTTTCATATATGAAAACTAGTAATTAGGTTTTTAAAATAATGAGGTTTATATTTCCTTTATCTACAACTTTTTT
Source organism: Eidolon dupreanum (assembly GCA_028627145.1). NCBI lineage: Eukaryota > Metazoa > Chordata > Mammalia > Chiroptera > Pteropodidae > Eidolon > Eidolon dupreanum. The sequence continues at coordinate 54,342,317 of CM053515.1, forward strand.
TTACTGTATCTATATTATTCACTATATCTATATTTTCCACTGCATATATTCATATATGTTTGTATATTCAAAATCAAACTCTACATTTTATTCTACAATTAGTTATTATTAAAACAGCCAATTTTATTAGCAACTTGTTAAAAATTAGTTTAGTTGAAATTCAACTAATTTCATTTCTACTTTTTAGATCATTTAAGTCTTTAAAGATTAAGATTTGATTTGTGACATCCAGTCATTTATTTAAAGAGCTAGGAGTCATCTTGTACTACAAATGTTATTAAATATCAAGGAAACAAATATTTATTATTACCTATTGTATCTTACCATATTATTATTACAATAATCCTAGAAATAAGTATTTCAACTTTATATATGAGAAAGATGGTTTAGATGGACAATGGTATAGATCTTGGACTTTAGACAGATTTTGAGTTAAATCTGAACACTCTAATTTACAAGTTGAGTAATCTGGAATGAATCACCTAAACATTCTAAGCCCTAGTAAAACAACACTTGCTTTGTAAGGTTCTTGAATGATAACGCATAGAAGGAGTTAAAGATGTTAACAGAGTATTTGGTGCAGAGCAATGACTAGAAGTATATAAGCTATTGTTTTTATTACTATTATTTTTGTTATTTTATTGTTGTTTTATGAACATTATTAACACTATTACTATCAGAGATAGTAATAAATTTTCTACAAAAGTCACTGTATTGTGAACAGTTAAATCAGATTTTAATTTCATGCCTTTCTATCAAAAACTGGGCTTTAATTTCAGGTCTCTACCTAAAATATATATGTTTCAATGTTTCAATGCTTTAAAAGGAGCATGTCTCCTAAAGCAGTGCTTCTCAAATTTTAAAGGGCAAATAAATCACCTGGAAGTCTCATTGCACTATAGAGTCTCATATCTTATATCCATGGGGGGACCTGAGAGTTGCATTTCATAAAACTTCAGGGGGTGCCAGTGCCTCTGATCCTCAAAGCAAAAATTGAGTAGCAAGGAGATACAGGACATCTTCAGAGCCTTGGTCACACGAAGGTTGAAAATAGCTCCTAGCTCTTCTGGCCTTGAATAGAACACTTCCCAGATTTCTTAAGATTCAGTTCAATCTTTAGAAAGAGAAGATTACTGCCTTCAAGCCCTCAAGTTTGAAGTAATCCATAATTATATGAAGGAAGCATAAATTTCATACTTTTATTTCATGACTAGAAAGAATCATATTTGGAAGCAATGCTTCTGCCTTTAGTTTTGTGTTCTTTCTTGCTTTTCTCAGAGAATAAAGAAGTGTTAGGACCTCACCCTTCTATCTTAACAGCGACTTATTATGCTTCCAAATATCAGAAATGTTTCTTCTGCCTGCATCGATTTAAAGTGTATATACATTGTTGTGTGTAGATCTACTTACGGATTTTAAAAATACTCTCTTGAATATATATCTTACTTATTTCTCTAGCCTTCTTATTCTCTCAGAAATCTATGTTTTGCTCTAATTCTGGTAGTTATTTCTCCCTAGGTAGATAAGGGTAAATGGGATCAAATATATGGTGATGGGAGGAAATTTGCCTTGGGATGGTAAACACACAATGCAATATACATATGATATATTATTATTAGATTGTTCATTTGAAACCTATAAAATTTTATTAATCAATGACACTACAATAAATTTAATACATTTTTTTAAAATAAATAAAAGCAATTATTACCTTAGAAATGCTTAGATTTTTGAATTGACAATTTAGCTTCACTTTCATACGAATCTCATTCATGTATGCCAATTTACACAGAGTAGGCTTGAAACCCACTATTACTGGTTGAGTATAAAACAGCTTGATGAGGTGCAATAATTGCTATGATCTGAATGTTTGTGCCCCCCAAATTTTGTATGTTGAAATCCAATTCTCCAAGGTGATAGTATTAGGAAATGGGTCCTTCGGGAAGTTATTAGTTTACAAGGGCAGAGCCCTCATATTGGGATTAGTGCTCTTATAAAAGAGACTCCACTGTGGTAGTTCGCCCCTTCTACCACATAAGGACACAGTGATAAGAGAGCTGTCAATGAGGAAGCAGATCTTTGGCAGTCATCAAATCTGCCAGCGCCATGATCTTGGACTTTCCAGCCTCCAGAACTATGAGAAATAAATTTCTGCTTATAAGCCACTCAGTTAATGGTATTTTGTTATAGCAAACAAACGGACTAAGACAAAAAGAAAGGAATTTTTTACTACACCACAAAGATATTGTTAACAACTATAGGCATTTGAATAGGTGTTTTGAGGTAGTGTGTTTTTTCCTGTTTTTGTCTATTTTTCCTGTTTAATTTATTTAAACCTAGAATACAGTTATACTAATAAAAATACTAATAGCAAAAGAATGCTACCTAAATGTGTCTTCCTTAACTTCTTATTCTATTCTCTCTGAGAATGTTACAGAATGATTCCCTAAAACTTTTATTCTCAAAATTTAGATAGCTTTTCTTTACATTCACTGAGGATTACTAGCACTTCTATCATTCTTTTGTGTTCATCAGTCATCTAAACTAAGATGAACCTTTAAATACCAGTTTTGAGAAAAGAATACTTCACATTTGGGGAGATAATCTTATAATGTAATTTAAATAAAGGTTTGCAGAATGTGTGTGTGTGTGTGTGTGTGTGTGTGTGTGTGTTTCAGCAATTATTTATTGATTACGTAAGGATATATAGTATCCTTGATACCAAAAATAGTTCCTTTCTGCATTGAAAATGCCATGTAGAAAAAGATAAGATGGTGTAAAATCTATGAATGAGTTCACAATTAGAGCAAATGATATATGCATTATCTAAAATTATATTATTTATAAGTTTGTATGCTTATTTTCTGTTTTCCTAGCAACTGTGTAAAATCTAGAAGGCAAATGTAGCTTTATTTGGTGATCTTTTCAATGGTATTATGTAGACAAAAGAAGTGAGTTTGTATCAAAATGCTTAAAGATTTTATTTATATATGTCCCTTGAAATGCCCATATATCCAGCTAGTGAGCAAAACCTGACTGAGTTTCATTCAGACTACCCTGAATTTAGCTCATAGTCTATCAAGGCACTGAGTTTCCTAGACATTCAAGTAAAGCTATCTTCTAAACATCCATGCTAAAAAGAAAGTAGATTATTTCCCTCCAGAATTAATCAAATTTAACACTCTAATTTTAGGGTCAAAGAAACGAAGACCTAAAGAAATAACAGGATTCATATAAAATAACATTTATTTAAGTAAAAGAGAAGAAAAATACGTCTCACTACCCAAAAGAAGTGTTATATCAAGACCTTGTTTTCATATAGAGAAGAGACAAAATATTGTAAGAAAATAAATATGAGAATGCAAATGAGATCTTGATTTACTTGTGCATCCATTCATTCATTTATTCATTAATTTATATTTTGTATACATTTACTGTCTCAAGAATTGTGCTGCACACTGAGTGCTTTTATGCAATGGTGAGGAAAATACTGTTCTAGAATTTATGGCATTTAGAATAATGGAGGTGACAAGCATTAAAAAACTGACTATGTACGTAAGCTAAATAATTCACATATTTGTAAGAATTATAAGAAAATAGTAAGATAATGTGGAAAAAATAATACTTGGCCAGGGGTTAAAGAAGCAATGTGAATAGATATTTTCTCCAAGAAAATTATAATTAGGCTGACACCTGAAAAATACAAAGAACCACTTAGGATAACAAAACAATAAAAATATCCCAAGAATATTTCAAGAACAGCTTATACAAATTTACTGAAAATAAAAAGAATAATTTTAAAGAAAATGGACAAGGTGACTATAAGTAACTGGATCTTAATGACCAAGGATGAGGATAGTACATGATATGGTTGGAGATAAAAGTTGAGAACACATCATGCTTTCTTGGTTCTAGTCAAGTTTCCTTCTCTCCAGTTCCCACTAGCAACAACCACTGATATGAAGATGTTAGGTCATTTTGCTTGCCATAAAAATATTTTCTAGTTCTATAAAATGCAGATAATAGTTCTTGTCTTAAGAAGGTTATTTTGTGGATCAAGCAACAAGAGCTGTGTAGAAGTGATTCAATTAGTTAAAAAAAAACTGACTCGATATGCTTATCTGTAAAAGACATAATCTGCTTCAAACATCAGTGTCCTCTAGGCTTTGACATACATTCACAAAGAAAAGTTTATTTTTACCAAGACGCCATGATTTTGTTGTAAATTCACTAGCTTCTTTGATGGCACTAGGGCATTTCACAACTAAACTTAAGTAAATAACATGAAAATTCAGTAGAGTGCTGATCATGGGAAAAGTTAATATTGGTCTTAGGGCAGAATATTCTCCTCCCAGAAAGTTCTTCTTACCCAGATAAGGGAGCATTATAACCGTTAGGAATAAGTAAATGCTGACTAAGAAAGTACTGGGATGTGACTTTCTTCCAGGGCAGGCAAGTTAAAAGGTCTTTGGAGCAGGCAGAATATCTGAGAAGAGTATTTAGATACATTTCCCAGTGTTTAGGTACATATAATCTTACTGTATGGGTATAACCAATGTTTACCTATCCATCAGGGTTCATGTTACCTGGAGGCTTGTTCGATGTCTTAGTCCTACTGCTAACACCTGCAACTCCTTGATGCTCATCATTCATATTACTTAGTTGTTGACAGTCTTTACAGTTTAAGTATCTGAAATGAGTTATAGCTCAGTGGAAATAAAATATTTATTTATTTTCTTGAAAAAAAAGTTGAGAATAACAAGGAAGTTTCAGGGGAACCTGAAATAAATAGGAAATAAGGTGTCCTGGTATGCCCAGGTAAAACCAACTGATTTTAAATTATGAGTGTAGTTTGTTCTCAATGTCATTAATTTACTCTAACTTCTATGGGTCTTTCATAGCTTCAAAACTCCTGATTCTTTGACAATTTTTTGACAAAGGTGCATGGGAGAGTGGTTAACTGAGAGTTAGACAGAACTTGTCCCTAATTCTGAGTTCCAGGTCCAGATTATAACAGAGAAGAACACTAAAAACAAACAAACAAACTAGTAATCAAAAGTAAGCTAAGAGATCACAGGAAAATAAACAGGTAGCATGATCAAAATGAAGTGGTGGATAAGAGGATAAAACTAACAACAGAATACACCTTGAATATTTTGAATCAAGTTGATAGATAGATAGATAGATAGATAGATAGATAGATAGATAGATAGATTGTGTGTGTGTGTGTGTGTGTGTGTGTGTGTGTGTGTGTATGTGTGTTAGGGAGAGAGACTTGAACAAATAATAAAATTTCAAAGTTGTATTTTCCAAAATCATTGTGAACCCCTTATGCTCTTTGCAGTATTTATCCCAGGACTATATTGTAAAACATATTTTGCAGGAAGGAAAGACATTTGACTTTTTCTATTCCCATAGCTTAATGCACTTGTGAGTTTGAAAGTTAAATTCTTTTAAAGATTCAGTCCTTTTGAAAATGTTAATCTCAAAAGGATTTTTATTTATTTTTCTGGCATAAAAGTAATCACTCTTCCTCTTGTGCAATTATACAGTGCATTTTTGTTTCTATTGCATTTTCACATTAATCTTATTTTCTTAATACTCTAGTTAGGATACTGTCTATTTCCAATAACATTATTGACACACAGTAAAGAAGTATTCTTGGAAAAGAAAATGTATTGTATTAAAGTTTTAGAGAAATTCCCCCTCCCCTTTTCTTTTTGCTTCAAAACCTTACATTCCAGTAATGCTTTTACATTTGAGGTTTAAATCTGCAGCTCAGAAATATTGACTCTTTCATCTTCAGGATGTTCTTGGTCACAGCAGACAACACAAATGAATGAAAGTACATGTACTTTCTACCCCTTTCAAAAAAGGCTTGCTATCTCCATGGTCTTTCATGTTCAAAAAATCAAGTCCCTTGGTTTAACATAAAGCATCTCTGCAGAACAGTCTCAACAGAGGGTTCGATCTCAGGAATATGAAAGAATGGATAGGGAATTGAAAAACTTTTCATAATGATGCATGGCATCAAATTTTGTTAAGTGGCTTCTAAAATACAAGCAATATGTCAGTGTCTGGAGATGAAAGGACAAGAAAAGTATTCATGCTCCATAATTTCTTCAAACATCCACTCTAGTGCAATCAAGAAGGACAATTGTATAGAAAATAGCATTTGTATTTTTGAGAAATTCCTGATGGACATGGACAAAGAGTGAAGGAGTAAAGAGAGTCTAAATATCTACAGACCAGATTGTAGGTCCAATTACTACTTATTAAATTCTCAAATGTAAAATAAAATTCAAAACACTTATTTTACAGTACTTTTCAAGTGAACTAAGTAAGTTAAAACTGTGACAATATTGTCATGAATGTTTTGTTTTTGTTGTTTTTTATGGTTTTATTTTTGTTAATCCCTATCATATCTTCACTGTCTTTTAATATTTCCAGGTACATAATAAATATATATATACATATATATATATATATAACTTTATATATATACACATATATGTATATATATAAATTTGTTGACTAAAATATTGCAGCAGTTGTAGTGCTTTAAGATAGTTTCATTTTGTAATTGAAAATTTTTGGGTTCTCGTATAATATTTAGGGATCTTTACTTAAAATGCAACAAATAGTACTACTTTCATATTATTACCCCAAGTTACTACATTTCCTTTCCTACTAAACAAAGATGTCTATTAGAATAGATTCCTCATGTTCCACTGCTAAAATATAGATGCATGAGAATTTAATATATTCTTAATTTTGTTTTGCCAGACTTTTGACATTGTTGACCTTATGTCTATGAAACCCTAAATTATTTAGCTAATGACCAAGATTTTACATATTTGTAATGAATTATTTAAAAAAATTTGGAAGGAACCTCCCTAACTTGGATTAAAGATGGAAGCTACAACGGCAGACTGAGACTATTATTGCTGCTAATAATTTTTCTTCGATCCCTATCTTAAAATATTGATCTGCTGTGTGCTGGGGAAAATAGAGAAAAGACATGGGGGACTAAAAGAAGAAGAAAAAAGAAAGTTTTGGTTTAACTTTGCTTTCTATCTCTCTTTCTTCATAAAACTTGTTCAGAATGTACATTTGGAATTAAGCTAGAAATATTTAAGCACAAATTTCTATGACAACCAACAAAGTAGCTTTCAGGCAAACCATAGCTTACTTCTGAAAAATTCTTTCAGGTTCCCAAATGGTCTGAGCTAAAGAAGAGTGGGTTCTCATAGGTAACAATTATTTTTCAAAAAGCTTTGTGCGTGTGTGTGTGTGTGTGTGTGTGTGTTTCCTCACAAGCCTGTCCACAGGATAAGATAACTCATAAATGAATGGGTTGTCTCATTTGCTCTAAAGAAAATCTACACTATATCACCTTAGAGGAAAATCTCCTGTGACAAAAGAATTGTATAGGCAATAGTCAAAGTTTCCATTTCTGTGTAATGTTTAACGTTAGCTCAATAGGACAAGAATTTTGCCTCACATAGTTCATTAGCTTACTTATTCTCACTTTTAAAAAATTAAATGTTCTAGAGATAGCATGCTCACCCCTGGTTTGGGAAAGCAGATTTAAAGTGGATTTCCTTGACTAAAAACGAAATAAAATTGTTTGACTTCATTTAGTAAAGTTATCTCATTTGTTTTTTTCTTATTTTATCATTTACAAAGTCTATTTGAGCATATTATCATATTTAAATCACCAATAAAACTGAGAATGAGGCACAACACATTTATTTATTTTTACAAACATAAGAAATTAAATGGTTTTTGAAAATGTTTTCAAAATTAGGACAAATGTTGTTTCCTTGACAAAGACTTCTATTAACTACCCAGCTGCACACAACCCCATTATCCTCCTAAGTTGCAGTGAAGTATAGATACGTATATCACTACTCTATCTTATAAGCTCTAATTACCATGAATAAGCAAAGCTATTTTTTACAACTTATCACATATAAGGTATTGCTTTAATTGTACATGTGTACTCACTCCTTTGATCTCCCTAACAATCAATATTATTATCTCCAATTTACAAACAAGAAGATCAAGACAAAAAAATGTTAAATAACTTATGAAATATTATTCTAACAGTATGTGGCAGATCCATAAATAAAACAAACTATGCTTTTCTATATATTTCATGCTATCTTGTATAAAGAAATAATATTATATTTATCTGTGTATCACTTATCATGTATAATATAATGCTTTGAGAATACTAGTCACTGAGTAAATGTTTATTGAATGAACAAATAAACCAATTAACAAGATTCATATAAAGAGAAAAAATCATTTTCTAAGAGTAAAAATATAAACAGTTCAACTTCATTTTGACAATATAACCACAATCTTATAAGTATACAAATATAAAAGGACCCAATATAATCTTAATATTCTATTTTCCCCATTAAGGACATAGACATACAAAACAATGCATTTTAATATATGACACTTTTTAATATAAGAAATCAAATATAAAATCAGAGAAATAACTGTGTAAGTTAGCTAGATTAAGGGCAAAGATAATCATACAAAGGTGGGAGATCTAACACAAAATGATGTAAAGTACAGAAAAAAAAGTGATATCTCTGGTGAAAGAGAGATCATGCATTTAGACTGAACAAAAAAGTTTAAAACTTGATTATTTCATATAATTTTAGTCTCTGTTTTCTCTGTTGTCAAGATCAGGGTATCATTAAAATTTATATATACAACCTAAAGCTCAAAGACTGTTAGAGAATAATAAATATTGAATTTATTAATGATTATGTTACATTATTACCTTCAGAAAACAAAAAAAAACAATTTAAGAATGTATTAATATACTCATTCCTAAATAACACAAGAGAGATATCATTGCAAGAATTATTAGTGCATCTTGAAATTTTGTAATCTTTGAAGCTTAAAATGCCTATTTGCATATACAACATAGCTATTTGAATTATACTTGGAATAGGCATACAGAATTTGGAAAAGGAAGAGAACAGCTGATTAAAATTGTTCTGTCTGTGAAAGAGCAATGTAGATGAAATGCAAATTTAGAAATATTAATTTTTATGATCACACTAAGTTGGCAAAAGATGTGAATAGACTCCAAGGTGCACAGAAGAATATATCTTAAATATATTGTGGAAAGATTAATTGAATTGAGATTAGCTCTAACAGGCATAATAAAGTCAATAAAAGACCACAAATCTCAAAGCAGCAACATAGTTCTGAGGTCTTACTTGATATACATTCAAATATCAGACACCCATAGACTTGACTTTCTGACTCTAGGCAAAATAATTCCTCTAGAAATCCCAGTACTTTCCTCTGTTAGATGAGTGTAATAGATGTGCCTACCTCATTTGTTTGTTGTATAGATTTTAAAAAGTAAACATACAAAGCACACAAAGTTATTTAGCCCATTAACCAAATTTAGTTATTGCTATTTTGCTTTTACTTTTTAGATTAAAAGATGTCAATCAATGCTTAATGACTATGTAAGAAAAATGAGGAGGAGCTTGGCTTTCAGATGAAATTGAAAGAGTTTGGTCCATGATAAAATGATTTAAATAATATAAAGTAAGAATACAGAAACAATTTAAGACCAAATGCCTCTATGAAAAGATTTCAAAATGGAGCCATCTTAGAAACCCCAAAAGGTGTACTTTACACTTGAATAATATGAGAAATAACACTTAGGTTTAGCCTTTCTTCTAAAAGTCCTCATTTCCCCAAAGTTACCCCATATCAAGCGCCAGTTATCTAGTGCAAACAAACCTTGAAGACATTTTCAAAGTTCCCAATCCAACCAATTAGAAAGGGCTGGACAACCATTTCTACTTCCTGCTTTTAGCCCTGTGGTCCCCAACCTTTTTGCCTCCAGGGACTAGTGCTCTTATGAGACTCTAATGCCTGATGATCTGAGGTGGAGCTGAGGCTGTGTTGCTAGCCTTGGGGAGCGGCTGCAAACATAGATGAAGCTTCACTTGTTTGCCCACCAGGTCACAGACCCATGTGGCTTTGGGGCCCGTGGGTTCGGGACCCTTACTTTAGCCCATAAATACCTGGGCATGTTATGTTTTCAGTAAAGAGCTTAACCTTGCTTTCTATTTGCATTACTTAGTTTGCGAACTGTAATAAGCTCAAATAAACTTGGAATTTGATCAAATGCAAATCATTTTATTTTCTTTTGACACCTCATACCAATCCAAGATAAGAAATTACACTATTCTAGAGGGACTACAGAAGTCTAGAAGTCAGTAACACAAGGCAACACACGTGAAAGAAATCTAATTTTAGAAATTATAGCTTGTTTATAAATAACATCAAATGCTATATTTATCATATATATGCATATACATGTCTATCTATATTTACATTTATATTTATATCCCATCTCCATGCAGGGACTTTGCTCTCCAAGATATTGTGTTAGATTTCACTATGTGACTTGCTTTGGTCTTATGGTGAGTAAAGACTACCATACTGACCCTCAGTTTCATGCTTGGAAAATATGATATTAACATCTGTGATGCAAGCAGAGGCATAAAATATGCTTAGGAGATTGAATTCGCCATCTGAATTTGCTGGCTTCAATATGGTAAGGACCTCCTCCTTGTCCCTTATGACAAGGATTCTAAAATGAATGCATGTGGACCAGGGCTGAATTCAATCTACCAATTCTAGCCAGACCCTATTCCTAGAAGCAGAACTTTTCGGCTCAGTCCAACCAAGACCAACAAATCTGAGCCACTGACAGATTCACAACATAGAATAAACCATTGGTATTTAAAGCTACTGAATTTTGAAGTGCTTTATCATGCAGCAATAGCAAGTAACAAATATAAGCACTATTTGTCTTTTAAATAAGTAAATTACAAACTTTTTATTAGAGCATATGAGTCCTCTCTATATAGGCATGAATGAGTTTTGAGTGTTTTATTATTTCTGGCTTGTGAAAGAAATTCTGCAAATATGTAAATAATGTTCCTATTGTAATGTGATCATGAATAGATATTAGACATAAAATTCTTTGAAATGTTAAAATAATTTTATCAGTATGAGAGAAACTATAACATTTTATCAAATAAAAATATATTTATTACAAAAAGTTGAGCATTATAAACATGCAAAATACGCTCATAGCATGAAGATAAAAATGCAATTTTCTTTGAACTTTCAAATATATAATGCCTTAAATCATAAGTCATTTCCTTCAGTAAGAATATTAAAGTGTCCTTTGACAAAATATCACCCCTCAAAAACACCACACCAAACTTTAATGCAAACTCGTGTCAAAAACAAACAAAAAAACCTTCATACTTAAAACTAGAATATTTTCATGTGTGCTTGCTTTATATTTTCTGTCTCATATATTTCCCCCAAATTGTGGCTATATCTTGTTTCTTAGTAATATGTTGCATAGACTTTATAAAAACAGGTCATTAGTAAACACTGTTTGAAGATCTCTGACTTGAAACAGTTACTGTAGCTTTTCAGGTTTCCCACATTATAAACCTTATCAAAACCAAAGCCATTCAATAGATAATTAAGTGTTACATAACTTTCACTGAAAACTAAGTAATGATTTTAAATGAAATCAAATCCTTGCTGAATTGGCAAGAAGTTTTACTTCACAGAAGGATAATTTGCTATGTACTTTTCTATGCTTTGCATATTAGCTATAGATAGTCCTTCTAGGTACACAAAATATCACCTGGAAAGAATGTGTGATGTGAAGAATTGAATGCATATATAAATGACAGATAAAGCCGTTTAGATTTATTTGTAGTGTCTCCTTACAATGGCTATACATTTTCTGTGTGCATTTCAGTGTGCTTTGGGAGACCACAGAGATCATTAGTTTAACTACAGTAATTTTCAGAATTCTTTTTAATATTAAAAAATATCATGAAATTCACAATAACTTTTAAGAGTTTCAAGGTACTATTCTGTTCATTGTTTCCAAAGAAATTCACCACACATCAGTAATTATGAATTACTATAATTTATATGTATGATACATTTTCAGAGTCTCTGTTCTGTTTTCTTAGATATGCTTTTTTTTTCCATATAATAGATCTTATTTATTTGATTATAAATTTGGATTACTCTTAAAAATCTGAAAATACCTTATTCTATTTCCTCATGAAAATTTGTAGGTTAGGAAAGGGGTCATGATTTTTTGTTATTTTTTTTCTTTTTGTTTCAGATACATCTTTCTACTTTCCACTTGTGTAAAAGGCCTTTTTAAAAAATAATTTAATAACAATGGAGCTCATATATGTAATGGCATTATATTCTTTCAGGAACTATTCTAATATTTTTTTATTTATAAATATTCTTAGCTATACTGCTTTCAAAAAAATAACTGAATATTTGGATAATTTCAAAAAAGGATAAACTAAATAACATATACAATTTATTTTTAGGCATTTTAGAGAGAATAGACTCCTGCATCATTCTGGATAATATGAATTGAGGCTCAGATATCTTATTTTTCTCCCAACATGAATATCTTTCTATTCATATTCTGTCCTTTTTATTCATATTAACATCCTCAGTCTTCCTAATTTGCCCTAAATAGAATGCTTCTTTTCTAGACTCCTTTCTGTAATTCCTTTGGCATTTTTGCTCATTTTGTGTTAAAAGCAAAAGTGAAAACTGAGAGTAGATGAAGAGAAGATAAGAAACTGGGTAAATAAAGCTTTAAGTAATATTTCCATATAGCAGATAACAAATAATTTCTATTTGACAGGGCATGATATATAGTAACAGTTCAGAAAATCTGCTATATGAGTTGTCAAAAGCAACACAGTGTTCAATTTATTTTGAGGCTCTGTAAACATTAGACAAGAAAAATCTAATAATAAAGAGTAAAGCTTAGAAAAGCTAGTAGCTTCTTTCACAGGAGAGCCTTGATAATAACAAATCAGACTAAGACACTCCTTTCTCCCATGACCATTTTAATCACACTGCTCTTCAAAGTGAACACATTCATTCTTGACTATAATTAGTAATTGTCTGCCATACCTCCAGATCTAATTTTTTCTTACTGATTAAACTCACACTGGTCATTCTAAACCCACAAATGATCTCAATGAACTTCATGACAGTTGTTCGTTAACATAAGATTAAGTATTTATTCTCAATTAATTGTATGTGCCTCAAGTTTTTGCATAGACCATACATAAAAGAACTAACACTCAGCATCCTTTGTGTAACAAATCTTCCTTGTTTTATTCCCTATACTTTCTCTTTATTGCAGTTTTCTTCTGCTACATTTTTATGCCATCTAGCCCTATCAGTAAATACATCTGGATAATAGGTATAGAGTCATTAGAACAATCTTGATCAACCAGACATTCACTTTATCTACAGAAAAAATGTACTCATTTCCTTGATGACTAAACATCTCATCTTTTGTGTTCTATTAAAGATATCCAAGTGAAAATACCAGTCTTTTCTTCTTCATGGGCCATTAGTGGTTTATATTTTACCTTATAATGGCTATTAACTTTCAATTGTAAATTATTTGAATAATGTATTAAGGTATTTTTTAGTTATAACAAAATTATTATTGAATAAATAGCAATAATACTAATAACAAAGTGCTATGCTTTTCTGTATACTAGAGGTTTGTCATGTCAATATTAAGATACTGCAGAATAGACACTACTACAGTAAATACTAAATTTTTTTAGATGTGTAAGTGGGAAGTTTAACACTTTGATATCACCTATTATGTCAGGCAATAAATTAAGCATGCTTTCAAGTTTAAATTATAACACATTTTCCTTAACAGCGTTCAATACTATCAAACTAAAATAAACCACACAATCTAAACCATAAGTTAATTGAATTAATTAAATCTGAGAGTCACTGAAGAGTTTGACATAAGTTTTACATAACATTTTAACATAGTTTAAAGTAATAATACTGAACATGCCTGATCTTGTCTGATCTCAGAAGCTAAGCAGTGTTGGGCCTGGTTAGTACTTGGATGGGAAACCACAGGAAGACCATGTGCTGTAGGCATTAAAAATAAATAAATAAATAAAGTAATAATAAAAATAAACAAAAAAGATTGAATCAAATTAATATTAACTTATTCATTTATATATTATTTAAAGAGATAATTCTTAGGAATGAACATCACTAATTGAGGTAGAAAAGTTATGCAGTCCTGTGTAAACTATCTGCCAGACCTAAATTTTGGTTGAGTCCAGGCGATTTCTGGAACCAGTTTTAATGATCGAGGAGAACCAATTATTAAATTTAAGAATTTTTTCAAACTAATTAAAAAATTATTAATATTAAAATTATATAAACATAAATTAAAACTATATAAAATAGTCCATACTTATAACACATTACTTCCTATTTTTTTTACTAGATTTTTCCATATATACATATTTTAAGATGTTTTTACATCTATTGAATCTATATGGTAGAAATATATAATGGTGTGCTACTGCACCTGTTTCCAATCCACATTCAATAATATGCTGGCTTACAATTAGCCATAGTGAGAGTATTGACACCACACAAAGTGATAAATTCCAAATGCAGAGACCCCTTCTACGAATTAAATAACTAAAATCAGAAATGAAAAGAGAGATATTACTAACAACTTTACAGAAATAATAAAAGAATACTGTGAACAAAGGTGTGTCAATAAATTAGGTAACTTAGAAATAGTAAGTAAATTCCTAGAAAGACCAAACCATTGAAACTGATTAAAAAAGAAATTTTAAAAAACTGAATAGAATTAGAGCAATAAAGAGGTTAAATTAAAAAAAAATACATACAGAGAAAAGCTGAGTCTCAGATGTTTTCACTGGCCAATGCTACAAAACATGTAATCAAGAATTAATACTAATTTTTCACAGTCTTCCAACAGTTATTAGAAAAAGGAACACTCTCAATTTCATTCTATGAGACTAGTATTATCTTTATATCAATACCAGACAAAGACGCCACAAGAAAATAATACTATAGACCAATATAGTTTTAAATATAGACATAAAAATCCTCAAGAAAATATTAGCAAACTTACCTAGAAAATTATAAAAAGTATTATATATCATAACCAAGTGGGATTTATTATAGAAATGCAAGATCAGATCAACATCTGAACATCAATAATGTAACACACTCTATCAATAGTTTAAGGGACAAAACAACATAACCAACTTGATAGACCTAAAAAAATCATTTAACAAATATTTTCTAAGAACACAGCTAACATCATAAGTGATAGTGAATAACAGAATGCTTTATGACATAAGATCAGGAACAAATGAAGGATATACATGTTAGCCATTGCTATTAAACATTGTTCTGGGGGTTCTAGCTAGGGAAGTTAGGAAAAAAGTAGTCAAAGCAAAAATCATCTATATTGGAAAGGAAAAATTAAAACATTTATTTGCATTTATATAATGATCTTAAGGAATCTACAAAATAATTATTAGAAATAGTAAGCTAGTTCAGAAAAGTAACACCATCAAAATTAATATATAAAAATTAATTATATTTCTATACAATTGCAATAAACAATATGGAAAAAATTAAGAAAACAAATCATTTACAATAAATAACATCTGAAAGAACAAAATGCCTAAGAATAAATTTTGAAAAATGAAACGCAACACTGTAAAAATTATTGAGAGATTCTAATTAATGGAAATAAATACCATGTTCATAATTGGAAACAATATTGTTAAGCTTGACCTACAAATTTTATCTGCAGGTTTAACACAATCCCCATCAGAATCCCAGCTGCCTTCTTTGCAAAAATTGACATACTGATCCTAAAATTCACAGAGAAATTTACTGGATCCAGAATTGCTAAAATAATTTTGAGAAATAAAAACAAAGCTGGAAGGCTCATACTTCCTGATCGAAAGACTTACTACAAAACTACAGTAATAAAGCCAGTGTGGTACTGACACAGATGACCCATATGGGATAGGATCAACAATTCAAGATAAACGCTTATATTTACAATGAATTGATTTTTCATGTTTATTGAGGTATACATGACAAAAAATTTGGAAGATATCTAAATTATACAGTGCAAAGATTTGATATGTGAAAGTATTTTCAACATGGTGCTGGGACATATGAAAATCCACATGCAAAATAATTTAAATAAACCCCTACCTCACACCTTATAGAAATATTAACCCCCAAAATAAATAAGAAGCTTAAACAAAACAGCTAAAACTATAACAATATTAGAAGAAAAATAGAGTTAAATCTTTGTCACCTTGGATTTGGTACAGGATTCTTAAATATGACACCAAATACATGAGCAACAAAAAGAAAAATAATTTCCACTTCATCACCAAAATTAGAACCTTTGTGTTTCAAAGGATGCCATCAAAAAAGTGAAAGAACAACCTACTGGGTGGAAAAAAATACTTGCTAATCAAATATCTGACAAGAACTTGTTTCTAGATACATAAAAATACCTACAATTTAATAATAAAAAAGATAAATAATTGTAGGAAAATTGATAAAGATCCGAATAAGTATTTCTACAAAGAAGACATAAAACAGCAAATAAGCACAATAAAAGGATGCTCAACTTCATTAGTAATCAAGAAAATGCAAATTAAAACCCCAGTGAGGCATCACTCCACACACATTAAAACACATATTGGTGAGATATGAAGAAACTGAAACTCTCATACATTGTTGGTAGAAATTAAAATGATACTGCTACTTTGGAATACAGTAGTATTTCTTCAGAAATTTAAACATGGAATTATCATTTGATGCAGCAATTCTATTATCGGGCATTCAAGATAACTGAAAACACATGTTCATACAAATACTTGTACATATATATTCATGGCAATAGTATTTATAATAACCAAAAGGTGAAAAATATCCCAAACTCTATCAATTGATGAAGTATTACATAAAATGTATATCCATATAATTTAATATAACTTTGTAGTAAAAGTGAATAAAGTGCTGATGCATGCTATAACATAGAAAAACTTTGAAAACATGCTGAGATATAAGTCAGATACATAAGGCAACATGCTGTATTATATGTACATATCACATATTATATGATTACATTTATATTAAATGTCCAGAGTAGGCCAAACTATGGAAATAGATAATAAATTAGCAGTTTCTAGAATTTTACTAATGGGGAGACTCTGGGGTGTTGGCTTAAGAGTAAGTTTTTTTTAAGTGATACAAATATTATAAAATTGATTGTTGTGATGGTTGTACAACTCTGCGAATACATCAGAAAATATCAGACTAAATATATGTCAGAAATGTATAGCTACAATAATATACATTCTTTTATAAAATTTATTTTTCTGATCATAATTATTTTTTCTGAATATACTGGTTCAATGCTATCATAACCTCAACTGTATTAAGCAGTATTTTTATAACATTTCTTGTCTTGTTTACAAGTGTTTTTTTCCATTCTCTTTGTGTTTGCTATGCATTGCTTCCATGTTTAATTTCTGTAGGCCTTCCATAACATTGGAGAATACTGCTAATTTTACAAACTCTAGATGTGTCTAATTCACAAAATTATGATCATTGTTTAGTTGTTCTCCCTCCCTCCCACTCTTTCCCCAAGCCCTGTGGAAGAATACAATGATACTTAATCTTTTGTTCAAAATGTTTATGGTGTCTGCAGCCATGCCACCCTGCACGTGCCTAATCACCTCTGATCTCAAAAGCTAAACAGAGTTGGGCCTGGTTAGGACTTGGATGGGAGACCACCTAGGAATACCAGAATACCAGGTGCTGTAGGTGTAAAAAAAAAAAAAAGGTTTATAGCGTTTTGTTACTCAATTCCCTCTTCTCCCTTTATCTTTAATAAAGTGGGAATAACAACTGATATCTGGCTTTCATTCACATTTTTAATAAATAGGAATAGAACATTTTTGCTCTGGACATTGATATTTGCATCTTCTTGCATTGATATTTGAGACAGTTTAGTTTAGAGGAAAAGACACTTGTCTATACAAAAAAAGACTTGAAACTGATAAATAAATATCTAAATTCAAATAATTTGTTAATTAATACAGAAAGTGTTTTAAAATCAATGAATAACCTGTCATGAATAAATTGTTATTTTATTTTCGCTATACTTATTTACATTTATTTCTGCTCCATTTACTTAGCTATGTGAGATTTGATTAAGATTGGAAAAGATCATGGTATAATAGTTTATAATTTTGAGGAAAAACAAGGCAAATTTCTGAGGTCAAGAAGTACATGATATTAAAACGTCTGTTGATTCTATTAAGGCTTAATTAGCTGTGACAAAATCAGGGAATATGATACCTCCAATTCTTTTCTTCTTAAGATTGCCTTGCTTATTTGTTGCCTTTTTTTATTCCTTGTAATTTTTAGGATATTTTGTTCTGGTTCTGAGGTAAATATAGGTATTTTGAAAGAAATCACGTTGAATCTGTGGATTGCTTTGGGTAGTATGAGTTTTTAACAATTTAATCCTTCCAGTTCATGAGCACAGTGTACCCATTTATTTGTGTCATCTACAATTTTGTTTTTCAATGTCTTATAGTTTTTTGAGTACCAGTCTTTCACCTTTGGTTAAATTTATTTCTAGGTATTTTATTTTTCTGATACAATTGTAAATGGGATTGTTTTCTTAATTTCTCCTTCTGATTGTTTGTGACTAGTATGCAGAAACATAACAGTTCTATGCATTTAGTTTATATCTTGCTACTTTACTGAATTAATATATTAATTATATTACTATTTGGTAGATTTCTTACGGTTTTCTTCTCTTTTTATCAAATGTATTGGGATAACATAGGTTAATAAGATTGTAAAAGATTCAAGTAAACAATTTTATAATACATCATCCATATATTGCACTGTGTGTTTACCACCCAAAGTCAAGTCCTCTTCTGTCACCATATGTTTGACCATATGTAGTATCATGTAAACTGCAAATAGTGACAGTTTTACTGTCTTCTTTCCAATTTGGACAGCTTTTATTTCTTTTTCTTGTTTGATTGCTGTGGCTAGGACTTTTGATTCTATTTGGAATAATAGTGATGAGAGTGGATATTCTTGTCTTGCTTCTGATCATAAAGAAAAAGTTTTCAGCTTTTCACCATTGATTATAATATATACATTTTTTGTTTACTGCAGCACGATTTACAATACCCAAGATACGAATGAAACTTAGGTATCTATTAATAGGTAAATACATAAAAAAGATGTGGTATATTTATACAATGAAACATTACTCAACAATAAAAAAATGAAATCTTGTTATTTACGACAACATGGATGAACCTAGAGGGTGTTATACAAGCAAAATAAGTCAGATAGAGAAGGACAAATACAATATGGTTTCACTTATATGCAGAAACTGAAAAAACAAAACAAAACAAGTGAACAAACAAAATAGAAATAGACTTTTAGAAACAGATTAAACTGCTGGTTCCCAGAGGGAAGGGAAGTGGGGAGGAGTGGATGAAAAAGTTAAAGAAGAATATAATTAACAATATTGTCATAAGTGTGCATGGCAACAAACGATTATTAGATTTAGTGTGGTAATCATGTTGTAAGATATTGAAATGTTGAATTAGTATACACCTGAAACTAATATAATATTGTATACTAACTATACTTAAAAAATAAATACATAAATTCTTAGTGAGTCTTTCAGGAAATTCTTGAGCAAGAATCTACTGGAACAGAAAAATTATGCTAAAGAAAATGGAATAATAAAGTCACATTAATGTAGACAGCAAGTTGTGTAAATATAGATAATTCTGGTTCTTGTTTTAACAAAGTCTTCATAGAAAGGGAGAATTTGAACTTGATTTTGCATCTTTGAGCCAAATTATTATTGAGAATTAAAAGAACGGAAAGAATTATATTTATTTTTTTTGTGAAAGAGAAAGAAAAAGATTGAGCTAGAAGTTTTCAGAGAGAAATGACTGAGCTGAAAGTGTTCAGAGAAATGATAGATTGAGATATTAATTAAGGGTTTAGTATAAAATAAAATGAATGAAAGAACATTAATGAAAACATTTGATGGCATGGACTGTTTAATAAGAAATGGGAATTTATTACTAAACCAAACAAAGGCAAAATACAAAACATAGCTGTAATGTCCCTGAAATTACAGAATGAAATAATTAAACCATACTCAAGTAGAAATATGTAAAAATCAATTTTAAGACAATAATATGTATAAGTACTTAAGCTATCTTGATTCCTTTAGTTTGATCTGACTTATATTTTCATAAAATTAATAAAATAAAATGTGTAATCTATAATCAATCAAAATCATGATTAAAAGCCCAGAATCCAAGGTCTAGAATCAGATCCTTGTGAAGTGATAATTCTATATCAACCTTAATTCTGACATTTCTTATTTATAGCAAATTATATAACTGTAGTTTTTCCTTTTCTTTGCTTGTATGTGTATGTTTTGTAAACATGACAAAAATACAGAAAAAATCTTTTAGTCATTGTAGCTTTAAATAAGATTATATATACAAGCATTTTATATGTATATATTTATCACCACATTAAACTCAATAAATTCAATAAAATTTAGCTCCATTGTTTCTACTAATATTTCATTATTATTTTTGCTTATATTTTGAAACAAACATCAGTGACAAAAAAATAAAAAATTGGATTCTCTGTAAAGAATTAAGACTCTGAAATCAGACATAATTTGAATACTGTTGTACAAAATATAACTAAATGTCTTTACCTACAAAATCTCATGTTTTCTAGTTGCTTAAAATATATTCATCTTTGTTGATTTATGTTTCCGTGGTAGTCATTTGATTTTGAATTTATAAGAGGATTCAGACCATATGGTTCGTCAATTATGGGGAATTTCCTTATCTAGTTGGAAATTATTCAGTGCTCGGAGTAGGAGATGCATAGTCCAGTATACCAACACAAGGAAGATATATAATAAGCAAAGAGGAAAACTTTCCAAAGAAAGAAATGCACATTTCTGAAACTGAAATACACATGTACTTTACATTCTTGTTTTCCTTGCTCTAGGATCTTGATAATGATCTGTCCTTGGTGCATTTGAGAATGACATTTTAAAACCGACGAGGATTATAGTAGTATTTAAATGTGGCCTTTGATATATTTTAATAATTCAGTAAAAGACCTCTTTGGTGTCATGGTTTGGGGCTTCCTTTAGCTGACTGAAGTTTGGGGGTCATCTTATTATATCTACCACAGCAACTCTATGGTAGAGATACATCCTTCAAGTGGTAGGGAATTGTTTAGAAAGACAGGGTATGGAAAAAAGATATGTTGCTCTTAAGTCACAAGAGATATTCTTAGATTTAAGGGTAGTTGAGTTTGGGCCAAATTTTTAAGTAACCCTAAGTCAAATACTTAAAGGTCAAACTGCAGGACCTTTCAAGATTGAGTGCAGAATATGAGTATTGTGTCTTATTGGGGAATTGTCTTTTCCTCTTTGAGAGATGCCAGAAGGGGAGCATGAGTATCATGGCATGCTGTAAATTATTTTTCTTTGCTTATATATAATGAAAATTTCTGAAAGCACACTAGGATACAGAGAAGGTAAATGGGTAATAACATAAATTGTTTAGGTACCCACTAATAATAGAGTTCTACGTAATTATATGGAAGATTGGAATTTGATTAATCTTCTATTTAGAGACACTATTGCAGTATAAAGAGAACATAAACAAAACAAATCAGTGATAAAAAGTAAAAATAATTCAAAACTGAAGACCTCTTTCTCTTCAAATGTATCTCAAAATTCAAATCATATCAAATAAATAAATATAAATAAAACCAGTCTATTTCTATAGATTTTTATAGCAAGGCCGATAATTCTAAGAAGAAAAAAGGGTCAAGAACAGTCAAAATCACTTCCAAAATGAGCAGGATAGCTTATTATGAAGTTCAACATAACTGTAATATTTGAATTAGTAATGGAAATGTTGAATAGTTTAGAAAGAGATCCATGTCCGCAAACGTATCTTTACATATAATGGGAAAGAAGTGTATTCAATAAACATATCTCTAATGTTGGAAAGAATTTCTTACAATAGATGAAAATGCCAGTAATCAAATAAACATAAATATGTTAACTCTAAAATGAACCATTTTGTTCAAAAACATCGTAACAGATGAATAAACCAGAGAGACAACATACCCAGAGATATAAATTCCAAAATATATCAAGAACTCCTAAATTCAACAAGGAAAAAAAAAAACTTTGCATCAGAAATAAAAATGTAGGCAAAATATATTATAGATAATAAAGGCAAAAAAGGAGAAAACTAGTCAAAAAATACACACACACACACACACACACACACACACAGCCTCACTTCACCTGTAACCAGAGAAAGGCAATTAAACAGCAAAACAACAAGAAGTTATCATCTAAGTAAGGTA
Organism: Eidolon dupreanum; assembly: GCA_028627145.1. Classification (NCBI taxonomy): domain Eukaryota; kingdom Metazoa; phylum Chordata; class Mammalia; order Chiroptera; family Pteropodidae; genus Eidolon; species Eidolon dupreanum. The sequence goes on from CM053515.1 coordinate 54,364,763, forward strand.
AATGAGGTTTGTAAAATTCTCAAGGCATGACAACACAATGTAAAGAGGATTGCCCTTGAAACTACTGCTGAAATGTAAATGGTTACAATAAATTTGGAGAGCAAATGAGTAGTGTCTGGCAAAGTTAAAAGAACACATAATGTCCAACTAAACAATTGAATACTATAAGAAAAGTTCAATTAAATAACACATGTCAAAATTATACATCAATAATTCTAGTTAAATATTATATCAACAGAATAACAAACTTTATTATGTTAAAATTTAAAACATGCAAATTATCCGGTATTCCAAGTAGATATTATCACATAAAGTAAGATTTACAAAAAACCCATGGCCATAATAAGACCAGACGCAAGATGGTGATTATTTTTAGTGAGCAAGAGAGGGGTATGCAAAAGTCTTCAAATTACTATCTAATATATTTTTAAATTAATATCGATTTTTAAATTAATAAATTTAATATATTATTGCAAATAATATATTTGCAAAACTCTTCAAATTAATATCTAATATATAAATATATATTTAATATATTGTATGTATGGGAAAGTAATAGTAATAGATTAAGATATGTGGTAGGTACACGTACGTGTTATATATATAATCTTTTTTGCATTTTTGAAAATCTTATAATAAAAAGTGACAAATTGGATTACATGCAATTATCACACATACCCTGTTCCAATACTATTGAATTCTTAAAGATCAAAATTTCATATAATTTTCGCATTCTAAACTTTTAGTGCTTTTCACACCAAGACTTATAATTATATTCTATTTTTTCTCTCTAAATGAAAAAAAAAAGTGTTAGCTTTCTTCGATCACACTTTTGCAGTTGAAAAGAAATAAAAGAAATCTCATCAGTGACTGGTGAATATGTCAAAAGATATATTTCTGCATAGTAATTTTATAATAAATAATAAATAATGTGAGTCTTTAAGGAGTGGTTATATTTTAACCTGAAATTCTACTTCCAATAACTTACTCTAAGGAAATATTAAGTGATAAAAAAGTTTATGTTGAACAGTGTTCATTTGGCATTATTTCTTGTCTTAAAAATTTTTTAAATAAATTGTTTAGTAGTGTAATATGGGTTATGTATTTTGTGAAACAGTATAATGTATTGCAACCATTATGACATTATTTTTATCAAATATTTAATTATTTCATGAAGAAAGTAAATATAAAATAATAAGAGGGTACAAATCATAGTGCATTATATTCATACTAAGAAATATATAGCTATAAATGCATAAAAGTTTACTGCTAATCAAAAATCTTTAGAACAATTTTGTCTTATTTTAAATATATCAAGAATATTTTATATACCTATGTAATCTTGTTATTTACATATCTATGTAAAATATCTTGTTATCCAATGTTAAATATATTCATTTCGTAATTGTTATTGCATGGTAATTATTTGAGAAAAGGTATATTTTTCTTCAAAATATTCTTAGGAATATTTGATAGGCAGCAGAGAGTCTCTAATTTATTTTCAATGATGCAAAAGATACATATATGATAGAAGAGGGACAGAGTAATAATACAAACAGTGCAAGATTGGTACAATTGGTGAATCTGGGTAAGAATGTATAGGAGTTATTTGGACTAGTCTTCAAAAAAGTGTGTGAATTTGAAATAGTATCCAAGCAAAAAGCTACCAAAGAAAATATCAACTCAGTAAAATAATTGAAAAACAAATTAGATTCAGGGTATAGCTTTCCATTTATTTTCCAAATAGCCTCAATGTAGCTGGCAATTAGATTGAGAGAGGAAGTCGTGAGGACTAAAACATATAAGGAGAGTGGTTTGAGAACTATGTCTTAAAAATACATTTAAGTAATAAAATATTATTATCACATAAAATGGGAAGTAAAATTAGATAGATAGATGATAGATGATAAGTAGATAGGTAGATAGGTAGATAGATAGATATAGATATGGTTACCAGAGATTGGACAATGAGAGAGGCCACTAGGGTTTTCTAAGTATTTTCATAATCCCCAATATGCAGCCATTATGTCAAGGAGATCAAGTACTCATGTCACCTGCCAGTAGAACATAGCAAAAATAAGATACCCTCTTGTATGAGACTGTTAAGAAAGTGCTTTTTTGCTTTCCATAAACTCAGTCTCTACGCAGATGGAAGCAATGTATTCTGATGATAAGATGGAAGTGCAGGACAAAAGCAGCTTGGATCCTTAATTTACCACTTAGAAGAGTAAATTAAATTAGACATGAGCAACAAATAAACATTTGTTATAATTTTTTAAAATCTATGTCTCTATCTTTATGTGTAAATGTTGCTATAGCTGTGAGTTTTCAATCGCTTTAGGCGTTCTGTAAAATGTATATTATCATATGACAGGTACTAAAAAACGAATTTGTTTTAATGTTATACTTTTTAAATTACTGTCAATAGTATAATTTATGGTTTCTTTTAGGAACCTTACCAAGAAAGTGTTAATCAGAGGTGTTTATGTACAATCTGAGTTGTTCCCTAATGTTCTTAATATTTGTTGATTTGCCATATCAATTCTATAATATAATCTAAATTAGAGCAGAAACTCTTTTCCTTTATTGCTTGTATTTGCTAAGTTTATAGCAATGTCTGAGAATTAATTTAAGAGAAAAACATAAATGAATGAATAAATGAATTAATTAATAAAATATAATATAATGCAAATCTGAAAAGAAATAAAGAGAAGCATTGGATGAGTAGTAGGAACACTGCTGGCAAGTACTAGTTTTTTCAAAACCAAAAAGTATGCTTCAAATTATGACAATAAATAATGCATTTATAAGGTAATTATATGGAATGATAGATAATATATGTATTTTTCTAGTGAAAATTTTATTCTTGATTTTGTATAAAAAATTAAAAGTTAACTTTTCTTGACTCTTCATGAATTCTCATTAACATATCCATAACATTGATTTAAACCCATGGGATTTAAGAGTTTCAGTCTTCCATTGTCATGGGTACACAAATTCATTACTAATTTGAAAACCTGGATGTTTACTGTGGAAAGGCAAATGCATCACTGCATATGTTTCAAAAGCAGTTTAATTTTATGAAAATAAGTACTGGTATTCTTTCTTATTTTTCTTCTAAGCTTAAACAATTAGTCGACATTTGAAGAAATAGTCTAAATGCTATTCTCTTTTTAGATGTATCAACAGAGTTAAAGAGTGAAAAAACATTTGATTACTACAGGAAAACACAAATCACAATTTCAACATGTTTATTGGTTTTTATAATTCTTTAAGCAAATTAATTTCATCTGGAATTTACATAGAAAACCCATTTTAATGTTTGGCCTTTCTGGATATGAATAAAACGGGTCAGTAAAAACAAGATTATATATATAATCTTATGTAATTATTTTGCGCTGAGCTGATTTCAGACTCCAGAGCCTTTGTCATAGTAACTTTTTAGCTCTTACATTTCAATCCTTGTCTCGGCATTTATGGGCTTGGAAAACCAAGAAAGTCACTTATCCACTCAGTTTAAATGTTTTCCTCTCTAAGATACTAATTATAATACTAATTGTGCAGTATGAATTAAATAAAAGGTTATGTGTGAACATTGTTTCGTCATCAGTGAAATGCTTTCCAAATATGAGAGATAACGTCATGTTGATGATACACATACATTCTATTTAATAGATACAGTGATTGGTCACATGGCAATAGAAAACCATGTGTGGATAGAATGACTGTACAGAAGGAATGTTGCTGTGCTTAGTAGGACAAATTCCATCTAACATCCTTTCTCTTTAGGCATGTCTATATGATAAGCAATTTAGATTATCAGGAAGAAAAAGCTGCTTCACCTTTTATGACTACAGTTATTTTATTTTGTCTGCACACCAAGTGTTTTTTTTTTTATTATTTCTAATAAGTCCAAGGGATCATGTACAAAGTTAAGTGCCTATTTTGAAATAAAATGTATAATTTTAAATATTACAGTCACCAAAAGTTGAAATTAAATTGACCAGCTCTCTCACTATTGGCAATCAGACATAGGAAACTACATTATATTTGGCAAGTGTGGAACCAAAATAGGAAGGGTCAGAATTAATAATTAATGGCAGAGAATAAAACCAGCCCTGTGATCTATCTCCACCTTAGAGCTGACTTCCTGCTGGAACATGAATATTCTCAGATTATTGGCTAAGGTTGTTTTCCTCTGGATGATGGTGATTGTTTCTGTTTGCTTATGTGACTTTCTTTCATGGGAGTCAATCATGACCAAGCTGCATGTAACTGATATATACTCTCTTTGGAATGCTGGTATAAAAAGGCCTGTACTGATGTAAAAATGTCTACTCAATCATATAGTGCTTTTCATCTTAAACTCTAAAGTTAAGAAAGAGTTGAAATAAAATTTGCATAGACATATACAAGCCTCCTAAAAGAAAAAGTGTTGGTTTTCTCGATCTTCAACCTTTGATGCTCAATTTTTCATAATCAGTGTGTTTGCAATGATAATTCAAGTTCAAAGTTAGTATCTAGATGGTTATTGGGAAGCTTGGTTCTGTGACTAATGTGCACTAGAGACAGCAATTATTTCCTGATCTAACATTTAGAATTTCAAACAGTCTTAATTGGTTATAAAGTTGATGCATTTCACATATGTCTAGATATGGGTGGTAAACTAAAAATACCACCTCTTTTTAATCATACTTCATTTCTAAGAGGCAGCCATCGGGCTGACATGATATTCTATGGTTGCTTTTTATTTTAATTTTATTTTTAATATTTTTTTATTTTTTAATTATAGTTGATACACATTATTAAAATAGCTTCAGGTGTATAACATAGTGATTAGACATTTATATAACATAAAATCATCACCCAATAAATCTAATACCCAACTAACTTTATGCTTATTACAATATTACTGACTATATTCCTTATGCTATACTTTACATCTCCGTGACTATTTCATAACTACCAATTTGTATGTAAGCCCTTCCCCCTTTTCACTTATTCCCACAACCTTCCTCCCACCTGGCAATCATCAAAGTATTCTTCTGTATCTACGAGTTTGTTTCTGTTTTGTTTGTTCGTTTGATCTTTAGATTCCCCATATAAGTGAAATCATATGGCATTTGTCTTTCTCTATTTGACTTACTCAACTCAGTCCAATACTCTCTAGGTCCATCCATGGTCTTGTAGATGGCAAGAATTAATTCTGTCTTATGGCTAATAAATATTTCATTGTGTATATGTACCATCTCTTATTTATTCATTCATCTGCTGATAGACACCTCAGTTAACCTCCATATCACGTCTATTGTAAAGAATGTTGCAATGAATATATGAATGCACATGTCTCTTCAAAGTAGTGTTTTGTGTTTCTATGAATAAATATCCAGATGTGGAATTACTGGTCCTTCTTTGTCTCTTGTTATAGCCTTTGTTTTAAAAGCTCTTTTATCTGGAATAAGTATTGCTCCCTAGCTTTGTTTGTTTGGATTTTTATGAAATATCTTTTTCATTCCTTTATTTTTAGTCTGTGTGTATCTTTCGATCTGAAGTGAGTCTCTCGTAGGCAGCATATGTAATGGTCTTGTTTCCTTATCCATTCAGCCTCCCTATCTTTTGACTGGAACATTTAATTCATTTATATCTAAAGTAATTATTGATAGATATGTAGTTATTGCTATTTTATTTTTCATATTTTTTATCTTTTTTTCTTTTTTCTTCTTCTTAAAAAAGCCCTTCTGACATTTCATTAATTACTGGTTTGGTGTTAATGAACTCCTTTGGTTTTTTCTTGTCTTTCGATTCAAATGATAGCTTTGCTAGGTAGAGTAATCTTGGTTGTAGGTCCTTGCTTTTCATCACTTTGAATATGTCTGCCAATCCTTTCTGACCTGCAAAATTTCCGTTGAGAAATCAGTTGACAGTGTTATTGGAGCTCCTTTGTGGGTAACTAATTTTCTCTTGTTACTTTAAGATTCTCTCTTTGTCTTTAACTTTTGGTATTTTAATTATGATGTGTCTTGGTGTGTGTTTCTTTGTGTTCATCTTATTTGGAATTCTCCACACTTCTTGGGCTTATGTGTCTATTTCATTCTCTAAGTTAGGGAGGTTTTCTATCATTATTTCTTCAAAAAAATTTTTAATTCCTTGCTCTCTCTCTTCCCCTTCTGCTACCCTTATGATGTGAAAATTGTCACATTTAATGTTGTCCAAGAGGCCCCTTAAGCTATCTGGATTCTTTTTTTTTTTTTCTTTTTGTTGTTCTTTTTGGGTGTTCTCTGCTACCTTAGCTTTCAAATTGCTGATTCAGATCTCTGCTTCATCTAATCTACTGTTGATTCCCTCTAATATATTCTTTATTTTAGTTTTTGTCTTCATTTCTGACTGGTTCGTTTTTATATTTTCTATCTCCATTTTAATGTTTCCTATCTCTTTTTCGAAGTTCTCACCGAAATCATTTAATATCTTGATAACCAGTGTTTTGAATTCTATATCCCATAAATTGATTGTCTCCATTTTGCTTAGTTTCTTTTCTGGAACTTTGCTGTGTTCTTTTATTTAGGACATGTTACTTTGTCTCTCCATTTTGGCTATCTCCCTGTGTTTGTTACTATGTATTAGGTAGGGCTACTATGTCTCCCAGGCATAGTAGAGTAGCTTTATGTAACAGGTGTCCCAGTGGGACTCCCTGGTCACCTGAGCCAGGTGCTCTAGGTACATCACTTACGTGAGTTGTGTGTGCTCTTCTGTTGTAGTTGAACCCTGGTTGCTGTTTGTATGTTAATGGGAGGGGCTGACTCTCATGCTGATTGGTTTTGAGAACTGACTGACTACAGTGGAGGAGCTGCTGTGCTGAGGCTAACCCTACAGAGCAGGATTTGCTTTAGCGGGCTCTGGTGCCTACCCAGTCTACCCTTTATGAGTGTCATTTGTGGAGATTGACGTTTGGTGCTCTGAAGTAGTCTGAAGCTCGACACCTGGTGTGTCAGTTCTGGGGCCTCTTAGGAGGAGCTCTTGCAAGCCACTATCAATAGCTGCCTCTCCTCTACACAGGATCACTTGATATGAGCTACAAAGTGATCTGAGAATTATTGCCAATTATGCTGTGCTTAGAGGTGCCTGGGAGAGGTTAGGCTGTAAACTGAGGCTGGCTGCCACTAATGTAAACCTTGGGGCTGCTTAGCAAGAGATATGGGGCATGCCGAGAACACATGCATGAGCCACGATAGCCTGTTTGTATGGAAAAAGCACTGGAAGGAGCTTGGGTAGGTTTGCAATTTGGGTGGGGCGGGGTCTCATAGGCTCACCAGGGTGGGTGAGCAGTGTTAGGTTTGATGGAGACTCAGGTATGGAAGTCACCTGTATCTATATGCCAGGCAGGGGAGGACTTAACAATGAAACAGCGAGTAAATCTGTGTGCAAGCCATTTAAGAGGAACACCTGGCATTCCAGCCACTTTCTGTATCACTCAACTATGGTCTCCATTGGTTTTTATAGCCAAAAGTTCTGGTAATTTTTCTTCCTAGCACTAGAACCCTGGGCTGGGAAGTCTGGTGTGGGACTGGGATTCCTTGCTCCACAGCAGGCACCTCTGTTGCTGAGATATCCCTCCCAATTTTTAACTACTGCATGTGGGTGTGAGACCAGCTCGTTCTACATCTCCGCCCCCTCTATCAGTCTCAAAGTGGTTTCTGTATGTCCTTAGTTATAGGACTTCTGTTCAGCTAGAATTCAGGTGTTTCTCAATGATGGCTGTTCTATAGTTTAGTTATAATTTTGATATGCTTGTGAGAGAAAGCAAACACAGTGTCTACCTACTGCCACCTCAACCAGAAGCATCTATATAGTTCTTTACTTGAGGAGGCTCAAAGTTTCTTCTGTACCTCGATATTGTTAGATGGGGTATCTTCTAACTTCTTATCTGACTGCCTGCCCTTGCTGGGTAATTAGATAAACATCTCCAGAAGCAGTCATGTATTCGTGGAAATTGTAGTGTTTTCTGGTCTCAAGTTTATAAAACTGAATTGCAACTCCTGGAGGAGAGGAAGTAACCAGGATTGTGTTTTATGATTAACCACCATGGGTAATAGCTTTATGCTGAGGAGAGTTAGTCTAGATGGAGTTAAAATGCATTAATGCAGTAGTAATAATTTATTTTATATAATAAATTAACTGTTTTAAGCAAGTTACCTTGTTTTTATTGTAGACTGATGAAATATAACACACATGTTATGCTAAGACAGGAAATCAAGTTATTTAGGAGTGTTGCAGACAGAATAACTGTTCTTATATATCTTTTAAGAGATGATTTTTAATATTTAATTCTGAGAGAAAAAAATATTTCCTATGTGCTTGGGGGATATTTCATGATATAATTCAATATTCTCAAGCACCTTTTTCAGAGCCAACTGTCTAATCTTAGAAAGACTTCTATCACTAAGATTTTGCCATTTACATTGCACTGCCTATTTAAGTAACAAAAGAACATTTTCTACTACTTGTATTTTCCTTCTGTATAATTACACTTGGAAACATCTCAGGAGGGCAATAAATTTAAAGACTCCTTCTCTAATTGCAATTAGTGACTACAAGATGGTGTCTTATTTTAGACTGAAGCCATGTTGGTCTCTTTCCTTAAAGAATTAGAGAAAGACTACTATTTGAATCCTACCGAATAATTTATTTCTATTTTTGTTGTTGTGGTAAAATACACATAGCCTAAATTTATTACTTCAATTGTTTTTAAGTTAATGTGTATGGTTCAGTGCTATTAAGTGCATGCATAATGTTGTGTTGCTATCACCACCATATGTCTCCAGAACACTTCTTCTTGTAAAACCGAAATAACTTCCCATTCTTCTGCTCCAGCTAGCCCCTAGATATCATCATTTTATTTTCTGTCTCTATGATTTTGACTACTCTAAGTATTTCATATATAAATGGAACCACAGAGTATTTGTCTTTTTTTGAATAGCGTATTTCACTTAAATATCCTCAAGTTTCATCCATGTATCGTACATCATAATTTCCTTCTTTTTAAAGATTGAATAATATTCCATTTTATGCACATGCCATATTTTGCTTACACATTCATTCATCAATGGACATTTGTGTTGCTTCCATATTTTAACTATTTTGAATAATGCTGCTGTATACATGGGTGAACACATATCTCTTGCAGTCTCTGCTTTCAGTTCTTTTGGGTATACATGCAGAAGTGGGATTACTGAATCATTTGGCAATTTTATTTTAAATTTTTTGAGAAATTATATTGTTTTTTAAAAAACTATATCTTTTACATTCTAACCAACAATGTATAGGGTTCTAATGTCTATATTCTTGCCAATAGTAGTTTTTTTTTTCCCCTGGGGTTTTGTTTATTTATTTGTTTACTGTTAGCCATCCCTATGTGTGTTGGGTGATATCTCATTGTAGTTTTAATTTTCATTTAACTAATGATTAGTGACATAGAGCCTCTTTTTATGTGCTTATTTTCTATGCGTATATCTTCTTTGGAGAACTAGCTAGCTATTCAAGTACTTTGGTTATTTTTTAAATCCAATTGTTTATTTTATTGCTGTTAATATTTAGTTCTCTATAAATTATAGATATTAATCCTTTATCAGATGTATGATATCCCAATATTTCTTCCATTCCATGGGCTGCCTCTTTAGTTCACTCTTAGTATCTTTTAATGCACAAAATTTTAAAATTTTTCTGAAGTCCAATTTGTTTAGTTTTTTTGTTGTTGTTGCCTGTGCCTTTGATGTCATTTAGAAGAAACCATTACTAAATCTAATGTTGTGAAGTTTTTGCTTAGTTTTCTTCTAAGAGTTTTGTACTTTTAGCTCTTATATTTAGATCTTTAATCTGTTTTGGGTTAATTGCAACATATGGTGCTAGGTAAGGGTATTATTTCATTATTTTGCATGTGGGTATTCAGTTTTCTCCAGCCCCTTTTTTGAAAAGACTGTCCTATCCTCATTGAATAATCGACACCCATATCAAAAATCTTTGGCCGTATACGTGAGTGTTTATTTCTGGGCTCTTTATTCTATTCCATTTGTCTTTATGTCTGTCTTTATGCCAGTGTCACAGTTTTTATTACTGTAGCTTTGTACTGTTTTAAAATTAGGAAGTACGAGTCATCCAACTTAGTCTTCTTTTTATCAAGATTGGACTGTGCAGAGTTCCTTGAGATTCCATACAAATTTTAGGATTTTTTTTCTGCTTTTGCCAAAAAATTTGATTGAAATTTTGATAGGGATTGAATTGAATCTGTACAACACATTAAATAATACTGACATTTTAATATTGAATCTTCTGATCAATGAACATAGCATGCATTTCTATTTATTTATGTTTTCTTCAATTTCAGTAATATTTTGTATTTTTCATCCTACAAGTCGTATACCTCCTTGGCTAATTCCTATTTTTTTTTTTTCATTTGGATGCTATTGAAAATTAAATTGTTTTCTTAATTTTCTTTTCAGACTGTTTATTGTTAGTGTATAGAAATGTAACTGATTTTTGTGTACTGACTTTGAATCCTGATACTTTATTGAATTCATTTATTAGTTCTAACAATTTTTTCCTGGTGAAATCTTTAGGATTTTCTACTAAAAAGATCATGTATTCAGTGAACACAGTCAATTGTATTTCTTCCTTTTCAATTTGAATGCCTTTTTCTTTTGCTTTTCTTGCCTAATTGCTATGGCAAGAACTTCCAGTGCTATGTTGAATAAAAATGGCGAGATCAGAAACCCTTGTCTTGTTCCTGATTTTAGAAGCAAAGATTTTAGTTTTTTACCATCGAGCATGTTTGCTGTTGGTTTTCATATATGGTTTTTATTATGTCCAGGTAGTTTTCTTCTACTCCTAGTTTGTTCAGTGTTTTCATCATAAATGGTGGTTGAATTTTGTCAAAAACTTTTTTTGCATTAATTGAGCTGATCATGCATGTTGTGTTTTTGTCTTTATTCTGGTGTATGGTGTATTGTATTGATTTTCTTATGTTGGAACATTATTGCATTCCAGAAATAAATCTCAATAAAATAGACATGATTTATAATCTTTTTAATTTCCTGATGAATTTGGTTTGCTAGTATTTTGTTGAGAATTTTGCTTCAAGATTTAAAAGGGTGATTGGACTGTAGTTTTTGATTTTTTGTAGTTTCTTTTTCAGGTTAATCCTGGCCTCAACAAATTAATTAGAAAGTGTTCTCTCTATTTTTTTCTTTAATTTTTTGGAAATGTTTGAGCAGAATTGGTGTTAATTATTATTTAAATGTTTGGTAAAATTCACCAGTAAAGCCATCAGGTTTAGAGCTTTCCTTTGTTTGGAGATTTTTAATTACTAATTCAATCTCCTTACTAGTTATAGGTCTATTTATATTTTCTATTTCTTTGTGATTGTTCTTCGAAGGTTCTGTGTTTTGAGATATTTGTCTATTTCATCTAGGTTATCCAAATTACTGGTGTGTAGTTTATAAGTCTCTCTTATAATCCTTTTATTTCTGGAGAATTGATAATAATGTTTCCACTTTCATTTCCGATTTTAGAAATATGAATATTCTCTCTTTTTTAGTCCATTTAGCTATCCTTAAGTTGTAAAATTAGGTTATTGATTTTAAATCTTTCTTATTTTCTTTAATGTAAACATTTATAGCTATTAATTTCTCCCTTAGCAATGTTTCCTCTGTATCCCGTAACTTTATGTTGTGCTTTTTTTCATTCATTTCTAAGTATTTTGCATTTTTCCATTCATTGATTGTGTGTTGTTAATTTAATATTTTTTAAGATTCATTGGTTGTTTAAGAGTGTGTTGTTTAATTTCCACAAATTTGTGATTTTTCCAGTTTTCTTTATCAATTTCTAATTATATCCTGGCATGGTTAAAGATACTTTTCTTGTGTGAGATTTGTAGTTTTAAATCTATTGAAACTTAATTTGTGGCCTAATATATGGTCTGTCCTGGAATGGCTCATGTGCACTTGAGAAGAATTATTTTTTGTTCTTGTTAGGTAAGGTATTCTGTATGTGGTTTTTAGATCTAGGTGGTGTATTGTGTTTTCAAATCATTATTGTAAATGGGGTATTGAATTCTCCAACTATTATGGTAGAATTGTTTATTTATCTCTTTAATTCTGTGATTTTTTGTTTCATATATTTTGATTGTATGTTATTAGGTACATAAATATTCATGATTGCTGCATATTTTATATATCATTAATATATGTCCTTCTTTGTCTCTTATAAACTTTTTTGATTCAAGATCTATTTTGTCTGATACTATTATGGCCAACTTTGCTCTCTTTTCTATTAACATGGAATATCTTACTTTAATCTTTTCACTTTCTACCTATTTGCCTTTTACTCTAAGTTGTTTCCTATAGACAGCATACAGTTGGATCATGTGCTTTTTAAAATCCATTTTGCTAACCTGCACCTTTGATTAAAAAATTTAATTATTTATATATGAAGTAATTACTGATAAAATAATTTATTTCTGTCGTTTGCTCTTTATTTTTCATATCTTATAAATATTTTGTTTTTAATTTCCTGCATTAGTGTCTTCTTTTGTAATTGGTTGACTCTTTGTAATAAAACATATAAATTCCTTTATTATTTCCATTTGTGAATATTCTAAAGTTCTTTTCTAGGAGTTTACCATAGGTATTATATGTAACATCCTAAAGTTATAACAATGAAATTTAAATTTATGTCTTATGTTAAATCCAATAATGTATAACAACTCTGCTCCTTTACAGCTCCATCCCCACCTCTTTTAGTTATGATGTCACAAAATTACATCTTTATAACTTATATGCCAAAATTATAAAATAATAATTTGTTTAAAATGCATTAGTCTTTTAAAGTATGTAGAACACAATATGTAGATAAAATCTGAAGTTGCAATAATGCTAACTTTTAGACTAATAATTTGAAAGATGTATGTATTTGGCTCTTAAATTATGTAAAAAACAAAAACTCAAGCTGAAACTATGATTACAATAATACTAGCTTTAATTTTATTTCCCACTTAATTATATTAACTGAGATTGTCATTTCTTCATATGGTTTTGAGTGGCTGTCTAGTGTCCTTTCACTCCAATCTGCTGAACTCCTTTGAGCATTTCTTTCAGGGAAGTTCTGATAGTAGTAAATTTCCTCAGCTTCTGTTAAAATAGGAATTTTTGTCATTTCTTCTTCACATTTGAAGGATAATTTTGTCAGATATAACATTCTTAAGAGTGCTTCTTTTTTTCTTTTAGCACCTTGAATATGTCAGCATACTGCCTACTGGACTCCAAAGTTTCTGATAAGAAATTTACTGACAATTTTATTTAAGATTCCTTGTATATTAGGAGTCACTTATTTCTTGCTGCTTATAAGATTCTATCTTTGTCTTTGACTTTCAAAGTTTAATTATAATGTGTTTTAGTGTGGATACCTTTGGGTTCATCTTTTTTAGAGTTTGTTGAGCTTTGGAGATGTTTATAAATTCATGAATTTTATCAGTAATTATTTTTTTGAATATTTTCTCTGTCTTTATCTCTCTATCTTTTACTTCTGGGGCCTGTCTCATAGGTCTCTTCAGTGCCGTTCTTTTCTTTTCATGTTTGTTTTGGTTTCTTATACTTGATAATTCTCATTGTCCTATCTTCAAGTTCACTGTATTATACCTGCTCAAATCTGATTTTGAATCTCTCTAATGAATTATTCTTTTAGTTATAATTTTCAGTTCAAGATTTTTTTTTTAGGTTTTCCATCTTATTGCTGATATTTCCATTTTGTTCATATACCATTTTATTAACAACTTCTACATCTTGCTTTACTTTTTTTGTATACTTTTAAGCCAGTTATTTTAAAGTCAACTACTAGGTCTCTCAAGGTTAACTTCTTTAGGAAAAGTTTTTTTTTTTTCCTTTGAATGAACCTATCTTCTGTTTCATTAAATTCCTTGCGATTTTATTTTGTTGAAAAGTGAACATTTGAAAATAATAATATGGTAGCTCTTGAAATGAGATCCTGCTCCTTCCCCAGGGTTCACTGATTTTGTTTTTGTTTTTAGTTTTATAGTGTGTGCATGTATGTGTATTGCCTTTGTCCTGAGGATATGTCTGAGGTATCACTTGAGATCTTCTCAATCGTCAGAGCATGAAACTTTCTCTGGGCATGCATTATCACTTTCCTATTTTCCTTGTATATGTAGTTGTTTTCGAAATGTCCTTGTCTTTAATGTCTGGCTCCCAAAAGATAAAAGAAAAAGAAAAATGAATGAGAAGAAAAAGGGCATCGGGATTTTAAATTCCTTGGAAGTCACTTCAGCAGGAAGAAGAGAGCTTTGCAACACTTGGGAGAAATGCAACAATAATACCCACCCAGATCTTTTTGCCTCTGAGATAAGAAGCAATATGCAGCAATAAGAGCACATAGCTCCAGTATGTGGAGGACAACGTACTTTTTGAATACCTTGACTCCCATAAACTGAGTCAAATTGCTTCTGTAATGTTTGCATGACTTCCTTCTAGGAGCTGGAATTCGGAGATGGTTAGTTAAGTACTAAGAGCTGAATTTGACAAAACTTACTGCAATTTACTATCCAAGCCTTCCCTTGTAAACTGAAAGCCTTCAAAATGTCCCAGAGTTACAACATAATTACATCAGAAAAATTCTGCCAGTGCAATTGTTGTCTGGTGGAGAGAGAGGCTCCTGGTGATTTCTCTAAGGTCATATTCCCAGAATCTTGCTATCAAATGATTTTTGAAAGATATATTTGATTTAGCCTTCACTCTTGGCTGCTGCTTTGTATATAGAATTTCAGTTTAACAGTTAAGAATATGGTTTCAGATACTCACCCTGCTACTTATTATTTAAGTGATATAAGACAAGTTAATTACCTAAATAAGATTCTAGGTTCTTCATCTACAAACCATGGATGTGATAGGCAGACTCTGAAATGGTCTGCAATGATACTCACAACCACTACTCATAACCTTTCATGCGTGCTTGACTCATTTACTGGCTTCTAACAAAAAGAACAATGAACATGATGGAATGTCATTAAAATATTAATCTATAAAATATTGATTTTTTTTCTTGTTGATCCAATCCCTCTTGCCCATTTGCTTGCCTGCCTGCTCTGCTTAAGTAAACTAACACGTTAAGGATGTCCACGTAGCTATTTCCACCCAATAGTCAGTGAGGAACTCAAACTCTTGGTCCAATACCCCATGAAGAATTGCATCTATCCCACGATCATGTAAATTAGCCCTTCTCCAGTAGAACTTTGATTCGAGTACAGCCTTAGACTGTAGCCTGTGAGAAACTCTGAAGCAAAGAACCCAGATCAATCTTGTTCAAATTTCTGACCAAAGGAAACTAGGAAGTAACGTGTGTTGTTTAGGCCACTAAAATTTGGGGTAGTTTGTTATTCAGAAAGAGAAAACAAAGATAACTAATATAATAGATAAATTGATATCTTCCTCAAACATTTTATTTTTTTGGTGGGGATTACATGATATAAGCAAATTATTCTTCCCACACAGTCACTTTTACATAGTAAGCACTCAAAGAATGTTGACTATTCTTATTCATTTTATTTTAATTGCATTAGTACTTAGACTTGATAAATGTTAATGACATCTCTGGGATCTAAATTTGTAATATGGTTTTAGTAAACATCTATAACAGGTTCATATCAAAGAATTTTAAAGCATTATTGTTATTACACTATATATTGCTTTTGCTTGGTTGAGTGCATTTAAAATACAGGCATACCTCATTTTATTGTGCTTCGCTTTATTGCACTTCACAGGTGTTGTGTTTTTTACAAAATGAAGGCAAGGTCCTCCATCAGCAACAAGATTATGATTCACTTCATTGCTATATTTGCTTTAGGATGGTGGTCTGGAACCAAATCTTCAGTATCAATGAAGAATTCCTGTATCGAATTCATAGTTTTAAGTTGTAATGTATTAATTGATACCTTCCAGAAGAAACAAATCTTTATGAATAATTCCACAAGAGAAAGAAAGTACAAATACTCTACGCTTTAAGGTAAACAAATACAAATACAATTTAGCTGACTTGGTTATTAAAACAAATATCTAGAAGTTATATATCAGTTGAAAGGAACTGTGTGTCCCCAAATGAAAGAGATTTCTTGCTTAATTTATATCAAAGTCAAGAATTATATCAAAGGTACACAATTTATAATTAGTTTAAAATAAAAACGACTAACATAAGGAAAAGTATTAAGTATTTTTAAACAACTCAAGATCTTTCTGCTTCATACACAAAACATATTAAAGTGGTAGTGTCGATTGTTGCTGGCCACAACAACAACCAGTTTCTCTCTTCTTATTACTTGGTATGACCTGCTATTATCACTGTCTACTCTATATTTAACATTATATTTTTGACTTGCTTTCAATTACTTAAGTGTGCCTTCATATTTAAAACTTTGAAATCAATATATTACTAACGCCATCATCCAACCAGGTAAAACTCTAAGAAAATCACTTCATCAAGAATTCAGAAAGAAAGATTGTCTTAAAAAATAATTTAAAATATTTTTCCTATAAGGGGAATAGTATAAAATCTTCAGAGTATTTAAGAATTATTTTAAGAAAGCCTCCTTGAGATAAGAAAAAAAGCATTGAGAGAATTTTTTCACTTGTCCACATAACCAGTTAATAAGTGCCATTGTCTGGATTTTATCTGATGAAGTCTGATTTCAAAATTTACATTCTGAACTGTTGTGCTATGTTACTACTAATAGCAGTAGCCAAATTATACCAATCAAATGATTGATATTTGTCAGATATTTTGTAAATGCTTCATGTAGATATTACAATCAATACTATGAAGCAACTATATGATAGATGCATTGATGTTAGCATTTTATTGGGTCAGGCAGAAAGAAGTTAAATGAAAATGAACGGGTCTACTAAATGTGCTCATCTTGCTAATTAATTTCTAAACTTTCTATGCTAGAATTTGTATGCTACATGAATTTCATGACTAGAGTGTTGATGGAACTGTATTTTATCACAGAGTAGTTTTAAGAGTTGTTCTGAGAATAATAATGAGTAAGCAGAGAGACACATAGAAAAAAGCTTTAGAGAATTTTTTATGTATCAAAGATTACCAGGCAGATAAGAAGAATCAAAACTTGTTTAGAATGTCCATGTGGGACCTTGTTATATTGTTCTACACATTCACTCCTTGAATGATCTCAATGATTACCCACCTGAAAAAGCTGGGCTAAAGGGGGAGTTAGAAGTAATTCTTGACTTTGAAAGACACACATTTAATTGTGAAGATCATCTACATAGACATTTAAAAAGTTGAAAATTTTTACCTTGTTTTAGATTTCAAATATGCTAAGATATGCATAAATATAATTATTTTTTAAGATTCTTTATATTGCAAAGCCTAAAAATGAGCACGAGGAAATGAAGAGATTAAAAAGCAAAAGCAGTTCAGTATTGTTATGAAGTCCTTTTGTTTCATGCCAGGCCATTTTAGTGCATCCTTTTCCCATTCCACCACCAGCCAAGAGCTGTCGCAGCTAAAACTGCAGATGGTTCAGGTGTGCAACACACAACGTCTTCCATTCCAGCTGACTATAAAAGCCTCAAAGATGAGCCTATGAGTCACATGTCAGTAAGTTGCTATTCCTTCTGCTTTATTTTTTCTATTTAAAAAATATTTGCAAAAAGAGTAGATTTGTGTCCATGGGAAGAGGTTATAATCCTTTGAAATCAGAGATATTGAAGTAAAACTAGAAATGTTAACTTTTCTTTTTCTTCTTTATTCTGAGCCCTAGTGCTGTTTTCTCTCCAGCCCTTTTTATAGACATAAGAATTTTGATTAGTCTTGGCAAGACCAAACAGGATTTACTTCTTGTAAGTATAGGCATTGAATAGTTCTTTAAAGCTTCTGCATACCAAGATGAATAGAGAACGTTAAATGAATCCAACAGAAAAATCAGGCTCTGAGTAGTTTGGTGAGAGAGAAATCGGAAGAAGTAACATGGTCCATTCTAATCTAAAACTTCCCTACTCACCATAAGCTTAAAGTCCTAAGTCAAAATCTATTCGCAGAATCACAACTTTGATTCAAAACCTCCAGAAACTTCCTAATGATATGCAATAGTAAGAATTGTGAGAAAATAATTACTTACTGGACTCCAAATAAAAATAAAATTGTTGCTTGGGAATGAGAAATGGTAACTACATACTGTTTTCTACTCCAATATGTCTGCAGAATGTAATTGTAAGTCTATGGCTAGTGAACTGGGGAAGCAAGATCTACTAAATGAAACAAAACAGATCAAAACTTTTGCCAGAAACTGTCCCACACCTTTCAGCATTTTATGTCATTGCTGTCAATTCATAATCATGGTGGAGAAGGGAAGGGCAGAGCTGTGTGATTGCAGCTGGAGGAAACAAAGATTGAGCAATAATTTACCTCAGCCTGCATTTTGTTTAATGCTTGAAGTGGCTCGATTTTTCCACCAAAAGTATTTATGGTAATCAGAATTAAAAATACTAAAATTATGGAGTAGAGGGATAGCTTCATATTTCAATGTCTCACACATTGCATGAATTAAATCTTTAGAATTGTACCTCTAGACACCCTTAGGATCAGGGAGCTCACCGGTTTGGGAGTTAAATCTGGGATTCTTATGATCTCGAAATTCCTTATCTGTAATGTCTACCCATTATTCAAACTAGAAATATAAAATGTCTCACCTCAATCTAATGGCTGTTGAAATAACTAAACCATTGTATATTCTTCTGTGAAAAAGCATTTTATTTTTTAATTGAGACTTTATGTTTTTATAGCAATTTTATTTTCACAGCAAAACTGCGAGAATGATACTGCAGGTCCTCAGATAACATTTCCTTCAACATCATTTTGTTATAACATTGATGAAAAAATAATATATCTTCTGCCAGAAAGCTAGCATCTTCTTCCCGTGTCTGTGTGAGTTTTTTTCTGGGAAACTTGGTTTCCTCCTACATGCGGAATATGTGCATACGAGGTGAATTGGGTTGTCTAACTGTCACAGTCAGAGTGAGTGTGGGTGTGGGTGTGATGGACCTCATGATGGAAAATTGGGGCTCCATCTTGTGCACTTGGCTTCTGGGAGAGGCTCCAGCCCCATGACTCTGAAATTAAAATTAAAGGAGGTTAAATAATAATCTTACTAGTTTTTATTCATCAATCTTAATTATATATATAGCTTACATTTATTTCAGTGTTTAATATTAGAAATGTTTTGGGTCTTTATTTAGACATTTGGTGATGTTTTTTGTGACCAGAAATGTGCTGTAGAAACTTAACTTTTGTTCATATCAATTAGCTTATAGTGAAATTAGTTTTGTTATAATCCATTCATTTAAAATCAGTTTCTAAGAACCTATTGAGGATGTTAAGTGAGGACTTACTTGAGCTTTCCCGTGTACCCCCACTACCACGCACATGTAGATTTCCACATTATTGACATCCCCCAACAGAGTAGTACACTGTTACAATTAATGGACCATAATTAACACATCATAACCATCCAAAGTCTATTGTTTATCTTAGAGTTCATTCTTGGTGTGGTAGTTTCTAAGGGTTTGGACAAATATATGATGACTTTATTCATCATTATAACATTGTACAAAGTATTTCACTGCTCTAAAAAATACTCTGTGTTCTACTTATTCACCTTTCCTGCACCATTCCAGTCCATGGTAACCACTGATATTTTTACTATCTCCATAGTTTTGTCTTTTTCAGAATGTCATATAGCTGGAATCATACAGCATGTAGCCTTTTCAGGTTGATTTCTTTCACCTTGTAATGTGCATTTAGGTTCCTGCATGTCTTTTCATGGCTTGACAGCTCATTTTGTTTTAGTGTTGAGTAATAATCCATTGTCTGTATGCACCACAGTTTATTATATATTCTGACAATATCTGTCTTTTAATTGGTACATTTAGAACATTCACTTTCAAAGTAACTATTGACATATTTGGATCAATATCTACCATATTTATTATTGTTTTCAACTTGTTGCCTTTGTTCTTTATTCCTTTTTCCTCTTCTACTTTTTCTCTCTTTTGAAGTTTGAATTGTACATTTTGTATGATTTCATTTTCTCTCTTTTCTAAATATACCAGTAATCCTTTTTTTAAAACTTATTTCAGAGTTCACAATACATATTTACAACTAATCAAAGCCTGTCTTCAAATAACACTGTACTGATTCAACAGTAGTTATTAATTTACACGAAGAAAATAATATTAGTTTCTCCTTCTCACCTCTTACACCATTGTTATCAATCAATTCACTTATATCTCACCATACATAGTAAGTACATGTGTGTTTATATATAATATATATGACATATATATATACATTATTATTATTATTTAAAAACTTTTCTATTTGGTCAATTAAAATAAGAAAATACAAGTTTGTATTTTACCTTCTGTTATTCCTTTTTTGATGTTCATTGTGTCTTTATGTTGATCTGGTTTGCTGACCTATTTATCATTTCCTTCTTCCTAAATAATATGTAACATTTTTTGCAAGATAAGTCTACTGGCAATAAATTTTCTCAGTTCTTGTTTTTCTGAGGATGGCTTTATTTCTCTTTTACTTTTGAAAGATAATTTCACAAGGTACAGAATTCAGAGTTGATGAGGTTTCTCTCACAATATTTTATTTTATTCCACTTTCTTCTTATTTGCATGGTTTCTGAGAAGTTGGAAATAATTCTTATTCTGAAAATATTTTTTTAAATGGCTTCTTTCTCTCTAGAATTTTTCTCTAGTTGAAAAATAATTTGCTCAGGTAACATTCCTTTGGCATTGATCTTACTTGGTGTTCTCTGAACTTCCTGCATCTATGGTTTGGTGTCTGACATTAATTTGGGAAAATTTTGAGTCGTTGTTTCAAATATTTCTTCTGTTCCTTATTTTCCTTATTCTTTTGGTATTTCCATCATACATATGTTATACTTTTTGTACTTTTTCCACAGTGCTTTGGTAGTCTATCTGTTTTCTCAGTCATCGTTCTCTTTGCTTACTGGTTTTTGATGATTCCTTTGCTATAACCTCTAAATCAGCAATTCTTTCCTCAGTTGTATCCAATCTACTAGTAAAGCACATCAAAGACATTCTTTATTTCTTTTACACTGTTTTACAATCTCTAGCCTTTTTTTCAGTTCTTTCAGCTCTTTCTTATGATTTTAATATCTTTTCTTACATTACCCATATGTCTCGCATTGTCTTTACTTTATAAAATAGAGCCCTTGGTGTATTTAACATAGGTGTTTTAAATTCCTGGTTGAGAATATCAGTTTTCCTGCTATGTCTGGTTCTGATGCTTACTTTGTCCTTTCAGATTATGATTTTGCCATTTATTATGTCTTGTAATGTTTTCTTGATAGCTGAACATGACGTACAATGTAAAAGCAACTGCTATAAATAGTCGTTCCTGACTAGGTTTCACTGTTAGTGTACCTATGCCTATAGACTATAAACATCACAAGTGTTTCTTAGTGTTTTTCTTCCTCTTTACATAAGTGAGTATGGCTTGAATTGGCTGGAGATGGTTATTTCTCTTCTTCAAGGTCAATTAGGCTCTGATAGCACCCTAGAAGGTTAGATTCTGATTAAATAGTTTCTCCTGAGGTCAGACCTGCTTAAGAAGAAAAGAGTGCTATGGCGTATTTCAAAATGTTCCTATTTCTTCTCCCCCTTCCATTAGCCTTAGGAGATTTTTCTCTAATATTTTCTGCGAGAAACTGGCTGACCTCCTGAATGCAATCCTCACAAAATTATAGTGTCTCCCTTTATGATCGATATCCTTGAAGTATAACTCTCAATGTGCCACACTGAGCTTTCAACAATTCCTCAATTACAGTTCAGGTTTTCCTACCCTGACACTAGTTCCCATGGAGACTTTGCACTTCTGCGTCACATCTCTAGTAAACCACGTCTCCTTGTTTTTAAATCTGTTTCGAATTTTTTGAGTAATGGTATGCCCTGTGTCCTCATCTCTTTTAGAGAATCTAAAACAATTAGTTTATTTCTCAGTTTGCTGCACTTTTTACTTATTTTTGGATGGAGTGGTAACTATCAAGCTCCTTACATGTGAAAACAGAAACCCAACAAATACTTCTGTTTCTAAGAATCATTCCTTAAAAATATTTTTAAACCTTTCATATTATTAGAAATATTCCTATATATGTTCTCAAACTTTCAAATAGGGCTTTAACAATAAAAATATGTCAATAAGAAGTTTCTTGTATATCTTGCTGTCCTTTATAGCTTCTCTCATGTCCCTAAATATGGTTGACATTCATTAAGCCTTGATGAATGAAGTATGATACTTTATCTTTAAAATTCAGTTAATAAGTTCCTATATTTTAAAAATTATTCATTTTTCTAATCTGTTAATTTGTCTCTATGCTTTAAACACAGTCGTAATTATTTTTCACCTGCACTGTTGCAATAATTTCCTTAATGTTCTGCCTGACTTCTCTCTCACTTCATGCTAACCATACTTTACAATGAAATCTGAATGGTCTTGCAAAATTTAAATCTAATTATTTTATTCTCCTATTATAATCTCTCATTATCTTAAGAAAATATGAAGTTCAAGCTGCTGAGCAATATACGCAGGGCTCAGACCAGCACTTATTTTATCAGTGTTGTCTCTTGCCACCTATTTCCTCATATGCTCTTAGGCAACAATATGCTAATATGTCCACTATACTCCAGTACTTGTAGACTTGTAACCACAATCTTTTCCTATAGGCCTGCATATCATCTCTTTCTTTACTTTTTCTTTTCTTTCTTTCTTTTTTTTATAAGTTGCCCATATTACCTAATAAATATCCTCACTCTTTCAGTCAAATCTCCTTTATCTCTGCCCATGCTCTAAAGTTCAGGTCAGAATAGGTTACTCAGAATTTAGTTCTGGCTATGCCATTTACTAGATTTGGGACCCTGGATATGTCACTTATACTCAAAGAACTTATGTTTCCACCCTTAAATTAAATGAATTGAATAATTATTTGTACTCAATTCATGGGGTTGATATGAGGATAAAATGAGACCCAAAAAATGTTATCTAAACTTTAATGCGCTATACAGTTAAGACACATTCATCTGGGGGTTTTTCTCCTAATTTCTACTTTATTCTCTGCTTTATTATTGTTATTATTATCATTATTATTATTTAGAATAAAATTTAAATTAAGCAAGGTAAAGAACAGTAATTTACTAATCCTTCATAGACGACTGCAGTGTGCAGCTTCATTAAATCAATTGTGTTTATATTTTTTAAAATGATTTGCCTAAAGGAACTTTTTACAAAAATAATAATAATAATTCTAAAGATGCTATATTATTAATTTCAATAATATCTGAGCATTTTCCTGGGCCTGTGGTGATTTTTAATAAGGTTTATTCTTATGAAGAGTAAATTATGTGCACGCTAAGAGAAGCAAATTGTTATGGAAGGAATGTTCTTTTTTTCTTCTCTGTAAATCAGGGCACAGATAAATACCGAATATCAAAGAAACCTGCTTTAATTTTTCCTATGGTGTGACATTGTAACTCCATCAATAGTAGAAAATCTAGCACTTTGGAGAAGGCTGATAATGGGAGGCTATGTATAGTGGGGCAGGAAGTATAGGTGAAACTGTGATTTCCACTTAGTTTTACTATGAACATAAAACTATTCTAAAAGTAAAGTTTATTAAAATGTTTTCTAAAAAAATTAAAAAAAAACAGTCTTAAAAGCAATCTTAAAATGCCTAAGAAATCTACAAAAGATCATTTCTTAAAGGAATTAATAGGATAAACTTAACTTATTAATCAAATGCTCAAATCTTAAAATAAGAAATAGGATATTTGTTTACAACTTATAGAAGATTTAAGATTCAAGAAAGTGAAATACTCATTAGCATTATAAATAATGGGAAAATTAATAAGATTTTTTGGAGAGTGATTTGAAATATGCATTAATTTTCATAGTAATTGATAATTTGTTTATAAATTTATTAATTTATAGCATTCTGTTGTTATTCTTCCTAAGCATGAATTCTGTGAAATAGGTTATTATTCATCTTTTGTTAAGAAAACTTACAAGAGTCATATATCTAGTGTGTCACAGATCCAAAAATCCAATTATAGGGGATTGACATCAACAGAGAAGGTATTAACTTTGAGTCTGTCATTGTTATTTTTAGGTGATAGCTGTACATTTTATTAATGGTATATGAAGTTGAATATACTACATGCCTATCAAGCTGCAAAACATACAACATAGCTAATGTATTTTTTGTTTCTATCCTCTTAATTTTCACATACATTGTTTTTTTTTCCACTGGAAATTGTGTAAATGGAGTCTTCAAAGTAGACAAAAGTTATTAGCTGAATCTGTCCCAGCTGGTAGGTTACAGAAATGGTGATGTGTACCTTGGATTCAGTCTCCCCTCTGCCTTTATTTTGTTATAAACCAAAATCTTCTATAAAAAATGCCTTTTAAAAACAAAAACAAACAAACACAAAATCTAAGTGAATATATTTTCTATATTAAAAACTGATCCAGAAATAGAGAATTGTTTGAGAGAGAAATAATACAAAGGGAGAAACAAGGAGACCAAATAAATGGCTATTGCAAAAAAAAATTCAGTGTCACAGACGAGGGTGGTAACCAAAGATAAGATCTGAAATGGTCATATTTTGGAAATATTTTGAAAATAGTGCCAAGGAGACTTTGCGATGGACTTATTATTTGGTGTGAAAAAAAAAATGGAAGAAAGGAAGGAAAGAAGAGGAGGGAGAGAAAGAAAGAGAGAGGGAGGGAGGAAGGAAGGAAGAAAGAGGCTATTAAAGACAATGCAATTTAATAAAAATGAGTTCATGGGACAGCTCCAGAATAAATATATAAATTTAGGAATCACTGGCTATAGATGATAATTTACACCATGATAATTGAAGTGTCCAATTAGGCAGTGAATGAAGTCTGAGAAAACAAAAATGAAAATAAGCCTAGAGAGTAAGACCTGGAGTATTTCAAGGAAAAGATTTTCAAGGAAAGACATATCATGAGAAATGTAGATAGGAGAGGAGTCTCAAGTAAAATAACAGAAAAATCAAGAGAAAACTGACTATATCAGGTGACTATATCACTACTTATGGGTCAAGTAAGATGAAAGTTGAGAATCAACCATTGGATTTTGCAATATATAGGTGATTAGTGACTAGAGAAATTTCAGAAGAATGGTGGGGGAAAATATGACTTAAATGCATAAAAAGACATTGTCAAGAAGGGAAAATACAAAGCAACAAGTACAAAAACCTTCCAAGTACTTCTGTTGTAAAAGGAAGCAGAGAGGTGGGATTTGAAATGGAAGTGTTAATGGATTTAGTAGAAAGATTTTAAAGCAATCCCCATGCCCCCTGTCTTGTGGTGTTTACGTCTCTTTATAATTCCCTCCCATGGAACGTGAACAATACCTGTGACTTGTTTCTAACATAGTATATGCAGAAGAAATGGATGTTACTTCCATGATAACTTTATGTTATATACAAATCTCCCTAGAGTTAATCTCCTTGTCATTTTTCCAGAGCATCCATAGTCCTACAGTCACAAGAAAATGAATTCTGCCAGACACTTCTCTGAGTTTTGAAGCAGTGTACTCCCATTGATCTCCTAGAAAAATCCCATCTCTAGCTAAATTCTTGAGTGCAGGCTTGCAGAGGGCCCAGATCAGCCATAACCAGATGTCTGACATGCAAAATCCTTGAGATAATAAGTGTTGGTTATTTTAAATTTCTAAGAATAAATGAGATGCAAATGTATAGGAGAGAGTATGTTTGAAACCGAGATTATTGGGAGGTTGCAGTTACTAGCAAGTCTAAATTTAGGCTATGATCAGGGAGACAGTATCTGAGGTTGATGGAGAATAACCAGTAGGTGATTTTAAGGAAAACAATTTTTTTGGTAGAATTTTTGATATGTTTGTGTATACAAATCACTAAAACTTTACAATAAAGTAGTGCTGGAAAACATGACTGTGAACTAGAACCTAAGTTAGTGAAAAATTAAGGCAGGTGAACTGTAAGTTGGTAGATAGCTGTAACAGTGAGAGATATTGCATAATATAATCTAATACCAAGAGATTAAACAGTGTTCAAAGAGGAGGGGGGAGTAATGAAGAACAAGTGTACAAAGGCTTTCAGATCAAACAGGCACCACTGGAGAAAGCCACAGGGTAATAAGTCTCAGGAAAGATCTAAGTATTAATTATGTCAAGAATGAGAATACAACATTAGACAAGAGATGTAGGATCTGGGGCATCTCCCTGGCATGGACTATAAATTGTAGGGAGCACAGAGAAAAAGTCACAGCAGTCATGGAGGGGTAAGAGATGGGGACTGGAGAGAAGATGTATATAACTACATGAGACTAAGGTGTGGGTATTGAGGTATAATCTGCCAATATGGGACTTTGTCAGGAGACTGACAGACAGAAAAAAAAAAGGCTTAATGTGATTGATCCTCAATAGGTTATAATTATTGTAACTTTTATAGGAGTTAAGAGGAGCAAGACTAATATATGTGAATTATGTAGAAAAGGCTTCATGCATCATTAAAACTTAATTGGATTATGACAAATAATGAGAATTTATATATGTATAGGATCTATTTTATTGCATTTAGAATGTATTTTTTATTTATTTGTTTTGGATCTGAGATAAACAAGAAAGACAAAATCCTGTACTTATAGAATTTCAATGTAATATAGGGAGAGTATAAAAATTAAAGAAAAAAATAACATGATATTAGTTGATATAATGGAAAAGACTACCAAGAAAATATGTCAATTGAGAAGATAGAAAAACATCAAGGCTGACATTAGAAAATGACTGGCCTTCTTATGGAAAGCTTGTAAGAAAAGGATTCTTTGAGCAGTAGACTTCTGAGGAGGCACTAGGAAAATATGAGGGGAAACGTAATGAAAACATGTTTTAGAAGAATGGTATGTAAACCAGACAAAAAGCAGCTTCAAGGTCTCTGAGATAAAAACAATCCTGCTTCATTTTGAGAGCCATAAAAAGACCAGTGAAGCTGCTGTGAAATTATTTTAAAGCATAACAGGGAACATGCTAAAGAGAAAATGAGAAATGTCTCCAAGGAAAGCCTCCTATGCCAAGGCAAGTAATTGGATTTTTGTTTAAGAGACTAAGAGAAGAATTTTGAACATGAAAATTATTTAATTGTATTTACTTTTAATGAAGTTAAGATGGTCAAGTTAAATGTCATGGTATAGATAAGTTAAGTGTATAGTAAAGTGTTCTAGAAAGAAATCGTGGTGGCTTGTAATAAATGCAGGGGTAATACTTTCTGAATGCAGAAAAGAACAGAATGTGTTAGAGAAACAGTGAAAACATCAGACTTGAGGGCACATACTGAAGGTAAATAGATGAAAGTTTGGATATGTGAGGGAAACCAGATAATAAAAGATCTTGGTTAGCATTTGATTTTATTTTTGTTTTGATTTTTATTTTGAAGTAAAATACAGAAGAAAGTGTTTCTTTAAAAAGCAGTAAAACCTGTCTCAAATTGGTAAAGAAAGAGTTCATGAAATGTTGCAAATTTATTTGACTGATGTCAATAGAATGGAGAGAAAATGTTTCATGGAAAAAAATTAAAATGATGAATTGGTTAGAATAAAGAACAGGATTGTCTAAAATAGAATGGGTGTCATAAATGACTTCCATTTTTTATTATGCTTTGTAAGGAGCTAATGAGACAATATAGTTCTACATTTAAGAATTTTATGGGTATTACTATAGGTAACTTTTATATAAAAAAAAAATACATTTTCTGAATTGATATTGTCCACAACATGAAAAATCAAAGTTCAGCTTTTAAGATAAAAATATTTGAAAACAGGTGGACTCCTGGTT
Source organism: Eidolon dupreanum (assembly GCA_028627145.1). NCBI lineage: Eukaryota > Metazoa > Chordata > Mammalia > Chiroptera > Pteropodidae > Eidolon > Eidolon dupreanum. Next base: position 54,392,760 of record CM053515.1, read on the forward strand.
TCAGATATGACAGGTAAAAGTTTTGAAAAATGTCACTTCTAATCTTACAATAAGAAAAAAAAAACTAAACAAAGTAAAAACCAATGACTTTAGTTATAGTCATCAGAAGACTGAAGTTGCAGAAAAATTCCCCATTCTGAAAAATAAAGAGACAGGAAAATACAGACTATCCACTGAGATCAGCTTATCTGAAGCAAAAGCCAATGTGCATACACTGATAGAAACACTTTTATAATGGTTTTGATGAGTTATTGCAGGAGGAGTGTAGATCAATTTAAAATTGAGAAATTTCTTAGGGCTACAGTTTTAGGAAGACTTTGCACTTTAATAAGTTTTATTTCCAGGAACATCATCAGGTAGTTGAAGTAAGGAGTCAAGGAATGCCTTATTGTTTTAGGCAGTAGGGGGGAAAAATAACCATTTAGATATGTGCACAGATAGTTCCCAATAACAAATACATCATTTCCAAGAAGAATAACATTACTGAAGCCTAATAGGTGTGGGAGGAAAGCAATTAGCCAACTCAGGCATTCTTCAGCCTTACTGTATCATCTATGGAGGGGAAAAAAAAGTAATAAGAAACATTTCTGAATGTCATATCTCAAAAATTCAGGTCCACAAAAATAATGAGATTTAATCATAACATTATATAACACTCCCCTCCCCATACCTTGCACCACATCAGCTGTGCCCCAATATAGTAACAATGTATTACAGTTGAACAAACTTCAAGACACAGACTCTATGTAAGAAATAAGAGAAAACAATGACAAACTGAGAGAATGAAAAATAATTAAAAAAAAAAAAAGGAAACTAAAGTTTACCTTACATGTGTGGTGCAACTTTCAACAAAAAATTACATGTCACCCTAAAAGGTGAGAAGAATCTCAGTTTGAAAAGACAAAGCAAGAATCAGAACTAGACTCAGATATGATAGATATTTGGGACTTACTAGATAAGAAATGTAAAATAACTATGATTAAAAGGTTAAAACTTCTAATGAAAAAAATGTAGACATATGCAGAAACAGATGGGTAATGTAAGCAGAGAGATTGAAATATTAAGAAAGGAACAACAGGAAATAGTGAAAATCAAAACCATTGTACAGAAATGAAGAATGGCTGTATTAGTCTCATCAGCAGGCTGAATATAAACCAGGGGGAAAAAGTTAGTGAGTTTGAAGATCCCAAACTGAAATGCATCAAAAAAAGAAGAAGAAGAAGAAGAAGAAGAAGAAGAAGAAGAAAAGAAAGAAAGAAAAAAAGAAAAAAAGGGAAGGACACAATATCCAAAAATCGTGGGATAATTTCAAAAAGTATAACATATTTGCAATCAGAATATCAGAAGGAGAATGGAAAAAAGAATAAAAGAACATTTTGAAGTTAATATGGCTGAGAATTTTCCAAAATTAATGACAGATGCCATACTACTGATCCAGGAAATTCAAAGAACACCAAACAGATTGAATTCCAATAAAATTACATGTAGACATATAATATTTTAACCATGGAAAACCAAAGATGAAGGATAAATCTTGAAAGAAGCTAGATGGAAAATTACATTAACAATAAAGAAAAATGATAAGAATTGTATTGGACTTTTTATCAGAAAACACATGCAAGAGAATGAAGTAAAAAATATTCTTAAATCATGCATCTAGTAAAATTATTCTTCAAAAGGTGAGGAGAATGAAAGACTAACAAGCAAAATAAAAGGAATTTATCACCAATAAAGCTACTCTGCCAGAAACATTAAAATAATTTCTTCACAGAGAAGAAAAATAAGTTAGAAACTTGTATTTACATAAAGAAAGGGCATGCTCAGGAGAACATGTTAAGGTAAAATAAATTTTATTTTTCTTATTCTTTATTAATTGACTAAGTAATTATATCTTCAAAGTAATAACAGTAATATTTTTGTGTGGCTATAGCATACATATATATATATATATATATATATATATATATATTACATATATGTATAAAATGAATAACAGCTATGTTTTAAGGAAGCGGAGGTAGGAATTCAGAATACTCTTTTTTATATAATACCAGCACTACCCAAAAAGTTGTATTGTGTTATTTAAAAGTGGACTTAATTATAAATGTATCACAAATTCTTGTGAAGCCAGTAAAAATATTTTAAAAGAAATATAATTGATATGATAAGAAAAGAGAGAAAATTAAATTATATAAAATAAACAATTAAAACCCAAAGCAGAAAAGAGGTGAAACAAAGAATAAGTGCAATGAGTAAAAATGAGGCACAAACATGGGAGATATTAATACAACTATATCAATCATTAATTTAAATATTAATAATCTATTATACCAATTGAAAAAGACTTTTGAAAATGGAAACGTAATAAGATTTAATTTTTATTGTTTAGGAACTAACTTTAAATATAAAGATACATATAGAGTAAGAGTAAAGGACAGAGATTCATGTTTCATGCTAACAGTAATAAAAAAAAGAGTAGCTATATTAATTTCAGAAAATTTCAGTATATTTTAAAATCAAAGGGAAATTATTGAGGATAAAGAGTTTTACATAGCGATAAAAAGGTTATTTCTCAAAAAAAAAAAGAAAGAAAAAGAAAAAGCTATAGGATGTATATAGCTAATATCAGAGAATCAAAATCCCTGAGGCAAAAACTGATAAAGCTGCAAAGAGAAATTGACAAAACCATATTACATTTGGAAATTTCAATACCTCTATTTCAGAATTAGTAGATCCAACAAGCACAGAATCAGAAAAAAATATATAGGTGAAATAAAAAGAAACATTAGTCAACATGATTGAATTAATATACTTTATTTAATGATAACCGAATACACATTCTTCTCAAACTTTTGCAGATTATTCAACAAGAGATATAATGTTCTGGTGCATAAAACATCTTAATAAAAATAAAATTGTAGAAATCATACAAAATCTGTTCTCATACCAGAATGGAATAACACTCAAAATTAACAATAGAAGTATTGCCAGAAAACCCCTATATATTTGGAGATTAAACAACACATTTCTAAATAACACTTCCAAATGAGTCAATAACAAATTCTCAAGAGAAATTTAAAAATATTTTAACTAAATAAAAATAAACAACTTATCAAAAGTAGTGAGCTATAGCAAAAGAAGTAGCTACTGTAATGTTTGTGGCATCAAATGTATATGCTAGAAAAAAAGAAAGATCTAAAAGTAATAATCTGCGCTCTAACTTTAGGGAACTAAAGGAAGAGGAAGAAATTAAGCCTATGGTAAGCAAAATAAAATAAAATAAAATAAAATAATAAAATAAAATAAAATAATAAAATAAATAAAATAAAATAAAATAAAACAATAAAATAAAATAAAATAAATAAAATAAAATAAAATAAAATAAATAAAATAAAATAAAATAAAATAATAAAATAAAATAAAATAAAATAAAAATAAAATAAAATAAAAATTGGAGCAGAATTTAATAAAAATTAAAACAAGAAATTAGTAACAAATATCAAGAAAATAAAAAGCTGATTCTTTGAAAAAAAATCAATAAAAATCATAATCCTTAAGCCAGGCACTAAGATAAATATGAGGAAAACCAGAAATTATTAATATTAGAAATGAAAGAGGGGCCATCACTACTATTTCAATGTACATCAAAGCTATAATAAAGAAATATTGCTAGCAAATCTATGTCCATAAATTGATAACTTAGATGAAGTGGATCAATTCCTTGAAAGATACAAGACACAATTAGAAATATATAATTTGCATATTTAAAATGAGATAAAGTATTAATATGAAATAAAAATTCAAATAAATATCTTCTATGACTATAGATGCAAAAATCCTCAAATCATTAACAAATTAAATCCATTAATAATTAAAAATAATTGTGCACTGTAAAGAAATGGTATTAAATTAACATATGCACAGCTGGTCCAACATTCAAAATGTAATCCATCAAACAAACAAGTTAAAGGAGAAAACATATGCTACTATTAATTGACACAGAAAATGCATTCGACAAAATTAAACACACATTCACAATAGCGACTCTTAGGTAATTAAATTAGAACAGCACTTTCATGACCTAATAAAATACATCTACATAAAAACCCTGTAAATAACATCACACTTAATGATGAAAAAATTGTATAATTTCCCCTAAGATCAAGAACAAGTCATAGATGTTATCTCATACCATTCCTATTCAAAATCATATTAACAAACAGTACAATCAGAGAAAAGAAAAAAAATAGAGAGAGAGAGAGAAACAGAGATAAAGATACAGATTAGGAAGCAAGAAATAAAACTCTCTTTGTTGACATGATTATCTGTGTAAAAAATTCCAAGAGTTTTGATAAAAATGTCATGGGACAAATTTGTTCTTATAGCAAAATTTTAGGATACAAGTTTAATATGTAAAACTCTATTGTTTTATACTGTCAAAAGACAATTGTAGTTTAATATTAATAATACTATTTAATAGCATCAAAAATGAAATAGGTTTATATATAAACCTATAAAATATATAGAAGATGTACATGTGGAACATTATAAAACTCTGATGGAAAAAAATCAAACTAGAACTAAATAAATGCAGAGATATTCTTAATTCAAGAAATCTCGATGATAATTTAATAAAACTTTCTGATTGGAAAACTCAATATTACTAAGATATCAGTTCTTCCCAAATTAATCTATAGGATCAGCAAAATCCTATTTAAAATCAGCAAGCTATTTTGTAGGTATAACTAAACTGATTCTAAACTTTATAAGGAAAGACAAAAGATGCAGAATAGGCAATACAATACAGACAAAAAAGAGTAAGTTGACCCGACTGACATTTTTAGTCTTCAAGATTACTACAAATCTAGAGTGATCAAAACATTGTGTTATTGGAGAAAGAATAAACACGTAGACCAGAATTGATATCCCACCATTAGAACCCCATAAATATGGCCAAATCATCATTGACAAATGAGTAAAAGCAATTCAACAAAGAAAAGATAGTCTTTTCAACAAACAATTCTATAATAAGTATATATCTGTGTGAAAAAAATCTAGATAATCTCACAACTTTTACAATAATAACTGAAAATGAATCATAGATCTAAATGTAAAATGAAAAAATATAAAACTTCTAGAAGATAACATAGAGAAAATCAAGGTGACTTTGGGTTTGGTAATGACTTTTTACATAAAACACCAAAAGCACAGTCCATGAAATTAAACAAAAAATAATGTTGGACTTTATTAAAATGAAGAAAAATCTTATTTGCAAAAAAATACTGTTAAGAAAATGAAAGACTAGCCAAAGAATGAGAAATAATTTTGAAACAGATATTTTATAAAATAGTTATATTGAAAATACATAAAGAACTCTTAAAACTTAACAATAAAGAGAAAAAAAAATCTAAAATAAAAATGGCCAAAAGATCTGAAAGAAAACCACACAGAGACAGGTACACAGTTGGGAAATATACATATGAAAACATGCTCAACATCATTCACCATTAGAGAATTGCAAATTAAAACAATGATATAACACCTATTAAAAGGACTACAATATAGAAAATTGACAATAAAAAATACTGGTAAGGATAAGAGCAATAGGATCTTTAGAGCACAAAATTATATAGCTGCTCTGGAAAACAGTTTGGGAGTTTCTTATAAAGTGAAACACAATTTTATCATATTAATGAACAATCATGCTTGTAGATATTTACACAATTGAATTTTTGTGTGAATAGGTATATTCACACAAAAAAACTGGACATGAATTTTCATAGCAGCTTTATTCAAAATTGCCCCTGAAACTGAAGCAAGCATAATACCCTTCAATTGATAAATAGGTAAACAAACAGTATATCTATATTTTTATCACATCATTCAGTGATAAAAAAATTATTTACTAAGCTATGAAAAGACACAGAGAAAGCTCAAATGTATATTTCTTAAAAATCCAGTCTAAAAAGGCTATATACTGAATGATTTCACCAATATGACATTCTAAGAAAGGCAAATCTATAAAGGCAGTAAAAAGATCAGTATTTGCCAGATATTAGAAGAAGGGATGAAAGGGTTCAATAGAAGAATCACAAAATAATTTTAGGACAGTAAAACTATTTTGTGTGATATTGTAATAATAGATACATGACATTATGCATTTGTTAAAACCTATAGAACTGTATAACACAATGAGTGAACCTAATGTATATAAATTTTAAAATATCCTTTAAAAGATTGAGGGATCCAGAAAATAAGCAAATTATAGGAGAATCTAACCATATCACAAGTATATAAAACAAACTCACTGAAGGGGATTAAGGAAAAGCTGATGACCTAAGTAATTTTGTAAATAAATGGAGTGAAAAAAAGTCTAAAAGAAGTGTACATAGTACTTTTCTGTACTTAGTGACTTCCTTCCAAAGACCACAGTATGGATGAGGGTAGAAAAATGTAGTATTAAGTGGAGAAACGTGACAACACAACTTCAGCCTAGTGGTAGAAGTCAACATTAGCAGTCATAAATCATGCATCATCTTATTGATAGTATATAACCTTAATATGTTGTAATAAAAATAGAACTTTACTTGTTATTTTCCCATTAATAATACATACCCCAACCTAATCACAAGAAAAACATTAGACAAATTTTAATAGTGGGGCATCCTGCAATATATCTTACCATTATTCTTCAAAATCATCATGACCATCCTAAACAAGGAAAATCTGATAAACTTCAAAAAGGGGCGTAAAAAGACATGACAATGAATACAAGGGGTAACCTGAATAAAATCCCGAAAGAGAAGGACATTAGGTATAAACTATGGAAATCTGAATAGACTATACTTCCTACCATAATAGAAATACATGTACCATGTCATATTGGTGTATGATCTCAATAAAAGGAGAAACTGTGTGTACATGTCAAGGCTGCATATATAACTCTGTACTCCCTATTTTTCTGAAAATCTACAATTATTTTAAAAAGTCTATTAATTTAAAAAGATACTGGAAAACAAAATAAAAATCTGTGTACACTTTGGCACATGTACTTCAGACTATATTAACATAACATATAGACCTGATAAACTACTGATTCCCTATCACAGATCTCCATGAGAAAAACATACTAAATTTCTACAATATTCTACTCCCTTCCTGCTATCAACCTTCATTTTCAGATAACCCCATGATTATCTAGTCTTATAATTTAATGTCATTAGTATTCCCTTTTTTTCTGTGTGAAAAAAATTATATATACTTGAATATTGCAATTAAGTTATTCTTGACATTTCAGGAATTACTGTGCTTTTCTTTTTTGTTTACTCCATCTTTGAGTCGTATTCTAAAGTCTCAGTTGTTCAGTCTTCAGAAGTCCAATATCCCTGATGGTGTCATGTCATAGTCAAAAGTACTATGAGGACTCCATATAAAGCTCTATAGTACCATACCTTTCACAGTGTAAAAGTCATAATTTAATGCATTAGTCCTACAGTAAATACAATATAATCATTGGATTGGAATACTTTTTAAGGAAAAATTCAATTCCTCTAAATCAAAAACTTGGCTAGAGTGGTAATTTTTATGCTAACAGCAAAAAGATTGACTTTGATATATTTCCTTACTTGACTATTTAGTTGTTGTAATTGTGAAAATAAATGAATTGCTTTATTGCTAAAAAATAAATAGCTTGGTAATAATTTCTCTTCCTTACATGGATATAACAAAACACCATAGCCTATGGCTATAAATCAGAGGATAGAAGGCTGAAATAGAACACTAAAGTCAACATAAATATGAGGTAGTTTCACAATTTTAGATGGCATGTTAACTAATTAAGTATGTTGTTACAAAATTAATAGATATAATTTAGGATTTACCATATTTACACCAGGCAATCTATATTTGCAAAGCCTAGACAAAGGTTAACATAAACATAATACTAAACATAATGTGTCAGAATAAAAATAATCAATTTCCAGTTACTTAGATTTATCCTATAATATACTTTAGGATTATATATTGAAATATGATTATTTCAGTATTTACACTAAGAAATACATTCTCCTACAACTCTGTCTGCCTATACTTTTCCCTGATTGTAATTATTTTTATAGAAAATCATTTTCATTTTACAAAGTTTTCTTTTGACATTAATCTAAAATGGGCAATGGCATAATTTTTAACATTAAGCAGAGATTTTTTGATGTAACAGATATTGATCATTCTTAACTTTTTGTGAAACTTTACAATAAATTATATATATTTACGTATTTCTAGACACTTCAAAATAAATTTGAATGGTGGCAGAGTGGAGAGTTTGGAGCAAACGTATTGCCAAATAAATAAGAAAACTGGGAAAAAATATGTTTGAAGAAACTGGAGATATAATATAATAGTGAAGAACTAACCAGGTAAGATCTATATAATTATTGTTCAGAGAAGGAATCACAATGGAATTAATTAAATACTTAGCAATGAATAATAATACAAACGTTAAAAACTTTTTTAATGTATTTAAAGCAGTGATGACACAACATAGCCTCACATGTATATGTTAGCAAAGAAGAACGACATAAAATTAATGGTTGAAAAATCTAAATCAAGAAGTTGTATAAAATGCAGCAGAATAAATCAAAATAAGAAGATAATACAGATAAGGATAGGAATTAAACAGAAAATGTACATTATAGGGGATTGACAAAGGCAAATGTTGATTCTTTGACTAATCAAACTGACTAGCAGGAAAAACTAATAAATATAAAGAAGAGAAAATGCAAATAACCAATAAAATGAAGGAAAAAGAAAGCATCATTACAAATCCTAAAGGTTTAATTAATATGATAGTAAAACAAAAAGACATTATTATAAATAATTTTACATGAATAAATTTGAAGTTAGACCAAATGGACAAATTACTAAGAAATTGGAACTGTAAAAAAAGACAGACTAAATAACATAAAATATAAACATTCCTATTACTATAAAACCATTCCAAAAAGAAAGGTCTAGGAACAGATGATTTCACCTGAAAAATATATCAGATATTTAAATGAGATCATATAAATCTCAACTGCTTCTCATAGTCATAAATTAGAAGACAAAATTATATTTCTATTTGTCAGCAACAAAATCATTCAAGAGAGAGAAAAACAGAGAGATAGAGACAGAGACATGTTAAAGAACTACAAGAAATGATATAAAATATTGAGAAATATTATAGAAATTATTATTTATGGAAAGAAGACATTAGGATTAAGGATTATAAGACTCACAATAATAAAATATAAATTCTCTCTAAGGTAATCAATATAAATATATATGCAAACTTAACAAAATTTCCAAAATTACATGTGCACGTGTATGCTTGGCAGGGAAGTGAATTTAAATTAATTCAAAAATATGTATGACAAAGCAGCAGGCCAAGAATGGACAGTAAACCCATAAGATAATTAAGATTTTGTCTTGCACTAAAATATATAAAGGCTTTTAAAATTCTATAATTAAAATATCATAGTACTGAGGTAGAATAAAAGAATAAACCATTGTAACACAATGTACTACAAATCACTGGAAAATGTTCTCACTTCAAGAAATCGTATAAGAAAAATTAGCTATCTATAAAAATATATAATTTGACCAATATCTCACACCATATGCAAAGTCTACTTCCATGTAGATGCAATATCAAATTATAAAGGTAAAAATATTTTTAGAAAATAATTTTAACAAAAATTTAATAACATTGAGGTAAGGGATATTTTCTTAACTAGATAAAAATTTAATCCATAAAAAAGTTTTTAGTAATTTTGATTACATAGAAAATATGAACTTATTTTTAGTGAGATAGACACTAATAAAAGAGTGAAAAACAAGTTTAAGAATAACACAAAATGCCACATCTATTTTGTCTCATTTTTAAGCTTGTACTTTACTTTTTTATTAGTGTCTCACTAAAAATAAATTTTTTTATGTAGTCAAAATTACTGAAAAATTATTTTATGTGTGTGTATATATATATATATATATATATATATATATACACACACACACATACAAAATGGAATATTACTCAGCCATAAGAAAAGATGAAATACCGCCATTTGCAACAACATGGATGGAGCATACTGCTTGGCCAAGTATTCTTATTTCTAAGAATATAGGTAACAAAAATGTATGACTGTGTATGCTAAGAGACAAATAAGCTATGGCTATATCAACCACAAGGATGAATCACTCAAACTTAACATTGAGTGAAAGAGGTCAATATAAATTATATAAAAATAATTGCATGTTATGTAAATACCAAAAATATAAACGATAGTGTTTAAAGATACACACATGAGTAGTAAGACTAGAGAAAAACTGAGGAACTGATTATCAAAAACATCACGATAGCCTTACCTCTGGAAAATGGAAAGTGTGGTGATTGGAAAGGGGAATGTAGAGGGCTTTTGAGTACTATTGTGTTCTAAGTTTTGACCCGTTTTGTGATTACATTGATTTCATTTTATAATTAATTACTAAACTGTATATTATAGTTTATGTCCTTATATTTAATATGTTTAATTTTTTTTTAATTATATAGCCTTTCAACTCTAGGAAATTGAGTTTCCAAGTAAAAGTTATACAATGCTAACTTCATGTATATATTTACCATTATTTCTAAGAGCTGTAGATTGTAAATGCCACCTAGAGATACTGATTCAGTATTTTCACATGTATATCAACTTATACTGATACACATGTAAAATGATATGATTTATCCCTTTAAAATATAAATGTCTAAGTTCATATATATTAAGTAATAACCTCCAAACTTAGCATTTAGTAAGTATGATAGATCATGGATTCTGTTCTTTTTCCCTTTGCAACATGTTGCTTTATGTAGTGTATTAAAAATGTATCCCTTGTTTAAAATTAGAAACTAAACAGCACTAATAGTGTTTAATTTATTTTTAAATGATTAAATTAAAATTCTCAATGGATCCTCTTTTTTTAATGATGACATTAAAATTAATTATTGTACATTTTACCAGTAAGACATATATATATATATTTACATTGTGTGTTCACCTCTCATTGTTAGATTTCCTTCTGTCACCACATATTTGACCCCTTTTACCCCATCTACCTCCCCTCTGGTAGTCTACTGTCCATGTCCATGAGTCTCCGTTTGTTTGTCCTGTTCATTTGTTGCTTTTAGGTTTATGTACCACACATAAGGGATATTATGTGGTTTTCAACTTCTTCTGTCTTATTTTACTTAGCATGATTATCTCGAAGTCCATCCATGTTGTCACAAATGGTAATATTTCATCTCTTCTTATAGCTATGTAATATTCTATTGTATATATGTACCACAACTTCTTTATCCAATCATCTATCATAGGATACTTTGGTTGCTTCCATCTCCTGGTCACCATGCATAATGCTGCTATGAACATCAGTGTGCAAACATCTTTTTAGATATGAGTTTTCAAGTCTTTAGGGTAAATACCCAGTAGAGGGATTGCTGGATCATATGGTAGATCAATTCTTAGTTTTTTGAGGAACCTCCATACTGTTTTCTATAGCAGCTGTACCAATTTGCAGTCCCATCAGCAGTGTATGAAGATTCTGATTAAAGACATTGACCCTAATAAGATTTTATTTTATTTTATTTTATTTTATTTTATTTTATTTTATTTTATTTTATTTTATTTTAATTTTAGTTTAGTTTAGTTTAGTTTAGTTTAGTTTAGTTTAGTTTCAAGTATACAGTACACTGGTTAGACATTTATATAGTTGTTCTTTCTCTCCTCTGGCTCTCTACCTAGCCATTACATTAATGCTAACTGCATTCCCTATGCCGTGCTCCCCATCCCCATGACCGTTGATCAACTACTAATTTGTACCTTCTTTAACCTTTCACCTCTGTCTCTCGGTCCCCCAAACCCCTCCCCTCTGGCATAACCAGATTGTTCTCCATATTTGTGAATCTGTTTTCTATTAGTTTGGGTTTTTTGTTCCTTAGATTCTGTATATAATGTTCCTTTCCACTTATAGGCTCCACAGTTACTCCTATCAACAATATGTTTTTTAGTGTTATGGTCAGTGGTTCTTCAAAGGTGTTCTCTGGGCTGGTAACATTAGCTTCATCAGGAAACATCACTAAAATATAAATTCTCCAGTCCCACTCCAGTGAGTCATAAACTCTAAAGGAGATGGGAGGAGGGAGAAAAACTGAACAATCTATGTTTCAACAAGTTCTTCAGGTTATTCTGAAACAAGATGAAGTTTAAGAACCACTATCACAGATCATGAGATCTTGAAGGAAAGGGACTGTTAATTAATTAATTATTTAACCATTTTTAAAAATTAATTCATCCAATCAAATTAATGTTCAGAAATCATCACTGTTCTTGTCTGTGGATGGACCTAGTTTTATAATGCCATTATGTATTAAATATATAATAGTACACAAATAAGAGCTTTTCCCAGATATCATCAAAATAATTTTAAAAACATTTAAATTAAGAAATTTTGAATACATGTAATACTGTTAACATATGCTTAAAGATTATTATTTTTGTCTTATATCTCTAAAACTTAGAGTCGATGAATATAAACAATAATGATGAAATTTGGAACTCTGGAAAGAAATGTTAGTGTCATGATATTCTAACTAACTTCCAATTCTTATGAAATAAGGTTTTCATAATTACGTGGTAGTATTTAAATATCATATTCATCTAAAGCTTTAGGTCTTCCAATGCTACCTATTAGCAGAGTTCATTTCCTTCTCATGCTATAACATGACTCTTTCTATCTAAAAGCCATTAATTATATAAAGTCCTTCTCATGCTTGAAATTTCTGATTCCTCTTCTGATTTCTTCTTCTGCTTTAAGGACTTTATGATTATACTGATACCATCTGGATAATCTAGAATAATCTCTCCTTTTAAAAGTCAGTTGATTAATAATATTAGTTACATGTGCAAAGTCTCTTTTTCATGTAATGTAACATAGTTATGATGTAACACCAGGTATCAAAGATCATGGGTACCAAAATTCTGTCAACTTCAGTTAAACTTATTATATTATCCAAAAATAATGTAGCAGATACGCCTGTGATATTATTTGGCTCTTTGGTATTGTAACTCCTTCATACATTTGAGAATTTTTTTTCTAAATTATTATTAGTTTGTGATAAAGATCTCTTTTGTCTAGAGATTCAAAACTTCTGGATAAATATTTCACTTGCAGCAAAAATGTGGGACCTGGACTTAGGATGTACCAAGTAGGTATACTTTCTCTTGGAAAGTAATGATACAAAGAAACAGGGACCATGGGGACCCCTTCATAGTAAAAATTTTGGGTGTGGTTTTGTGAACTATTTAACATCATGAAATGAATTCTTTTTCTGCTAAATTCAGCAAAGAACATTAGAAAACAATTTCCTATAGGTATCTCACCTGCACATTTGGCTGCCCTTTGTTCTGGACTATCTTTATATCTGTATATCAAGTTGCTTTAGAAGATAGCAACGACTTCTGGAGAAAATGGCAAGTTTTCATATAGGCCTTGAAAGATAAAGATAGCATTTCCCTGTGGAGCAGAGGGCAGGTATGCTTATAGCCTTGGAATATAGAGATGATATCTTCTTCCACAGCAAGTATTACATGATTAGTGTTCATGATAAAAGACAAAGATTCTCTAAACCCCAAATTCCTCTTCTGTATGACAACCCATTCCACATAAAAGCATCCATGTTGACTCATCTATATTACCCTCAACAGATTTAGAGGCAAGGGAGACTAAAGTAAATATGCCAATGTATACACTTCCTGGTTTACCATGAGTAAATAAGCCTTTGTCTCTGAATAAGGGCTTTCATTTCTTCTGCCAGCATCCATGAATCTGCAGCAGGCTAATGTGTATTGTGCAAGTTGGGTAAAATCCCATCTTCTCTCCACTTCTTAGCATAGTTGGCAAAGATGTTTATATTACTTAAATTTTTAAGTGATTAAAAAATTGGAATCAGGACTCTGGAGGGCATTTATAATAATTGTGAAAATATTAGAATTGGTAGTGAGCTTTTTGGGCCAGCAAATTCATCTTTCTTTAAGGAATGAGACTCTGGAGGCTGTGGGATGCAGTATCTCTGGTCACCAGTAAAAAAAACTAAAATGGTAATTCACATAGAATAAGATGAACAGCAGGAGAGAAGATCTAAAACCTATGACTTAAAATGTCATTCCCAAGGCTGCCAAATAATGTAGCAAAGAGCAATCTAAAATCTCTCTAGCCTTACCTTGAAAACTAAGGGATCTATGACTCTAAATACATACATATACATAAAGATGGAGAGATGTGTTTCTAAAAGCAAACCAGCCTAGTAATTTTTTTCACTAAAAAATCTGAAACATTTACAATATGTTACACTCAATCTAAGAAAGCTAAGTGCTAAATACAACTGTATGTAGTTTATTAATCTATAAATTAGTTTACTGCTTAAAATAAAATTATATTTTATGCTTAAAATATAAAATGTATTTTTAGTATAGAGTCATAATGCCATAACTTGGAGGTGGTTGATAAAATAATTTAAGAGGATTATTCTAATTTAATAGCACATTAAATTTATAAAGATATTCATAAGTAAGTAATTAAAATATCTATTTTTAATTTAACATGCTATATTATCTAGAAAGAGAGAAATTAGAGATCTAGGTTTTTAGCTTGAGTGATTTATTCTCATTCCTCATTTAAAATTTATGATGTAGAAATAAATGAGTACTATTACATAAAGAAAATATATTTATAGGAAGAAAATACATTTATAAGTAGAATAAGTCAGACAGAGGAAGACAAATACCATATGATTTCACTTATGTATGGACTCTAAAAAAAAACAAAATAAACAAACAAAAGAGAAACAAACCCATAGATAGAGAAGAAATTGAGGTTGCCAGATTGCAGGGTGTTGGGGGAATAGGTGAAAAATATGAAAAGGATTAAGAAGCACAAATTTTCAGTTTTAAAAGCAGTCACAGGGATATAAAGTTCAGTCAGCATAAAGAATATAGTCAATAATATTGTCATAACAATGTAAAGTAACAGATGGGTATACTTTCGGAGTAATTACTCAGTAAATTATATAAATGTCTAATCTCTATATTGTTCATCTAAAACTAATATAAAATTGTATGTCAAATGTAATTGAAAAATATGTTAAAATATAAAAAAAGATTGACAATTCTACCGATTGATTAAAATTTGACAGTCATATTTTTCAATCATTTCTTATTTTTATATTCTAGTCTTTCAAATATTTTTAGAGAGATGATATTTTCAGGACCAAAGAGACAGGCTCCAATGGCCTGGGCATTTAAAAAATTCTTATTGATTTTTAATTTATTTTCTAAATTTTTATATTATTTTATGTTACAATAAGCCCACATTAATTAATGTTACTTAAATAAGGGAGAAAATAGTGATATGTTCTCATGCTTCATTGACTTTAGTGTCAGACAGATATTTTGATCTCATTCTGACTTCATTATTTATTAACTGTGCTGCCTCCAGCTAAATACCTAGCTGCGGGACCAAGCTGCCTCATTTATAAAATAGGGGAATAATAATATCCATGACATAGGGCAATTCCATACAACTATGTAATTTATGTGATTTGCATAGAATAGTGCAGCAGTAAATACATGTTTATTTTTTATCATCTACATACAATTGTTCAAACATTTATTAGATTAATTTAAAAAAATTTTTATTACAGGTAATAAAGTTTTTTTAACTGCTTATTAGTTGTTTTATGTATATATCTATTTTTACATTAAGTTGCACAAATATCTTATATGATAAATTTTTAATTTTTTGGTGTCATTTCAAAGAAAGATTTAACTTATCTACTTTTAATTTTATTTTATTGCTTTTCGATTTAGAGGTATTTCTTTTTGGAGATCCAGTTTTTATATTTTCAGAGCTATTTTCTGATTTATTTAATACTTTTTAAAAACTGAAATTTATTTTAGACTATGGGGTGAATGTAATTCTAATTTTATCTCTCCTTTATTTTTTACTTCCAAAATTCATAATTAATTAGTATAAAACAATTGTGGATTATTTTTCCTTTCCTCTATATTCTCTAATTTTATCATTTTTTAAATGATAAACACAATTATAAAGAACAACTTTCACATATATAAAGATAATCTTTTTAAAATATTCTGTATGATTTACTCTAGATTTGTTCATCTATTCATTTTCTTATTTTCAGATATAAATATAAAAATTATAGGAAAACCACAAAATGCACTTGGAATTTTTTCACTATACTTAAAGCTTTAGAAATATGTAAGCAGTTTAGTTGCCTTCTTGTGGAAAAAAAAAAACATATTTCCCCCATCTTTCTCATGAAAAACACCCTTAAACAATAAGTAAAAAGAGCATTATTGCAAAATCAACACTGCTTATCAAGAAATTCAAAGCTGAAATAGATCTCAGAGACAATAGGGATGAGAGAGCACTCAAAACACAGAAAGAGTCATAGTCAATCAAAAAATTAATGTTATATTACACGCAGCAAAAGAAAGAATATACCATCCTGAGTACACTTAATGAGATCTGAAAATAAACTTGTATAGCTTATTTGTAAAAAGATGAAAGTAATCAAAGATGTATGAATTATAGAAGACAAGGGTAAATGCTTTTCTACACTGTTCAAATGGTAAAGGTTCTGTTCAAATTTACTAAATCTACTGGATGGAGTCTTATAATCACCCCATTTATCCAAATTAAACTAGATAAACATTCTATTATTAATTTTATGCTGTTCATTCAATTGTTTTGAAAGGAAAATCATGTTTGTATTCTATGGTTCAAAAAATTAAGTGGTTTTTCAGGTATTTTAGAATAAAAAATTCTTTGTTATATTTACAAATGCTATTTATACAATACACATTTATAAAATATTTAACCTCATTTTCCTATAAATTTTCCACTTTATGCAATAAAAAATTACTATACTTCACTTTCCCTACCCATTTTATGCCTGATTCTTTCTTATACTTAAAAAAAATTTTTTAAAGTATAGGTAATATATAATTTTATATTGTTATATTAGTTTCAGGTGTACAGTACACTGATTCAACATTTTATAACTTACACTGTGATTAACCTACTAATTCTAATAATTGTCTGTCACTGTGTAAACTTATTACAGTATTATTGACTATATTTCTCTTTCCCTTTCACCTATCCTCCAGCCCCTCTCTTCTGGTGATCATCCCTTTGATCTCTATTTCTATGAGTCTTTTTTGTTTTGTTTTGTTTGTTCGTTTCATTTTTTTTTTTTTAGATTCTGCAGATAGTAGAACCATAAGATATTTGTCATTCTCTGCTTATTTCACTTAAAATAATACCCCTTAGATCCATCCATGGTGTCGTAAATGGCAAACTTTCATTTTTTATTGATGTATAATATTCCACTGCCTATATATACCACATTTTCTTTATTAATTCATCTCTTATTGAAAAAAATAAACTGAGGAAACAAATAAATGGAAGATATACCATGATCATGAACTGAAAGGATTAATATTGTTAAAATGACCATACCAACTAAAGCAATCCACAGATTTCATGCAATTTTTATCAAAATGCCAGTGTTGTTCTTCTCAGAACTAAAACAAATAATCCTGAAATTTATATAGAACCACAAAAGACCCTGAACAGCCAAAGCTATCTTGAGAAAGAACAAAGTTGAAGGTGTCATACTTCCTGATCTGAAACTACAAAGCTATAATAATGAAAACAGTATGATCTGGCACAAAAACATACACAAATCAATGGAACGGAATAGAGAGCCGAGAAATAAACTTTTGCTTATATGATCAACTAATCTAAGAAAAAGGAGATAAAAATATATACTGGAGTAACAATAGTCTCTTGGACAAGTGGTGTTTGGAAAACTGGACAGATATATGCAAAACAAAACAAAACAAAACAAAACAAAACAAAACAAAACAAAACAAAATGACTGGATCACTCTTTTACACCATATACAAAAATAAACTCAAAATGAGTTAAAGGCTTAAATGTAAGGCCTGAAACCATAAAACTAGAAGGAAACATAGGAAGTAAACTACTTGATGTTAGCCTGGGTAATATTCCCTGGAGCAAGGAAAACAAAAGCAAAAATAAACAAGTGGAACTTCATCAAACTAAGGAGCTTCTGCACCAGTATACTTTAGATACTGGAACAGAACAAATGAAAGTACGATGTGTGCCCATGAAGAAGTAAATAAACTAAAAAATGAAAAGTATAATTTTTAAGATACAATTAAAATATTTTCTAGTAATAACAAATCCTGTAATCTATAATAATATTACAAACTCAATAATATTTGTTTAATGAAGAAAGAAAGAAAGAAAGAAAGAAAGAAAGAAAGAAAGAAAGAAAGAAAGAAAGAAAGAAAGAAAGAAAGAAAGAAAAAGAAAAAGAAAAAGAGAAAGGAAGACTGGAAAAAAGAATCAATGCCTACTATAACTTTAAGAAAACTAAGGCATAATATTTATATAAAAGCTATCACTGAATTTTAAAGAAAAAAAATGAAGAAATATTTTTGAACATATAGTAACTTGAAGAATAGAGTTTCCATGAGATACATTTTAAGAAAAACATTGAGAATCAGTTTTAGGTAACTGAGTTATCAGTTAATAACATAAAACAAGTCTATTCACAGAAAGTACTGAATTCTTTAAATACAGAGTTGTAAATTTAAAATGTACATTTATACCTTTACGAATGTATTTGATGTTCTAGGAGGCACACAGAATAGAATTGGGACCATTAGAACTTGAGAAAATAGAAATGATGCAAATAATAAAATGCAGGACAGTAAAGGAATGAAAATGTGAAAGAGGGCATAAATATGGGAATTTTTCTCTTCTTTTGTTGTCAGATGGAGAAGGTATCAAATGTTACTTAAAGATAATTTATTAATATTAATATTGTATTTAAATATATAAATAAAATTTTAAAAACAATATTTCAAGGACATACATGTAATATTTTTTAAATAGATAAAATTAAATAAAATAGCATAATATGCTCTGGAGTACTGTGTACCAGATATTATAAATATCATTTGTCTATTCACTATGTTTTTTTTTAGCATTTTATTTTAATCATGTTGTAAAAGAGCTATAGATCACTGCCATTTCCTCACCTCTGAGAATTTATCTAGTTTCTGAAGGTAATGTCTTCAGTTACTAAATAGGTCTTGAAATTGTCTAGGTGTTTGAGTATCTATAAAAATGTCACATTTTTGTATGTCTTTCATTTTTAATGTCATTTTTTATTGTTCTTTTTCAGCTAAATATTGCATTTCTGCATATAGACTTAGATACATGTAACTGTTGTAAAATATTTTAGTATAGCAATAGAACACAGTGTTTTGCTCATTTACGTATTGATAATAATCTAGGTAATTTATGAAAGATGTAGTGCATCAGGTTAAAAATAACATACTCGGGTTTGAACATAAATAATGAAAATAAATTTATACATACAAACTATACTGAAATGTAGAATAAAAATAAAAGTATAGAATAAAAGGGGGAAATCACACAAAAAAATAAACAGAAGAAAAAGAAATTACTTAACAAAACCAAGTCAGACAAAAACAAAAACATCATGCTGATGGCAGTTTCATATTCTGCAAGTACAGAGACAAGAAGACAGGATAATATTGTCAAACTGCTGAGGTAAAATAATTGTAAGCACAGAATTTTTAACCCAAGTTATAAATATAAGAACAAAATAAATCTATTATTATATATATCCTAAAGCTGCAGTGTGTTCTCTTTTTTAATCTAAAAACTAGCAAAGAGATTATTTCTTTCTTACATCTAGTCGACGTAATTAACAAGTTAAATTTTTCATTGTAGTCAGAAAATATAAGTATTAAAATTTCTGCTGTACAATATCATCAATATTTATTTTGAGGCTATTTATGAAAAATTTAATTTTCAATGAGCTTTGAGTAAATATGTTATATTTAATATGTTTTATGCACATACAGACACACAGACACACACATATATAATACCAATACAATACAGTATATTATATAGATTCATTGAATTCTTTTTTTTTGGACTGCTTTATCTAATAAAATTTAAGAGAACTGGGTTATCTGTATAAATACGTATGTTTTAATGCTTTGATGTTTCTGCATTTAAGATTCAGTGTAGCTCAAATACGAATATTCACATTAATTTTTGCTGTTAATTATGATTATCTTCAATTTAATTTTACATCTATTAAATAAAAAATATACATCATTTTTAAAAAGTAAAGGTTAAATGGTTATAGAAGTTTTATAATAATAAATTGTTGTCATTTGGTCTACTCTTTTCAGCACCGATTTCTTTGAGAAGAAACTACTTTCAAATCTTTAAGCTATTTTTTTAATTGGTAATAGGCCTATATTTCAAAACAACTTGTTATATACCATTATTTCTTAATTTTCTTATACATTATCCATTGAATTTTACTATGGCAGCTGGATTTTCAGCTTTCCAATACCACCCCTTCCAACCATACATGTAATTTCTTATTCAATACTTTTTTCTTATTCAATACTTTTTTTAGCGAATGCCTTTTTACTAAATATTTAGCATTTATATAATAATTGTCATGTAAATATTATTCATAGATGAATAAACTGTTAACTTTCTTTTTAGTACTTTTTTGTTTATAATTTCCTGGGATTCAATAGTTGGCCTCATTTTTTAAAATCTAGTTACATTTATATGCAGCTATGACTAATTCATTCCTAAAATTTCTAACTAAATTGTGAATCTCTAGGTGTCAGATTTTAGTTTGTTTCATTTTGAGCGAGGTACTGTAAATCTGATTGGAACTTCTGAGGACGTGGATGGGTTTGTCTAATAAGTGAATTTCCTGAAATAAAATGAGGTTCTCTGGAGAAGACTTTAAATGCCAAAATATGGAGTTCTTTAGTCAGATTGGGAGACAAGCAGTACCTTGATTGTATGTTCTAGAGAAATTATGTTGAATGAGTGGAATATTATTTTTTTTCAGCTCAGTTTGTAAAGCTTTAGATGCCAGGTCCCTTTAATTCTTGAGCTATCAGTTCCTTGAATACTGTTCCACCATGAAGATTGCGCACTCCAATCTCTCTAGATTTCTAACACAAAATGTAGTTATTTCCTTTTCCCTTTACATTTTTAAAAGAATTAACAGATGTTGACGTATTTTTTTTTCTCTTTGGTCCTTGTAAGTTCTCACTTTTTGTAATTCCTTTTTTTTCTTTCTTTTTTTTTTTTTTTTTGTCATATTTAGTGCACTAGGAGGGTTGACTGGGGCACATAGTTGTTTTCAACCTATAACAATTAAGCAGTAAAAAACAATACTTATCCATAGAAAATTAACCTCATATTTACTGTTTAATTATTCATTTGACCTTAATTGATATCAGTTTTGTGCTCCTGCTTTATTTTAACTCAAATTTGCCTGACTTGGTTTTGACTACGGCTCTCTTATAAAAATATAACATATGCAATTAGATTTTGCTTCTTCAATCAGTTTGAGATTTTTTATATCTTACTGAGAAAGTTCAATCCATTTATATTTATTGTTATAATTCATACATATCAGGTTGTCTTTGTCAGTTTTATTAATGCCAACTTGCTGTGTCTTTATTTGCTTTATTTTTTATAGATACTATGTTTCTTATTTTTACCTTCTTTATTTATAACTACATATCTAACAGATATGTTCATAATATGTACAAATATGTATATATAACACACAAGTGTATTTAAGTTTTTATTTTGATTTTAAAGGTCTACTTGACCTATATTTCCTAAAGTTAAGAATGTTTTATAAAGATTTATTATAGATGAGAAATTTAGAATATATTTTCATATTTTACCTACTCTTCATCTACATAGGCATACCTGAGATATTGCAGGTTCATTTCCAGACTACCAAAACAAAGCAAATATTGCAATAAAGTTAGTTGCACAAATTTCTTCATTTCCCAGGCCATATAAAAATATGTCTATACTATACCATAGTCTATTAAGTATGCAATAACATTATGTCTAAGAAAAAAATGAATGTACCTTAATTGAAAAATACTTTAGTGCTGAAAATGTTAACCATCATTTAAGCCTACAGCAAGTCATAATCTTTTTGCTGGTGAAGGGTCTTGCCTTGACACTGATGGTTGATGACTGATAATAATGGTGATTACTGAAGGCTGGGGTAGCTCTTTTTTTAAAATAAGACAACAGTGAAATTTGCTACATCAACTGACACTTCCTTTCGTGAATGATTTCTCTGTAGCATACAATACTGATCGATAGCACTTTGCCCACAGAACTTCTTTTAAAATTGGATTCAATCCTTTCAAACCCTGCTACTGCTTTATCAACTAAGTTTATGTAATATTCTAAGTCTTTATTGGCATTTCAACAATCCTCAAAGCATCTTCATCAGGAGTAAATTCCATCTAAAAAAAAAAAAAACACTTTTTTTTTTTTTGCTCATCCATAAGAACTTTTTGTATATTAAAGTTTCATCATCAGATGGAAGCAATTCAGTCGCATATTCAGGCACCACTTCTAATTCTTGCTATTTTCACAACATCTACAGTTACTTCCCTCACTGAAGTCTTGAGCCCCTCAAAGTTATCCATGAGGGCTAGAATTACTTTCTTCCAGCTCTTGTTAATGTTGATATTTTGACCTCTTCCTACAAATTACAAATATTCTTAATGGTGTCTAGAATAATGAATTCTTTCCAGAAGGTTTTCAGTTTACTTCGCCTAGATCCATCAAGGATTTTCTAGGGCAGATAGAGTCTTACGAAATGTATTTCCTAAATAATACTTAAAAGTAAAAATTACTTTTTGCTCTAGGGGAGACAGAATGAATGTTTTGTTAGCAGGAGTGAAAAATACATTCATCTCATTGAATATCTTTGTCAGAGCTCCTGGGTGACCAGGTGCATAGTCAATGAATAGTAATATTTTGACAAGAACTTTTTATTTTTTCCTGAGCAGTAGGTCTCAACATTTAGCTTAAAATATCAGTAAACCATGTTGCAAACAAATGTACTGTCTTCCAGGCTTTGTTATTCCATTTTTAGAGAACAGGCAGAGTAGATTTAGGATACTTCTTAAGGCCCTAGGATTTTCAGAATAGTAAATGTACATTAGCTTCAACTTAAAGTCATGGCTTTGAAGCCATGAAAGTCCTAGATAGCATTTTCTTCCAATACCAGTCTGTTTCCTCTACATTGAAAATTTGTTGTTTAGTGTTGATACCTTTATTAATTATCTTAGCTAAATCTTTCTGGATAACTTGTTGCAGCTTCCTCATCAGCACTTGCTGCTTCATCGTCCACTTCTATGTTATAGAGATGGACTTTTTCCTTAAACCTCATGAGCTAACCTCTGCTAGTTTCAAATTTTTCTTCTGCAGTTTTCTCACCTCTCTCCGCTTTCATAGAATTGAAGAGATACAACCTTGCTCTGGATTAGGTTTTGGCTTAAGAGAATATTGTGGCTGGGTTGATCTTCTATTCAGATCTCCGTATCAGAACTAAGGCTATTTTACTTTCTTATCATTCCTGTTTTTACTGGACTAGAACTTTTAATTTTCTTCAAGAACTTTTTCTTTGCATTTACAACCTGGTTAACTGCCACAAGAGGTATAGCATTTAGTCTATCTAGGCTTTCTTTCCCCACCCCCCGTTTTAATTCTTCCCACACCCCCACTTCCACCCTTGACCTATGGATGTTGCCATTTCCCTTTTTTAAGGACTAGATCTCTGAAGGCAGACATCTCCTTCTACATGATTGCAGCGTGCACCTGGGACCTGATGCCCCCGGCGTGCTTGGGCACTAGTGGGGCCTGGAGCACTGGAGGTATGGTTGGTGATTCCACCTGGTATGTGAACCCAGGACCTTCTGCATGTAAAGCAGACATGCTAACCACTACACTATGGACCCACCCATATCTAGGCTTTCAACAGGCCCTCCTTACTAAATTTAATCATTTCTAACTTTTAATATAAGTTGGTCATTTGAACACTTAGAAGCCATTTTAAGCATTAATTAGCTTAATTTCAGTATTGTAAGTCAAGGACTAGGGAGTCCCATGGAGAAGGTGAAGACAGGGAAACTGCCAGTGAACGGAGCACTTGACACACACAACATTTATAAATTAAGTTCACCACCTCATGTGTGCTTAGTCCCTGGTGTCCCAAAATATTACAATAGTGCCATCAAAGATCACTAATCATGGCTCACCATAACAAATATAATAACAATGACAAAGTTGGAAATATTGTGCGAATAACCAAAATGTGACACAGACACACAAAGTGAGCAAATGCAATTGGAAGAATGAAGTCAATAGAATTGCTAGACCCTGGGTTGGCACAAAACTTTAATTTGTAAAAAATATAACATCTGTGAAGCACAGTAAAGTGCAATAAAATGAGGTAAACCTGTATTTTTAAAATAGAGCCATCGTGAACATTTTTGAACAAATCTTTGCATGCTTTGCATGGATGTATGCTACCTTTTCTCTAGGAAGAATGTCTAGAAGTATCTGGGTTATATAAATATATGTATGTATATATATACACATACACACATACATACATACCTCATTTACAAACCACATATAAATGGTTAGTATATTATATATAGCAATGTATATATTGTTTAAATTTTTAAAAATTGCCAAACTGTTTTCAAGTGGTGATGTCATTTTACAGCCCCAGTCGAAATGACGAAAGTCCTATTTGCTCTGAATTCTTGCTAATATTTTATGATGTCGTTTTAATTTATGACATTCTAAGATGTGTGTAGTGGTACCTTGTTTTTGATTTGAAATTCCCAACCACTAATGATGTTGAACATTTTTCCAAATGCTTATTCACCATCTGTATGTATTTTTGATAAAATGCCTATTCAAATAATTGGCCCATATTTAAAGTGAGCTGTTTGCTTTCTTATTAAGTTTTTAGAGTTTTTTACATTTTACATGAACAGCCTTTTACAGATATGTGAGTCACAAATATTTTCTTTCATTCTGGCTTGTCTTTTGTTTTATCACATCATCTTTTGAAGAGAAGTTTTCACTTTTGATGAAATCCACTTTTTAAAATTTGTATGTGGTATAAGTTATAAATCGAAATCCATATTTTTGCATATGAGTACAGGATTATCTAGCTCCATTTGTTGAAAAGACAATCTTCTCTCCACCAATTGACTATATTTGTTTGGATTGTTTTCTAGATTTTCTGTCTTGTTGCATTGAAATATATCACAGTCTTATTCTTACACCATTAACTTGGAATTTTTGAAAAAAGTCCCTTTTCTTTCTATAGTGTAATCTTTAAATATGTTCTTCATTTAGTCAAACTAGAATTTATGTATTCTCTTTCATTATATATTACTTTCCTAGTAAAGCATTTACTTCACCATGATTTTGACACATTTATACATAAATTTTATTATAAGTTATATGTTAGAGAAAGAGTTGAAGATAGAATAGTATTTTGGAACTCATATGAATCTGGATGTAATGAAATCTCCTTTAATAATGAGACAACAATGAACCTGAAACACGGATCCCTGAAGCAGTGATGAGTTAATCTTTAAAAATCATTGTGAGATCTAATTAGAAGAAAGAAGTGAAAACTCAGATTCTTTAATCTCATTAATCAAAACCTTTCACTGTACAAACTGAAAATTAGGTTCATTATAATTGGAGGCCTCAACTATATAGAAATAAAGATTATTTTCACCAGGATATTATTGCCAAATTTTGGTGTACCCATATTCTCCTTCATAATTCCAAATATGCTTGCTTTATTTATTTCATTTTTATTGGGTTTCAAGTAAGAAATTTTCCTATAATACCCATTGGTTTTGGCCATATTGATCAGTTTGGCAAGTTTTGATTATATTGATTTTCATCACTGATCATTATTACATTTTTATTCATGTTTTGTTAAAATTTTAAATTTTTAATAATTTCTTGAATTTAATGTGCAAAACATGTTTTCTGGTTACAAAGACTAATGTTTAAAACTAAGCAGAGTTTTAGCACCATCCCAAACATTCTGAAATATGGCCTAAATAGGAACATGGTTATTCTCTGATTATGAAAAAACTAGGTAAGTGTCTATTTTGTTTCTTCTTTGTCTTAATCTCCATGTCACATACCAAATGTAGCTATGCCACTCTTTATGATGGTGCTTTTTTTGGTCCCATGAGTGAGGAACTCAGCATATCAGGGGAATGCTGAATTATGATAAACACTATCACCGTTATGCTTTCAACTGGTTTTGGCTTAGCTTCTCTTTAGATCTCTCAGCCCAGTGGTCCCTTAAGAATGGGTTCTCTAAATAATTTTTCTTTTCTTCTCTGTGGCTCATTTAGGCCCTAGCCTTTTTACTTTGAATTAAGAAGCGATGTTCATGTTTAAATAAAGTATATTCAGTTCTCCCTCCCACCCCTTTTTAAGAATACATTCCTAAGGAGTTTTTGAAAGAATCCACAATACCTCTACATGTAATTTTCAAACTTTAATTATTTGTGTACAGCATATAGATGTGACTCTTCTCTATATCACAGCATTAATATAAGATTTTCCCTTGTTTTTATATTATTTGATCATTTCATACCATCTTTTGAGTAGTTAAATATGAAAATGTATTTTTGACTGTCGAATCTTCTTAATTTTAAAATGCCATAATTATTCTTGTTTTATAATAAACATAAACATCAAATAAGGCTAACTTTCCATTTCATTGAACTTTTAAGAGGTAATTCTTTAACATATTTTATCATTTATTTTTCTGTAAAATAAATTTTTTATAACATTCTAGTATAATTCTTTGGGAAATTTTAGATTAATTAGAGAAGAATGGACAATAGTACAACATTTAGGCTTTCTCTGAAGAAACATAATATATCATTCTATTTGTTCACATTTTTATTTATGTCTCAATTAAATTTTGTATCTTATATAGTATAGGTCATTCATTCTTCATGTCAATAATATTCTTAGACAAATCATGTATTTTATTAAGTGCTATATCCTTTATATTATGTATTTGTAGTGAATTATGATTTTTTAATGTGTAACTCTTTAGGAAACCTAAGAATTAAGAGAAAAAAACTAAATTTAAAGAATAATCAAGGAAGATTTGCATCATTTCCCCTATTGATTTCTTAGCATGGTATTATTTCCATTGAAACTTTTTGTCACTACTCAAATTATACTACTCAAAGTTATTCTCAGAACTTCTTACAATGACAGAATTATCATTGTTCAAAAAAATTTTATATCAATTTTATGTAAATTTTATTTTTAAATACATATCTTATACACAAAGGAGTTTAGTTCCTCATATTTTAAAATTTATAATATGAAAACAAACTTACATCCTTTATTTATTCTTTATAGTCAACATATAAATGACCCTTTAAGAGGTGGTTTAGGATCTTACATTAAACATTTATAAAAAACAATAATTAGGGGCATAAGTTAAAATACAGAGCTCTCCACACACTGTCAAGCAGTAATCAATTAGGATATAGATAAATACATTAAAATTATAGGAAATATTAATTTTAATTACTATTGTGTAAATATTAATTCTAATAAGGACAGGAAAGATTTTGATTAGAATAATGTAAAAATAATAATTGATTGCCACAAACAGAAATCCTCTAATAAAAAATATCCAAGTTTTTACTGTTTGCAAATGAGTTACTAAGTAAATGTTTATACATTTCAATCAGTTATTGAACTAAATACCATGACTTGAAATCATTTAAGTTCTCCTTGAAAAAATATGGCAGAAAACAATAGTGTATTGCAAAGTAATTGATAAAATAGAGTAAGAAATGACAAAGCAATGGTAAATAGTGTTACATAAACCTGGGGAAAGGTGTGAAGCATTCCAGGTAAAGGGAGATAAGTCTTAAATGAGACTTGATGATTAGTTATATTTTGGATTGACAGAAATAGAAATGGAAGAGTATACACAGTTATTGCGATAAGATAAATGTATAATTGTGGAAAATACAAAGTAAACTAATATGATTTTAAAAATGAAAAAGAGAAAGGCAATAAAAAAATCTTTTGAAGAAGGGGTACGTTTTAGAGAATCTTACACTTGAAGTATTTGTGTTTGGATTTTATTTTGAAAACCAGGAATTCTTAGCATTTCTTTAGTTAGAAATATTGTTTGAAAATCTGATAAAAGTTATTGATTATTCCAGAGTAGATTACAAAAAAACTCAGTCTGGCTTGCAAAAGTTAATTCTTAAACATTTTCAGGGATTTTTATGAACCAACTGATGTTAGTAGCATGACATAGTCATAGAAATGAGTAACAATAAAATCAGGTTTATTTGCTTGTTTTCTCGCTTATTCCCCCTTTCTTCTCTCTCTCTCTCTTTCTCTCTCTCTCTCTTTCTCTCTCTCTCTCTCTCTCTCTCTCTCACAGTGAAGGCCAATTGTTTGCCAATTACTAACACTCCACTAATTTATTTCCTCCTTCTCAATGTTATTAATTCTTATATACTTGAAATTTTGCAAGCCATGTTATAAGATTATTATAAAATCTCTAAAATACTCCATGAATTTATTCTATTTTATTCATTTATTTGAGAGTAGAATTAGGGACTGATCTGTAGTTATTAAGGAGTTATTGGGTCATTAGGTTTAAAAACTGGGCAGAAACATAATTTTAAAATGAATAATCTAGCAATGCAATCCTAAATATCTTGGGAAATTAAGGGATAGAATTTAGATGCACAAGCTATAACCTATTGCAATAAATTCAGGTTGAGCTATATTGTTTAAGCTATCACTTTGAAGTACTTATTATGTACCAAACATTTTAATAATAACTTTATGAGCCTTGTTTCTTTTATTCTACACAACCTAATGTGGCAGATACTGACATCCAAAATTTACAGAGTTGGTAACTAGGTCTTATAGCTATTTAATATCTTGCCCAAATTTAGAGTTTATACTTGGTAGGATTGGAACCAAATTTTGTTCAAATCTAAAGTGTATATTCTTAGTTATTAAGCTATAAATGAACTGGGAAATCTTTACAACTAAACTGACAACTCTGAGAGAGCAAGCCTACTTTACGCAGAAAACATTGATATCGCTAGACAACCTGACCAGTTAAAATACCAGCTATGGAGGGGAAGAGGATAATTTCAGTAAATAGTTCACTGAGATTGAAAAATACATGTGGGAATTGTGAAGGTTCTCAAAAGTAGAGCCAGTTCTAATTTTATTCTGTCAGCACAGTTGATCAAAGTAGTGTATGATAAATGTTTTTCACTTTGCAAAGCAAAAAGAGCATTAAATTCAACAGAAAAAGGAATAATTGAGCAGAATTTGGTCAAGGGTAAAGCCAAGGCAGGGAAAGTTAAATAAATTTTCTAAACACTTTCTCTTTTAGTACTCACAATAACTCAATCAAGAAGACAGGCAACATGATTGTAAATCACTAAAGTTTTATTTACCTTCATATATCGAGTTCCTAAAGAACTTGACACACAACAAATTTGTTTAGTATATGCCAATTAAATTTATTGTTATTCTCATTTTATTGTTGATAACACTAAGGTGTTCCTGAGTTAATTTTATTATGAACGAATGATAAGAGGCAGAATTTAAACACAGATGTTCAACACTGAAATTAAGAATTTTATACATTAGCTGACAGACTTAAGTTTCTGAGCCACTCTATGTCCCCAAAACCCTCGAAGCTGATGACCTGTTCTCCCAATCTCTCATTTGCTCTTTTGTCAAATGGCATCAATTCAATAAATTAAAGAAAACGGATGGAGAAGCACATCAACCCACTGAAGTAATTAAGTAATTACTTGCAGGAACACATTCCTCCCTCACATACAATGTGTAGCATTATCCACATTTTTCCTACAGAGGATTAAGAGCATTAAGAAAATTAAGCATCATTAAAAGGCTTGCTATGAAATTGCATAGTAAATTATTAAAGTTAAACCTATTTTTGATTCATCAACATGTTTTTGTTCTTTTATTTAGTGAGGATCAATTTAGTGAATGGGAAAATAGAAGGTTGATGGAAAACCAAAGAGCCTGGCATAAGTTTATCATGCCAAAGGAGATTAGTGGCACATTTCCAATTGGGTACTATAAAAATCTTACTTAGAAGCCTGTTCTTGATAAATTATCTAGCAATATAAACTGGAAAGAGAAAAAAACATACAGAAAGACTGATCTGTGAAACCTCTGCTGGTGCATAAATTCTTACCAATATTCTCCAAAGCCAGCAGCTGAAGGCAATTTGGCACACACACACACACACACACACACACACACACACACACACACACAATATCATATTTCTGCATTACATGAGAAAGGACTGATGATATGGCAGCACAACAGTGTAGAAAGCTGTCACTTGCCTTTATCAGGCTTAAGGGACTTTAATCCCTGTGCGTCAGACACAGATGTAAACCTGATCTTCATTTCTGTTTTCCTCAACACCAATATGACCAATTTAAAGCACTGCAGAGGATGACTAATAATCCTAAACGTGTTTGTAAAATGACACTCACAAACTTGCAAATTAGCATGACTGTGACTATTTCTACCATATTTATTATGTTCTATTACCATAAATTTTATCACAAGAGAATTACCAAATGGTAAGGGGTGGGAGCAATAAGGCAACTGATTAAAAACAAATGTCTATTGGACCTGTAACTTCACATGATGTTAGGAAAGTGTGATATCTTGTCAACAGAAACCATTTTTTTGTTGTTGTTGTTTTTGAGGAAAAGATTCTCTTGGTCATGAGACCTAACATTATTGTGAATATTGGCAATATTGGAAGGAGTTTAGAACTCACATGTATCTGTTAAAATGGGATTTCTGGACAGACAGTACACATTAGTGTAGATTTGAATGAAACCCACTTACCCAAACTCTCTGTATATTTCTACCAGTTAGAAAACTAAAAACAAACCTTTGGGGAAAAAGTAAGAATATCAAAAGGTGGTGAAAGGAAGAGTATCAGTGTTCAGTGACTGTGGTATGTAATATATTTGGGATGGGAAATATGGAGAAGTAGACACAGTGACTATTTTTTTCTCATAAATATTATTTCTTAAACCACCACTTTAAAAAAGATATCACCTGACAAGTTAATCAGGTGGAGGGGGTTTTCATTAAGTGGATTTTTTCAAAGTGTAAGAATTAGAACTTAAAGTCTGTGCTTCAACAAATGATCATAAATATTGTGCCATGAACTGGCAGCATAAGAATCATTATAAAGCTCTACAGAAAAATAAAAATTTTTAACCACAAATCGTCTTCAAGGAGGTTTTGAGTGGGGCCCAGAAATAACTAAATTCAATAATTCCCAAACTGAAGACTGTACAGTTTGGGAAACCACTATCTCTGACTTTTTGATACTAGAGCAATAACCCTACTTAAAAGAGGAGTGCAAGAATATAGGATATTTAGAGAAAGCATTAAAAGTGTC
Source organism: Eidolon dupreanum (assembly GCA_028627145.1). NCBI lineage: Eukaryota > Metazoa > Chordata > Mammalia > Chiroptera > Pteropodidae > Eidolon > Eidolon dupreanum. The sequence continues at coordinate 54,424,381 of CM053515.1, forward strand.
ACTTCCTTATTTGGAAGAGTAAAAGGGACAATGTGCTACGATTTTTATATCTTTGAAATCTAGACCTGCAAAACCCAATCAGTATCTTCACTATATTTGATTGAATCATCATGTTGAAAGCCATATGAGACTTCTCTCAAACTCCTACTTATATTAACAATATTCAGTTATGTTTTTTTATTACAAATAGATTCACTTTTTCACAAAATATGTTTTTTCGCGACATGATTACAATATATATTCTTTCTAGGAGTGAATTATTTTTGGTATGGTGGGCAAGAGAATTGGGGTTGAACTTGTTACATTGAATTTAACTCTGGACATTAAATTCTACTTAGAAAAATCAGACACAATCTCTACTTCCTGAAAATATAAAATTAATTTGGCTTTTAAAAATATTGACTTAATTAACTATTACTAAGTTTGTGAGACTATCCGAATCAAGTTGATGAGTACAGCATTGTTGCAGCAAATTAAATCCCTAAAGACCTGAATCAATGGCCACATAATAGTTCTATTATTTTTAATACATTTTGGACCTGATTACCAAAAATTGTGTTTCAAATTCTTCATTCATTTAAACATGGTACATTTTATACTTTGAAAGACTCAAAGCAATAAATTCTTCAATATATAAACTTCTACATCCCAAAACTGAAATAAAATTTTTAGAAAATTAATTGCAAATAAATCTGAAAATGCCATGAAATGACAGTTTTAGTATAAATAATTGTTTACACAAGATTTTGAGGGGAAAAATAACTATACACATTGTCTATTCATCTAGAAACACACACACTTGTCCAAGAAATTAGATAAGACTTTTAGTGCTTAGTGAAACAACACAAAATTCTTCAGAGTTCTCCATCTTAGACTAAAAAGGTCCAAGAGAGCTAGCTCAGCCAGGAAGACAAAACAGCTGCTATAAATCTTGAAAGGAAAAAACAAAAACTGAATCCAGGGTAAAGAATTGTTTTAGGATACTGAAAAGGTTCAGTGGAAGATGCTGTATGAAAATGATCCCTATTGGAAATCTAAAGACTTAGGTTTGAGTTTAATTTCTTCAAAATTGATTAAAGCCCACACTGTCATTTGAGAAAAGAAAAATATTTGTTACCTTGCCTATCGTACAGTCTTGGTATAACACAGGCAAAAAATACTTTATCAGAGTTACATACAATTGTGAGTGCATCTTGGAGTTCTGAAGTCCAACATGGGAGCACATGGAGAAATTAAATTCTGATTGTATCAGGCAAGAGAGACTAAACTCGCTGTAGTAAAACACAATGCCGTTATCTCAATAGCTTGAAAACAGACAAATAAAGGTATTCTTCACTCACACCATGCCATGGTGGGTTAGCAGCTGTGCCCTGCTCAGTGCCATCATATAGAAATTCAGGTAGCTAGTGAGGATATCATTACAAAAATAACCAGTCATTATGCCAGAGGAAAATGCATTAGGGTATTAGAGGGTATTGCACTAGGAATAGCATACTGTATTGCACTAGGGTATAGCATACTGTAGTCTAGAAGTATCACATGCTGTTTCTGTTCCCAATTCATTGGCCAAAATGAGTTATGTGGCCCCACCTGATTATGAGGACACCAGAGAAGTCAGGTCTGTTCTATATGTGGGAGGTGAACAGGGGGAACTATTTGGGAATTAATAGTGACAGCTACCATCCTCAGATATTTAGCTATTAACCTGAGTTTGGTACTCAAAGGAAAAAAAAAAACTCAATAGTATAAAAAAGTTTAATCAAGAGTGTAGCAGATATTTAACTATTAACCTGAGTTTGATACTCAAGATATTTAGCTATTAACCTCAGATATTTAGCTATTAACCTGAGTTTGGTACTCAAGGAAAAAAAAAAAACTCAATAGTATAAAAAAGTTTAATCAAGAGTGTAGCGGAACTCCTCAAGACTGTTTGTGAAAATATAAAAACTACATACTATTATTATGAAGATATGGCCACTGATATCATGATAAGGGTTACTTGTGTTCTATTCTAGGATAAGTAGCCTTTCTGATATGGACAAAATCTAGAAGGTGGGGCTGCAGTCTGTGAAGCAGATGTCTCTTCAGAAATTGTTTTTTTTCATATGAGGAATTTAAAGAACCCTGAAAGGCCTCCCAGTTCTCACAGGATTCTACTTTCAAGTTCCTCTGTTTATTTTCTAATTTGTTTCTTAAATACTCCAAAAATATTTTGGAAAATTTATAACCTAGACTCTTGTCATCTCTCTTTTTTATATGATATCTTTCCTAATATAATAGAAAAGAGACTGTTTCCATCCAACATGGCGTCAGGAAAAGAATGAGTGTAGGAGGTTCTATCTAGCTAATGACTAGGGAATACTGCTGTGGTAAAGGGATCAGAGCATGCTAGTGTACAGCAGTGAAACACCTGAATAAATAACGCTCTCATTATGCTGGGAACATGGTGGAAAGAAAGGGGAACGAATAGATGCAGAATCTACAGAAGGTACTCTTTACCTCCCACTATTAACAAAAATTACCCCTAACATTTATTACATGCTTATGAAGAGGCAGAACCTGTGGAGAGTAATCACATGTATTTCTAATGTAATATCCATCTTATGAGTATAACTTACCCTGGGTGGACAATAAAAATAAATGCCACCAAACCTATTCCTGACTTGATGAGGAGAACCATGTAAAGACAGACACTTGGATTGTATGAAAGGCAAGTGAAAGAATTCAAATTAACAGACTGAGAGGAGCCAAGAGACAGTAAATAAGTAAGTAAATAATTCTGTAATAGGAGTGATTTGTTTCCTTCCTCTTATCTCCAGAAGAGATCTAATGTTTCAGGATATGGGACCTCTACCCACAGAGAAACTAGGTACTATCTGGGGTGACTTAGAAATCCTCATTACCCCAGAGTTACTCTCAGTCACCTCCAGTAGGTAGCACTCTAAGATGTATCACAGTGTTTTGTGCAAATATTATTTTCTATGTGTACCATGATGTAAAAATATTGGGAAGTGCTGTTCAAGATAATTATTTTACACCTTCTTTCCTTTTAAATGTTAAAAGACTCTTTCCTTCCTCATTCAGTGCTGATTGCTTTCCTTCCTACATGACTGAAAAATAGACACAATAGCAGAACATAGTCACTATCTTCGTTAGATCAATCAACCCAAAACATTACCCCTGAATTCTACCTTCTTTTTTTTTCACTAAGGATAAAACTCATTTCCATCCAATCACACTATTTGTCACTCGATTCCATCACCACTCCCCTACTCAAGGATTTCGTGCCTGTAACTTTTCTCTTTTCCCCTACATCTTCAATGGTTCCCTCTGTAATGGCTCTTTTTTTTTTCCAGTTTGTAGCCTGTTTGCCACTCTTCTCAAGAAGACACCATCCTAACAAATTATTCCTCTTTAGCAAACTCTTCTAAAGAGCTATCTTTAAATTTTTTTGTATCCACATTTCATTTTCCAATTTTCTCCCAATACATTCCAATCAGGTTTTACTCCAGCTACTATACAAAAACTTTGCTTGTCAAGATTACAATTGACCTGCATGTTAGTACTGACCTCTTCATCAGTACTCTGCTTTCCATTTATTGTGTATGTGTGACGAGTTGTGCATACTTGTGAAGTTTTTTTTTTTTTCTATAGCATTCCTAACAGCTGAATTTGCCTGCCCTTTAAAATACAAATATTCTAACTGTAATTCTTGGCAGCAGCTGTTACTAAGCAAATAATTTACTTTGCTGCTTTGCTGTGTCATCTTTGGCTTTACTTTTTAAATAGTGATATTATATACAACCTTGTTTCTGGACAAACCCTTCAAGGTGGTGAAGAAGCTATTAATATCCCCTCTTCCCAATTCTGTATATTTATATCAACTCATACATTGTTCTTATGAAACATATATTCTTCTACTCTGCCTCATGTGAATAATGTCCTATGTATGTTATCAAACAATATTTACTTCTAAGAAAACATGTGGCTTTCGGTTATTATGAAGTATAAATGACATAATATCTAAACTTGTTACCTTCAGAGTAATTGTTTTTTAACAGGAATCAATGGTTTAAGTATTAAAAAGTGTAATTCTAAGGATACGCTAAGACTGAGGTATGTGTAGTACTCCTGAGAGTATACAATATTATCGATCACTATTCATCTGCTAATGATAACTTATTTATATACTTTCTATATATTTTATTTTTATTCTTACTCATTCTTAATTTATGGGTAATTTCACCTTCAATCTGACATATTTAGGAGCTCTTTTTAAATTTTACATTTAAATATTAACATGCTAAATAATATAAAATGACAAAAAATGTCCATACACTTTTTTAAAAAACGTTTTATCCAAATAAAAATCTAAAGACAAAATAATCTAAGATTAAGAAGGCAAGTTTACTCATTCCAGCTAAGAGTACCGACTTGAGAGACAGGATAACTATTTGTAATCCAAATTTACTCATGTACTTACTATATATTACAAAATCATTGTTCCTGCATAATTGTTTACATAGAAAATCTGAAATAATCAACAAAAATATTCCTGGAACTAAAAAGCAACAATAGCAAGTTTAATGTATGAGGTTAACATATGAAAGTCAATCTCTTCCCTAAATACATGCAATGAATAAGTGGAATTTTAAATTACAAACAAAATGTTATTTACATTATATCCTTAAAATTAGCTACTTAGGTATAAATCTACCAAAATATATACAGAGTCTTTATGAAGAAAACTACAAAACTCTAACAAAAAAGTTAAAAATAATAATAATATATGCAGAGATACTCTGTTTCTGGACAGGAAAATCAAATATTTTCAAGTTGGTTCTTCCCAACTTGAGCTATAGATTCAATGCAATCTCAATAAAAAATTCCAGCAAGTCATTTTATAGATATTGACAAATTGTTTCTAAAGTTTATTTGGAAAGGCAAAAACACAGAATAGCCACTCAATATTGAAGGAGAAAAACAAAGTCTGAAGACTGACAGTATTTAACTTCAAGACTTACTATAAAGCTATGGTAATCAAGACAGTGTGTATTAACAAAATAATAGACAGATCAACAGAACAGAAGGAAACCCCAGAAATAGACCCACATAGTCAATTGACCTTTGACAAAGGAGAAAATGATATACAATAAAGCCAAGATAGATTTTTCAACAAAGAGTATTGAAACAACTGGGCATCTACATGTGGACACACACACACACACACACACACACACACACACACACACACACATCTAAGCACAGACCTTATACCTTTCACAAAAATTAACAAAATGAATCACAAACTAAAATGCAAAATGTAAAACTGTAAGATTCCTGGAAGATAACATTAAAGAAAATCTACATAATCTTGCATTTGGCAATGAATTTTTAGGTAAAACATCAAAGATACAATCCATGAAAGAAATAATTGATAAAAAGGACTTTATTAAAATAAAATTTTCCACTTTGCAAAAGATTCTCTCAAGAGAGTAAGAAGATAAGCCACAGACTGAGAAAATATTTGCAAAAGACACATCTGGATGAGGACCATTATCCAAAATATACAAAGAACTCTTAAAATTCAGTTATTAAAAAAAAAAAAAGAAAATGATTAAAAATGAGCCAGCAACTTTATAGGTATACATATGCCAGATAAGCTTATGAAAGTTACAAAATATCAAATAGCACCAGGAAAATGTAAATTAAAACAACAATGAGATACCACACATACCTATTACAAAGCCTTTTGTCTGATTTACGACATATGTGAGAAGTGATAGGATATATAACATAAAGTGACTTTCTAAAACAAGTAATTTTTAGACAAAAGAAATCATTCAAAAATTTAGCAGTTATCTCTCTCTATTTACAAATGCTTGCCATTAAATAATTATTTTTTCTAATATAATCTCCTCAGTGACTAAGGCAATAAAACATTATAGAAGTTCAATAAATATTATTTAAATTAATTAGTAGAATCAGCAACACTTTATTGCTATACTTGTGCCATATATATATATATATATGTCTTCAGCACACATCTAAAAATCTTTCAAGAATGAGTAGTTACTGCCAAACACACATATAACAAAAAAGAATAAATAATATTAATTTTTGCTTAACTCCTAACATGTACATTTTTTATAGAATAGAAATATGTTTTATTTCCTTTTCTTTTAAAATAAGGAAAAGACTGGCCTTCAGTTCAAAATAAGATATTAACCTGGGAACACAAATCTTACTCTGTTGAGAAGGAAATAGCTAATATCAACTCTTCAGAGAATTGGCTCTGATAGTTGACGTGGCTAAAACACAGATGGGGATAGAAAGGACATAGAATAGTGTAACATATAGTGCATACTATGAGGAAGCTTAAATTGAATAAAGAATACCTAAGAACTTCATCCAAATTTTATTTAATCCAAGCAAATCTTGCACAAACCCATCACTTTATATATGAGAGAACTGCCATGATTTGTGGTGTCACAGGTGACTTACAAATATCTAGAAGTTTCTCAATATGCAATACATTAGTATTCATCTGCTCTCATTTGCTGGAAATTCAGTGTCTGTTCCCAAAACTACTCTAGCCTCTGTTATGCCGAGGTACATATTCATGTACAAAGATTTAGATATGTTTGCTTCTTGCCACCCAAACGATGAAAACTTAGCTAAACATTAACTGCTAGATGTCTAACACTATGTATGACTTTATATACAACCAATATTTATTGAATTACAACAACCAAAAAGTATAGAATATAGTCCTCAAAAATCTAACAATTATCAATCAAATAAAATATTTTATATCTAATATAAAAGTAATATATATGATAAAATATCAATAATCATACAAGCAAATCATACAAATGATTTTACAGATTTAGTCTCATTCCTGTTGTATATATAATTAAATAAAAAAAATTAGAAGACTTTCCAGCTTATATATTATAGTGAACACTTAGATTTGTTTTGGTTCCTTGAAAACACTAGATGTTAGGGATTACAACTTAAAAAGCACAAATGACATTTTATTACTTATAGCAATGCAAGAAACAATTAACAGATTGTGTGGCAAAATAAAATAATTATCACCACATTAAAAATAAAAATTTAAATAGTCATAATTGTCATAATATTTTGTTTATAGAAATGTGTGTCAATTAAGCAAAAGGACAGTGGCCAAGTAGAAAAAAGGCAACTAATTTGGAGAAAATATTTGGAACATGATCATAAAATTTTCCTAAACACTTTAATATGAATCATAATGTTTAAGCAAGTAGTACACAAAGAGAAAATGAAAACTTTCACTTACCAGTATGTGAGATTTCAGTAATTGTAGCAAATGTTTTTTCCATGGTTTCCTCTGGATAAAAGGCATTCCTGAGATCAAATATTGCTCTCTCTAATCTCTCTCTCTCTCTCTCTCTCTCTCTCTCTCTCTCTCTCTCTCTCTCTTACACACACACACACAGAAACACAAAATACACATTCATATTTTACATAATAAGCTTTATTGGTGTATTGAAGATAACTGGCTGCATGTAAACATTATTTCTTTCTGCAAATGATGCAAGTTCTAAACTGCAAATCTGATTTTGAGAGTTTTGATGGAAGCATTTTTACATCGAATATTCAACCAACTAATGCAAATGCATATTAGGAGGAGAAACCATAGGGCTTACATCCAAATTGAGAAAAAAATATTTTATACAGAATTATAATAATTTTTTCTTCTTGGGTCTTGGAAAGGAGTAACTACTTTTATCTGCTTTTCTCTTCTTATTTTGTCTGAAGATAGATTGCTGAGTAGTTTAGCTTATGGAAATGCTTATTCAGTCTAGCATTAAAATTTACTAAACTGGCATTTCTACATTTTTTACAGCTTTTTTATTAAGCCTTTTGGGAAATATTTATGCTTAAATATTCCAATGTAGTGTCTCTACACATTTAAAATTAAATGTTTTTTCTCCTATGATTCTTTAAAAAATATATTTTTAAAATTATATCTCATTGAAGTCAGTACATTTAAGAGTAGTTGTCCCTAGGACATGACAAACAGAAATTAATTTTTGTTAAATAAGAATTTATCAGCACATACTTTCTGAAAGAAAAAATCAATCTTTTGAAAACATGAAATTATAGCATTTATGATTGTATTCTCTGTATAAAGTTTGTATTTATTTGCTTTTGTAAATATTTCTTAGAAATATTTTTAGTTATTTCCATTTTGTATAATCTGGCACTAAATAATGAGATTGCCATAAAAGAGATCAGGCTTTTAAACAATGACTGTTAATTATTAAATATTTTTTGCAACCAAATGTTGAAAATGTTTTGCTAAAATTTCTTAATATAAAAACCACAATCCCATAATTTTTTCTATGCAATTTTTCTCCCTATGTACATGATCATGATCTGGTAATTGATATATACAGCCCTTTCTGTTCAAAGATGATAGTTATTTTTAATAATAACCTGAAATGCTGTCAAGTCTAGAAATGGCAGAGCTTTAAAAGAAAATGAATATGTTTGGTTTACATTGAATAGTTTGTTTTATCAGAATTCTTTGAAGATAATGCATCAGTGAATAATAGTTTTATATTCTTGATGATAATACATACCCATATTAAAAACACTTTGTAGTTAATTCCAGATAATCTTGAGTAGGAGATTTAACTAATTTAAAATGAATACTTGCTTAGTCCCCAGCAAGTTCTTGGAGTATAGTTTGAATCTAAACTCTCCCAAAATTTAGCTGTGTTTAACGGCTTCACATAACTATAACCTTACTTGATAAGAGAGGAATCAGCCCTGGAACCAGGCCACTGGGATAAATGGGGAAAAAAAGGGAGGCTCAGTAGATTCTTCTCCTTTGACCCCTAGGGACTAACTACCTGCCTAAATGAGTTCCTGGGTTACAAATTTCTAAAATTCTTTTCAGGGTTGAGTAGCACAAATTCCTTAAACAATAGTTAGTTATCAAATTAGTAAAACTGTCCACTGAGAAAACTTTGTCATTATGACAAAATGTAGGTAAGTTCCTCTGGCTTCTTTCAGGATGCTGTAATATTTGAACTATTGCAGATACCTCATATAAGTGGAATCATGCAATATTTGTTCTTTTGAGACAATTATTTCATTTAACCTAACATTCTCTAGATTCTTACATATCGTCACAAATGACAGGACTTCCTTTTTAGGGCTAAATTATATTCTACTGTATGCACATTGCATATTTTCTTTATATTTTCATCTGTTCATGGACATCTGTTTTTTTCTGACTTGACAATTGTGAATTATGCTGCATTGAACATGGGAGAGGGGCTCAGATATCTCTTCAAGATCCTGATTTTAGTTCTTTTGGATATATATCCAGAAGTAAGATTACTGGGTTTTGTGGTAATTCTATTTTGAATTTGAGTACTCTCCATTCTGGCTGCATACACTATTCTACATTCTTACCAACAGTATTTAAGAGTTTTAGTTTTTCCACACCCTTGTCAAAACTTATCTTTCTTTTTTTAAATAATAGCCATCTTAAAAGTTATAAAGTTATATCAGATGTGAGCTTATATTCATTATCATTTTGATCTGTATTTCTCTGATGTTTAGTGATATTGACCACATTTTCATATATCTGGTTGTCATTGTATGTCTAAAATAGTAATATCTATTCTTGTGCCCATTTTAAAAATCAGAATATTATTATTATTACTATTGCTATTAAGTTGTAGGAGTTTTTTATATATGTGGATATTAACGCCTTACCCAAAAATTGGTTTGCAAATATTTTCTCTCATTTTGTAAGTTGCTTTTTCACTTTGTTCATTTTCTTTACTGTGCAGAGCCCTCTTGTTTGATATAGTACCACTTGTCTATTTTTGTATTTGTTGCCTGTGCAAAAAAGTCATTGCTAAAACCAATGTCAATGAGTTTTTTTCCTCTGTTTTCTTGCAAGAATTTTATGGTTTCGTGTCTTATATTTAAGTTTTTATTTATTTTAGTTGATTTTTCTGTGTGGTATAATATGAAGATCCAATCTCATTCAGTTTTCCCAACACCATTTGTTAAAGAGATTATTTTTTTCCCACTATGGGTTTTTGGCACTTTATTGAAGATGAATTGACCATGTATATGTGGACTGGATTCTCTATTCTGTTCCATGATATATATTTCTGTCTTTATGCTGCGTTAATTACTATAGTTTGTAATATCCTTTATAATCAAGAAGTGTGTTACCCTTCTTTCTCAAGATTACTTTGCTATTTGGGGTCTTCTGTGGTTCTAAGTTAATTTTAGAATTTTTATTTCTGTGGAAAATGACATTGGGTCTTGTTAGAAATTATCTTGAATCTATACATTGCTTTAGATAGTATGGATATATTAATTGATTCTTTCAATTCATAAAAAATATGTATTTATATTTATTTGCATCAACTATAATTTCTTTCATCAGTATATTATAGTTTTCAGTGTACAGATCTTTCAACTCTTTGGTTAATTTCTATGTATTTTATTCTTTTTGATGCTATCGTAGATGGATTTTTTTTAAAATTCTTTGTAAGAATTTTATTAATGTGTAGAATCACAACTAATTTTTGTATGCTAATTTTGTATATTGCAATTCTGCTGAACTCACATGATCATCTTAATAAATACGTAAACATCAGTTGTCAAAATTCAAAAGCTTTTCATGTTAAAAACAATCAACAAATTAATCATAAGAGAAATGTGCCTTAATATTTATTCAATGTCTTCTTTTCTTCTGGATCATGGACAGAAAATTATTGTTAACAAATACTACCACAAATAGTTTTCATGGTGATAAAATTTTGTGGTTATTGTAATTAAAACTAAACTAAAGTTTTCTAAGCCCTACAGGTTTTATTTCATTTGTTAAATCTATACTATAGCCATAGAGTACATATTTCAAGTATATTCATTCTTTCCTTCATTCATCCATTCATATATTCATTCATTGACTGGATACATATAGAAAGAATATTTTATAGTGGAAAGTCAGGATTCAAATGTATATGTACTTTCTATATCAAGAATTCACAATCTAACAGAATATATAGGAACACAACCAATTTTAATTAAACGAGGGGTATAATAATAGAAATAAAAACAGTATGCCAACATTTTTAAATAAGAAAGACATATACTGGTAGAATGAATATTGTCTACATGTCTATTATTAAATACATATCTTCATCTTGTTTTATAATTTTACATTTTACATCTTCACTATTTCATTTGATTTCTAGTTTGACTGCATAAAAAGTAATTTTTATTGTTTAGGTCCTAGTGATTTGGGGGAAGTATATGTTATTTTAATACTGTACATGGCTTGTTGAAATCTTAAAATATAATGGTACATGTATCTTTAGTCAAGCAAAACAGAGACTGAGTTTTTTTTTAATTAAAATTATTAAAACAACATTGCTTAATAAAATCAAATAAGTTTCAGTATACAATTCAATAATACATCATATGTATATTGTATTGTTTGTTCACAATTTAGAGTTACATTTCCTTTTGTCACCAAATATTTGACCTCCTTTGCCCCTATCTTCTTTTCCCCCTTCTCTCTGGTAACCACTAATCCACTGTCTGTGTCCATGAGTCTCTATTATGTTTGTTTGTTGCTTTCAGTTTTATATTCCACATATGAATGAAATTATACAATTACTAACTTTTTCAGTCTGACTGATTTTGCTTAGCATGATAATCTCAACATCTACCTATGTTGTTGCAAATGGTAGCATTTCAACTTTTCTTGTGGCTGAGTGATGATATTCCATTGTATGTATGTACCACATCTTTGTCCAATCATCTATTGAAGGACACCAGTTGTTTCCATGCCTTGGGCACTGTGAATAATGCTGTCGTGAACATAGGGGAACACATATCTTTGTGGATAAATGTTTTCAAGATTTTTGGATAAATACACAGAAGAGGGATTGCTGAGTCATGTGATAATTCTATTCTTTGTTTTTTTTTAGAAACATCTATACTGTTTTCCATAGTGACTGTACCAATTTGCATTTCCACCAGCAGTGTATGAGGGCTCTTCTTTCCTCAAAATCTCTCCAACATATGTTATTACTTGTCTTGTTGATAATAGCCATTTTAAAAGGTGTAAAGTGATATCTCATTGTGGTTCTCATTTGCATTTCCCAAATAGCTAGTGAAGTTGAGAATCTTTTCATATATCTGTTGGCCATTTGTATGTCTTCTTGGAAGAAGTTTCTGTTCAGGTCCTGTGTTCATTTTTTCAATTGTTTATTTGATTTTTTATTGTTGAGTACTTTGTATATTTTTGATATTAGCCCCTTATTGCAAGCATTGTCTACAAATATCTTCTCTCATTCAGATGGTCGACTCTGTATTTTATTGCTGGTTTCTTTTGCTGTGCAGAAGCTTTAGTTATTTATTTTTCCTTTTACTTCCCCTGTGTTTGAGGTCAAAGTCATAAAATTCTCTCTAAATCCAAGGTTCACAAGTAGGTACTAAACGGAAGGTACTAGACTGAGTTTTAAAAATTATGCTCATGTATGTACTTAGTTATCATTGACATAGCATTTTTAAGATTTTCTTAACTATCCACATTACTCTGCAGTTATATTTTCTCATTCAACAATTCATCATTAGTAACTTTCTAATTAATAGATGCAAATCTAACTTGATCTATTTAAAATCAATACAAAATCTTGTACCATACTATGCACCACATTTTTTCTCTGTGATTCTATCATTTGACATTGAAATTATTTCTAGATCTTTTTCACCACTACAAATTAAACTAGGTATATACATACATATATAAACTATACATATGTATGTATGTACACATACAAACAAAAACAATATGAAGTTACATGAAGTTATATACATGCATGTATTTATGTCCATATCCCATTTTTTTATAAGTATGTAGGTGACATTGTCAAAAGTAGGAGGTCTCACTTGGAGCTGGAGTTGGCATTTGGAATCCAGTCAACAGTAGAGAAGCATAGTCTTAGCATGAACCAAACACCCAATACCTCAAGTAAATTAGAAACAAGAGATTCTCAAAAGTTAGGTGTGGAGGCATCTAGATACTTATTTTCTGTATAATAAGGGTTTAAGCTGTTTTATTTGTATATAATCCAGTTGGTAGGGCTTTAGTTTTAAGTCATATATTTCTCAAATTAGTAACAGTGTATTTTTCCATTCACTCATTTAAAGCAAACAAACTTATTCAAAGATATCTTTAGTATAATGATCTAAATCTATGTAATTCTTAAAAAAAAAAAAGTAAAGCATGTACAAATTTTATTTTTTTTTGTTTGTTTTTTCTTCTGTTTGAACTGTACATATTGATTTTCTTAGAACATTATAGTTATTTCTGTGAAAGAAAATGAACATTTTGGGGAAGAGAACTTGGAATGATAAAAATAATTAGTGGTAGAATTATTGCTAGAACCCATATCTAACCATAATTTTATGAAATAAGGATTATTTTACAGTCATAGATGTTTGGAGAGATAGGTGGTAACAGTGGTATCATATAAGAAGATTTGAAAATAAAGAAGAAACATAAAAAATGTTTAGAGAAAATTGTAGGATCAAATAATATTTTGTTAAGCAATTATTAACAATATCATATTTATGTTTATTTAGCACTTACAATGTTACCAGGGACAACTTATCTCTCAGATCCCAATAACAGCTACAGATGAAGTTTCGGGGATATTAAGTAACTCCCACAAAAACACATGGTTAACAAATGACAAAATCACAGTTCAGAGCAGTCTTTCTAATCTCTGAGTTTCCAAACACTTTGTCTATATTTTCAATATAAGTAAGTAGAATAAAGTAACATTTAAATGAGCTATATTTGGATGCAGGATGGACTAGTGAGTGGAAATGGGAACATTAATAATGTTGGAAAGTAATGACATTTTCAGGGAATGTGTGGGGAATGAAGTGGGAATTAGAGAATGAAAATAATAACCTAAATAGCTTCAGTGAAGAGAATTAAGAATTGAGAAGTTAATGACAAATGACCCTTATCATCTTCTTAAAGCAGGAAATATTGTCAAGCATTGAACTATAATGACCATACATTAAAATGTCCATTTTGGATACGAAATTAGAAAAATATATTTATTTCACATTTGCACCACTCAAGGAGGTTTCAAATGTTTTATATTATTGAAAAATAAATTTCTTTTACCAAAATGAAAATTGAGTATATTGTATCATTTCACATATATAGAACAGTAATTAGTGTTTTATTTTTTCACTTAAATTAAACACATTAAAATCTAATTAATGACTTTTGAAAAATCTGTTCTATGATATTCTTCTTTATGCTCATTATTTTGTGGATGCCTCGATAGTTGCACCATATTAATTGTGTTCTATATAGGCTTTTGGCCAAAGACAAAGAAGGCAGAATGAATGAATGAATGAATGATAAAATAAATTAAAGTTTACCTTTATCATTCAAAGTAAGATGTGATTTTTTATGTAAATATCAAAATTTGATTTCTAAAATTTGAGTTGTAAATAAATTTGTCAAATGAAAATGAGCAATTAAGCAAATATATTATTTAACAGTCACTCTGTAATGGTGAAGTGGTGCAATGACAAAATTAAGAAATTATAAGAATCATAAAGACAAGAAAACCCCAATGTTGAGAGGATGCACACTTCAAAATATTTGCCTACAAGAAGTAAAATATAAATTTAAATAACATGAGATCCTAAGTACAAAATATGGACAAATTCATAAACAAGGAATTATATTTGTCAGAGATTTTTTTCCAGGAAATAGAACCAATAAGTTATACATGTCTTTTGTTTACACACACACACATCTCACACACACACACACACACACACACACACACACAATCAATGTCCTATCAGTTGACAATGGCCAATCTATCATCCTGTCTGCCTGCCTGTCTATCTATTTGTCTGTCTATCTGTTTATCTATCTATCTATCTATCTATCTATCTATCTATCTATCTATCATCTATCTATCATCATTTATCTACCTACTTATAAAATTATAGGAATTGGCTCATGCACTTCTGGAGTCTGAGAAGTCCCAGAATCTATCATTGGCAAGCTAGAGAATCAGGAAAACCAGTGGTGTCATTCAGTCTGAGTCTGAAGGTCTGAGAACCCAGGGACTTGATGGTGTAAGTCTATACCAGAGTCCCAAAATCAAGAACTAGGAGCACTGATTTTCAAAGGCATGAGAAAATGGATATCTAAGCTCAAATAGAGAAAATAAATTTTTCCTTCCTCCCCATTTTTATTTCAGGCTCTCTATTGGTTGATGCCCACCCATATTAGAGAGGGCAATCTTCTTTATTTAATGTGTTAATCCAAATGTTTATCTCTTGTGACGACACAGTTACACTCCCAAAATAGTGTTTTGTCAGCTATATGGGCATTAGCCCAGTTAACATGACACATAAAATTAATCATCATTAAGTCTACACCTCATCAACTTGACATCTATATGCATATGTATCTTCTTAAACCATACTTTATCTCCAAATAAAGACAATAGCAAGATTATAATTCTACCTAACATGATAGAATTATCCTATATACAACTGAAAACACACAAATAAATTTCTTCCTCAGAAAAGAAGGTAAAGTCCTTGAGAGATGTTTATTCTTCTGATATCTTATAACTTAAATACTGTGGTGTAAAATTAACAATACTTAAACATTGATATATATTCAATTTGTCTTATATTTTATGATAAAGGAATAAAAGAGGGAAGAAAACAAAAACAGTTGCTTAGTATGTGTATATATACACACAAACATATTCATAACAAAATAAATAATGAGGAAATACTCAAGAAAATTAGTCTTTTTTCTGTAGTTAATCATGTGGTTATAGCTGATACTTATGATTACTTTCTTCAACTACAAATCCTGTTCCTTACCTATCAGGATGACCCAAACCTTTATTCCTGAAGGATCTGAGCCATGAGTAACCCTGCCTGATATGAAGGGAATAAAGTTACCCTTCTTCTGCTTTTTTGTTCTATTTAGACCTCAAAGGATTGGATGATGCCCATCTGCATTTATGAGGGCCATAATTTTGGTCTCTGACTCAGATATAATCTCTTCCGGAAACACCCTCACAGACACACTCAGAAATGTTTTTCCAGCTTTCTGGGCATTCCTTAGCTCAGTCAAATTGATTCAAAAAATTAACCATCACTGGAATATAGATAATTAGGTGATGAAGATAGATGATAGATAGATAGATGATAGATAGACAGATGATAGGTAGATAGATACATAGATAGATACATAGATAGATAGATAGATAGACAGACAGACAGACAGACAGACAGAAATGTGATTTCAAGTTCGACACATATTTTAAAAGGAAATACAAAGTAGTGGACTGGAAAAGACTAGTTTAATCAATAATTCATAGACCAACACACTATTAGTATACAGTGTATAATAAACGTAGCCTTGTTTCTCTGACAGTACATTAAGGACGCAGTGGGACCAACTCATTTTATTATTGTAACATAAATCAAAATCCCTTCCTGAATTATTTTTTCATTAACTTCAATTAAACTTCAAATCATTTTTCATACACTCTTTTCTTTGTTCTCCCTTTGTTCTACCCCTGTATCTATTCAACTGGTTAATATCTTTATATCTGCTATTACTTTTGAGTCTTTCTCTTTAGTATAAATCCCCACTGCCTATGTCAAGCACTTATTATTATATGTCCCAATAAGCATAAATTGTGCCACTCATATTCTGAGCTCCCAAATTGATGCTTCTCATATTACTTGGATAATAGCAAGAGAGTTTTTATATAAATTGAACTCTTAATTATACCCTATCTTCTGTTAATTCACCTGTAATCTCAAAAGGTGGATTTGGCCATCATTTTAGCAATTGACCTAATCTGCTGCTTTTAGCTTCATGTAAGTCTTTGACACTTTTTTTAAACAGTGAACTTTAAATTACACACTCATCTGAGTCACTGCAAGCACAGAACATGCCCTCAAATTACAAGTCTATTTGTGCTAGTTGGCAAGTACATTTATTAGCATTAATGTATCAATTATTTTTAATTAGTTCTTAGAACTTCTCTTTCACCAATAGTAAAGTCATTAGCTACAATTTGCACATAAAATGATCATGCTGTTTTTCATGCTCCACATAATAGTGCCTCTATCTAACCCAGAAAACCACTTATTTCCTCTTACTTAGTCTCTCTTTTCTCTTTATCGGTTAGTGTAACTACCCTCGGAAATCCTAATAATGTGGCAAAAGTTTCCTAATTGCTCCTTCTCATCCTGTACTAATAACAGGGTGAATGCTGATCTCTATTTTTTTCTTCTAGTTTATTTCTGTATAGCTGAAGTCACAACAGTTTTGTAAGCAAGGACAGAAAGGAGGCCTACCTTCAACCTCTATCCTGTAGATCATTTCAGAAATAAGTGAAAATAGTCTTTTCATTCAAAGCAATTTTTTGTATGTTTAGTTTAAAGTTTAAAAGGGATTAATTTTTAAATGTTTCAATATTTCAAGTGCATTAACAAATCATAGAAATATTTATTTGACAGAGCCGTTGGTTCACATTTGAAGGAAAAGATAGTATTACAGTTGTATACCAGAAATAAACTAAATGTGAGACCAAAATATTAAGTTTTTGTATATAAAGAGACTCATTAACCTGTGAACCAATAAACAAATTAATAATTGGTTCATCAAACACTTAGTTCAATATTAAAAATCAGCACTTAAATCATTAAATTATGAACGAAGCTTAATTTACAAGAACTTGTTTTTTAAGCTCAGTTCAGAGTAAGTTTATGAAGCAACATAATATATAATTTACCTGAATAAACTAGAATGTCCAAAAGTATCTGAAGTGAAATTTAACTTGATTTATATTTTGACTATGGTGTAAAGGCATCACACAGTTGTATGTGGTATCAAATGTTGTGGTTTCAATGGTTTTTAACCCATGCTCCTTGAAGCAAACTTTGGCAACTATTACAGGTTACACATGGAAAGTCCTAGACACACTAGTAACATTCGTAACCAGGACTATCCTGTTTACATAAAAATTAAGATAAAATTAATATATAAATTGAATCTTTAACATTTTTTCTTACTAGTTATATTTTTAAAGCACATTAGCATATATATGCATCATTCAAAGATATATATATATATATATATAATATTATATAAATGTGTGTCTACGTATATATGTATATATATAATCATTCAATCTGATAGTGGTCCCAGGGGAATTACGTAGTAATCATTATTTTGTACTGAACACATGATTCCTTAAAAATTTTAGGCTACTTCATCAAGTACAAGAGATAATTAGTAGACAAGACAGAACTAGAACCAAATTCTGATGATTCTTGTTTCATTTTAATGCTACTATTACAATAGCATGTCATGTTCAATAACAAAAATTCCATCATTAATTCAATTAATACATATATTGCATGATTTTTTTTTGTAGCTAGATTTAAAAAAAAAGCAAAGGATACTTGGAAATATATGCCAATTATCACAAAGAGAAAATTGGAGCAGATGCTCAATACTGGGAAAGGCAATAATGATCAAAATATATTTGTTCCAGTTAGAACACACACATAGAAAAACAAGAACTGGGAATAAGGAAAAGGAAGTGAGCATTTATACAGCATTACTCCTATTCCCCAATGGTAGTTCGTGCTATGTGTCTTATATACCTTAATTTATCTCAGGTCCCAACAAACTGATGAGGTAAGCATGCTTGCTGTTATTTTTATATAGGAGGAATGGGCTCAGATCATTTGAAGAAATTACTCAGGATCACACAGCTTAAGAAAAGCGATGCAAAACTTGCTATCAGCTCTGCTTTTATCAAAGCCATGATCCCTTGATGTTCAAGAATATGAATAACAAAGAAATGGGTCAATTGGAGCAGTCATCTATTTAATAGTTTAAAAACTAGGAAACTTTCAGAAACAATGATAAAAATAATAGAAAGTTTTTTTACATTTAGAAAGAGTTTAACATACATTATTGTTGGTTCACTGGCCCTTGTACTGAAGGTCAAAGAAAGACAAGAGTCAGGCCACTCCAGAGTAGTAGGTGGCAGATTAAATAAACCAGGAAACTTATATCTGAGTTATCTTAAGCATTATCTTAGGCATTATCTTTACATTTGCCCACCCCCCTCCGACCTTAAAATTTTACACAGAGAACTTAACTGAGTTCAGTGACATATACTGTCCACATAGTCTCGACAGCATCTTACTTTCCCAAGGCTGCATCCTTGAAAATAGCTCTGCTTATGGGAAATGCGGGCAGAACTACAATCCAAGGATAAGGGAGAAGATGAGGAGCTTCAGATTGCCAAGATCTAGGCTACCAGACAATCGGGGATAAAGTCTTCTTGATGAACTCTTCCAACAATTACTAGGAATAGACTTATACATTTCAGCAATCTTTTTCTTCAGTCTTATATTCATTCGCTTAACATTCTCTTCATCCTTTCTTTATTTATTCAATAATTATGTAAGTATGCCTAGTTAAACATCAGACCAAAAAAAAAAATCTAAATTAGCATTGGTTGAGCCCTTCTATATATCAGGCAATGTTCCAGATGTCCTACAAAACACATTGTCTTATTACGTTTTCACTGGGACACTGCGAGTTATACCATATTATCCTACAGTCACAGAGAGTTGTCAGGATAAAGAAAATCTAAGTCAAGCAAGGACACATCTTTCTTCTTGCTAAAAAGAAAAAATTCGGGTGGCCATCTTTCCCATGGAACTGTCATGTTTCCTCAACTCAAAGACCCACTGGAGGTCACTGCTGCTAGAAAATAAAATACAAAGCAGAGCCTGGTCAGCTTTAGAGAGCAAAGGAATATTCCTGATTCCATGGTCACTTTGTCTATTAGCTAATTCAACAAGTCTGGAAATGATGAAAAAAAGAGATCGACAGAAATCCACTGTTATTGAAATCTTTGTCCACAGTAAGGCTTTCGATGAATGTTACATGTGGGTCAGGTATAGTCACATGTTTGCATTAGACTGAGATGTCCATTTATATAGTTCTTTAAATTTCCTTATGGCTAAATCCTCTAATTTTGGTTTTAATTCCTATATCATTAGGCAAAATATTAGATATTTCCCTTGTGTCAGAGTAAATTCATAAGCAGAATTTCTCTTGCCCCAGGAGGAATGGACAAGAAGTTATTCTATGCACTGGAAAACATTTTCTTTCTCCACTGCTTATAAGTAACATTCACTTCTGAGTAAGATTCTGATGCCACTTGAGTCAACCTGAAGCTAGTGCCAATGCATTATGCAATGTTCTCTAAACCAGGCTTATTTTGTTTTTCTACTTAGTTTATTGGTAATAGAAAATTCTCTATGAGGCCAACAGCTTTCTAAGCTTCAAGATCTTTTTAAAACATGTTCTTAAGGATCACAATGCTCATATCACAAGTGTATGTAATAAGACCTTATTACCTGCACTAACTTCATGGATATTTTGGTGAGTGGGCAGGAGTACTGATATAATAATGCTTCCAGCTTTGTTATCTTGTGAGGATTTTCAGGCATCAGGGACCTCCGAATCCTCCCAGACTATACTATTTCAACATTTCAGGTAGTATTTTTTTCTTATTTATCTGAATTAATGTCTCTTCATAAAAATATCAGAAAAAGATAAGAATACAATTGGCAATGTAATTTAGTGACCTAAAGAAACAAATCCTAAAATTGGTTTCTGGCTATCTCAGTTGCCCAGTTGTAAGAAGATATTTATTTCAATATAGTCATACATTCTCCTTGAGTTTCAGTTTGCAGTTTCAGAGGAGAATTTAAAAACCTGAGATGCACTATTCTTTAACTTTGCATTCCCCTGGGCATTTTGTCATGACTACCCTACAGTGTAGCTTTTGAATCTCTGCTCTTCACAATAATCTGTGGCAGCAGTTGTATAACAGTGAAGGGTAACTTCTGCCAAGGATAAATTACTTAATTGTTTCCTCCTTATGTGCCATGGACTGGGTGGGAAGCCTAGTAACAGATTATGAACAGAGTTTCCTCCTAATTTTAAATCATTATATTTGAGGCTTTATTGAATAGAACCAATCAGAACTCTTTAGTTGTAATCAAGATGATATGATTCTACTTACATAGCAGAGGGGTAATTATTGATGGGAAAGCTAGAAACCAGACTTAGACACTGGTAATTATCTCCACAGTTCAGGTGTGCTTTGTTCTAACACAGTCATGTAGCAGGAACAGCATTGTGGGAATTTAGCTGCAATCATTAAATGAGCTACAAATATTTAGGTGTCTTTATTCAATTTCTTATAATCCATTTTTCAGATAAATAAGATTTAATTGTCTAACTTAGGTTTCACATTTACTCTGTCTAGAGTAGAGCAGAGCTTCATTACACAGAATTCTGTAGGGAAAAAGTTAAATTATCAAAAGAATATCAGTGTAACTTTAAAAATTGGAAATACATGCTGCATATGTCAGTTAAATTAGATTTAAGTATTTGTGTTTTGGGAATCCATTTCCCTGCTCAGCATTATATAGGTCTAAATATAGCCACAGAGCTGAATATAGTTCAAATGATGTCATTTATCTAACATTATGTAGAGCCTCTATACTCACCTTTCTCAGTTGGAAGATGTGTGCAGTCCTGGTTTTACAAACCTCATCGTAAAGTTATACAGGCTCAGAGAACAGAATCCATATAGCTAGCCTTCATGTCTTTTATCTCCCACAGTGTTTTGCCTGTAGTAGAAGCTTTATAAATGTGTGTTGAACTGAAACACACAAATAATAGTTTAAGCTAGTGCTTGAGTATGGCTTTTTTATTTGGAATGTTTTCCAGCACTATAGGAAATGTAGTTTTAGATTACTTGAATTATGTTTTTCACAAAACACAATAATAATGAGTGACTTAATAACATTATAACTTTTTTAAAAAGTATGATATTAGTTTGAAAATCATGGACCAAAATTTATTCTATAACTCTATCAACTTTATTACCTTTTTGACTTACATCATTATTTATAGGCTCACCTTTATTTTTCACTAACTTCTATAATTCAATGAAACCTCCATTATGTGTAATCAGAAAACATTTCTCCATACTAATTCTGCCAGGCATTTCAACTGTTTTCTAAAAAGTTGGTCATAATTAGAGTATATCCCCTCTATGAGATTTTGGGTGATAAGTATCTACAGCTTGGATTTTAAAAATGCCATGCATCCTCCCCAAATCCAATTTGAACACAGGATAAACAAAAATTTTGTAAAGAGACAATCTCAAAAGTATTATTTTGATTATTTGAGTTAGCTATAGTTACATTTATATTTGTAAACAATTATAATTAGACGCTTTTGAAGTTTGAACTCTCACAAATAAATTTGGGGACTTTTTGCTTGTCTGTAGGTTAGCTTCAGATTGTCAAGAGAACCAAATGATCTGTTTAAGGATTCAATTGAGAGTATATGTAGAAATCAAAGCCTCTTTCTGCCTGTGGATCTCACAGACACAAGTTCCATGAATATATATTGACAGTCTTAATTTAGTCAAGAATTTCACTGGAGAGATTATCTACCAAGAAGGAAAAGTTCTCTCCACATTAAGAAATATTTAACTCTGGACTAGTCTTCAGTCAAATTGTGATGTACTTGCATGTGTTTTTGGTTTTGTTTTCGTTTTCTCCCTATGTTGCATGTGATCTCCTGAGATACACAGCAAGATAATTGTAATGGCTTTATTGCCTCACCTCAGTTAATCATGGCTCATTCAATTATTTCACATGAAGCCTGTTTACCACCCATCTTCTCCTACTACTCCTGCTAAACTGAACTGCTTTACATTTCTTAGATCAACAGAGGCTATTTATACCACAGGATGCTTTCCCTTACTGTTTCCTCTGCTTGAAATATTTATTTAAAGGTTTGCATTGTCTGATTCCATCATATGTGTGTGTGTGTATGTATGTATACATATACATGCAACACACACACACACACACATATATGTTTATTTGATGCCTAGGCAGGAATGAAAACTATATGTACCATGACCATATCTGTCCTTGTAATGTACAGTATTACTTTTGACATCATGGATTCATAAAAGCTAACTTATATAGATATCCTTATTATGTTCTAGAGTCTATTCTTAGCACAGAGTTCATTTGATATTCAAAACAACCACTTAAGTTATTTAACTCACTTTCTTCTTTCTAAAGATGAAAAATAGAGACACAGAGAAGTTATATCAGTTGTCACAGACACACAATTATCAATTTTGTTAAGGCAGTTAAGACGGCAAATCTGTGGCCTCTAATGCCCACTTCCTTTCTTGAGTTAATGCTCAAAAATATTTATAGACGAATGAATGAGAACAGAATGTATGAAAGACTGAGCATAAAATTTGCATCTTGTTCTAACTATACAATAAAGTATAAATTTATACCATTAATTAATATATAATTCTAATTCAACTAAAAACTATATTATAGAAGCCTTCTTATCTGGCATAGTTCCATTTATAGTTTCTTGGTTGTAAATTTCACTTGAGTTTAAAAATTACTAAATAATGATGTGAATTTATCTTAAATTTTAACTTAAAACCAAAATGCATGCATTCTGTGTTGGAAAGCCCAGGAAGGAAGTGGTAGCTATTCAAAGTCATAGCAACAGTTTTATGTGTTCCTTGAAATGGCTTGAAACCATTGGTAGGTAGGTGCTGGCTAAGAAACAAGACAAATATTTAAATATTAATATTTATTAATATAGAATATTTAATCGCTTAGCTAAAAATTTTATTTTTACATGCAATTCACTTGGAGAATCAGCAAAGAAAATGCAAGTTGAAAAGCATCTAGCTATTTGCAGAAATTAGAAGTGTCTTTTGTAGGTAAAGATTGCTGTGAGGGAGATGTCTGATAGAAGAGGAGACTAGGTCATGCTTAGAAAATCAGAGGTTACTATAGAGGCAGAGTTCTTCCTCCCTGGGAAGAAGCAGTTCTCTTGAAGAGACGTAGCCTTCAAAACAAATAAGACAATGGAAGAGCAAGTAGAGGTGAAAAAGAATAAAAGAAAAAGGAAGAAAGAGTAGCAGAAAATTAAAAAAAAAAAAAAAACTAAAATGAGAAAGTCACAAAGTATATTGAAGAAGTCAGTAGCCCCCAAAGTGCCGAAAACTGAGCGTAAGGCTAAAGGTGATGAAACTCTAAGGCCAGTAACTCTGAAAAAAGAAAAACAAGAGGAGGAGGCAGAACAAATGTTGGAGAAATGAAGAGTTGAGAGTCATGAGGAAGACACTAATGGCAAAAAGACAAAAGCAGTTGTAGAAAAAATAAAATGACATTTGGAAATTACGACAAATTCTAAGAAGAAAAGGATGTTCCCAGGACATTCTGAAGTTGGAGAAAAGGAAGATCAGGATGATCTTGTGAAAGGTAAATTCAGGCGGAAGGAAATTTTAATGTAGGTCTGAGACAGGGTCCAAAATCAATTCTATAGGCTTTCAGTGTCAAGTGCTTTAAAATGAAGAGAGAAATAGATGCTGTTTGCAAAGTCATGTTAGTGTAAATTGCTTCACTTAGTTCTCAGTCTTTTCTCAGCTTTCTAGCCCTCACTTAATTTGCAAATTTTAGAGACTTGGCTGGTTTGTATTTGAAAGCATTCAACTAATTTTTATGAAAACAATGCTTTTTTGACAATCATAATTGGATTGATGCAATATTTAATTAAATTATGTAAATATAGTAACTGATATACCTGGAGTGAATAGGCTTGGAAACAACAAAATCAATCTTTATGAGCATAATATTCAGCTTGTGGGAGCAAATATTCATAAGCACCTTAAGGCATAATGTACCAGCTCCATGTGTTTATCAGATTTGGGACATCAGTTAGTAAGTTCCACAGTTGCATAGGAGAATGCTGATGAATTCTGCAACAAGCTAAGTAACTGGTGGTTATTTAAGGTAAATTCCTCAGTCGTAATGGAGTCACAGTTCTCTGACAATGGTTGATTATGTTTCTCCTAGATATCCATAGCTCACATGTCCATAGCTCACCTCCGACTGCACTTGTCTCCAAAGAATAGCAGAATATACCACTCTAAAATATGCCATTTTTCTTTATTATTAAATTTATTGAAGTGACATTCGTTAATAAAATTATATAGGTTTCAAGTGTACAATTTAAAAATACATCGTATGTATATTGCATTGTGCATCCACCACCTAAAGTTAAATTTCCTTCTGTCACTATATATTTGATCCCCTTTACCCTTGGTCATAATGGTTAGTTTGAGTAAAATTGCTTGAGAAACAGCAGATGCAGGAAGATCATTCAATCTCCCCTTTTCTTCCTGAAAACAGGAGATAAAAATGGCTGTGTGAAAGATGTCTTCCCTATATCAGAAAAAAATAAAATGTTATTTAATAAGCATAATAGCTGAAGAAATTCTGTACAAAGACAACTTGATAAAATAATTCTTATATTTTGTTAGCTTCCTCACATAGTTTAGTTACTTATGCACCTATATCTCAATTTTTTCAACCCAGTATAAGTGCATTTAGGTTCTGCCATTTCTTTGGATCTTATTTTCCTTCTTAAGGGATCCCATGTCACATAAAATATAAATTTTTATGCTTTTCTCCTGTCATTCTATCTTCTATTAATTTAATTCTCGGCACAACTGAAAACCCTAAGAAGACAGAAGTAAAAATTTGCTTACCTTATACTTCTTAGTTTTATCATGCAGAGTTTAAGAGCAAGGCATTTTAGAGTAAGAAAATAAATAAATTCAATTCTCAAATTGCCACTTATTAGTTGTGTGGTTATTTAGTAAATTTTTTAACCTCTCTGCATCTCAGATTTCTCATTCATAGAATAAGAATAAAAATGTGTATATCAGGTTGTTGCTAAAGTAAATATAAACTATATATACCTAGGTTTAGTATAATGCTAGGTAAAAAGTACAGATTAAAACTATGGTAGCTTTAACTATACTCCAAATCTCCACTATAATACCTTATTTTATTGTAGCTATCCTTCTTTCTATATTTTCTACATGCCCATCAGACTTGAAGGGGTCTAAGATATATAGTTTACTCCTTATACTCTTTCTCTTGGAAATCTCTTTCTATAAATGCTTTTCTGGGTTCATTATATTCTCTCACTCTGTCCATCAATAACAAAGACTTTGCCAGTCCAACTCCTCTCCATTTACTTTGCCAAATCACGTCATCTCCTATAAGGTTATTAAGAAAACTCATCTGAAGTAATTTTCTGACATACATATCTTTGAATTAGGTTGTGCAAAATCTAACCAACACATTATATTGAGGAGTGGTTGGATACCCTGTTTATTGTAGAAAAAATCAGAATCATAGTAGAAGCCAAGAATGAAAGATTATCTTTGAGATATTTGGAATAACTGCAGGAACAAAGTTGGGAGAGAGAGAAGTAAGGTTCTGAGCTCTATACACATAGTTGATGAGCAATTGCCAGAGAAAAGAGTACTGATTATTCAAAAGGCAATTGTTTGCAAGAAGCATCGCATAAACATTACTGTTTAACTACTGTTTTAACTACAGACACAATCTTCTGTTTTAAGATGTGTGTTAGAGGCACTGAGCACATCCTAAACCTGTAAAATATGGTCTTATTTCTGTAGTACAAGCATAACTAGAGATCCAAAATAGTGTTACATTTTATAAATATAGTGGACATACAACAATGGTTTTCTTCACTATAGAAATAAGAAAACTAAAAGTGTTGTAATCCAAGTCTATAAAAAACATAAAAAAGCAGTGACTTAGGAATATGAATGTTTTCCCATATCCCACAGCACTTAAACTAGAGCACTTTCCCCTTGAAAGAGATCATTTCAAGGAAAATAAAACATGGTCCACTGTACCTTGAAAATAAATTTACAAAAATTATTATCCTGAAAGTAATGAGTGGTATAGACTAAAAATATAAATTTCATTCTCATGTCTATTGGCAGTGTTAACATGGTGAAATTTCTTCCAAGTTTGCTCTTCTCTTTGTCTCTCTTTCTCTCTGTCTCTCTCTCTGTCTCTCTCTCTCTCCCTCTTTTTATTTTCCTGTGGGAGGATTTTTGGTAATATCAATCATTAAGATTTTTTTTTTTACTGAAAGATACATAACCAAGAATTTGAGTACAAAACAAACAAAACAAAACAAAACAAAACAAAAACATGTCAAAAGGGCAAAAAAATTCCTTTCGATGGAAAGATTTGAGACTGAACTACTTCTCAAATTTTAAATGTGTTCTCTGAACTTGTGGAAACATTGCACTATGACAATAGAGCTAATAAATCAGTTTCAATACTTATTAGCTGTGTGATCTTACAAGCCTTTGTTAATCTTCAAAATGGCAAAAAAATCATCTTTCTTACAGTTATATTGGTGAAATAAAATGAAATAATAAACTATGCAACATGTTTGCTACAATGCCTAGTACAGAATAAGCCCTTCATAAATGATAATTAAATTGTTTTTATCATTATCAGAATTTATATTATTATCATTTATATGATATAAAGAAAGCAAACTTAAGCTGAGTTAGTAATCTCACACTTTATACCATTCATTTAGATGGAAGTCACTGTACTATCACAGAAAACTAAGAAAAACACTATAAATTTTATGTACTGTATATTAAATAGAAAAGAGCTAAATATATGTATGTGTTCTAAATTAAATACCATTGGGCATTATATGCAAACCTAGAAAATAATCAGAAAACCTTAATAGCTAAAAAATAGCTATGGTACAAAACTAAAAAAGTACAATCATTTCCAACCTTAGCATATTTTTAGGATTTTCTAAAGCAGAGGCTAAATCTCATTTTCTGTAATATCCATGGATATAGATAAAAGTACAGAGCTTTGTGTGAAGTTTTGTGAACAATGCAGTAAGGGCATGCCTTGTGAAGATTACAGTCTTTTGAAGAAACAAGAATTTTAGCCCAAGAAACAATTAATAAAAAAATTTAGAGGAGTACATAATTAATTAGTATATATTACTTATTACACATAATAAACTGTTGAGACTATCTTATTTGTATTTAATAAAAAAAAAGGAAAATGATTAATTCACCTGATGGGTGTATAGGACAAGAAGTTGTACTTCATTCCTTGCAGAAGATAAGATCAAGGCTCATGAATGGGCTGAGTTAAATGTTTGACCAAGGTTAGTGTTCATGAATCATTCTAATTATATCCATCAGATCCAGAAGTTATATTTTCCATAATTCTCAATCATGATTGATAAGGCACAGGGTGAATGTATAGCAAGAGGAAACTTGTTTATCTGTAATGATTATTATGTACTGGTACGAGGAACTCATGTTTATTCATGAGAAGTGCAAAGCACTTCACTGGGACAACTTTCTCAAGGGCTTAATTTCCTAGGAAAGTAATTCTTCGCCCATACTTGAGAAACAGTACTATAAAGAAAATATGATTAGTACATGATCTTCCACATCAAGGGCTCAATAAGAATGTGCCCTGCAGTAGGGGAGGTTTATAGAACTCATAAGCAATAGAATAAAACTTTGTAAGAGCTTAAAAATTATTTTTTAAAATTTCTAGGGTGGCGTTAGTGAAATGATGGAATAGAATTGGGCAATAATTTACCAATGAGCAAAACTTAAATTAGTGAAACAAAAAAGCATACTTTAGTTTAATTGTGAAAAAAAAAAATCAGAAATGGCCTTCTTGAAATGTAGTGTTACTCTGCCATGACAAAGGTGTAGAGGATGCCGAAGCAGCAGTGATTATATATATATATATATATATATATATATATATATATATATATCCCAAGCACTCCTGTTTTTCTGCTCTACCAATTAAAGCTACGATTGATTATTATACCTTTTTTTTTTTTGTACTGAACATGGATGAGATAAGAATTTTTCTTAGCACAACACAGCGGGTAGTGAATAAAATGGATTAAATTTGACCTACAATATAAAATCTATTTCAAATATTAGAACTAAATTATTTCTGTCTCTAAAGTCTAAGATTTTATAAGTTGATACATGTATGTTTTTAGAAATATACAATCCATGACTTTTTTGATTCTAGTTTTTGTCCCTTTTCTGCATATGCAGTGTGAAATACAGAGGGTTACATGCTAAAGTTTTATGATAGCCATTACCCTAAAACTTTGTCAAAACATTGAGAAACACTTTGGAAACTTTCTCAGTAAATGTTAATCATATGCCAGAAGGATAATAGCTCTAAACTTCCTAAAATAAAAATTGACAAAATATTACTCTGCATAGGAAGCATTTAGTAACCTACAGTACAGATAAAATTTTACTGAACTTGTTGTGTTAATGTAATATATGGGAATGTGAAAAAGTATGTTTTAACAAGCTTTATAGAAAAACCTGTGTACTTACAAAAATCATATTCCTCAAAGGATGAGAATTTAGAAGCCAAAAATTTACCTCCAAAATTGTATTTAAGATGCAAAAATAATATTGTGCTGAAATCATAAATTCAAATACAGCCATGCATTGCTTAATGACAGGAATACTCAATATCACAGTCTTCCACCTCCACATTTTGTCCTACTGAAAGGTCTTTGTGGACAAAGCAACATAACACACGGAGCTGTCATCTCCTATAACATTCCACCTTCTGAAATAGCTCCTAAAGGACTTCTAGAAGCCCTTCTTGAGATGCTGTCACTCTTTTCAGAAATATGCCCACAGTGTTTGCTAGTTTTGTTTCTTTTTTTCATCATTTTTGCTTATAAGTAGATAATGCACCATGAACATTCTTCTCTTTTAATGAAAACCTTTCAGTGTTGAGATTCATCTTTCTGTGTTGGAGGCCACATTTTCATTCATTTATGAAGGAGCTTGCTGAGATCTGCATAAGCTTCTGCTAAACCATTCACTGTAAGCTTTTTAAAAGATCTCCTATAGTTTCCTTTTCTCTTGTCATTGGCTGAAATGTTATGCTGTGTATGACTGTATTCTGTTGATAATATAAGGTGATTGTGATGCATTAGTAGAGCAGTTTGATAAAACTTTTGGTTTTCTTTTCGACATTATTTTTACTAGATAACAACAAAATCACTAGTCTAATACTTTTCATGATCACTAAGCCTATTCTGATTTAAATAACTAAATATTCTAGTTAGTATTTGTTATTTGTTGTTGCATAAAAAATTACCACAGGATAATAATTTTATAACCTTGCAGTTTCTTTGGGTTAGGCATAACTTAGTTGAGTCATTTGATTCAGGTTTCTGACAAAACTTCAATCAAGGTGTCAGCTAAGACTGTGGTTTCATCTGAAGGGTCAAGTAGGGCAAATTCATTTCTAAACTCACCAATGTAGTTGGCAGGATTCAATTCCTTGTGAACTGAACTGAAGTTCTCAGTTCCACATCAAATCTTCCTTCAGTTCTTTACCATGTGGACCTCTCTACAGGTCAGTTCCTACCATATCAATTGAATCACTCGGATTCAGTGAGGGAGAAAATAAAAAATAACTTGTGAAAGTATTATATCAATAGTGCTGATTATATAAGTAAAATCACATGAAGACCCCATAGTTTTCATAGCATTATGGAAAAAAATTGTTATTGAGGAAAATTTTTAATTCTTATACATTATTTGGTTTAAAATCTAGTTATTTATAAGAGGAATATGGATTTTATGTAGTAAATGCAAGATTCACATCCTATTTCACTAACTATATGCTGCACTGAAATGTTTGTTCTTCTGTTTTCTTAATAACTCATAATTGTATTATATTAGAGTTTCATTGAGTTTCCAGGTTATAAGCAACTTTAAAAATTATCGAGTCTAACTCCACATTCGTTGAAAGATTTGAAAGACTATTTCTTCTCTGAGATTGTTATAACTGACTATGCCAAGTAATTAATATATAATATATATATATATATATATATATATATATATATATAGTTTTGAATTTTATCGCTTCAAAGTCATTGTGATTTAAATACTGTTTATCAGTTGTATTCCTGTGGCTTCATATGGCAATCTAATTATCTTCTATATTAAACGACTTTTCTTCTTCCCTCACTAATTTTGTTGTTCTTCATCAACAGCTAAAGAAATGACAACATACAAACTAATAAAAAACTAAAAAATATTGGCTTTGGAGGTCAAAGGAACTTGGATAACATCCAAAATTAATTGGAGTTATTCTCAGGGACTTTGGAAAGTTGTTTAACCTCTTTAATCGTAACTTCTTTTATAAGTCAAATGAAGTTAATAATATCTCACAAGACTGATGTTGTGCTTAATAAGAATCCTTCTAACGTCATATGATTTTTTGTGTCATATAGTGAGCTAACTATAAATAAAAATCCCTTCCTTCATTTATTAATTTATGTATTATAATGCAGCATTTAAATACTTAGGGATTTCCCCACAAGATAAATATAGTTAAGGGGAAGATTCTGATTCTAAGATAAATGATGATAAGTCCAGATACTCAGTTTTCCAGCCTGGCTTTTTTTAGGAGCAGATGTGTGTGTCAGTCCAACAATCAAGAATGAAGGAGCAGGGCCAATGAACAATCCATTTGATAGTGGGTAAAATGGCAGCAGTCCATGCAGTCCATGTTTGTTTCAGGAACAATACTGTTCAAAGTGTCAGTGTTTAATATCCAACACTTAAGGGACAGCTTAGAGTACATAATTATTCTAATCAGCATTATTAGTATATATTTGAAGAAAAAAAGTAGGTTGATTTTCAGAAAAAAATTTAAAAATCTATTTTATTTTATTATTCAATTTATTCATCTCAAAAGTTGTTTAGTTCCTGTCATTTGGAGACTTATTTTAGTGTATTAAATATATTTGTAGTTATCTTAGATTTGTTTAAAGTGAATGCTTTACTAAAACGCTTGAGAGTTCCTAATATATATTGTTTTTCCAATTTCTTTAAAACCAATCCATCTCAATCTTGCTTATTTACACTCTTATTGAAGAATAATACACACACACACACACACACACATATATATGTGTGTATACACATATATATGTGTGTGTGTGTGTGTGTGTGTGTGTGTGTGTATATATATCATATACACACCCTATATCTTTTAGATTGTACTCTATTGTTAGTTCAATGGTTTATAACATATTAATATAAATATGCAGTTTCAGAACACTAAACTTGGAGTCAAATAAGTGGATTCTAGCTCAAGATCTATAACTACTTGAAGACATAAAGCATGTAAATTTACATATTCTTTCCAGGCTTAATTTCTTTGTTAAAAATTGGAAGCAAACAAAAAATATGGGGATAGGAGGTCCTAAAAGTTCACTGCTATAGTTCTTGTTAATAAGTGACATTCCTACCCTTTAATCCGGATATACTATGCTAGATGAAAGTAACAATTCACTATTTGCTTTTTGTCCTAGTAAAGAACTGCAGAATGAACGCTTTCACATTGAGTGAATATTGGAAGGGCACTTTAAGAGATTTGATATGCAAAACATATCATGTTCAATATGACTTTAAATTTAATATTTAATTTATTATTACAAAGTGTTTATTATGAAATAGTATTATACCACTACTGTTAAGGTTGCTACATATATGATCACTAGAGTAAGTGTTCAAATGAATAAAGCATTTGAAATAATTTTCAAAACTTATCTTACAAAATTATAAAAATATGTAAAGTTATAGTCTCTATTGTCTCTACTTGCCATATGGAGTATATATATTTCTAAGAGTTAATGTGTCAGTCAACTTAAAACAGCCACGTGCAGTTTTGCTGCTTTACCCAATGCAAGACAGGACAGTTCTGGAGTATATCTCTATCTCTATTTATCTCTGTCTCTATCTCTATTTCTATCTCTGTATCTGTATTTGTCTCTGTCTCTGTCTCTATCCCTATCTCTATTTATCTCTAATCCCTATCTCACATCTCTGTTTCACTGTCTCTATTTCTACCTCTACATCTGTTTTTATATCTGTCTATCTATCCATCTGTCATCTATCTATCTATTATCTACCTATCTACTTATTTTCTTATAAGCTACTTATAAAATCAGTCAAAAGTATAATTCCACTCAAGTGAGAAAACCTCCCATATTATTTTGGAGAATAAGGAAAACAAAACCTTAATTGTTGTTATGGTAAGCAGCCTTTTAAAATAACCCAAATGATCCAGATCCTTGTGTAATCCCCTCTTCCTGAGAGTGAAATGGACCTTGTAATTTGTTTCTAATAAATAGAATGTTGGAAAAGTGATGTTATAACTTTCAAGTTTAGTCAGAAAACACTGTCATCCTCCTTTCTTATACTTTATCTCAGGTGTTACTATATTCTCTATACTCCTTTCTCTCTCTCTCTCTCTCTCTCTCTCTCTCTCTCTCTCTCTCTCTCTCTCTCTCTCTCTCTCTCTCTCTCATTTCCCTTGCTTGCTCTGATGACACAAACTGCCATATCGTGACCTATTCAATGGCAAGACTCATGTGACAAGAATCTGAGGGCAGTCTCTGGCCAAAGATCATTGAGGAATTAAGATCCTTGTCTCATAGATAACAAGGAATGGAAACATATCAAACATCAAGTATGTGAATTTGAAAGTGGAGCCTTCCCCAATCTAGCCTTCAGGTATGACTGCAACCTCAACTGACTTGTGAGAGAATGCATCCTGTGAGTGACCCTAAACCAAACAATTCAAATAAGTCATGCCAAGAATGTTAACCTAAAAAGAAAGTGAGATAGTAAATGTTTTGAGGAGCTAATTTTTATAATTTACTATGCAATAGATTACTAATACATTATGTTATATTGATTCTGGTGGATAAAACTATATTATTGTTTTGTTATACTATGACTTTCTTACTTATCTAGAGGGTCTACAAATTAAAACTGGTGGGTGTTAGCAACAGAGAATAAGTGAGATAAATATCTATGGATATCTATTATATATACATACACACATATATATACATATATACATATAGCAGTAACTGAACACAAATCCTAAAATATTAATGAATTGAAACTGAAATTTGAATTTTTAGTTCAAAAACATAAATGTCCATAGAATATTTCTTGAAATTTGAATTTTTAGTTCAAAAACATAAATGTCCATAGAATATTTCTTATATTAATGATATAAGGAAAAAAATGTGGTTCTGAATTCTGAAAAAAAATCGAGAGACAGTGTACCTATTAACATTTGCATTTATTTCATTCAGAATCTCAGGTCAAATTATGAGAGAGGTTTCCACATTTTTCTTAAGGTCTTCATAGTCCTTTTTTAGCTCTTCATAGCTCCTTTTTAAATTTTTTTTTAATTGTTTGTTTTCATTGTCTTTTAAAGTGTTAGGTTTCTGAAGTTCTTATAGTTGAATTATTCATTAAACTCACTTGAAATAATCACCACTGAGTAGAAAAGAAGGCTGATATGGTATTAATGCTTCCAGTCAAGTGACAAATGTGATATGATCCAGGGATCATAGAAGTGGAAGTGACTGCATTATGTATCTTAATGATGGTAAATGTTTTTGTAGGTTATTTAAAGATGCTAAATAGGAGGTACCTGAGAAGGAAGGAAACCCTTCCAAATAACTTGCTCTGAAAAGATCAGCTTCAGAACGTAGAGTCAGCATATTTGTCTATGGAGTCTGAATAACAATTAGCCAAATGTCACAATGTAATTGTAAACTTAGCTAATGCACTGAGCTGACAGTTACCTGAGGATGGTAATTTTGATATTTGCAATTGTGTCCTATCAGCAGCTGGGTAACACTTTTATCAAATCTTCAGAACTCTGCAAGGAATGGAGACAGAGAAACACATGTGAAAATTCAAGACCTGAATTCCTCTCAAACTCTTCTAAAAAACTGAAGAAAGATGCAATACTTTCTAACTCATTATATGAAGCCAGCATTACCCTGATAGCAAAACCTAGTAAGAATATCACAAAGAAATGAACATGACAGACCAATATTTCTGATGAATACAGATGCAAAACTTCTAAATAAAGACTAGGAAATCGAATATGACAATACATTAAAAAAATTATACATCATGATTAAGTGGAGTTTATTCCAGGGTCACAGAATGGTTCAACATATTCAAATCAATTAATGTGATATACCATATAAACAAAAGATAAAAATCGTATGATAACATCAATAGATGTAGATCAAGCATTTGACAAAATTCAGCATCCATTTATGGTTAAAACACTTATTAAAATAGGTATAAAAATAAAATACCTCAACATAATAAAGGCCATATGTGATAAATCCTCAGCCAG
This sequence comes from Eidolon dupreanum, assembly GCA_028627145.1. NCBI lineage: Eukaryota > Metazoa > Chordata > Mammalia > Chiroptera > Pteropodidae > Eidolon > Eidolon dupreanum. Next base: position 54,459,787 of record CM053515.1, read on the forward strand.
TATCATACTTGATGGTGAAAAAACTGAAACTGTTTTCTTTAAGATCAAGGCAAGGATGCCCACTCTTATCACTCTAATTCAATATAGTCTTAGAAGTCCCAGCTAGAACATTCAAACAAGATAAAGAAATAACAGGCATCCAAATTTGGAATGAAGTCAAATTGTCATTTTTTGCAGATGACATAATTCTCTGCACAGAAAATCCTAAAGACACACACACACACACACACACATGCACACACACATGCACATGCACATGCACACACACACACACACACACACTATTAGAAACAATAAACGAATACCGTAAGGTTGCAGGATGCAAAATCAATGTACAAAAATTCAATGCATTCCTATATACTAACAATGAAATTTCAGAAAAAAGAAATTTAAAAAAATTATTTTTGCAATTGCAGCAAAAAAAATAAAATACCTAGGAATAGACTTAACAAAACATGTGAAGGACCTATACACTGAAAACAACAAGACATTATGTAAAGAAATTGAAGAAGACACAAAGAAATGGAAAGATATTCTGTGTTCATAGATTGGAAGAATCGACATAGTTAAAGTGGTCATATTACCAAAGAAATATATAGATTTAATGCAATCCCCATCCAAACCCCAATGGTATTTTTTAAAGAAATAGAACAAAAAATATTAGATTTGTATGGAATCTAATAATACCAAGGCACTCCTGAGAAAAAAGAACAAGGCCAGAGGTATCACACTGCTTAACTTCGAATTATACTAAAAGGAACAATAATCAAAACAACATGGTATTGGCAGAAAAATAGACACACAGACCAATGGAACAGAATCAAGAGCTCAGAAATAAACTTTCATTTATATGGGCAAATAATTTTTGACAAAGGAGCCAAAAACCTCTTTAATAAATAGTTCTGGGAAAATATGAAAGCCACATGCAAAACAATGAAACTATAGTGCTGTCATCATACATCAAAATTAACTCAAAATGAATCAAACCTCTAAATATAAAAAAATCATAGGTGATAAATTCATGGATCTTGGATTTTAGAGGATTTATGAATTTAACCTCAAAAGCAAGGGAAGTGAGAGCAGAAATAAATGGGGATTATGGCAAACTAAAAGCTTCTGCACAGCAAAAGAAACCATAAACAAAACAAAGAGGCAACCAACTGAATGGGAGAAGAGATTTGCAAACAACACCTCTGGTAAGGGGCTAATATGCAATATATATAAATAACTCATACAACTCAACAACAAAAATCAAACAATCCAATTAAAAAATGGACGAAGGATCTGAACAAATAGTTCTCCCATGAATACACACAAGTGGCCAACAGACACATGAAAAGATGCTCAACTTCATTAGCTGTTAAGAAAATAGAAATCAAAACTGCAATGTGATACCACCTCACACCTATTAGAATGATTCTCATCAACAGGACAAGTAATAACAAGTGTTGGAGAGGTTGCTGGGGGAAAAGAACACTCATACACTGCTGGTGGGAACGTAAATTGGTATAACCACTTATGGAAATCAGTATGGAGATTTCTCAAAAAACTAAGAATTGAATTACCATATGACAGCAATCCTTCTTCTGGGTATTTACCCCCCAAATTTGGAAACTTTTACCCATAAAGATATATGAACCCTGTTGTTCATGCAGCACTATTTACAGCGGCCAGACACAAAAACAACTGAAGTGTCCTTCAATAGATAATTAGATAAATAAGGTGTGGTACATATATACTCAGCCTTAAGACAAGATGAAATGCTACCATTTGCAACAACATGGATGGATCTTGAGATAATTATGCTAAGCAAAATAAGTCAGGCAGAAACACTAAGAACCATATGATTTCACTCATATGTGGGATATAAAACTGAAAGCAATAGATGACAAGAAAAACAAATACTCATAGACACAGCCAACAGTTTAGTGGTTACCAGAGGGAAGGATGGAGGCCAGGAAGTACATAAAGGTGAAAGGGGTCAAATATAAGGTGAAAATTTAACTTTGGGTGGTGAACACACAATGCAATATAAATGTGACATATTATTAAATCATACATTTAAAATCTACATAATTTTATTAGCCAATGTCACCATAATACATTTATTTATTATAATTGAAAATTATAAGAAAAAATAAAACAATTGGTTGCTCATTTACCATGCACACAAAAAAAGACCTGAATTCCCACCAAGAGGTAATGGTAGTACTAACCCAGGTTTGGGATATCTCCTCAATTAATAAAAATTTAACTTTTATTGCATATGTTAAAAAAATGACAACTAGCATTAAGCAACCAGTTGTGTAAAAGAAGTTTAGAAATACCAAGTTATCGGTATATTTTTTAACATCTCATTTCTAACTCAAAAGCAGCCAAATCTTGCAAGTCTAAGGTTACATTGCCAACATGAGATATATTATGTCATTTTTGCAAAGTAACAACATCAAAACACTAAGAAAGAAAAAAAAAAGTCCAATTGATTTACATTGAAAATACCATTAACAATCATTGAGGAAAATATTTAACATGAAATTCTTAATAATATGTATTATAGTAAGTTTCTGTCAATAGAGAATTTACAAATATATTTTATTATTTGATAATAACACTGCACATAAAGAGAGGATTTTTTAAATTTTATTGTCATTTAAAAATAAAAGAAAAAAAATTAGGAAGTTATATTTATTGAAGAGACTACAGCTAGAAAATGGGAGTGCTAGTGTTTAAACTCCAGTTGCTTCTTTTGTAATTTAAAATATTTAATTGATTTTGTTGCAAACCCACATTGTATTTGTGAGTGTGTATATGTATGCATACATTTGCATCCAATAAATTCTAGCACAGAGCTTCCATTTATTTTTTTATGATAAAAAGTTTTGTTATTATTGTTGTTGTTGTATCCTTTTGGAGGGGGATAAACATAGTTGCCCAAATGAATTTTATTGACTTATTTGAGCAGATATGAATAAACACCTATCTAAGCAATAATTCAAGTTAAGTATAACCCTTTTCCCTGCAACCTACATACTTTTACTTGAAACCCATGTGAAAAAAGAGTCTAATTAAGCAAAGTTGAAAGTCTTTATCTCCTAAAAAAAAAGTTCTTTTAATGCCAAGAAAGTTCATAAATCCTAACCATTAAAGAATGGTTATGGAACTAGAAAATGTAATCCGAGATGATTTTTGTTGTTTCTTTTGGAAATAATTTTACCAAATTAAGAATATAAATTTTGGATGCCCTGATGAAACTCTTTCCATGATCAAGTTCATGTGCAGTGTATATTATTAAGAAATTGGTACTATAGACTAAATATTTGTGTCCCTTCAAATTTTGTTATACCATAATGCCCAGTGTGATGGTATTTAGAGAAAGGGCCAATGGGAGGTGATTAGGACTTGAAGGTGGAGCCATCACAATAGGATTAGTGCCCTTACAAAAGAGACACCAGAGAGCTTCCTTTCCCCATTCTGCCTCATGAGAACATAACAAAATAAAGGTTATGAACCTCTCATCAGATATCAAATCTGCCAGCACTTAATTTTGGACTTCCCAATCTCTAGAACTCTGAGAAATAAATTTCTGTTGTTTATAAGCCACCCCGTTTATGAAGTTGTTATAGCAGCCTGAATAAACGAAGATACATGGAAAGCTTAAAATTTGTTGTCATGGTGCTGGTCATGATGGAGTATATTTGCATATGCATGTTTTAGCTGAGGAGTGAAGAGAGTTGTGATACTGAAGATCATAAGGCTAAGCTCATGAGCTTTACAGGATGAGGATTCAAGAAATAATAATGTGCAACACCAAGGAATAATCAATACCACAACAAACTTACTTAAAATTACCCCTTAGTATCTAAGCTTTCTTTTTCACTGAAACATATAGGAATTCTTTTGTATATCTCTTTTTTGAAAATTATTTGCTTTTCTTTCATCATTCCTCAAATAGGAACAAGAAGGAGTAGGGAACAGATTGCTTTTTTTTTTCTGGGAAAAAACGTTTGTTTCTAAGACCAGAGGTACCCTTTAAATTGCTCTGAGAAAATGCTAACCATTATTCCCCCAGGAAAGAGGGCATTTTGTGTTTAAATGAATTAAATCAGCATTATGCCAATTCATTTAAAGGAAAGAGTGAAGATCTGGCAGCTACAAATATTGATGCCCAGTTAAACAAGTCATTAAGTGATTGGATTATGTTTTGAAAAATAGTCTTTGCTCCCCTTCCTTTTATTTCAATGCACAATTTAAGGCAGATGTTTATTTGTGAGTCATTCTGAAAGACAAAGTGTTCACATAACTAAAATTTTATTGAGGGTAAGGGCATTTGTGCAACCACGTAATGATATGCTTAAAGAATTATATCTTCTACAGTATTGCAGATCATTCCCAAAAACATTGTGATGGGGTGAATATTGTTCAATCAAATATAGCTGCCCAGCAATATTAATATTGATTTATTTAATGAATTATGTCCCATCATCTGGATTGCAGAAAGATATTTTGCTATATTAAAATCATTGTTAAAGAAACAAAAACATAATAATGAAGCAGAGTTATAGTGCAATGCTATTAAAGGCCATGTAGGACTACATTTTAAAGATAAATTAAATTAGGCTTAGATAAACCATAAACATTTTTTGGGGAAAAAAAAAAGCATTTCCCTAACCATTCCAAGATAAAAGACATCATCTGATATAGAAGGGAAAAGACGGATCTAACAGTTAAGAAAAAAAAAAAATTAATCTAGCTAATGGCTATCTTGAAAAGTTAGAAGTAAAAAGAACCTTGAAGTTGATATTGTCCTTAATTCATAGTCACTGGAGCACGAAAATTATAGAACTAATGTAGCCTCACAGATACTTAAGATTCTGCCAGGCCACATTCAATACTAATTAGAGTTCTTACAATGACAGGGTCACAGTTGTAAAACAGACTTTGGTTTTCCAGGAGGACAAGGAGCAGGTATTTCCAGCTGAGTATTCAGACACTAAGCTCCTGAAAATCTTCAGATATTACCTGTCAGGGCTGTGCATGAAAGGGAAATAAATCCTCCCTTGCTTCATTTTTACTCCCAGTGACTCCCCATTGTTAGCCCTGTTCAGAAAGTTGAGAGGGTGGCAAAATGTAAATCAAGAAAAAATCTGATTCAAAAAGTCAGATAATCATTTGTAAATATAATTTTTTTGAGATGAAATAGATGTGGGACAAGTTCTGAACTGCTGACCGAAGACAGGTTCTTCAATCCAGCACTGGTAACTCTCATAAAGACTTTGGCTTCTTGACCCTGCTTGGTCTTCAAAATTGCCAAAGTGGCTATATAAAATATAGGAAAAAGGGGAATAATTACTTAACAGAATGATACACTTCTCTTTCTTTTGCTCAATAGAAGGTAGTATCAACTGGTGTACCCATTTGAATCAAGTGAGAAGGTTACAAGAGGTAAAGACACAAACGTGTATAGAAATGATAATATATTAATTGATTATGATACATTAGCATGTTGGCATTTTTGAGTTAATCATATTTGTCAACAAATTGTTTAGACTCTAGAAGATGTAAAGAGAATCTTAAGAGAATAGGTATTGGGCAGCTAAGATCCGATTAAAGTAGTTAGTAAAAATAATTTAAAACTGTTGAGGATACTTGAGCATAAAGAACACTTGAAAACAAGATGCATGCATTAAATAAAAGGCTAATGAAACATAGAAGAATTTTGATCAATACCACAATTTTCCTAACATTCCACTCACTTTTTACCTCTTATATAGCCTTCTTTTAATTCCTTTTGAAGTTAGGACATATAATAAAAGCCCCAATTGCATGGTCTTCAATTTACAAGCTTAAAAAATTTTAAACGATGATGGAGTGGTTAGAGATTAAGGTGCTTTGTTATAAATCTGTTTGTTTCTACAGTATTCTGTATCATATAATTATGTTTAATTAATAAATTCTAAAACTGAAGAATCAAGCAAAAACAGAATCATAAGACCTCTTTGCACAAATCCTTATACAAATTTCCCTTAGAGAGAATATCTTTTCTCTGATTAAAAACCTCAAGGAAAGAAAAAAATTTATTTATCATAGCAAACTGACATCTTTCCCTTTATACTTAATCTACTGGTCTGAAAACTCTGAGGCCATGTGAATGAAGTATAATCTTTCTTCTAAATAGTAGAACTTAGATGAAATAAAAATAAATTTCCCAGCAAATCTTCTTTAATCAATGGAATCTCTTTTTCATATATATAGTATTGATTTTTTTCTCTGTTGATTACTTTCCCCAGACACATTTTAGTTTATTAATGTCATTGTTTAAAAATCTGATAGCCAGAACTAAACTAAATAGAAAGAGGTATGGAATAATAGAGAATCACAGGTTAGTATTTTTACCCTTCCCCTACTTGAGATACAATGCTTTCTTTCAGACAGCCTGATTATATCAGACTTCAGAATTGCAACATCATATTGTTTATTCAAATTGTCTTTCCAGATATCTACAACTTGATGTATTTTTGGCATATGATTGAATTTTGTAAAGTTATATAATTATTTTATTTAATAAATACAGGCTCATTATTTTTCCCATTAAGTTTCAACTAGATAATTGAGTCCATTATTCCAATCTACCTGGCTGCTTTTGAATTCTACTTACCATCCAAGTTATTAAAAAATTCTCTCATCTTTCTTGTTTTCCAAAGATTTGCAAACTGAAGGAACATATTGAGGGTTTGGACTCAGACAGACTAGAAATTGAATTAAATCTTTATCTCTTATTATTTATATAACCTGAGATTTTGAGATTTAACTTCTTTATCTGTAAAATGGGGAGTCACTTGAGTCCTGAAATTCTTGTGAGGATCAAAATTAATTAATTATGTAAAGGATTTAGGACATATCTGATGTTATGATAAGTGTTTAGATAGCTAACATTGACATGACCATTATAATTGGTTTCTCCCAAGTCAAAAGTAAAAATGAACATAAATTCACATCAAAACATTACCGTCCATTAATGAATTTATACAAACAAATTGTTTCACCTAAATTCACTTTATTAATCACTCATAAATACACATAACATCTAATTAACCTACTTAAGATTTAATGCCATTTCAGAAGGAGCCATATCAACAAAAGTCAAATTCTTCATAATAAATATAACTAATAACTTTTTTTTTTCAAAATTCCAACAACTATTTAAGTACTAGAAGAAATAAGGAACATTGGTCTTGACACTGATGTTTTTCTTGGAGATGACATTGAAAGCACAGACAACAAAAGCAAAAATAGACAAGTACTAAAAATCTTCAGTACAACAAAAGAAACAATCAAGAGAGTGAAAAAGCAACCAATGGATTGGGAGAAAATATTTGCAAACCACATATCCGATAATGAATTAATACCCAAAATATATAAGGGACTCGTATACCTCAGCAGTAAACAAAACAAAATATATAACCCAAATAAAAAATGGGCAAAGGATCTGAATAAATATTTCTCCAAACAAGACATACAAATGGCCACCAGGTATATGAAAAGGTGTACAACATCACTAATCAACAGAAAAATACAACTCAAAACCACAGTGAGATATCACCTCACACCTGTTAGAATGGCTATAATCAAATAAAAAATAACAAATGGAGAAGATATGGATAAAATGAAAACCATGTACAATGTTGGTAGAGATAAATTTCATAGTATATCCACTATGAAAAACAGTAGAGATTTCTCAAAAAATTAAAAATAGAACTCCACATGATTCAGCAATTTGAATTCTGGGAATATATCCAGAGAAAACAAAAATATTAACTCAAAAAGACATATGTACCTTGTGTTTATTGCAGCAGTATTTGCAATAGCTGAGGCAATGAAGCAACCTAAATGTCCATAGATGGATAAAAAGATAAAATTGTGGTACATATATAAAGTTAAATGTCATCCATTCATAAAAAATAAGAAAACATCGCCATTTGCAATTACATGGAAGAAACTTGAGGGCATTATGCTCAGTAAAACAAGTCAAATAGAGAAAAAGAATACAGTATATCTCATATATATGTAAAATCTAAAACAAACAAACAAAGACCAAGCTCATAGATAACTGAAAGCAGAATGGTGGTTGCCAGAGGTGGAAGTTGCAGGGAGTGAAAATAATGGATGAAGAGGGTTAATAAGTATAAATTTTCAATGATAAAATAAGTCATGAGGATGTAATGTAGAACATGGTGACAAAGCTCTACTGTACATTTGAAAGTTGCTGAGAGTAACTCTTAACAGTTCTCATCACAAGAAAAAAGAATGTAACTATATGTGGTGAGAAAGATTTATTAACTAGACATTGTGGTGATCATTTTGTAATATATACAAATATTAAAACATAATGCACATCTAAAACCAATATAATGTTATATGTCAATTATATCAAAAAATTTTGAAAAGGAAATGTGTGAGGTGATGAATATGTTAATTAGCCTTGTGTGGTGATTCAATGTACATATATATCAAAACATTAAGTTGTATACCTTAACTAGACATATAGTTTTTATTTGTCAATTATATATCAATAAAACTGGTGGAGAATGCTTTAGTATTTAAATGGCAATGCAATGGACTAAAATAGCCAGCTTATTCTTGAATATGAGCATATATTAAGTCAGTGCATTTCAGTTTAAGAAATACAAAAAAGGAAGCATTAATGCATAAGGGAGAAAGTAGAGAGAAGAGCTTTGACAAATAACATTTACCTAATTTACAATAAAGATGAAACTGTTTTGGAATAAGGTAAGGATGAATTTTTGGGGAATGGGTGCTTTTCCAGGTGGAAGTAAGTATTGATCTTGATTATCCTTACCTCATTCCATGCAGTATAAAAGTTCCATATGTGTTATGGATCAAAAGATAAAACAAACAAACAAACAAAAACTTAAAAAAATCTAAATATAAAATGAAAATATCAAATGTTTAGATAGTTATCTTAATAAACTTAAAATAGATAACAGTTTCTTAAATAAAACAATCAAAAAGGTACTACTGAATTATATATTAGAGAAAAAGAATTTATTTTATCATACTACTTTGAAATTAAGAACTTCTCTTTATTTAAGGACCCCATTAAGAATATCAAAGACAGGAGAGAAAGTGGAGGAGATATATCTAAGAAAATGTCTTGTAATCACTATTTGACATGAATCAACACATCTATAAGAGAGAGAGACAGGGTACAATTCAGAAAAACTATAGACCAAAGATTTAAACAAGTGATTCACGTACACAAAACACAGATTGGTATCATACATGTTTCAAGTTTCTTTATATGGTCAATTTTATAAATGTTCTTGTTTATGGGAGGATTAAATTCTGTCACTTCTGGGTTCAGTGTTCTATATATAGATATTAGGTTAAGCTTTTAAATTTATTCAAATTTTCTATAACTCTTACTTTAGCCAATTTGTTCTATAATTTACTTAGAAAAGTACAGATGTCAAAGTAAAAAGCCTTGATATTTCTATTCGTTTCTACATTTTGAGAGTAAATTATTAAGTATAAATGCTCTTTTAGAATATTTATGTAATAATAATTGGACATTTTTGGCATTAGAGTGATCATTTTTATATCTAGTAATTATGTTTGTCTTAAATTTTAATTTGTGTGTTATTAAATAGCTATACCAGCTTTTTGGGTTTGGATTTGCTTAGTAACTCCTTTCTATCTTTCCTCATCAACCATTTTGATACTTTATGATCTAGCTGTATTTCTTATAAACAGCATAGTTTAGATTATATTTCTAATCTATAATAAAATTTTTTTATGAAGAACTTAATTTTAGTTGCGAAAATGAATACTGTATGAGGACTAATTTTTCACTTTACTTTCCATCTACTTTATGATTTTTTCTTCTCCCTTTTAGATTTTAGCTTCCATTTAAATTATTTATTCTTTCTGTTTTTATCTTTCTACTAGTTTAAAGTTATACTTTTTGTTCTATCTTGTATTATTATGCACTCTAGACTTTACAAAAAGCACACTTAATTTATCAGTCTCTAAATTTCATCAATATATTTTAACTTGTCCCAAATAATTTAAAGATATTATAACATATTAACTTCATTCTATCAAATCAAAAATTACATGCTTTTTGTATGTGTTTTAATTATTTTGCTTTTAATTTAAACTCCACAAACCATTTATTATGATTTTATGTAATTAACATATATTTACTGATATCTATTTAGATTTAACATGTGTGTTTTTTCTTCTTCCTTGATACTCAAATCTTCTATTATCACTTGGAATTTTCTTTGGAGAATATTTGCAGGCAGCATTCCATGTCAATTTTTGTCAGAAAATGTCTTTATATCACTTTCATTTTGAAAGACATCTTCACTGGTTATAATGATCCTGGCTGACAGTTATTGCTTTCTCAACACGTTGACACTGTCATATTTCTGTCTTCTGACATTCATTGTGATGAAAAGAAGTATTATGTCAAACAGTCACCCCTTTTAAGGTGAAATTTTCATCTTTCAGTTTGTACAATCTATGTCGTATCTTTGATATTCTTCATTATCACTGTGATGTAAATTTCATTTCATTTATCCTTCTTGTGATTCTTGTGAGTCTTTGGGTTTCTTGAATCTTTCATAATCTCTTTCATTAGTCACTCACGAGTTCTACATAGCCTCAGAAATCTACCTTTAAATATTTTTTTTTGGAACATTCTTTTATTTCCTTCCAAAACTTCAGTCAATGTAAAGAATTGATCTAGGTATGTTGCCTGCAATATTAGTGGAAATGCAAGCCTTCTTCACCACTTTCTATGTAACACTATTGTTATTAAATTGCATTTTTAAAGAACCCTATTTGAATCTAAGTAGCTTGAAGGGAGAGAACACTTATTTATCTTTGTTTCTTATACAACCTACTACCATAATAAAATATATTTGGTGATGATTTTTAACAATTCATTCATAATTTTTTAAGTAAAAGTAATAGTCAGAGCCAGTATTAAAACAGACCAATAGCTATGTCAGTGATTTTTATAATGTTGAAACAGAGCTTTGAAACATTATGTTGCTTTTTTCCTCCTAGTTTATTAAGATTTTTCATCATGTTGATAAATATTGAGAAATGTTATTATCTAAAGATACTATAATGCAAGACCTGTAAAATATTCGAAGGTTATGCCCTTGGGCATGGATGAACAAAGTGAGACTGCTACTTGAGATAAAGATCTCTTTCTAATCTATAGCATGTCTTAACTATTGTGGATATATCAAGTAAACGGAAGTATGAAGTCAGGAAAAGGTGAAAAAATCCTTTGAAGTGGGAAGAAATAATGGGTTTAACTGGGGTGAACTTAGAGACTCTAATAATAACATATTGTCCTCTCTGTCTGTCTGTCTGTCTGTCTCTCTCTGTCTCTGTCTCTGTCTCTCTCTCTCTCTCTCTCTCTCTCTCTCTCTCTCTCTCTCTCTCTCTCTATATATATATATATATATATATATATATATATATATATATATATGTATCTGTTTTTTTAGATTTTTAAAAAGGTAGAAACAAAATAGAGGTTATAAAGAAACCTAATTCTATTCCTGATTCTTTCTTTGATCATTTTACATTGAGGAAGTTGGTTTAACTGTCCAAGACTAGATTTGTTCATCTAAAATTTAGTTGAGTGAAATTACCTCTGTAGCAGCCCCCAAAGGGAAATAGATTGTCTACCATGACAAAGACAATAAGTCACAGGTATTTAATGAAACTTCTACTAAGTTGACAAAGAATTTTCTTGTAATAATTTGCATGGTTAGGTGACAAGTCTGCATTTTTACTTAGTTTTTATAGAAATGCACACAGCCACAGTACCTGGTGATAGCAACTCATATGAAGTGAGTTTGTCCATGTTGGCTTATCCAAAACAGACATAAAACTCACTTTTTCAATAGACTGATCTGTCTAGAATTACGTGACATGTGAACCACCAAGAGGATTTTTTTTAATCTGGGCCCAACCTCGCAATAAAGAATTCTCATTTAACAAAACATAAAATTGTTTCTCTTACTTCAATAAACACAAACACAAGCACATGCACACATAAACATGGACAAGATATATAAAAAACATATTCAGTTTAATTCAATAGTTAATTTGTAGTGGAAATTTCATATTGCAGACATCTCTTTTACATGAAAATCTTCAAATGAACTGTAATCCTGGATGGTATCTAATGTATTGGGTACCTCCACTGCATAAACATATTTTCTTACAACTATTCAATATCAAAATATTGGGAGCTATGCAAATATTCTAATGCCACAGATTTTTTACTTAGAAATCAGGAATATGATACATTTTCTTCATTGGAGGGATACAAGTAAGTGACTGATGTTTATGATAAAATAACTCAGAAGTTTACACTTTTGTTTTATTTTGTTTATAATTAAGTGAATTATTTTAGCGGAGTGAAAATAACTTACATTGTACTTTGTGATTCTTATAATATTATAAAGGATCTGCCTTAAAGGAGATTTTTAATACTTTTACAGATAAAATGTAAGAGATACTACTAAAAGAACAACAAATAAACTATCTACACGTGGGGTCCACAGTTTAGGAATTAGTGATTCAGACTGACCTCTACATGTTTGTATTTCCCAATACTATCTATTCTCCCTTTTTTTCCCTCTCTTCCTCCCCCATCTTCCCCTCATTCCTCAACTTCCCCACATCTTCTCCTCCTTCTTCTGTTCTCTCTCTGTCTCTTCTCTCTATCTTATCAATTATTTTTCAGTAAATAATAAACAAAGGAAAATAGTGAAGCAGAATCCATTGTTAATGCAATCTTCCACTTGACTGCAAGATAAACTGGGGAATAGTCTCTAGATATAATCAATGGCTTAGGAATGTATTTGAAAAATGCTGTAAGATATACATTGTATGTCACAACCTAGAATAAACATAAAATCTGAAAAACTTTCACTAAACTCTTCTCATCAATGCTATATGTGGTACTCACTTACATGTTCTACTCTATTTTAAGCTATTTCATTTTTAATTTTTTTATAATGCTCTTGTCTATCAAGTTATTGTTTTTATTTAACATTTTGACAATCCACTAATGTGTTATGTAACCTATAGTATAAAAGTCAGTTATTAAGGATATTCACTGTCACTAAGACTTTAATAATAACCATGCTTCTGTATTTGGTGTCATCTAATCAATATAAACTATTTATTTATTTATTTGTTTGTTTATTTATTTATTTATTTTTAATGATGGAGGAATTTGCATTCAGTGGCCAGTGCCCTAAACTAGAGTTGACAATTCGGATTCAGGTTACAGGCTTAATATATATTAAATCTTGCCACATATATATTTTAATCTATTTATGATAAAGCTTATTTTTCTTTGTCATTTGTATATAAAAATCAACCAGAGGTAAAAATAAGATACAGAACTGAACGTTTTGGTTAATTGGGTTGGGTTCTAGCTAAAATATTCCATAAAATAATAAACCAATTAAGTAGAAAATTAAATAAAAAATGCTCAATAACTTTTATATTTATTTTAATTTTTCATCTATACCCTATACTTTTAAAGAATTTTAAAGACAACTTGAAACACTGCTATTTTTCTGAGATTAAGCTTTTATATAATTTTTTTTTAAAACATTAAATTTGAATAAAGATTGGTTTTCGTTGGTTAAAGTATTTTGGAAATGATAGGCTAATCATGGAATACCTTTTGCCAAATTAAAAAAATAATAGTTTACTGAGATAGGTAAGCTCAGGTTTATTTACTCTTAAAGATGTTCATTCTAATATTCTCTACTAACATGAATCTTCACATTCTGTATAACACACAGCTTTTAATTTAATTCAGATTATTTTTATAATACAAATGATGTCTTCTTATTGGTAAAATAAAATAACTGGAAACTAAAAAAATTTTTTCATAATACTACACTTCCTCAAAGTTATTCAAATTCCTATAGCTCAAAAGCAATTACTTTAATTTTTAAACTTGTAGTTTTCATTTATTATAGTTGCGATCATACTCTGTATTTGTCTTATACAATAATTTACTATATAAATGAACAACATGCTTTATTTAACATTTTTCAATCTCAGAATATTTATAAATGCATCAAAATAAAATTTTTGTTAAGGTATGGTGTTCACAAAGACATATTAAATTCATTAATATTTCAATTTTCTCAACCTTTCTCAGTGTATTGGTTAAAAACTGGTGTTTTTACAATAGTTATAAAAACTTGGTTGCGCATTAGATCACTAAGAAAGTTATTTAAAAATTTCATCTTCTAAATTGTTTACTATAATATTTAATTAGAATCTCTGGGGGCGGGGCATACAATGTTTTAAGCTTCCTAGGTGATTTCAATGTGTAGCTAGGATGCAGAAGCATTGTAAATAAAAAGAGTATTTGTTGAAATTAATAGACTTTAGATAAATCTTGGTGAAGCATTTTTGTTACTCTTCTCAAAAATTTAGAGTACGAGATTTTAAGAAATGACAGACAAATGATTTTGCATGTATGATTCTTTTCTTTCAATAAAACTAAATCCTCCTAAACAAGTTTTTAGCTTCCAAAATTATCTTTAAAGACCTGTGTGATATTTGTGTTGTGTTTGGAAGATATTCAGATATTGAGTGCTTTGCTGTCACAAAAAGTGCCATGCTCTTATTTATGTAAGCAAGGCTTTTCTGTAGCTTTAAAAACTAAGAATAAAATTGATGTTAAAATTTGTCTTGTTCTAGCATGACATAATATTCATCTAAAACTACATCCTTAAATGAGATATGCTAAATAATATCTAACATTTACATTTAATATCTTGTTGAAAATGTGTAATTTTTAAATGAGCTAACTAAATGTAAAAATGTTTTGGAATATTAGGCCTATGACTATTGAAATTTATATATATAATTTATATGTTTATAATATATTATTGTATTTTTAATATAATATAAAATTATATATACATGTGAATTGTGCACACGTACACAAAATTTTATTAATGTAAATTTTTTTGTCAAGTAATATACTAGATGATATAAAAATTTCAAATGTAGGGACTGTATTAAATTAGTATAATATTTGTCAGAGTGGTAGAGGAAAAAAAATACAAAAAAAATAAGAAAAAATCCTCTACATATTCTTTTATTTTTTTCAATAGTAAGAGTAGTTTTTAATCTACGTAATTGAGATTCATGTAGCTGTGTTTCATACAGTGACTTTACAAATTGTAAAATGTATTTACGATATGTCAGAAATGCATTGTAAAAAATACATGTGTTAGAAATTAAATATTGTAACTGTAAAGTTTTATAAAATAATTTGGATATAAATTTAAACTATAAGAAAGACATTGGTTTTCAAAATTACTTTAGTAATGTCTCAATCAAAAGTTGCACCACTACTACTCTCCTTCACACTTCTTTGTTTTAATTTTTATTAGCACTCTTTTAAAAAACTTTAATTTTAATCAGCATTCTTTAAATAAACTTTGCTTGCTCACGTACTCACTCACTCACTCACTCACTCACTCACTCACTCACTTGTTTGTTTTGACTTTTGAATGGCCCAAGACCATTCATAGTTTATTTCTTATTTAAATTTTGGAATTATTTTTTAACTTATTTTTTAATTGCAGTTGACATACAATATTATATTAGTTTTAGTGGTATAACATAGTGATTAGACATTTATATAACTTACAAAGTGATCACCCAAATAAGTCTAGTACCCATGTAACACCATACACAGTTATTACAATGTTATTGACTATATTCCCTATTGTGTACTTTATATCCCCATGACTATTTTATAAGTGACAATTTGTACTCCTTAATCTCTTTCACCTTTTTCACCCATCCCCTAACCTCCCTCTCTTATGGCAGCCATCAATTTGTTCTCTGTATCCATGAGTTTGTTTCTGTTTTGTTTGTTCATTTATTTTTTTTAAGAGTACACACATGTGTGAAGTCATATGGAATGTCCTTTCCTGTCTGATTTATTTCCCTTAGAGTAATACATTTTAGAATAATATTTTATTTCCCCAAATTCTATTAGAATATTTATCAGAAATGTACTAATCTTAAACTTAATTGAAAATAGCAACTATATTTTTGTTATTAGTTTTTCCCAGTAATATACTATTAATTTACATTTATTAATATTTTATGCTTTCTTACATTTCTGTAATTTTCTAAATCTAATTACTGTGTGTTTTTTTAGTGTTTATTCCTAAATAGTTTGTTTTTACCATTTATTATGTTACAGATTTTTTTCCCCGGTCTCTTTAATGTATTTATTGGAATATAGAAAAACTATAAATACTATTATATTTTATATATTCTTTTTTTAATTTGCCAACATGTGGATCTCCTCTATGATTCTAGAATTTTTGTGGTAATTGTGTAAGATTTCTAAGATAGTGTATATGATAGAAATATATTAATAAATCATCTTTAAAAATTATATAATTTTCTGTTTATTTTACTATGTTGGCTAGAGATTCTAAGCTAATATTAATTAATTATTGCAGTTCTATCTTGCTACTAACAGAAATGCCTCTATTTTCCTTTTTCATAGATTTATTTTATTTTATTTATTTACATTAGTTTTTAATAATAATTTTTATTTTTTATTTATAGTTAGCATAGAATATTATATTAGTTTTGGTGTACAACATAGTGATTACACATCTATATATCTCATGAAGTGATCACTCCAATAAATCTAGTACCTATTTGACACTGTACACAGTTATTACAATATTATTAACTATATTCCTTATGCTAACCTTTATACCTCTATGACTATTTTGTATCTACCATTTGTACTTCTTAATCCCTTCCCCATTTTTTACTTACCCCTCTAACCTCCTTCTCATTTGATAACCCTCAAACTGTTCTCTGTATCTATGAGTTTGTTTCTGTTTTTTTTTTTTTTTCTTGGTTATTTTGTTCTTTAGATTCCATATGTAAAGTCATATGACATTTGTCTTTCTCTAACTGACTCACTCTACTCAGCACAATAGCCTCCAGGTCCATCATGAAATATCTTTTTCCATCCCTTTTCTTCTGTGTGTGTCTTTAAATCTGGAGTCTCTTATAGACAGCATATGTAAGGGTCTGGTTTTCTTATCCATCCAGCCACACTATATTTTGATTACAGCATTTAATTCTTTTTGATTTGAAGTAATTATTGTTAGATGTGTGATTATTGCTGTTCTTTATTCATATTTTCAATACATTTTTTTTCTTCTTCTTAAAGAAGTCCCTCCAACATTTCCTGTAATACTGGCTTAGCAGTGATGAATTCCTTTAGCTTTTTTCGTGTCTGGGAAGCTCTCTATCTGTCCTTTGATTCTGAATGAAAGCTTTGCTGGGTAGAGTAGTCTTGATTTTAGACACTATCTTTTCATTGCTTTGAAAATTTTTTGCCAAGCCCTTCTAGTCTGCAAAATTTCTGTTGAAAAATTGGCGTATACTCTTATGGAAGCTCACTTGTAGATAACTAACTGCTTTTCTCTTGCTGCTTTTAAGATTCTCTCTTTTTCTTTAACCTTTAGCATTTTAATTACGATGTGTTTTGGTGTGGGCCTCTTTGGATTCATATTGTTTGGGACTCTGCACTTCCAGGGCTTATGCATCCTAAGTTAGGCAAGTTTTCAGCCATTATTTTTTCAAATAGGCTTTCAATTCCTTGTTCTCTCTCTTCTCCTTCTGGCACCCCTATGATGTGAGCGTTTTTATGCTTGATGTCCCAGAGTCCCCTTAAATTATCCTCATTTTTTTTTATTCTTTTTTCTTGTCACTGTTCTGATTGAGTATCCTTCCATTACCCAATCCTCTAAATTGCTGATTCGATCCTCCGCTTCATCCAATCTGTTCATTCCCTCTAATTTATTCATCATCTCAGACATTGTATTCTTCATTTCTGTTGTTCTTTTTTTGTGTTTTCCATCTCAATTTGCATGTTTTCTATCTCTTTGTCAAAGTTCTCACTGAGTTCATCTACTCTCCCCATAAATTTATTGAGCATTCTTATAACCAGTGTTTTGAACTCTGCATCTGGTAGATTGCTTGTCTCCAGTTTGTTTAATTTTTTTCTGGAACTTTGTTTTGTTCTTTTGTTTGAGAAATGTTTTTTGTCTTCCCATTTTGGCTGCCTCTCTGTGTTTGTTTCTATACATCATATAGGGTTCCTAGGGCTCTTGGTCTTAGTAGAATGACCTTATGTAGTAGGTGTCCTATACGGCCCAGCGGCACAGTCTTTCCTGATTCACTTGAGTGGGGTATTCAAGATGTGTTCCTTGTGTGAGTTGTGTGTGCCCTCCTGATGTAGTTGAGACCTCGATCTGATTGGTTGTGACGATTGGCCAGTGAGGACCTGTCTCTACAGAGCAGGATTTACTTTAGCAGTGCTCTGGGGACTTTCCAGTCTGCTCCTTCAGGTGTGTCCTCTTCAGATGCTGCCCTAGGTTGTGCTCCAGTTCTGTTGCCAGTAGAAGCAGGCAACTGTGGGTGCCAGCCAATGGGCCTCCTGAGAGGGGCCCAGCTGCAGGCCAAGTTCAGCTATACCTTGTACACTTCCATAGCCACCTAATAAGAGTCACCAAGCAATGCACAGGTGGCTGTCATCCATGCTGACTTATACGTGCCTTGAGAGGCCAAGCCAGAAACTGAGGCTGGCTACCACTAGTGCCAGGTTTGGAGCTGCTCAGCAAGAGGTACAGGGCACACTGAGGCCAGATGCTACTTCTTTGGGTTTTGTGAGCATTTGAGAAATTTTAGGGAAATTTGCAGCATGAGCTGAGCTGGGCCACTTGTATAGAATAAACCAGCAGTCCCTAACCTTTTTGGCACCAGGGATCAGTGCTCCTATGATCTGAAGTAGAGCTGAGGTGGTGATGATAGTGCTGGAGAGTGGCTGCAAATACACATAGAGCTTTACTCACTCACCATTCACCTCCTTCCATGCGACCCGGTTCCTAACAGGCTCGGGACTGGTACCGGTCTGTGGCCTGGGGGTTGGAGACCCTGGAATAAACCACTGGAGGCAGCTTGAGTGGGCCAACAAGTTGAGAGGGGTGGGATCTCAGGGAATTCCCTAGGCAGAAGATCTGAGTTATTCAGGCTGGTCGAGACTCAGGTACGGTGGCTGTCTGCATTCGCTGCTGGGAGAAACAATGGATGCTGCCAGAACTTCTGCCCAGGAGAGAGTCACCCCACCAACCCTTTCCCTGAAGCCCTTGAGCATCTATCCTAGCACTGGAGCTCAGAGCGAGTGAGTCTATCAGTGAGTAAGTCTGAGTGTGGGTCCTTTGAAAAGAATGTCTTTGACTCCAGCAGCCCTTTGTCTCACTCGGCCACAATCTCCACTGGTTTTACATAGCTGGAGCTTGTGGGTACTTCTCTTCTTGACATTGGAACCCTTGGTCGGGGACATCAGTGTGGGTCCAGGACCCCTTGCTCCTGGGAGGGCGGGAAGACAGCTCTGCAACACAGATAACCCTCCTGATTCGACTGCCTTATGCTGTTGTGGAACAGGACATTTTGCCTCTCTGCCCCTCCTACCAGCCTCTTCTTATGTATGTTTCCAGTTGTAGGGCCTCTGTTCAGCCAGAGCTCAGGTTATGATTGCTCTGTAGTTTCACTGTAATTTTGGTGTGGTAGTGAGAGGAGTCATGCATGCACAGCATCTAGCTTCTATGCTATTTTTATAGAGTACTTTTTAATTGAGAATTAATGTAGAGTTCTAAAAGAGTATCATGATTATTAATGTACTCTTATTTTCCCTCAACTTGTTGGTGTTTTAAATTATAGTTAAATATTTTCTAATAATCAGAAAGATCTTCCTTGTTAGTGTCCTGTTTATTCGGAATACATTGTTATTCTTTCACACTGCTTTATTAATATTCTGTTTAAAATTATGAGATCAAAATTGAAAATTAAAATTTTCTGAATATAGTTTTGTGCACTGTGTTTTTATGATTTTAGTTTCAGCTGATAAAATGAGGTGGTAAGTCATCCATCTTTTATTTTCTAAACTCCAAAAAAGTTTAAATATTTTTTAATTATTTTCTCCAAGGTTTGAAAGAAATTATATATAAAAAATGGCATTCTGAATTCTTTTTAAAGGGCAAAAGTTTAATAGCTTTTCCAATTCTCTTTCCTTTTGACATTTTGCTTTTATTAACCTTTCAAAGAAAGTGGTTTGGGACGTCTTTTTAATTTTTTTTTTTCATTTTATCTAATCTATTATATTTTTGTTTGAAATATAATGATGTTTTTATCTTTGAACTTATTTTTTATTTTTATGGTATATCTATATTTGGTAGATTTTTATATTTGTTTTTATATTTTTGTTAATTGAAAAAATTATGCTATGAATTTTCCTATGACTCAAAATTCACCTGCATCCTGTCATATTTTATTTATTAGCTGAATTCTAAATACAACAATGAAAGTAGTAATGGGATTCAGTTAGTAATGAAATGAGAAGCAGCTCTCTTAAAATTTCAGGGTGTTTTCCTCTAGCAATGAAAGATGTGGTTATGTAAAAGGAAGACCCATGTATTTGGATTGAGTGACTCCAGTTATTAATCATCTTTTTTCCCCTATGTATTCATTTAATACTGACTTGACATTTTATATGAGCCCTTCAGCATCCTCATTTACACTCTTTTTCTTCCACTTTTTTTCTTAATATCCAAACGAGCAAATAATGAGAATACTTGAAAGTTAAATTGCCAAGTTATTTTCCTATTTAATTTATTTTGTTTTCAGGTAAAATTTAGGTAAACTATTTTTTAAATATTCCATTTTATTTCCAATACCTAGCAACTCTACAGAGTTTTATATTAATTTTGTCATTAATATTACTGAAAGAAAGCTATTTTTATCCCCATTTTACAAAGGAGGAATTAAGCATAAAAGAGACAAGAAAAAAGTAGAGTTTAAATCCACAAGTTTTAAACTTAACTTTAAAAGCTAAGTCATTCATAGTATAGCATCCCAGAGCACAGACAAACATTTAAAGAAAAGGGAACTCAACAAAAGGAGTAACTTTTGAATAATGAGTAGAATTTCAGGCTTTAACCAAAGGAAAAGTAAGTAGGAGACTGATGAACGAGCTAATCAGAGACTAAGCAATGTATCTAAAATCATAAATATAGTTTACCCTTGAACAACCAGGGGTGCCCATCACCACACAGTCAAAAGTTTGTAGAACGTCTGAATCCTCAAAACCTTTTTTATAGTCATTTTGGTCTCCCTGGGGGGAGGGGGGCGGGGGGGGGGGCGGTTAGCTGAAGACACCAAAATCTGCAAATGCTCATGTCCCTTATGTAAAATGGTACGGAACAAAACATTCAGTCAGCCCTCCATATTCACAGAATCTCAACCATTGATGGAGAATACCATTTTTAATCTGAGTTTGATAGTATCTGCGGTTGTGAATCTGGATTTACAGAGAGTAGACTGTATGTTTATTGGAAAAAATCCACATATAAGTAGACCCTGCAAGTTCAAATGGTCTTGTTGAAGGGTCAATTGTACTTCAGTTATAAGTGGGACTAAATACGGTCTTGACTGAAGACCAGGTAAAATATTGTGTCAATGACCTATAGCAGTTTAATTTAGAGTTTTATAAGATAGGCTTCTAGAGACAGTCTATTTTTATCTGGAAATCTGGTTCCAAAAAATGTTAACTAATCTAAATGGAGAAGAGCTGCAGATATATGGTGAAACCAGGAGATAGATTTGATTTGGTGTCCAATTAAAGTTACCAACATTTAGTGCATTTAAAGTCCTATTCCAGGATCTATAAAAATCCTGGCAATGATGTCTGAATCCTCTGGCTTTGGAATACTTCTGAGCTATCTCATTATCTGGAAGAAAGAAAAACAAGTCATAAGCCCATTCAACTTAATTTATTGACAACAAATTCTATTTATGCTTCTATTTTGATAAATAGATGAAATGACAGCTTGCAGCACGTGGGCCTTTTGAAACACTCTCCATGCTTAAAAATATGGAGAAACACATTTTGCAAAACACATTTGGAAATTAGCAAACCTCAGACATTTAATGTGAGATGTTTGATGAACTCAAACACAGCTGTGTACAGTTCTACCACTTAAATATGACATTTTTCCTCAAAAGCAGTAAACACCTCTTCATGCTATTGGTTTACTTATGATAACACCATCCTCATTAAGAAATAGCTTCATTCATGCATAGCATATTTTCAAATGAGAAAGGATTGTTCTCAACCCATGTACAAGCTAAAATGCAGTGAGGCAAATACTGTTTCCAGAATAATTTAATATCCTGAGAATGCCTGAGTTATTATAAAACAACCCATTTTGACTTAAATGAAATATTATCAGTGGTCTGTGACTAAATGCATGGAAAATTTACTGGCATGATTTGTCTGGAGGGTTAAAATCAAAGTAATAGATTATTTCAAATGATTCTATGTTTTAAATTGATATTTAATTTATCATTGGTTGAGATCAGTTAAATTATTTTCAAATATTTATGCATGGTGTGATTAAAAACTACCTGAAAATCAGGAAAAATTAAAATATTATTCTTGGAATTCTCTTTGTCCAAAAATAAAACATTGCTCATGTGTGTTATCAAAAGGCAGCAAAAATGCCAGCATGTTAAAAAAAAAAATCAAACAAAGCAAGATATTAAGAAAACGAAAACAAAAACTATTGATACTATACAGACAAGGCTGCCAGTTGACATTTCATCCAATTGCATCAGTTCAGTTTTCCTACTCTGGCACTGGTGTGCAGGATTGTGCCTGCTCTCTCATAAGTCGCTGCTCTGATAAGCAGCAAATCCCTGTATTCGCTCTCTATCTTTCCAATCTTGGGGGCTACGATTTGCTCTTTAACCTCTCTTCTCTTATGGTTCCAAGTTGTCAAAATTTCTGTCTGTTCAGCTTTTTACTTGTTAGTGTGGCCTGTCAACTTCCAAGCTCCTTACATGCAGAAACCGGAAGTACAAATCTAGAAACGTTGAAGGAAATCATTCATTAGGCTTTAACTACGACCTAATAATAATCCTAAACAGTATAGTTAATTCTAAAATTGTAATGATGCTTTACATTTTTATGGACTTCTATAGTTTGCTAAGTGCTTCTCCTATATGTCATCTTGTTTAATTCCCACAATTACTCTTATTTACAGGTAAGAATCAAAGGTGGAAATTTTATCATTAGTGACCAGAAAAGTTATCTTGAGGTATAGGAGAAACTGATTAAATTTGATTGTGCTATGAAGAGCCTAGGAAACCTGTTTAGGCCAATAATATTTCTGCAATTAGTTGGTTACTTCCATCAGCTTTGATTATTACTGCCCTTCATAGGAATCTTAATGCTATTTTAACATAGTAGACAGATGATGTTCAGAGATAAATGTAATAAAATTGCTCCCACACATTACCATATATGAAGAGTTAGGAATCTGCAAGACCAGCAAGTGAATGCTGCTATATTAGATAAGTAAAGCAGATTGATGACACAGGTGGCCTAAGCAACTTTATATTTACTGTTTGACCTAGAGTTTATCATGTGAAGAATAGCAGACAATTTTATACTTGTCTTCTAAGACTTTCATGGTAAAATTGAGCTAATTTTTCTTAAGATAAAGAAATATATTCAAAAGAAATAATTTATTTTAAAAGCATCTAGAAACTTTTTTCTAAATTATACTGCTGTGTCCATTTTTTGAAATGTCTATTGTCATTTTTCTTTTGATCCTTTTATCTTTTCATTTCGAGTGTTTTTAAATCAGCAGTATCTTATCCTCAACTTAAAATATTCACAAAACTGATTTGCTGCATGTATTCTGTTTTAAATTGAGCTAGGTACTATTGTGTTTATTTCCAAAACATTTCAATTTGATTGTTTAACTATTTTTTTATTGTTGTAAAAAGCACATAATATTAAATTTGCTACCTTATTTGTAAGTGTACAATTCAATACTAATAAGTATATTCTCACTGTTATTCAACAGGTCTCTAGAACTTTTTAATCTTGCAAAATTGAAACTGTGCCCTGAACACTAATTTCCCTTCCCCCAACCTTTAGCAACCTGCCTTTATACTTGCTGTTTTTATGATTTTGACTATTTCAGATACTTCATTTGAGTGTTATAATACAGTACTTACAGTGCTTGCTTTGCTTTGTTTTTTTAACTGGATTATTTTTGCTTAGTATAATGTTCTAGAAGTTCATCTATATTGTTGAATGTGACAGGATTTCCTTCTTTTTTTAAGGCTGAATAACATTTTATCATTTGTGTATATATGCTCTTACTTTATCTATTCAACATTGGACATTGAGGTTAGTTCTACCTCTTAGCTAATCTTGTAGAAATCATCAGTGTTTAAACTTATTTTAATTTAATTAACATTAATTAAATCAATTCAGTTTTATTGACATATCATTAATATATGAAATCGTGTTTTTAATTCTTTTGGATATACCCAGAATTAGGATTGCTGAAACGTATGGTAATTCTATTTTTAATTATTTGACTAACCTCCATACTGTTTTCTATAATGACTCTACCATGTTATATTACCACCAACAGTGTGCAAGGGTTTAAATATCTCTGCATCCTCATGAACACTTTTTATTTCTGTTTTTTTGATAGTGGCCATCCCAATAGGTATGAGGTGATTTCTCATTGTGGTTTTTATTTGCATTTCTCTTATGATTATTAATATTGATAACCTTTTAATATGCTCATGGGCCATTTGTATACCTTCTTTGGAGAATTGTGTATTCAAATCCTTTGTCCATATTTAAAAAGCAGGTTATTTATTTATTTTTGTTGTTGTTGAGTTTCTTATATATTGTGAATATTAACTCCTTACCAGATGTATGATTGCAAATATTTTTTTCCCATTCTATAGATTTCCTTTTCAGTTTATTGATTGTTTCCTGTGATGGAGAGACATTTTTAAATTTGATGTAGTCCCGTTTATCCATTTTTTTGCTTTCGTTCCCTGTGTTTTGGTTTTATATCCAAGAAGTCATTATCAAATCCAATGTCCTGAAGCTTTTTTTCCTATTTTTTCTAGAAGTTTTATTATTTTAGGTCATATTTTTATTAATTTTTATATATATAGTGTAATGTAATGGTCCAACTTCATTCTCTTGCATTTGACTATCCACTTTTTTCTATTTCTATCCACTGTCCTTTCTCCATTGTGCTGTCTTGATATCCTTGCCAAAAATAATTTGGTCATATATACAGTTTTTTATGCACTTTCTATTCTGTCCTGTTTGTCTTTATGTCTTTATGTCAGTACCACACTGTCTTAATTATTCTTGTTTTATAGTATGTTTTCAAATCAGAAAGTCTGAGGCCTTCAACACTATTCTTTTTAAGACTTTTTTTTTCTTTTTTTTTTTGCTATTCAGGGTTCTTTGAGGTTTCATATATATATTTTTTTCTAATTTTGCAAAAATCCCATTGAGATTTTGATAGAGATTTGAGGAATTTGGGAATTTTGATTGCAATTAATCTGTAGATCACTTTGGGTAGTATGGACATTTTAACAGTTTAATTCATCCAACCCACAGATATGAGGTGGCATTTATTTCTATACCTCCATTTTTTGTTAATGTGCTCTCCAAATGTTTAGGTTCAACCATAGGATGTGATTTATACAGCCTTTAAAAAGTAAAATTTAACTTGATTGTGGAACCAAACATTTGTCGAATCAGATCACTTCCAAGGTGGAGAAGATTATCAGCCACACCTTTTATTTGGCACAATGATGAGAATTGATGTTAGTCTTTGCTACAAAAAAAATTAACACAAATATAATGATTTACAGCAGCACACACTTGTTATTTTGTATTTTCTATACCAGCCACAAATTAACTAGTCCTCTGTTCATGGTCTCACAGGGCTGAAAGAAATGTGTTGACCAAATTGCAATGTCATCTGATTTTCTTTCAGAGCCACATGGTTTGATAGATTTCAGAACTTCGATATGATCGGACAGACACCCTCAGCTCTTAGAGGCGATCTGACATTCGCTACTATATAGCTCTCTCCACATCACTGCAGTTGGCTTATGCAAGGCCAGGAGACCATCTCCTGGATATTTCCTATATCTTACTTTAACGCCTTATTTTAAGACCTGACTAGGTCTAGCCCACCTAGATGCTCTACCTTATAATTAAATCAAAGTCAACTGATTAAAGACCTTAATTATTTCTTCAATATCATTTATCTTTGCTTTGCAGTGTAACGTAATCACAAGTGATAGCCATCATATTTATACTTCTTACCCATACTTAAGGGGAGGAGATTATATAGGGCATGGACAACAAGGGGCAGAAAATGTGCCTACCACATGCCCCTGGCCAATTTTGCTGCAAATCCTTTCCAGAAAATCCTTACCTCTTATTTCTCAAGTAGGCTTTTACTCAGATTTTCCCCAAGCAGATTTATGTTTGCTTCAATCAGAGAATATCTGTTAGATGGGTTGGCTCCTTTTAATTAGATAGATACCTAAGTCTCCAATCTCAATTATATTGATGCCTAATTATAAAACTAAAATTACTGCAAAGCCTGAAATTTAAATTAATAAGTTTGAACTTTTTCTGAGTTATAGTAAAACTCATCCTTAATTTCACCCATATTAGAATTTTATCAGAACAAATACATAATTATATCAGCAGAGTACAGGCTAATTCTGAGGCGGTTCTCTTGTGGATGATGTACTTCTTTTCAGAAATCTTCATCTTTTGAGAAATCTCACCTTTTGGACTGTTTAATTTTAAATGAGGATTTTTAGTAGGTGAAATCATAGAAAGCTCAGGGATTGAGGCTTTCAAATATATTACAAGCACTTTCTTTACTAATATCTAAATAGAATATTTTTTATTATTAATAAAACAACATACGTATCTTTCACCACTTCTCTACCTCTCTACTATAATCTAAGTGGTTGTTTCTCCAAAATTTATATTTTGAAATCTTATACTGCATTAGAGGGGACAACCCATTAGTGTACCAACTAAGTCACCTAAGCTGCTGTCTCTATCACCTAATAGGTCCTCAAATTATTTTTGAATAAATAAACAGAATTCATAAATGAGCATAGAGTCTGAAAGATGTTTCAGCCTCTCTGTAGCCTGGATGATTGACTATCTTCTTAATTACATGAAGGCCTTCATAATGCCCCTTCTCCACAGCCATCACCATCTTTCTTCTCTCAATATTAAGTCATCCGACAAAATCTTGAGTAATTCTGTGTTTCCTGTATCTTGTAGGAACATAATATTATAGTGCATACATATGCAAAAAAAGATTTAATGAGAAATTTCATATTAGGAGTAATAATCTGCATGATAGACCTAAGTTTAATATTTCTTCCATTTTCTCCAGTTATTAAGAACTCAGAGCAAGTCATGTTGGTCCAACCTCCTTCCTCTTCTAAACTGGCTCAGTTGTATTCAGTAATAATCTACCTCTAACGAAAGTTTCTATAATGAGTGCTAAATTTGAAAGACCAAACAAATTAGAAGCATCTTAGGGAGAGTACACAGATTTTGTAAAGGCTCAGTGTATGTCTTAAGATAAATGGCTAAAGAAAATAGACCATTCAGACAGAAGGTGAGCATTAGTTTTATTTGTTTTGTTAATTCTAGCTAAATTGAGGTATGCTTGACAAATAAAATCATATATATTCAATATATATAATGTGATGTTTTGATATGTATATGCAGTGTGGAATGATTACCAAAATCAAGCTGATTAACAAACACATCATGTCATATAGTTACCCTTTCGTTGTGTGTATATGATCAAGACACTTAAGATCTATTGTCTTAGTAAATTTCAAGTGCACAATACATGTTCATTAATTCTAGTCACCAAGCTGTTATTTGGTCTCCAGAATACCTTATTTATAAGGTATTCACCTTATAAATAAATGTTTGTACCATTTTACCAACTTCATCCTATTTCCACCACCTTCATCCACTATTAATCACTATTTTACTCTCTTTCTATGAGTAAAACTTCTTTAGATTCTACACAGAAGTGAAATCGTGTAATGTTTATTGTCCTCTGTCTGATTTATTTCACTTAGCATAATGTTCAAGTTCATTCAGGTTGTCTCAAATGTCAGTATTTCCTTCTTTTTTTTTTAAAGGCAGGATAATAGTCCATTGTATGTATATACTACATTGTCTTTATCATTTCATATGTTGATGAACATTAGAATGGTTTCTATATCTATGTTATTGTGAATACAGCACCAGTCACATTAGTATTACTGCAGCATTATAAATATGAAAAAGCAGTTATCCTTCTTTGAATTCTTTTGAATATATACCCAGAATTAGAATTGCTGGATTACATAGTGATTTTATTTTTAATCTTTAGAGGAATGCTCATGCAGTTTTCCATAATAATTGTATCAATTTACATTCCCTCCAACAGTGTATGTGAATTCTATAATGAAAGATAGTATTACAGAGAGTCTGGGATGAAATCTAGGCCAATGCAGTATTTTAATTTATAGATGATGTTGAAAAAATGGTGAAATAAATGTAAAAATATCATTATTCTCACTTAAATATTTTTGGTAAGACATTTTAGTGATTGAGTTACATATTATGATAGAAATCTAGACAAGTACATATGTATATGATTCTTTATCTACTTTTTGCATTTTTAATTTTTTCGAGTAAAAAAATTTGCATCCCCAGAAATGAAAGGGAAATCTATATTTTGTGCTAAAAAACTATTATATATAAAAAAGAGAAAAAAATGGAAAGATAGGTTGGATTTTCTCATTCAACCTGTTCTGCCTGGTGCTCCTGAAAAATTTAGTTTCTCTATAATAATTTTATATGGAAATAATGTTTTATAGCTTTATGTGTGACTAATTGAAATTTTGTCATAATATTTATTAATTTCCTCTGATTTTATTCTTCTAACGTTCATTTTGATCACTTAAAATTTCCTAAAATGTCTTTTTCACTAAAATTTCAAATTTATTAGAATAGAACAATATAGTTTTTTTTAGTTGTTTTATTATCTTCCACATCTGTGTTTTACTTGATTTACACAAGGAGATTTGGAATTTAGTCATTATAACTGCTATATTTTTCCTTCATATTTTCTAATGTACATTTATATATACTTACATTTGTATACTCCTTTTTGAAAACATTATGTTGAAGCCAGTCTGAAAAGACTACATACTATATGATTCCATCCACATGACATTCTGGAAAAGGTAAAAACTATGGAGACAGTAGAAATATCTGTGGTTGTAGTGACTGAGGGGGAGAGATGAATAGGCAGAGCACAGAGGATTGTGGGAAATTTCTGTATCTTCCTCTCAATTTTGCTGTGAATCTAAAACTGCTCTAAAAAAATTAAGTCTTAACAAAATTGTGTTAAAACTATAATAAGTTAATTTTAATAAAAACATGAACCTCTCTATATTTGCCTCTAAATGTGACTTTTGAAAGATTTTATATTTTCACTTGATAATCTTATTTTTACTATCTCTAAGTAATTTTTAATTGCAGTTTGTAATTCTGTGACCCATGAGTTCTAAACAGTGTCTTTTTTAATTAACATATTTAAATGGTCATAATTATTGTTTGCAGTTTTGTTATTTGAGCATTGCTTAGTATGTTCAAAGACTGGGACATACATAACTGAAAATTTTGTTCATAACCTAATATAATCAGACTTTTGTAAAATTGCATTTATAATATTTATAGATGAAAATGATGCAAAAACTCTTGTAAAACTATATAAGATAATTTAATGATTTAGTGTTATCACTTATAGTAAAAGTCAGAATGTCAATACATGAATGTAACTTAATAAATCATTAGGCGCAGTGTCTTTATTTGCTGATGAACAAATGTGGATTTAGGATCTTTTAAACCATTTGCCCAGCACCACACAGAAAATTAGTGGATGAAAAGAGGTGGGATTCTTTTTATCCATTAATAGTCCCTTCATTATCATTTAGCATCTTCTCTGCAGTGACAAAGGAACTTTGAAAATCATTTCATCATTGACCATGAAAATGAAATATAACCTAAAATAAATTACTATATTTTTCAAATTCAGAGAGCAGAAATCCTCCAGGAAACAAAGTTGATAGTACATGTTTACAAAATATGCAGTTCTTTTGTGGTTTGATAAGGACACTAGAAAAGACTTTTTCATTATTCAATATATCTCCCTGACTTCCTGGCCAAAGATAACATCATCACTCATAATTCATTCTTTTTTTTAAATTAAGTTTATTCAGGTAACATTGGTTAATACAATCATAAGATTTTCAGGAGTACGTTATTGTTTGACATCTGTATATTCTATTGTTCTGTTCACCACCCAAAGTCCAGTTTCCATCAGCTACCATATATTTGATCCCCTTTACCCACTTCACCCACCCCTACCCCTCTATATATAACTCTGTTTACCCTATCAACCTCCCCCCTCCTCCCACACCCCCAACCTTCTGGTAACCACTAGTCTATAGTCCATGTCCATGAGTCTCTGTTTATCCTGTTCATTTGTTGCTTTTAAGTTTATATCTCACATATAAGTGATATCATGTGATTTTCAACTTTCTGTCTGGCTTATTTTGCTTAGCATGGTTATCTCGAGTTCCATCTATGTTGTCACAAATGGCAGAATTTCATCTCTTCTTATGGTTGATTAATATTCCATTGTATATATGTATCACAACTTCTTTAGCCAATCATCTATCATAGGACACTTCAGTTACTTCCATGTCTTGGTCACTGTGAATAATGCTGATATGAACATCGGTGTACAAATATCTATTGAGATATGAGTTCTCGATATTTGGGGGTAAATACCCAGTAGAGGGATTGCTGGATCATTTGGTAGATCCATTCTTAGTTTTTTGAGGAACCTCCATACTGTTTTCCATAGTGGCTGTACCAATTTGCAGTCCTACCAGCAGTGTATGAGGGTTCTTTTTTTCTCTGTATCCTCTCCAAAATTTGTTATTACTTCTCCTGTTGATTATAGCTATTCTAACAGATGCAAGATGGTATCTCATTGTAGTTTTGATTTGCATTTCCCTAATAGCTAGCAATGTTGAGCATTTTTTCAAATATTTGTTGACCATTTGTATGTCCTCTAGGGAGAAGTGTCTGTTCAGGTCATCTGCACATATTTTGATTGGATCATTTGTCTTTTTGTTGTTGGTATTGGGTTGTATGAGTTCTTTGTACATTTTGGATATTAGGCCCTTATCAGAGGTGTTGCTTGCAAATAAATATATTTTCGCATTTGTATGGTTGTCTCTTTTCCCTATTGATGGTTCCTTTTGCTGAGCAGAAGCTTTTTAATTTGATGTTGTCCCATTCATTTATCTTAGTTTTTACTTCCCTTGCTTTTGAGGTCAAATTCATAAAATCCTCTTTAAGTCCAAGATCCTATGTTTAGCTCTTGTGTTTTTTCCATGCATGTTATCGTTTCAAGGTCTTATTTTCAGGTCCTTAATTCATTTTGAGTTAATGTTGGTATGTGGTAATAGACAACAGTCTAGTTTCATTCTTTTGCAGGTGGCTTTCCAGTTTCCCCAGCACCATTTATTGATGAAGCTTTCCTTTCTCCACTGTATGTTTTTGGCTTTTTTGATGAAAATTATTTGCCCGTATAAATATGAGTTTACTTCTGGACTCTCAATTCTGTTCCACTGGTCCGTGTGTCTGTTTTGCTGCCAATACCATGCTAATTTGATTACTGTCACTTTGTAGAATAATTTGAAGTAGGGCAGAGTGATGCCTCAGCCTCATTCTTTTTTCTCAAGATGACTTCGGCAATTCAGAGTCTTTTGTGCTTCCATATAAATCTGATGATTTTTTGTTCTATTTCATCAAAAAATGTCAATGGAATTTTGATGGGGATTGCATTAAATCTGTATAACGCTTTAGGTAATAAGGTCATTTTAACTATGTTGATTCTTCCTATCCAAGAACATGAAATATCTTTTCATTTCTTTGTATCTTATTCGATTTTTTAAAATAGGGTCTTGTAGTTTTCATTATATAAGTCCTTCACATGTTTCATTAGCTTTAATCCTAAGTATTTTATTCTTTTTGTTGCAATTGAAAAAAGAATTATTTTTTCTACTTCTTTTTCTGGCACTTTATTATTAGAGTATAGAAATGCTATGAATTTTTGAACGTTGACTTTGTATCTGGAAATTTACTGTATTTGCTTATTTTTTAAGTAGTATTCTTGTGGAGTCTTTAGGGTTTTCTATATAGATAACCATGTCATCCACAAATAATGACAGTTTGACTTCTTCTTTTCTTATTTGGATGCCTTTTGTATTTTTCTTTTGTCTGATTGCACTTGCTAGGACCTCCAATGTTATACTGACAGACAGTGGTGATAGTGGACAGTTTTGCCTTGTTCCTGATCTTAGAGGGAAAGTTTTAAATTTTTCACCATTAAATATAATGTTGATTGAGGATTTGTAATATATGGCCTTTATTATGTTAAGGTACTTTCCTTCTATACCAATTTTGTTAAGTGTTTTGATCATAAATGGATGCTACATTTTGTCGAAGGTTTTTTCTGCATCTTGATATGATCATATGATTTTTATTTTTTAATTTGTTTATGTGGTGTATAATATTAATCATTTTGCATATGTTGAAGCATCCTTCTGCCTTGAGATGAAGCCCATTTGATTGTGGTGTATATTCTTTTTAAATATTGCTGTATTTGATTCCCTAGTATTTAGTATTTAGGATTTTTACATCTGTGTGTTCATGAGAGATATTGGTCTGTAGTTTTCCTTTTTTTGTGTTATCTTTGCCAGGTTTTGGTATCAGAGTAATATTGGCCTCATACAATGAGTTGAGAAGTATTTTCTCTTCTTCGATTTTTTGGAAGAGTTTGAGGAGAATAGGTATCAAATCTTTGAATGTTTGGTAGAATTTACTGGTAAAGCCGTCTGGTCCTGGACTTTTACTTTTTGGTATGTTTTTGATGATTGTTTCAATTTCCATGCTACTGATCAGTCTATTTAGATTTTCCAGTTCTTCTTGATTCAATCTAGGAATATTGTATTTTTCTAAGTAATGGTCCATTTCTTCTAGGTTATTAAATTTGGTGTTATATACTTTTTCATAGTATTCTTGTATAATCCTTTGTTTTCCTGCAATATCAGTTGTAATTTCCCCTCTTTCATCCCTGATTTTGTTTATTTGTGTCTTTTCTCTTTTTTCTTTAGTGTGTCTAACCAGGGATTTCTCAATTTTATTAATTTTCTCAAAGAACCGACTCTTCATTGTATTTATTTTTTCTGTTGTCTTTTTGTTTTCAATTTCATTTATTTCATCTCTAATTTTGATGATTTCTTTCTTTCTGCTGACTTTAGGCTTCATTTGTTCTTTCCTTTTTAGTTTTTTAAGATGAAGCATTAGGTTGTTTATTTGGGCTCATTCTTGTGTTTGGAGATAGGTCTATAAGGATATGAAACTTTCCTCTTATGACCACTTTGTAGTACCTCAAAAGTTTTGATATGTTGTACTGTCATTATCATTCATTTCTATGTATCTCTTGATCTCTCTTTTTATTTCTTCCCTGACCCAGTTATTCTTCAGTAGCATGTTGTTTTAATGTTCATGTATTTGTGGTTCTTCCTGATATCTTTCTGCAGTTGATCTCTAGTTTCAAGGCATTATGATCAGAGAATATGGTCGGTATGATTTCAACCCTCTTATATTTGTTGAGGCTATCTTTGTGTCCCAGTATGTGGTCGATTCTTGAGAATGTTCCATGTGCACTAGAGAAGAATGTATAAGCAGCTGTTTTGGAATGGAAGACTCTGAAAATGTCAGTTATGTCCGTTAGTCTAATGTGTCACTTAAGGATGTTATTTCCTTTTTGATTTTCTGTTTGGATGTTCTATCCATATCCAACAATGGGGTATTTAGGTCCCCTATTACGATAGTGTTTTGATCTGTTTCTCCCTTTAGTAATTGCTTTACATATTTCAGGGCTCCCTGATTGAGAGCATAGATATTAATAAGTGTTATGTCTTCTTGGTGCATGATTCCCTTTATCATTACAAAGTGTTTCTCAGTATCTTTCTTTACCTTTTTTATTTTGAAATCTATTTCATCTGATATTTGTTACCACAACTCCCACTTTTCTCTGAATGCCATTTGCTTGGGATATCACTTTTTACCCTTTCACTCTGAGTCTATATTTGTCTTTGGAGCTGTGTCTCTTGGAGGCAGCGTATTGTTGGGTGTTGTTTTTTGATCAATTCTGCAACTCTGTGCCTTTTTATTGGTGAGTTCAGCCATTTACATTTAGGGTGATTATTGAAATACGAGGTCTTCTTATAGCCATTGTATCTTTTGTTTTCTGGTAACTTGGTGTTTCCATTGCTTCCTTGTCCTTGTGTTTCTGTTTTCTTTATTTTGGTTGGATTTTGGGGTTTTCCCTCCAGTTCTTTTTGTTTTATGTTATATACTTCAGTTCTGAATCTTAAGTGTGTGGTTACTATTACAAATAGTAAAGAATACATATATATGTATGTATACAGTCATCCATTTTCTTCTATGTGTACCTTATCTCCATTTCCCTTTTTTAATTTGGATCTTTGAATCTTCCTCTTTTCAGTCATTGTTATTTCAATTTGTCTCTATGTATGCTTAACGTTCATTACTATCTTACTATAGCAATTCTCTTATTATTTAAGCTTATAATGCCCTGTTTTTAGTAAGGGTTGCACTCTTCTGCTTCTATTTGTCTGATAGTCACTTTACTCCTAATTATGTTTTTTTTGTTTTGTTTTGTTTTGTTTTGTTTTGTTTTGTCATTTTGTTTTAGGTGAGCTGACCCCTTTCGGTATTTCCTGTAGCGCAAGCTTCATAGTGGAGAATTGCCTCAATTTTCGCATGTGTGGAAAGGTCTTAAATTCATATCTAAAGTAGAGCATAGCTGGATACATTATTCTAGGCTGGTAGTTCCTTTCACTCAATAGTTTAAATATTTGATTCCATTCCTTTCTCTCTTGTAAAGTATGTGCTTAGAAGTCTAAGGATAATCTAATAGATTTTCCTTTATAAGTTACCATTTTCTTCTCCCTGGCTGCCCTGAGAATTCTGTCTTTGTCATTGATTTTTGATAATTTTAATAAAATGTGCCTTGCTGAAGGCCTTTTTGGATTGAGATAATTGGGTATTCTGTTGAATTCTTGAATTCTAAGCTCCAGCTCATTCTTTAGATTTGGGAAATTCTCATTTACTATTTGTCCGAAAATGCTTTCTAGCCCCTGCTCCTTTTCTTCACCTTCGATAATGCCCATTATTCTTGTTCCCTCTCCTTATGGTATCAGCTAGTTCTCGTATTTCTCTTGAATTATTTTTCATTCTTTTGTTTCTCTCTTCTTCCTTCTGATTTATTTCTAGGTTTCTGTCTTCGATATCACTGATCCTTTTCTCCATTTTGTTGACTCTGTTTCCCAAGCTTGCTATTTCATTTTTCAACTTTTGCAGTGTGTTTTTTATCTCTAGAAGATCTATTCTGTTCTTTTTGAGGGTTTCAATCTCATTGCTCTGCTCATCTAGGTGTTTTTCAATTCCTGAAATTGCTGATATGACTCATCTCAGAACTCAGTTTTTTCAGGAGTACCATCTCTTTCATTGAAGTTGCATATTTCTATGTCTGTAAGCTTATTTTCTGGAGATTTTTCTCTTCCTTTCTGAGATGCCTTGTCACCTTGGTTGTTCATGGTATTCAATGGACAATTTCTCCTCCTGAGCATTATTGGAAATGTATTCTGCTTTTTTTCCAGAAAGAAGATTTATTATATAAGGTCTCTTTTTAGCGTCCTGCAAAGAAGGCACTTTTCTTTTGGTTACCAGAACAAGGCATCTAAGCTTCTTGGATCCCTACTTTATATAAAGTCTTAAAAATGACTTTTTATTTTTTTATAGATATTTAATCATGCTAGCTACCCTCAATTTGTGCCTATGTGTGTTAGTAACAGTTTCGGTAGCATTTGCTCAGATTCTCCTGAGACCATGGTGATGGATCTTGAGAGTACAAGAGGAAGTGCCCTCTGGGTTGGGAGACGGGTTTGCAGCTTAGCAGTGGTTTTATAACCATGGCCGGTAAAAATCACCTGTTGTTTTTCTGCTTCCCGCTTCTCTGCCTTCTGCCCTGAGGACCAGGCCCTGCCACCTGCCGGCCACAGGGAGCTCACAACTTTCTCAGGCAAGGCTGTTCAGGGAACTCACCACTCCTTCTTCCCTCCCCCTCCTCCTACAGGTAGCTCCAGAGGCTGCGAGAGGCAGCTTCATTTCTCCCAGTCTACCTACCGAAACCCAGGGTTCTGACCTGTGGTAGTTCTTCTGCACAGATCCCATGCTCAGACATGCTGATGTACAGTTTGGATGTTTTTTGTTGAGTTTTAGGTGTTCAACGTATTGTCGTTTCAAGGGGATAGATCTGGGGACGTCTCTCACTCCACCATGTTTACTCCTAATTCATTCTTTGAATTTAAACAGAAGTCTTCTTATTTCTATTTTTTAATGCATTTTTTCCTGTGGCATATTAAATAAATTCACCTTAAGTGTCTGACATTTTTACATCTTTCCTAGAAGAAAGGAAAGAACTGTGAAAGTGGGGAAAGGATATAATCCTAAGAAATGAGATCTGATGAAGAGAATTGCCATTTGTTATAAATTGTCCATGGCACAGGCTGTGCTCTTGGAATGAAGAACTAGTACACATTTGCACATTTGGAGCATCTTGCATGTTGTCCTTACTGATGCAGTGTTTTAATAAAAATTTAATCCAAGCTTCCCTGCTTTTCTCCACCGGAAATGATGTTGGGCCCTCTGGCATTTTACAAGAAAAAATATCCCCACTTTCTCAGAGATGGAGTGCAAAGAGTTAAAAAATCTTCAGAAGACCTCACTTCACAGTTTTAAACAGCCCTGGTTTTGACCATCACTTTGTAAACCGATGCAGAGAGAAATTTATCTTCTATTACAGTACATATCATTCTTGATTTTTAAAAAAATTTGGTCAGTATTGTCCTGCCCAATGAATAAATGTTGATGTCTGACTTCTCAGAAATCAATACCTGCTTCTTCAACCTATTTTTTTATTGGTACTGAAAGGATAATTGGTAAGCTCAGCACCATGGGGTGAATCATTCTCCAAGCCCTGTCTCAGAAACCTAGAATTGTGAATTACTACCTCATTTTTGCCAATAAATAGCACTTCCTTTTAAAGAAAACACAACTTATGGAAACTTCCACATCCTGGCTTTTTAAAAATATTTCAAACTTGATACAAAGTATGTCCTTATTCTAAGATATTCTGATATCTATTTAGATGTTATGAGTTCCTTAACCTTTTGAGAAAAAATAATTAATATATTAAGGCCTTGAAATTAAGTGAAAAAACTGAGCAATCCTCTCACTTGTTTAAAATGGAGAATTTTTATAGAGGTGGTGTTTGATATCTAACTTTTCTAGCTCATAGCTGGGTCTTTGAATTTATTCTTAAAAGTTCAAGAAATATATTCAATGTTTGACTATGCAGTTTTTGTCTATGTAATTTCAATCAGAAGTAGACTTCAGGTGTTAGAATGCAGAACAAGAAAGATATAAAATCCTATTGAGATGTCTAGTGTTGGTAAGGAATTTGAAGGGCATCTGAGTGTTTCTGCCTCATGGTAGTATAGCATTTTTTTCTCCTCGTATTTTTTTCTTTTCTTTTCTTTCTATTACTTCTAAAGTTGTAATGGGAAGATTCCAATTCAACTGAGTCTTGATTTGGGGTTGAGATTATGCATTTTTAAGCTTTCATGCTATTCTACAGTAACAGCAGCAACTCAAAACTAGTTCACAGTGGGATTCTCAACTCGGCAGTGTTTGCAATAACTAGAGACCTTGTGAAAAATAGGTGGGTCCCAGGATTTGGTATTTATTTAAGCTCCTGAGGAGATGCTAATTGATTGCAATGGTTGGAAATCACTAGCATTGGAATTTCAATCATTCTTCAAAATCCAGGCCAGGTCTCCTTCTTAAGCATCTCCTTGATAAGTCTTCCCTATTGATTCCATTGCTCTCTTTTCTCCCACTTTCTTGACAATCTGTAACACTTTTTAGTCAAAGTGACAAGATATATATTTTACTTTTATAAATTCATTATGCATTTCAATATTTTAGCCTTGTGTCCCTAATAAAACACTTTTAGTGAGAATGCAAGGACTGATTACCTCTGCAGTAAACATAGTATATCACTATTATTTGAACATATTGAGTTCAAATTTGCACAAAACAAACTTCTCAGTCAAATAGTAGTAACTAATCTTTGAGGAAAAAGACGGTTCAAAGAGTGCTTTCTCACATTCTCGTTTTAATTTCACAGGAACTTTATACACTAAGTACTTTTCACCAAATACATCAGTAAGTAAATGGAGAGAAGAGATATTTTTTAAGCTTAACATAGGTAGTAAGTGCTAGACCCAAGGTCAAACAGAATTTCTTTTCAAAACACTGTGTATGTGTGCACATGCACATGTGCATGTGTGCATTACTACACATATATAATACAAGGAAAGAAACTGAATATACTTTCTGTTCCTTAGCAACCAGAAATTTCACATACACGACTCATTTAAAATTGCCACCAACCTACAATTAACTTGATAACCAATTTTGGCTAAATAATTGATTTGAATTAATCAATTTGGACATTAGAACAGACATATATAGTTATGCCAGATCCCTAAGGACTCAATTGTGGAACAATATATTTTTTTAAAACACTGATGAGAATGTAAAATAAAATACAGTCTTCCAAAATTCTAACTTTTCTTTAACTCTTCATTATCTATTAGCATTTCATTATGCATTATCATTATGCATTTCAATATTTTAGCCTTGTGTCCCTTATAAAACACTTTTAGTGTTTTAGAAATCAATATGTGCCAAGACTCAAGCATTTTGCCTATTTAACTCATTTTTAATGCTCATAAAATTCTTAAGTGGGTAGCACTCCCTAAATCTCATATTTTTAGAGGAAGAAGTGTGGGCTCAGACTTGTTAAGTAACTTTTCCAAAGCCATCCATTCATTAAGTGGCAGAGCAGAGATTGAAACTCAGTTAATCTCCAGAGTTCATTCTCTAAACCAGGGATGAACATAACTTTGTAAAGTTTTATTAAACGGCAGTCTTGAGCAGAACACAGTGCACCAGTCACCAATGCCAGGGTTGGACTCCAACTCCATGGTGGATAGCAAAAATCATTACAACGCCAGCTGTCAAGAACTGAAGTCCAAATACTTTTGCCCACTATATCTTGGTATGAAAGTTGTCAAGGAAAATACAACACATTGAGTACAAGATGGAACGATGCTTTAC
This sequence comes from Eidolon dupreanum, assembly GCA_028627145.1. Classification (NCBI taxonomy): domain Eukaryota; kingdom Metazoa; phylum Chordata; class Mammalia; order Chiroptera; family Pteropodidae; genus Eidolon; species Eidolon dupreanum. The sequence continues at coordinate 54,499,283 of CM053515.1, forward strand.
TCACGGAGAAATGAGATAGAGTCAGATCAGCTCTAATAACATGTGTCATTCTCTAATGACTAGCAGGTCTCCCCCACCCCAGCCAGTGCAGATGCAAGACAATTGGCCTATGTCACCCTTCTGCTAGTGGAACCCCTCTCCTTCTCCTGAGGAGTCTGAAATACTGAAAGCTGGAATGAGCCTGAGGGCCTCTAACACATAAGCAGAACAAAAGAGCACACTCTGAGTTGAAATATGAAAAAATATTCCCACAGAAGGTGATAAGCCAGTCACAAGTTGTGTGGACTCTTTATCTCTTGTTCACAGCCCCAAGTCTATCTTTATTTGGATGAGCAGTGGTTGAAAGACTGTGCACATGAGACTGTCCTTCTCAACACTCAGCCATACCCATTTGTTTACATACGATCTAAGGTTCCTCTCTTCACTATAAAGGCAGGGTTAAGCCCACTATATAGGAGCAAAATATTTACTACCTGGCCCCAAAAAGTTTGTTGATGCCAGCTATAAATCACTGTGCTATACTTACTATGCAATTAGTTAACCTGATCATCTGAAGTACTTATTACAATATCAACCTGTTTCACCCATGACACACTTAACACATTTTGCCAAATATAATATCGAGAAGCATAAGTTTCTACAGTGTTTTTTATATTTTATTTAAAGCAGTTTCACAACTACTCTCTCATTCTATAATAATTGTAGAAAATAGGAAGACAAATTTCCATTCTCTCCAGTCTGTAAAAAAACCCCAAGACAAAGACATGTTAATAAATCTCACAAGTCTCACCATGCCAGCTTATGGATTTTGGACCTATACTATTGTGACAGCATGAGACTAATCAGCATATTGATTAATTTCATGACAGCTTTAGAAAACTTACTTTTATTCAATAAATGCTTATATAGAGCTTGTTATGTACCAGACACGCTTTTAAGCCTTTTATAAATGTTAATTTATTTTATTCTCATAATAAATCTATGAGGCAAGTATGATAATTATGTCATTTAACATAAATAATAACAAATAATAAAATGAAGGCAAAGATAGTTGAAGTAACTAACCCAAGGTCCCATAGCTACTGAATGATAGAACTTGGAATCGAACTCAAGACTCTTAAGCTCATGATTGTAAAGACTTCAGTACTTAGTCCTGTGAAATTTACATATTGGTGTTTGTGTTTTAAAGTAAATATCCAGTTAAAATTTGAAAATTCATTATAAATGCTTTTATAAACCATATGTTAATTTCATTTTGATGATTTATAAATAAAAATAGAAGTAGAAAATAATTATTTTTAAGTAATTTAAATTGGAAAAATAATCAGTGTACTCAACTGTCTAAAAACATGCATTGATATAGAATTTCTTTCACTTGACTTTCTCAGACATTTAACACCATTGTTTTCCTAATATTATACAAATACACTTAAACCTAATATATCTGTTAGTTCTGTCTGATCATTTTGCTTTCTAGTGTTATAATACTAATCACATTTTTAAAAATTGAATAGAACAATAAAAATCCATTTTAAAGGTATGGTAGAATAACACTTCTCTGCCAACTTCGACCAATGAGTTGTGAACAGCTGTTTTCATGTGTCTTTTCCAGGTGGAAGCTTTAATTTGGAGTGTACCTTTATTTTTCTGATTCTTCTGCCATGCTGACTTTAAGAGTGTTGGAATCCTGTTTCTGGGGTAAAGAGTAATGACATGGAACAGTATCTAGCTAATCTATAACAAATGTTTAGAGCAGGAAATAAAACTATTATTTTGTCTACAAAAATTTGGAAACTTTTATTTTGAAATAATCAGAAGTTTGCAGAAAAGTTGTAAGAAATTAATCTCATTCTTTCTCCATCTGTGTTTATATATTATATTTATTATATAACTTCTTCTAAATTATATGAGACTAGGTTTCAGATATCATCACTCTTCACTGCTAAATTCTTCACTGCTAATCTCCTAAGAATAAGAATATTCCCTTAAAGAAGCATAGTATAATAATCAAAATTTGGTCATTTGATATGTATTTATTTCATTATCTACAGTTCATATTCAAATCTTATCATTAGTTTTTATTTTTTTCAAGTGCATAAAAATGATATATTTTTTTTCCTTTTCTTATTTTAATTAGTTTCAAGTATACAGTACATTGGTTAGATATCTATATAGTTCGTAAAACAATCCCCCCAATTGCTCCCTCCCTCCTCCTCCATCAGCTACTAATTTGTACTTTTTTAACCCTTAGCTCCATTCTCCCAGCCCCCCAAACATCCTCCCCTCTGTTCTTCACCAAATTGTCCACTATATTTGTGAGTCTGTTTTTGATTTGTTTGTTCTTTTTATTTTTTGGATTCTGTATATAAGTGAAATCATACAGTGTTTATCTTTCTCTGTCTGACTTAAATACCTTCTAGGTCCATCAAAGTAATATCTTTTCCATCCCCTTTCTTTTCATATGTAGGGGTCTTGTTTTTTTATCCTTTCAGCTACTCTGTCTTTTGGTTGGAACACTTAATTCTTTTCCATTTAAGGTACTTATTAATAGGAATGTAGTTGTTACCATTATTTATTCTTGTTTTTGGTACATGTTTTTTCTCCTTGAAGAAGTCCTTCTAACATTTCCTGTAATACTGGCTTGGTAGTAATAAATTCCTTTAGCTTATTTTTGTCTGGGAAGCTCTTTATCTGTCCTTCAATTCTAAATGATAGCTTTGCCTGATAAATTATTCTTGGTTGTAGATCCTGGGTCTTCATCCTGCCGAATATTTTTTGCCAAACCCTTCTGTCCTGAATAGTTTCTTTTGAGAAATTAGCTACCAGTCATATGGGTGTTCCCTTATAAGTGATTATCTATTTTTCTCTTACTTCTTTTAATATTATTTTATTATATTTAACCTTTGGCACTTTAATTGTGATATCTCTTGGTGTGGGCCTCTTTGGATTTCTGATTTTTGGAATTCTCTGAGCTTCCTCGAGTTTTATGTCCATTTCCTTCAACAACTTAGGGAAGTTTTCCATCATTATTTTTTTCAAAACAGCTGTTTAATATTTTGATTTTCTTCAGTTATGCCAATCAGACAGATATTTGGATCTTTCGTAGTACCCCATATCCTCCTTAAATTATTTTTATAGTCTTTGCATCTTATCTTTTGCCCTTCTGATTGTGTGTCCTTGGCTTTCTCATCCTTTAGATGAGGCACTTTGTTTATTCTCTTTATTCATTTTGTTTATTCCTTTTTCATTCCATTTAATACACCTCTCATCTCAGATAATGTGTTCTCCATTTCAGACTGGTACTCTTTTATAATTTCTATTTCCTTGCTTATGTTCTTTATCTCTTTAATGGAGTTCTCGACACTTCCCAAAAGTTCATTGAGCCTCTTTATAACCAATATTTTGAACTCTGCATCTGTTAGATTACTTGACTCCATTAGATATGGATCTCTGTTCTGTTCTCTCATATGGTTTTTGCTTCTTTGTCTTCCCATTTTGGCTACCTTTCTGTATTTGTTTCTATGTACTAAACAAAGCTCCTAAGTCTCCTGGTTTTATTAGTGTGAATTTGTGAAGTAGGTGTCCAGTGGCACAGTCCTGAGAGGGGTTCAGCTGTAGGTCAAGTTTAGCCCAAGCCTGTGCCCCTCTGGGGCCACCTGTTAAGATTGAGCAAGCAATCCACAGATGTTGTGCTTAAAGTTGCCTCAAAAGGCCACACCAGAAACCGAGGCCAGCTGCTGCCTCCAGCATGAGTCTCAGCAAGGAGCACCTGACTTGCTGAGGACACACCTGGATGTGGCTTGAGCGGGGCCATGATATGGTGGAGGTGGGGTTTCAGGAAATCCTCTGGGCAGAACGACCTCTGTTCGATGATATCAGAGCTATGGCAGCACTGTGTCTGGTGCACTGATAGGGGGAAGGGCTCAACAGGGAACAATGGATATCACTGACACTTCTGTACCAAGCAAGTCTCGCCTAAGCCCTCCCTCCAGCAATGTCTCCTCATAAGTCCCTGGTGAGCCTTGCGTGCAGCCGATTTGGCACTGCTACTCAGAACAGTTCCATCACCATGAAAATTTCCTCACAGATGTGGCCCCTTTAAGAGGTGTCTTCTGCTGCCGCTGCTGCAGCCTCCGTCTCACTCAGCCTCTAGAGACGGGGCAGCCCCGCGTCCTCGCCCTGTCCTACTTTCTGCCATTGCAGAGTGCTTTCTTGTATTTCTCCCTAGTTGTATGGCTTGTTTGTCCCAGGTAATTTTTCCTTGCTGCTGCTCCTTGTTCCTTCACAACTTTGATTTGGTTGCCAGAGGGATGAACAGAGCCTCCATCATCTACATCATTTTTTTCTCCTTGTTATTATTATTTTTATCATTAGCTTCTCTCACCCCTTGGCCCAGGATCCAACTCAGGATCATGCATTACATTTAGTTCTTATGTTGCTTGAGCATTTTTGAATCTGGTAAAGTTCCTTGGCCTTTCTTTATCCTTGACAAAATTTTTTGAAGACTACTGACCAGTTATATTGTAGAATACTTCTTATTTTTGGTTTGCCTGAGGCTTTCTCATGATTAGATTTAAGATATACATTTTTGGTAAGAATATCATAAATTTGACTCTATGTTCCTGTCAGTGCATCACATCAGTAGTCATAGGATATAAATTTGTCTCAAAAGGATATTAAGTCTCATCACAGGATTAACATGATGTCTGCTATATTTCTTCACTGTAAAGTTATGACTTTTTCTTTTGTAATTAATAACTGATTTGTGAGAAGATGCTTTGAAACTACATAATAATTCTATTTATTATCAAATTTCACCCCAATATCAGTTGAATCATCACAGTTTCTTTTTTTTTTCTTTAATTTTTTATTTTTCACTTATAGTTGGGATATGATATTAGTTTCAATTGTATAGCATAGTGATTGGAGATCTATATAACTCACAAAGTGATAACTCAATAAACCCCTCTGCCCTCATACATATTTATTATTATTATTGACTATAGTCCGTCCCTCCAACAATTCCTGTAATGCTGGCTTGACGGCAATGAACTCTTTAAGTTTTTATCTTGTCTGGACAACTCTATGTCTGTCCTTTGAATGAAAGCTTTGCTGGATAAAGTAACCTTGGTTGTAGATGCTAGGTTTTCATTGTTTTGAAAATTTTTACCAAGCCCTTCTGGCCTGCAAAGTTTCTTTTTAGAAATCAACTGTCAGTCTTATGAAAGCTCCCTTGTATGTAATTAACTGAGTCTCTCTCATTGTTTCTAATTTTCTCACTTTGTATTTAACTTTTGGCATTTTAATTATGATATGATTATGAGTCTCTTTGGGATCCTCTGAGCTTCCTAGTTGTATGTCTATTTCCTTCACCAGGTTAAGAAAATTTTCAATCATTATTTCTTCAAATAGGTTTTCAATTTCTTGCTCTCTCTCTTTTCCTTCCAGTACCCTATGATGTAAATGCTGTTACATTTGATTTCGTCCCATAGTTTCCTTAAAATATCTTTGTTTTTTGGGATTCTTTTTCTTGTTGCTGTTTCTCTACCCCAACCTCTATGTTAGTGATTCAATCCTCTTCCTCATCCACTCTGTTGATTCCCTCTAATATGCTCTTTATCTCAGATATTGTATTCTTCACATCTGATTAGTTCCCTATTACAATTTTCATCTCCATTTTTATGTTTGTTTGTTTGTTTGTTTTTTATCTCTTTAATTCTCATAGAGTTCATCTACTGTTCCCCTAAGTTCATTGAGTAGCCCGGTTAGTGTTTTGAACTCTGCACCTGTTAGATTGCTTGACTCCACTTTGTTTAGTTCTTCTGGAGCTTTGTTCTGTTCTTTCATTTAGAAAATATTTATTTGTCTCCCATTTTAGTTGCCTCCCTGTATCTGTTTCTGTGTACTATGTGAAGCTCCTAAGTCTCCCAGTGTTAGTAGTATGGCTTTGTTGAGCCCAGTAACACAGTCCCAAAAGAGGTCCAGATGCAGGCCAAGTTTAACCTCAGCTTCTGGGGCCACTGGTAAGAGTCACAAGCAATCCACAAATGGCTGCCACCTGTGCGGTGCTTATAGTTGCCTCAAGAATTCATGCCAGAATCTGATACTGACTGTGGCCATACGGGGCAGGGGCTTGGAGCTGCTCACCCAGGGGCACTGGGCACACAGGGGACACCACTGGAAGTGGCTTGCAGGGGTCAGAGTTTCAGGGAGTCCTCTGGGTGGAGCAACCTCTGTTATCCAGTTTGATGTCTCAGCTATGGTGCCACCTGTGTCTGCATACTGGGAGAGGGGAGAGCTCAACCAAGAATCAGTGGGTACCACCAGCACTTCTGCCCTGGAGAAGCCACCCCTCCAGCCCTAGGCCCAAAGCCCTACAACTCTGTGTCCCCCCATATGTCCCTGGTGCCCCCCCGCCCCGCCATAGCAGCCAACCTGGCACTAGAGCTCAGGGAAGGTGATTCTGTCACCATGAAAATTTGGTCCTGGCCCCTTTAAGAGGAACATCTGCATTTGCTGGCTGCAGCTGCCATAGCCTCTGTCTCCTTCAGCCCACATGGGACCAGGCAGTCTCCCATCTCTGCCCCACCCCTGCTACAATTCCAAGATGATTTCTAAAATCGTCCCCTAGTTGTGGGACTTCTGTTCATCCGGGTGACTCTGCTTGCTGTTTGCTCTATAGCATTGTCACAGTTTTGATGTGGTCACAAGAAGAGATGTACAAAGCCTCTCCCATCTATGTTATCTTGACTGAAAACCACTGTTTCTTGACTAAATCCATTATTGCTATTGTGAGTACAAAATGGTGATTTTTATTTCTAACTTTATCATTCCTTCTACTCCAAGGAAGAGTTATTTTTATTTATTTACCCTTTTTTTCTTTTCTTCTTTCCTTCATTCCTTGCATTCTACTTTCCTGTGTTCCTTCCTCTCCTTTATACTTCTCTCCTTTCTTATTTCCTCCCTTCCTTTCTTCTTTCTCTCTTTTAAATTATCAATGTGGTCTCATGTAATCTTATTTTCTTTGTTTATTTAAGGTCCATTGTCATCATTCATTTTGATGTCCAATTGATCTAGACTTGGATGGTGGAAGCTCATTCAAACCATATCCTACATTCTTTAAATATAGTCCTATCTTTTTTTTAAAAAAATCATTTCTTACTTTCTAGATTTTCTTGACAATTTTCTTTCTCTGCTCTCAGATATGGAATCAGCCATTTCTCCAAAGAGCTCTGGTTCTTTTTAGTAGAAAATGATATTTAGAAACCAAAATCTGAGGATACAGTGGGCCTATTTCTCATGAATGGCATCATTTTTAAATACAAAGAAATTGTTTTTACTTTCTTAGTCAAATTGCTATTAGCAAAATAAAGGGAAGATATACTAATATGCTGCTTTGAAATAACTTTTATTCCAGGTCTCCTATGTCAGAAATAAAAATAAAAAATAGTAATCATCTATAAAGATCTGAGCAAATGAAACATGTCAAAATCTAAAAAAATATGTTTGTCTTTTATAGATTTTAATGCAGATATTTCTCATGGAGACATTTGAAAATTACTTGTATGTTAAAGGGTAATTCCCTAATACATATTTTCCTATTTAGTTTTAAGTGAATTGAGAAAACTACTTTCAGTTATTTCTTTTTGGGTAATAATCCAGCCTTCCAGTATATCTCAATACCTAAAAAATTGGTTCCTGATACTGGAATATACATTTCATAATTGTCTTCATTGATCATTTTGAACCAATAGAAAATCACTAATGATTACATATGTGTTTTAAAATTCACATTTGTTCAATTTTTCTTGTAATTCAACAATCAAATTATATTGGCACAGCATCTTTAGTAAAGTATTTTTGGGGAAAATGGTACCAAATAATTATGTAAGAATTTAATCAAAATATTTGTAAGATATATTCAAAAGATTCTTATGTTTCAGAATAAATCATAATTTAATTTATGTAGTTATTTAAATGGACACATTTATTCCATTTTATAAAGGACTTAGGTTGAAGTTGGAAGTGATCATTTCTCCATTTTCTAACTTTTTCATATCATTTTCTTTGAGGAAGCTTTATAAATTATTTCCAGTAAAATCTTGACTTACCTCTGTAAAATCACTCAGCCATTAATCCATTAGCAATCTATTTCCTTATTAAATTTTAAGTTTCATCCACAATTAGAGTTCAATTAATATAGCATACTACTAGCCCGTATACTTAAGCCCAGATTTGACCAGTCTGATTACATTAAAAAAAAACCCTGTCTTAACAATAACCCACAATTGATTCTTTTTAGATATTCCCTCTGTCTTCATTCATTTGTGACCATAGTGAGTAATTCTCCTATCCCATGGTTCTGAGATTTTGAATTGTTGATGTTTATTTTTAGTCTTAAATGTTTTATTCACTTATATCCCAATTGAAAATTGATAGTAATGATAAATTTATGATATTAATATCTCTAAACCCAAGCTAATTTTTTCAGGAGCATAATTAAGTCCATGGCAGTTGTCAAGTAGGGCACATGGGAGGGACCCTGTAAACCTATCTTACCTCTGCAGTAATTCTAGAGTTACAACAATTTCTCATGTTATAAATGCCAATAAATGGCATTACTGAGCCTTTGATGGCTGCAGAAAATCAAGAGTAAGGGCAGAATTCTGAGGAAACCAAATGACCATCCTTTACTCCTTTGTTACTGCTTTACAATAAAGAGAACAACTGTATTTTTTCATGTAGACCAAGCTTTGGTAATATTTTCAAGATTTCTTCTCCTCTAATTTAAAAATTTGAGCTAGTAAGGTTTAATATTAAATTTCCAATTTCACTTTTTGTTCTAGAATTGAACTAATCTTTTAAAATTCTTGAAATATGTGTATGGATAATTATTGATTAAAATTAAGAATGATTTTATATTTGAACTTGGTACAAAGAGAATTAAAAATCATAACCTTATTCAAAGTGTGATGCTTGACTTTCTGGATGAAGAGAATAATTTCAAGGTAGATTAGAAATTCATCCTTTCCTCTTTGAAAATTATAACCTCAGTTAATTGTTTAAGCATAAATTTTAATCAAATTTACTTTGGAAAAGTGTTTTACTTTGTTACTTTGTTATATCCTTATGTACTTAGATATTTGAAGTAAGAGTAGTAATAATATTAGGAAAAATACATTTCCAATATATTCTTGTACCTAATTTTCATGTATCATATATTTTTACATAAATGGAGGCTTAATAAATGTGCATTAAAAATTGTCTAAATTAGATACAAATAATTTTATAAGGAGTGTTCACTATATATGAACATTTTAGGGAACAAAAATAATGTATAAGATAAAATCTCTTCACTCAATAAAATTAAAGAAACAAGATTATTACAAGAGAAAAAAATAACAATTGCTATCACAATATATAATTAACCAAGTGCAAGAAAAGCTTTAATTTGTGGTAGACTTAATGGAAAATCAATAGTTTTAGATTAATACAAAATTACAAAAAGAATTTGTATTGAAGATTACAGAGAAATTAGAAAGGTTAGAGCAAGAGTGAATCAAATAGTCAAGAAGTGAAATCGAACAGAGATTTCACTCTATGTAGTGAGACTAGATAAAATAAATAAGATCTAGTGTGATACCTATTGGTTTTGATGTTTTTCTTTCTTAATCAGTATTCTGCATGGTTATTATGTTTGAGTTTTGCAGGTTGACCAGTCTGGCTCTCATTGAAATTACTCGTTTTGGCAGTTCTATCTAGTTTATCACAACGCTTTTCTCTGAATATTCCTCTCTCTTTTTTATGATTGCCCTCTCTCTCAGTTCACAAACTAAATTTCTACTGTTTCTTCACCTCTGTCTAATTGCTTGGATCAAGGGTGGACACAGGATCGAGATTTGCTGCAAGAATAATAAATTTGGATTCAAAGATAATTATTTTCTCTCTGTTGCTGAATCTGAAAGATATTTAAAATTTAGAAGCTGGGAATCGTTAACTTATGTGGAGAGAGAAGCTTTAGAAAACTGTTTTGCTAAGGGAGAATATTGAAGTAGATGTGAAAAGAAACATAACAAAAAGTCAGAAGGAATTGCCAGCTCTTAAATTTCTTCCTTCCTTTTCCTCTTCCTTTCTTTTCTTCCTTTCACCTTCCTCTCTTCTTTTTTTCCTTTCATTTCATTATCTAGTTTAGACAGTTTCTGTAACATGCACCTTGAAGTTAAATCATTGATGAGATTGCTGATATTATGGTATAATTAATTTTAGTAATAGTGTATTTTCTTTGATTTTATTTTAATTTTTAATGTCAACCCAAATTAAATATGTACTAAGAATCATACATAATATACTAAATCAGTCAAATATCAGAACTATATGAACTAAGAAAATTTAGCCATTCTGAAAAACATAGAAAATCAATTTGCTTAGGAATATCACCCTAGTCATACATTATGACTAACTGAAGTGCCTAAGACAATAACAATCATAGGTGAACAATGTATTTGATTTGAAAAAAACTATTTTTTAAATTTTCTATAAATTTTCATGGTAAATGTCCTCAAGTGGAAACTTCAGCAAGATATTTGGAGCAAAAGATTGCCTGTGTAAAGAATGTTAAATCTCTTTGGAAGAGAATATGATTAAGTATATTTTCCCCATTTTACATTATTGTAACAGAATATTGAGAGTGCAGAGGAGATCTGCAAGTTCAAACAGGGACACAAACACTGGGAATAGAGAAGAGGTAAGAGAAAATATTCCCTTAGGCTACTATTAGCACAGGATGGCAGTGACTTTTTCCAGAAGGTAACTGGCTTTTTCAATAACTTACAAAGTTTTCACAGGCTCCAGAAGACTCAGTAGTATAATTACTATAGGGAAAGTGAGAAAAGGAGAAAATAATAGATGACCTCTAAGAGCAGAAGGGATGATGAACATGAATACATGAGGTGCTCCAGGGCATCTACAAAATAGCTGTGTGTGTGAGGTGGCAAGGAGGGTGGTGAGAGGAATCACTTAGAAAGGAAAAGAATAGCAGTAAATTGTGAGACAAAAAAAAACAAAAATTATTCTGCCTCCATTTTTAACCTCAAGCTGACATGACTTAGGAAATTATCTTACTTTTGAAGTCAAAGCTATTTTAGGTTAGTGATTTTAACACTGTCAGTGTTCAAAATATATAACTTTTCAACAAAAATTAGGTTGTGAATAGTCTTAAAACACTTAATAGTCTTAAAATACTTAATTGTCTTTACAAATTAAACATTATGATACTAAAAATATAGATGGAGAAATTTAATATACTATTTTTTTCTCATTTGACTTCAAATACATTTCTTTGTCTTAAACTCTCAGAAAGAATTTATTTATACACTTTTAAACTTTAAAATATGCATAAAATCCAAGTTCCATATATATAATATATAAAACGCACACACATACACACATACATAGTATGTCATTTTTTGTTATTTTTTTTATGAGCCACAGGGTCAGAAATGTTCTTCACTTACCTTTTTTCAAGGTTTTGAGCAAACTATTTTTCTGATATGGATTACAGTGACCATTTTATAAAATAAAATATTTGCATGAAGAAACCAAAATTTTCAAAGATGCATTCTTCTTAAAAACAAACAAACAAACAAACAAACTCCCCATTTATGATTCTTTTGGAATATATTCCTAAATAGTGACCTTATTTTAGGTCCAGTGAAAATATACCCTCTAGTTTCACATTGTGTTCTCCATTTCTTTTACTACATTTCAAAAGGCAAATTAAGATGGAAAATGATGATGGGTGAATATTTGTATTTTTCTAAAGGCTTGTCATTATTGTTGCAACATTAATATATTTTACGTAAAAACCAATCATCCAGATATTAATTACAATTAGATTTCTCTTTAGGAACTGTCCATACAACTGAGGCAAAAGCACAGATAAAATTATGCAATTTATTCTCAACTATTAAAAAATCTCATGCAAAAATGTTTAATGTAGTTTGCACTTAAATTTTACATTGGTGATATAGAAAATATTATGCATTTCTAAGTCTAATATGTATTTTACAATTTGTCTTTCAATATTGATCTATTGGAACATCAACTTCTTTCAGACGGAGTAAAATTAACTAAATTTATACTCATGCCTTAAACAACTGCTGAGCCAGACAAAGTATATGAATAACAGTTTTCAGACATTGGACAACAGGTAACACAGAAAAAGTAACCTGGAGAGGAAAGAAATAATGAAGATAGCACTCTAATTGCTACAAGTTATTATCTGAGAGCAGTTTTTAAGCCATAATGTATAGAGGGGAAACTCAAACTTAGCCTTGTTTTGAGGAGATAGAATTGAAAACTTGGGAGGCCAGCTAGAATTTTCAGACAGAGTACAAAAGAAGAGAAAGCTACATGGAGAGAAGACTGCTGCATAGAATCTTCTGAAGAACTGAACAGGGTTCCCCTGAAGTCTTCAGCTGAACACTGATCAATGCACGCATGTGACAAAACGACCCAAAGCTGGAGAAAGACGCATCAAAAAAGAACAAGCTGAATAATTCTCAGAGTTCAAACAGAGCTACAGATAGTTTGCATTTCTACCTGCCAAAATGGAAAAACCTTTAATTCTGTGAACACTGGGCAGATTCTCAGAAAAGTTCTGCTTCCTTTGTATGAAAAAATTAGCCCTAAACTAACAGCTGCTCTGTTCCCTCTGAAAAGAAGCTTAAAAGCAAGACTTGAAAATACCAAACTCCTTCCTGCGACTTAAAACAAAACAAATCTCAGCAATATTTATAGAAATGCACAATTATCTAGCACGAGACAAGATAAAATGCACAATATCTGGCATCCAATTAAACAAAATGGCCAGGTACACACACACACACACACACACACACACACACACACACACACACAAAACACTCACTAAACAAGAAAATATGACATAATGAGCAGAAAAATCAACAAAAAGATACAGATCCAGAAATAACATAGGCATTGGAATTAGTTGAGAAGTACATTAAAGAGTTATGTAAATATGTTGCATGAGGTAGAGAAAAGCATGCTAAAGAGAAAAGTGAAAAATAAAAGCATCCCATTTGAACACCGAATAATAAAAAAAAGTCTGAGGTGAAAAATACACTGCATGGAATTACAAACAGAAACTGTTTAAAATAAAACATGCAAGGAAATTTTTTTTTAAAAAGCACTAGAGTAAGTCAACAGGGCATTGGTGATCTATGGGACAACTTCACGTGGCTTCACACATGCATTTGCAAAACCCAAAGGAGAGAAGTGGCAGAGAGAGAGGACTTTGAGACATAATGGCCCACATTTTTTCAATTTGATTAAAAGTATGAACCCAAAGATCCAAGAAATTTAACAAACTCCAAGCACAAGAAACAAAGAAAACTGCATGAGGGAACATCATAATCAAATTACTAAAAACGCTTAACAAAGAGATCATCTTAAAATCCTCCAGAAAAAAACACGTTACATACAGGGTAACAAAGGTAATAATGAAAGAACACTTTTGGTTATAAAAAAATGTACACCATAAGATAACGTGTGCAACATCTCTAAAATATTAGGAAGATAAAATTGTCAACTTTGAATTTTATTTCTAGTCAGAATATCTTTTTATTAACAGGAAAAGTGAAATAAATACTCTGTGAAATACAACACCTGAGAGAATTCATCACTTCTTCACTCCAGAAATGTTAAAAGCATCCCTTGATGCATAAAAAATTACCCAATGGAAATCTGGAATTCTGTGAATAATTAAGAATAGTAAAAATGATAAATATCTGAGGAAAAAAATCGTTTTTCTCATTTTAAAAATATCTATTAAAGGTAAATGATGGTTTCAACAAAATAAACAAACTTTTTTAGTGTTCTGAATGCTCCATATCTTGATTGGAACAATAGTATGTATGTGTTCACATTTTTCAATACACATAGAACTGTATACCAAAATTGATACAATATTTTTATGTAAATTATACCTCAAAAATAATTATTCGATAAGTGAAAAAATGTCTTTTGTCACAATTTGAATTCTTCAGATTATTAGGGATACTGAAGGTACATTTTTTTTTCTATGTTTACAGCTCATTTGTATTGCTGTTGTTAATTATTTGAAATTGTCTCCTAATTTTATTTCATAAAATGTTCACAAGTTAGGGAAAATTGTTCATTTCAACTACCATAATAACATGTTAAGTTCAACGTAGAGAATCAGTTGACAGTTAAAGAATTTAATGTATACCATCTGGACTGTCAAACTATGCCAGTGACCAATATTAAAAAAAAAAAAAAAGGTCTCTATTTAGATTGGTTTAATTGATTCATTTATTGGTCCTCTCAATTTATGTTTTAAACTTAAAATAGAAATTGGGGTTCTCTGATATCTAAGTTAATAAATTTATTGTCTTGTCTCTAAATTATACACATTATGTCCATTATAAGCCCACAGAAGAAAGGCTCAAAATGTATGAGTAAGAATTCATATAATGTGAAAGGAAGAATTGAGTCTAGTTTTAAGGTCCTTTAGATTTTGCATGGGATTATGGAATATAGTTATAGAAGATCCTTCCATGAGTGATTTTTAAAAATAGTCTTTTAAAGAAATTTAGTGCTTTTGATATGGAAAACTGCAGACCCTTCAAAACTCTAATTCATTTGTGTGGACATGCATATTTTTGCTTTTAGCACTGTGCAATTTTTTCAACAAATCTGAATAGAATCATTCAAACCTCCATGTTTAAATGAATTTTACTTAAAAGACTTTGCTGGGATTTTATTCTAAGTCTTAACCAGAAGCTTTAATTATTTTCATGAAAATTGATGTATATCTCATCAATGTCTTTAATATCAATGCTTTTTATTTCTAGCTTGGTAAAGACATAGGGATTGCAATTTTATTTAAGTAGCTACTAAATCACAACTGTTTATTCAAAAATATAACATTTAATATATATCATATTTAATCTGACAAAAAATTCTCAGAGACACAGAGCTTATTATTAGAAACTGTTGATTGAGCTATTCCATAACTGTCAAATACATTGCTATTAAGCAACGTTAGCAACCATGTCCCTTTGCCATATTCAGCATATTGACAGTTCTTTTTAAACCAGGAGTGGCAAGCCAAGCATAAATTTGGCAGTTATCTGAGGGATTTAATTAGTGGAAGCTGGTATACTGAACTTGTACTTCTCAGGTTGAAAAATTACTTCGTTTCCATCTTATTTAAAATCCTACCCTCTTTTAAGAATCACACTAGCCCTTCACCTTGAGATTGTCTCTTTATCTTCATATCACTCCTCCTGATTATTGAATAACCTAAACTTGCTTAAACACATGAATCTAGAAGGGGAATCACACTGATGTGGATTATTGCTACCAAATACATTTTTGTCCTACTCATAAGAAAAATTTTTCTATGTAACATCTGCCATTTTTCTTTTTACTCCAGATCAGCCTTTTAGATCACTGTGAGCTCTGGATGAGCTGTAGCAATGTCACCTGAGAACTTGTTAGAAATTCACATCTTCGGCCCTGCCACAGATCTAATAAATAAGAAAATCTGAAGGTGGAGCCCAGAAACCTGCGTCAATAAGATTGAGAACCACTGCTCTAGGCATACAGCATTTCTGTATCCTTTTGCTAGTACAAGGTACTTCTGCTTCTTTAATTTCTTTCTAACTTCAAGATGCACCTTTTGCTTCTACAGTCTTTAAAAGCATGATTATATAAATATTTAAGCTTCAGGACATGAATAATGTTTTGCCTGACTTTCTTGACTCCAAATCCTAAATTCTCAGGCAAAACCCTTAAATTGCAAAATTTGTGACATGATCCTAGCCCTGGATTATT
The DNA here is from genome assembly GCA_028627145.1 of Eidolon dupreanum. Lineage (NCBI taxonomy): Eukaryota > Metazoa > Chordata > Mammalia > Chiroptera > Pteropodidae > Eidolon > Eidolon dupreanum. Next base: position 54,515,162 of record CM053515.1, read on the forward strand.
TGATTATGTCTAATGAGGAGTGCTTTTACATTATACTAGATCTTTTCTCACTCAGTAATGTGGGTGTTGAAGGAGAAGGGAGAAATGTCAGTTTCTAGGACAAAGCGGTATTTGGGCACACAATCCCAGAGAGTCGAATTGAACATTCATCAAAATCTAGAATCCGTACATTCCTCAAAGAACTTTTTCATCTCCCACTGAAACTGAAATGCCTTATGACTATCTTCCCATAGTGCATTAACATTTCCAC
>CM053515.1:54515911-54556687 GCA_028627145.1 Eidolon dupreanum
AATGAACAGTCAGAAGGAGAAATAAGAAAATAATCTGATTTATAACTGCATAACAGAGAACAAAATACCAAAGTATAAATTTAATAAAAGAAATAAAAGACCTGTACTCTGAAAACTATAAGACATTGTTAAAAAGAAACTCAAGAAGACATAAAAAAAGGAATAGTGTGTTTATGGATTAGAAGGATTACTATTGTTAAAATGAACATACTACCCAAAGCAAACTACCGATTTAATGCAATCACTACCAAAATACCAATGGCATTCTTCTCAGAACTAGAACAAATAATCCTAATTTATATGAAATTACAAAAGACCTCAAATAGCCAAAGCAATTTTGAGAAATAAAAACAAAGTCGAGGTACCAAGATTCCTGATTTCAAATTATACTACAAAGTTGTAATAATCAAAACAGCATGGTACTGGCAAAAAAACACAAACTCATAGATCAATGAAACAAAATTTTAGAAAGCCAAGGAAAAAGAAAACCTTACTCATATGGTCAATTACTCTACAATGAAGGAAGCAATAACATATAATGGTGAAATGACAGTCTCTTCAACAAATTGTGTTAGGAAACATGGACAGATGCATGCAAATAAATAAAAATAGACCACTTTCTTATACCATATATAAAATTAAACTAAAATGGGTTAAAGACTTAAATGTAAGACCTGAAACGTAAAACTCCTAGAAGTAAACATAAGTAGAAAACTACTCGGCATGTGTTTGAGTAATATCTTTTTTTCTATGTTCTTCAAATAAGGGAAACAAAAGCAAAAATAAACAAATGAGACTTCATCAAACTAAAGTTTCTGCACAGCAAAGGAAATTATCAACAAAAATAAAAGACAACCTATTGAATGGGAAAAGATATTTGCAAATTATATTTCAAGTAAGGGGTTGATATCCAAAATATATAAGAAACTCATTCAACTCAATAACAAAAAAATAACCAATCCAATCCAAAAATGGGCACAGGACATAGATATTTCCCCAAGGAAGATATATAGACAGCCAGCAGATATATGAAAGATGCATGCTCGACATCACTAATCATCATGTAAATGCAAAACAAAACCACGATGGGACACTACCTTATACCAGTCAAAAATAACTTGTTGGTGAGCATGTGGAGAAAAGGAAACCCTTTTGCCCTGTTGGTGGGACTGCAAATTGGTACAGCCACTATGAGAAACAGTACTGAGATTCTTCAAAAAACTAAAAATAGATCTACCATATGATCTACCATATAAATACCCACAACTCCACTTGTGGGTATTTATAAGAATAAAATGAAAACACGAATTCAAAACGATATATACACACCCTTATGTTGTTCATTGCTGCATTATTTACAATAGCCAAGATATGGAAGCAACCTAGGTCTCCATTGATAGGTGAATGGATAAAGATGTGGCATATATACAATGCCATTTTCAACATGTGTGAACCTAGAGGGTATTAAGCTAAGTGAAATCAAAGACAAATACTGTATGATTTCACTTATATGTGGAATTTTTAAAAAATTTAAAAAAAATGAACAAATAAAACAATACAAAAACAGACTTATAGAAGCATAGAAAAAACTGATGGTTGCCAGAGGGGAAGGAGTGAAGGGATGGGCAAAAGAGGTGAAGAGTAATACACTCAATAATAGTATAATAACTTTGAATAGTTACAGATGGTTACTAGACTTAAGGAGGTGAGCACATTATAAGATATATAACTGTCCAATCACGTGTTGTACACCTAAAACTAATATAATATTGTATGTCGATTATATTTTAATAAAAAATAAATTTAAAAATTATCTTAGTCACAGGATTGTTAAAAATATTGTGACAACGTACATAAAATTTTGATATATACTTACTATTCAAGAAATAGTAACTATTTCTATAATTTTACCTCAGGCAAACTCTGCAGAGGGCATCTTTAGTTTATAACACCCATCATGAAAAAAAATATGTCTAGGTATGTGTTACATTGAAAGACTGAATAACAGAATATTTAATTAGCAATCATTTTGGTGCATTTAATTTCTACTCCAATGAGCTAAAGCCACAAAGGAGAGCTTATTTGAAGAAATTATGAGAGTTGTTAGAACTTAAGACCCCACAAGAGACTGCAAATAGAAGAAAAAAAAAGCATCTGGAAAACTACCAGGCCCCAAGTCTCCTTGATGTAAATCATCCAGAAAAACTAGGAAATACTACCCATATACATCATGACTGTACTGCATCTCTAGTTTCAGAAACAAAAATTGCTACTTTTTTTCCTTAATTTTAGTCAAAGTTTTAGTGCAAATTCTATAAATCAGATAAAATACTGACACCAAACTTGAGGATTGTATATTATATATACACTTATGTATATTTGTGGGTGCTTATGTATATATATTTATATATATATACATAGATTTCTTATGTAAATCTATTTAAAATAGATTTATTATGTAAAAGTCTTATGATAGTTATAGAAAAAATATAATTATCTCTCCCTCTCTCTCTCTCTCTTTCTCTCTCTCTCTCTCTCTCTCTCACACACACACACACACACACACACACACACACACACACCCTACCCTAAAAAATACTACCTTAAATCTCTCATTTATTATCATATATAGTCACTGTTTTCCCAGTTGAATGAATCTATTAAGATATTATTGTACCCTTAAACTTGTATATAGTTTTTATATTTTCTAACATAATTAGATGATACACAAAGCTTCACAAATTGTTTTTCAAAATTATTATTTCTTATACATCTTTTTAGGGCTATATATCTCAAAAATCATTTCTTTTAAAGTCTGCCTAATTTCACAATATGGCTTTACTATAAATTATTTAAGCATTTTCATACATATTAACATTTAGATTTTTTTTTCAGTTTATTTGCTACTGGATATTAAGTAAAAATTAACATACATATAACAGACATATACACGTTGCCAATTGACTATAAGAAAAATCTCATTATTTATTTGTACACTCCAATAATAAAGGATTGTTATAAACACTCCATTCCATCTATTATTCATTTTTATTTCTCCTTCTGCGGATGACCTATTCATGTCCATACGTACTGTAGAATCCTCAACAGACATTGGAAAGGCTAGCAGATGAAAGCAGCCACATTTGTAGAGCACGCACAAGAAAAAACAGCTCTGGAAATGGCTATAAAAGTCACAAATAGATTGATTATCAGCCAGCCAATTCTACCACATTTTCCTGTAAAAGAATTTGTAGAAATAATCAGACTAGTTAAGGTGACCCTCAGACTAACTTCCATTTTCCCTCACCCTCATTACGTTGGTCAAGTTTAAATCCTTATTTCTTCTTAATAAAACTAAAAAAAAAAAATCAAATTGAATTAAATGACCATGTTATTGAATCAACTATTTATTATAATAGACTAGCTTACCATCTTTTTGGCTTTACTTTGGTTTTGTTTTTGTTTGGACCTATAGAAAACCTGTGACTATTCTAATGTGATATTGATGAGATGATATCCCAAACAACAGTGACAAAGAAAACAAAAATAATGGCAAAAAGACAGACAAGCCTATGAGATAAAATATTTTCTTCATTTTTTGTTTTCTAATTTCCTGGTTAAGAATAAAGGAACAGCTATTACCATGGGACATAAAATAAAAGTTGCCTAAAAAGATTTAAAAAAATTATCACATAGATATAGTGTTTGCTAACATTATTTTCTTAGTCAACTAAACAAATTAGTCATTTCGAGTATCCAAATTCATCCATTTTTAAGGAGAAACAAAATGGCTCATGGCGTAAATTGTTTTTGTCCACATTTCATTTTATGAAGGACGCTATGACAAGTGAGGTATATAAATGGACTGGTGAGGTATGTTAAATCTAATAGGTCCCTACACTTTCTGTGAAAACCCAGCCAGAATACCCCAATGGAAAACAACCCTGATATCAACTGTCTGTTTTGTTCTTATTTTCATTCTATCTGACTTGTGCTAATTGCATCATTCTCGTCTATCATTCTCACAATGTGTACTCTACCCTCTGATTCCTTCCTTGTGTCAACTGCTTGGCTAGATGCCAACTATTATCTTCCACCATAATCTCCAGGTATCAGGCTGAAACATCCTTCCATTATCTACAGTTGTGTTCCTTACAGCTGTCTTACAGTGTCAACATTTTGTTTGCAGGCCTATGTAGTCAGTTCACATGCCTACCAAGTATGATACCTCTACATCACCACCTTACTTTTACTGTTAAAAGGATCACCCAATTTAAGAATCCACAGTGTCTTAGCTTGAATAAAATCAAAAGGCCTTGAAGGTTTGTAAGAATTTAAATATATTCAATTTAATTGCACAGTCACCAATTTATTGATGACCATGTAAATGTCATTATTTACTCATGTAATTCCTTAAATAATGAGACCATATGCTCTTTGCAATGTGATTTTCTCTCAATTTTATTAAGATTTGATAAACAATCTTTATAAAAAGTAATTCACTGCTCACATGCATCTATCCCTTCTTTAGGAATATTCTTTATTTAAGAACCATAGATTTACTACAGGCAATATGATAGTAAATTTTTAAATAAATGTAATTCAGTGTCTTGAGCAGCACTAGCATTGATGATAAATGGCTTGTGCTGTAATAAATATGAGGGCATATTATTGGGAAAGTGACTGCTTTGGTGTTCTGTCATACCTTTTGACTGATGTTGGCATTAACAAGACCTTTTGCTCTCTAACTTTACTTTTTAAGGACGTGAAAAAAAATTACTTAGTTTATTTCAGCAACTATCATATATTTACTTTGTTTAACTTTTTTACTCATTTTAATCTCATACATTTATCTTCTTTACCCTGGAGATTATACTATAGATATTCCTAATGTCTCAGTAAAACACATGGTAATTTTTAGTGTTTCTGAACTTATCTTCCACATTCAGCCTGCAACAATCTCACTCTGTCTGGAATCATCTCACTCTTACTTGGGTTTCACCACTTTCTATCTAGATAGTATATTTTTTTCTATGTATCCCCTTAAACTGATAGTTTGTCCAGAAAATATAACCAACTTTTAGTTTCAGGACCACTCATAGATAATGCATCTTAAATAAATCTCTAACCACAATGTTATTCTTCATATCCTGGGAAAATGTCTTGGTCCATCCCCTTAGGTGGGTGTAACTGCAGGTGTCACATCTTAGCTCAGGTGGTGTCTACTAGGTGCTTCTCTGTCTATGTATAGGCTTTAAACATGGGTGTGTAGAGTTAAAAGTGATAAGAATTGAGAGAATATTTCTGAAAAGATGCTGGAAAATAAGAAACCGTCAAGTTTATATGGGACAGGGTATTCAGCTTGATTATACTCAAGGTTCATCCAATCAAGTTTAGTGACTAGCATGTCACAACGTGATGTGATCAGGAAGAGCATGGTCTCTAAAGCCAGCTTGCCTGGGATCGAATTATAACTGGTGCTAACCACATGACTTCAAATAAATTACTTAAATTTCTAATATTTTAGTAACTTTTCTTTATACTAGAAATGGTAATAATAGTACCTACCCTATGAAGTTTTTGCGAAGATTAAATGATTTAATAATACATTTAGAACACTATTAGCTGTAATGAGTGCTATGCAAGTTTAGATACTGTTATCTAAACTTACATGGGCCACTTTATAAATTTAAATGTGACTGTGTATTACACTTTGGGTCTTGGGATATTTACTCCTTAGAGCATTGTTTCTCAAGACAGACTACTTACAACAGAACCTCTTGTGACTCTTGGTTAAAATTCAGATCTCTGCACCCACTAGGTGGCTAAGTTTTAACAAGCACTCAGTGAATTTTGATACAAACTGGAGTTTTTGAGACTACAAGCTAAAAATCAGTCAGGGTGAGAGTGGTCTCTGACAGGACCATGTCACATAATTGTGATATTTATGTGAAACTCAAAGGAATTGAACCTTATTGCAGTTAACAGAAGATGGCAAGGCTTATACCTGTAGTGCTTTTGCACAGGGTTTTTTTCTCTCTAATACTGACATGTTTAATTGGATATTGCACATACAGACATGAGGATCTCTGCCACTCTCACTTTTTAGTCAACTAAGAGAATCTTCTGAGCTTCCAAAAAACTAACCATTTTCTGAACTTAATAAAAAGAAGTCAGCTCATGAACTATACAATTTCCTTAAACATCCTCCAAGGTCAGCCATTCTCTGCAAATCTCTGGAAACCTTATCAGTCAACCTTTGAAAGATAAAAATAGGAGATTAAAGAAAAACATTATATAAATATTTATTTAAATATATATCAATAGTTTGTGGGGGGTAAAAAAAAATTGGGGGGGGGGAATGGTTAGTTTTTCCACTTGATAGAAAACAATGAAGAATATGAAAGTCTTTAAAGTAGTCTTGAGATATTATTTTTATATTATTTTTCAGTGACCCATCTCACAAGTTTGCCTAGTTAAGAAGATATTTCATTAAGTAGAGGTTTGCTTAAGGGCCAGTAAAAAATCTCCTGGCAGCCTGAAATTGCAAAAGTTGTCCTAACATCATAGAATATATTTTCCCAGAAACAAATATTCAGCTTCATATGAAGAACTAATATTTCTGGAAAGTATTATTTCCTCTAAACTCTTAAAGATGTACTAGAATGTGCATTTCATTATATTAAAGCATCCTAAGGTGACTTTGGGCCAGAATTCCAGGTGAGAAATAGCTTTGAGCAGAAAAGAGAAAACCAGGAAAGTGGTAGGAGACTACATTGCCTAAAGAACTAAACTGTAATTTTTTCAGAGAGTGCCTTTTCCCTTAACTTTGTCAAAAATGTACAACTGAGGGATATTCAGGCAAAATTTAAAACTCTGATTTCTCATTGATAAGCTGCAGACCTCTCTGCAAAATCAAAGTCAGAGGGACCAGAAGGACTAGAGGGAAAGTTGGGGGAGGGAGGCAGATAAAGGCGAACGGGTCAAATATATGGTGATGGAAGGAGATTTGACTTTGGACAGTGGACACACAGTGCAATATACAGGCGATGTGTTATTGAATTGTGCTCTTGAAACCTATGTGCTTTTATTAACTAATGTCACCTCAATAAAATTAATTTTAAAAATTTAATACAATAGCAAAAAAAAAAAAAAAAAAAAAAAAACTCAGACAGTAAATCTAAAACCTTTTTGTGAAAGAACTGAATTTCACATTCTTGAATGTAGAAGAATGAAGTTAAGGCATAATTTGGGGAAAAAAGACGAAACTGCCCTTTGAGCATAAAAGGAAGAAAAACAGCATTGATTTCACTTGGGAGGTATGTGGTTTAATTACTACTCTACTCTTAAATAACTTTGTGACTTTTGGCAAGCCATTTATCTTTTTTTTTTCACTTACAAACTTAGTTGCATTAAATGATCTCGATGAAGAACTAACAAAAAGAGATCTCTTTGCTATATGGATATTTTAAGGGAAAAAAAACATAATACAGGTACCAACTCCTCATGCAGTGATCTAATAGTTTTAATTGCAATGTCTTGCAATTAGGAAGAAATATTGGACATAAATGTCAATGTCTTTGAATATGTGATTTACATGTCTTAGATTGAGAGAGAAGGCTTGAGAATTTGACTGCAAAGTGCAAGAAAGGGAAAATAGAAATTCTGCCTAATAATTTTTCTCTTTGCTTCCAAGATTCAATATATTCTATGACTAAGAAATAGACTTAAGAAATAGAGAGCAATGTGTATAAATTCTTTTGAGATAGCATGAGAGCTAATGCAAACAGTGGGGATCCCAAGAAAGCTAGGAGCTTGTATGACCTCAAGGGAAACAATGTACTTCAATGCTTCTCATGCTAGTCTAAAGAAAGGAGGCAATCAATATCAATGGCAGTAGAGATAGTGAATGGATTTCAGATACAGATATCACTCACTGACCTTCAAAATCAATGTGAAACCTATACTTATAGATCTTCATGCATATGTAGTTTCCAACTTTTTATTATACTTACTTAGGATAATTAGAAATTGCTAGAAGTTCTGACAGAAAATACTTTTTATGATTATTTAAATAAGTTCATGGAAAATGCACTTATAAAATGTGAATAAACTGAAGTGAATGAAAATGTTTTTTTCAAGTGCATATTTTAAAATCTGAGCTTAATTTTATCTGTTTATGGTTATGCCAAATAAAAATAAAGGATGTTTATAGAAAACATTCATGTACATTGCCACATAGTCTGGATTCTGGGAATTTACATATATAAATATATCCTCATGTTATTCTAAAATAGCTTGTGCACAGATATGTGTTTAGAAAATCTTGGGCTGGAGAAGTGTCCAAATATTCCTATTAAAAAATGTTTTAGGCTATTTCCAATGATATGCCAAGACATGTTGTACATCTTAGTCTAAGCAGTGACAAGTTTCAGGGTACATGCTTCATATTTAGAACCATGAATCCTAAATTCATGAGGAAGAAAGAGTAGCACAGGCAGAATTGTTGCTTAAATGAGTATGAGAGTTAAAGCTATTTGGTAATCATGTTTATAGTCATCAATAGTTTACATATCTGAAAACAGATCACTTGTAAAATATACAAAAATCAAAAAATATTTTTTTAAAGATGCACTAAAGTATTTCTGTATATGGTGTGTGTGTGGAATGCAAGCCATTCTGGTGCTAGATAATTGCCTGTCATCTGAGCAGGGTAGAAGCTCTGACTTGGTCTTTATTTTAGAGTTAGTCATGCCCTTGAAGTTTATGGAATTCAAACCTATTTATACCTGAGCTAAGTAATGACCTAGAAAAATGAGTGTCATTAGATGTATGTGTGGGTTGGGGAGAGTTATGAAGGAGAAGGAAGGCTGACAAGCCAGGATAACCTGGAGATGCCTTTAACAATGAGTAATGGAGCACTGGAATTCCAGAAAGGTGTGATCACCTCACACCAAGAGGCTCAAAATTTATATTTAACTTAATGGAATGGAGTTCTTGTGCCAATTTTTAAAGTTTTCTTTTGTTGCTGTAATAAATTACCACATAATTGGTAACTTAAAATTACACAAATTTAACTAGCCATCCATATTAAAAAAAAAAAAAGAATCTAGACATAGGCCTTATACCTTTCAGAAAAATTGATTCAAAACAGATAACAGACCTAAATGTAAAATGCAATAAAACACTTAGACATTAACATAAAAAAACCTAGATGACCTTTAGTACAGCAATGACATTTTAGATAAAACACCAAAGGCACAATCCATGAAATAAATAATTGATAAGCTGTATTTCATTAAAATTTAAAAATTCTGCTCTGGCAAAGACAATGTAAAAAGAATGAGAAGACAAGCCATACGCTGAGAGAAAATATTTGTAAAACATATATGAAGGATGCTATCAAAATTATACAAAAAACTATAAATCTCAACAATAAAAAAAGAACAACGTAATTTTAAAAATGTTCCAAAGACCTTAACAGACACCTCATCAAAGAAGATATGCCTATGGCAAACAGCATATTAAAATATGTCATATATCACATGCCATCAGGGAAATACTAATTAAAACAACAATGCCACTACACACCTGTCAGGATGGTCAAATTCAGGGGTCCTCAATCCCAGGCCATGGACCAGTACAGGTCTGTGGCCTGTTAGGACTGGACCGAACAGCAGTAGGTGAGTGGTGGGCAAGCGAGCAAGCGAGAGAAGTAATTGTCTCAAAAAAAAAAAAAAAAAAAAAAAAAAAAAAGACAGGAGGGTTTGAGGCAAAAGAAATAGAATGTGTAAATAAATTTTCTCTTCTATACAAGTTATACCTGTTATTTAAAAGTTTCTGTTCATATTAAGCATATTAAGCATATCTGTCTCTCAGTTTGTCTACACATGGGACAAAATACAACCCTAAGATAATGTAATGTAATATTACTTGAGCATACATATGAGTGAAATCTTACCATTTGAGACAACATGGATGGACGTGGAGGTATTATGCTAAGTGAAATAAGTCAGACAGAGAAGGACAAATACAAGATGAACCAAAGAAACAGAAACAGACTCAGAGATGTTGGTAACAAGCTCATGATTGCCAGAGGGGAAGGGGGTTGTGGGGCTGGGTGAAAAATGTGAACGAATTAAGAAGTACAAATCAGTAGTAACAAAATAGTTATGAAGATGTAAAGCATAGGGAATATAGTCAATAATATGGTAATAACTATATAAAATACCAGGTGAGTACTAGACTAGTCAGGGGGTTCACTTCATAAATTATATAAATGTCTTACCTCTCTGATATATACTTGAATCTAATACAAGATAATGTTGAATATCAACTGTAATTGAGAAATTGAAAAAGGATGGAAAAACGGTAAAAGGGAATAAAGGTTCAGATTTCCAGGTAAAAAACAAATAAGTCATGGGATGTAATGTACATCATAGAAAAATAGTCAATAAAATTATGACAGCACTGTGCAGTGTCGGATGGTTGCTGGACTTAACATGGTAATTACTTGTTTTGTATATAAATGTTGAATAACTATGGTGTACACCTGAAACTAACATGATATTGTATGTTAACTATATTTTAATAAAAATCTTTAAAAATGAAAAAATACACTTGTAATTTACAAGTTGATATCACATATCTTAATCATACCCATCCAAGTATTGTTCAAGCTCAAATAACAGAGATATGTGTACTTTTTTCTCAAGGTACACAAGAGCTCTACCAACAGAGTGGACAGCACTGAGGTTTGTCTTCAGATCCATACCTCTAGATGTCTGTGCTAAAATTGACTCAGAGTTTGTGAGATCATTTTAAGAAGATTTATTATTTAATGTGACAAAGTAATAGAGTTTTTAGTCATTTTGGTGTTTCAAGTCAAGAAATAGCTATTCATGCCTTCTCATAGATTATTATTTTGTTATAAGAAAAAATATTAACTGTATAGTGGAAGAGCATATAACATTTTGCCCAGATGATCAAATTAACATATCCAATGTGCTCTTAGAAAAAAATATATATCTGTGAAAAATATAGCACCATCAATGCACTATTCTGGCTAGGAATTCCTTAGAAAACATCAGCTAAAATTGAAATGGCCAAGTTCATATTCCACATTGCAGAAAACCACAGAGGCACAACAAATAAATTCAGTATTCCACCTTTGACTAGATCCTATGCTGGAGAATAAAAAAATATTAAAAACTATAGGGCTTGTTTTAAAAAATGAATGAGGACAATAAACTAGATCAAAGTTTCACATCAGTCTTAAATTTACTGAGTGATAACTGCACTGTAACTTTATAGAGAATATCCTTACTATAAGAAATATACATGAAAGTATTTGTTGATAAAGTGACATAATATGTGTAACTTGCTCTCAATGGTTAGGAAAAATTACACACACACACACACACACACACACACACACGGTTGGGAATGAGAGAGAGAAAGAATGGCAGAGATGGAGAATGAGAGAGAGAAATAATAAAGCAAATGAGGCAAAATGTTAACAATAGATGAAACTGGGTAAAGAATTATGAGTGTTCTTTGTAGCGTTCTTGTATCTTTAAGTTTAAAATCATTTTTAATAAAAATCTTTAGAGGTTATTTTTATTTTTAAATTTACATGTACTCATTTGCGGAAAATGTAGAAAAATAATAATTAAAAGTAAAAGCCTTTGAGTTGTAGGAACAGAACTCATAATGATGAACTAAGATATTATAGATGTTCAAAATTACCATTTAATGGACTTCTAATATATGTCAAATGTAGTGATTACACTTTCCTCTCCCTCTCCCTGAAAATCCATTGAACAAGTATTATTAATTTCCTGTTACAGATGAAGAGGTGAGAAATGGGAAGTTTACCTAACTAATCTGCACAACCACGTAAAGATGCAGGCCAAGATTTGCAAGCAGGAATACTGATTGTATTCATTATATTTCCATTATATTAAACTGCTTTTATCTGGTTCAAATTCTCATTTTACATACAACAAAAGTGAGGTCTTAATCTTAAGACATGAATGACTTGACTCACAACACATGGTTCACTGTTGAACTACATTAGTACTGTGACTGATAAATTAATTAATTGGCTATAGATGGAAAAATAATAGAAGTAAAGTAGATCCAAAATATTCAGTTCCATCTGAATGATCAAAGCAAACTGATGAAGTTATAACAGGAAATCATCTTAAACATATCAGACTACATTATCATAAAATACCATTATTTTGAACAATTCATGATTTATATTTTTAGAGTGAATTTTAATTAAAATATAGTATACATATAAAATTATGCAAATCATAAGTATAAATCTATGTTAATTTTTATAAAGTGAACAACCTATGTTACAACCTCCAAAATCAAAAAATAGATCAAAGAATAGAACACTTCCAGAACCTTAGAAACTTTTGGTCTCTCTATTTCACCAAAAAAAACTACTTCTCTAACCTCAGTCATTGCCATTACTTATGCCTGCCTTAGAGCATATTGTAAATGATGTCATGAAACATGAACTCTTCTATGTCTATCTTCTTTTGTTTGACATTTGTGAAATGTAATTATGTTTTTGCTTATTGAAGTAATTTATTCATTTTGATTATTGTATAGTATTTCTTAATGACTTTATCACTACATATTTGTCCATTTTCTCTTGATGGGTACTTGGATAGTTATGAATAATGCTACTCTGTACATTCTCATAAGTGTGTTTTGGAAAGCATATATAAAGCATTTTTATAAGGGTTAGGCCTAGAATTAGAGTATATTTAACATACTGTTCAACAATTGTCCAAGTGCATGTATCAGTTTATAATTTGTCAGATGGTATGAGAGTTCCAGTTATTCCAAATCTTTGTCTTTGCGGATGCTTAAATTTGTCTTTTTCATTTTATTTTACTTATTTGGATGGGTATGTAGTGTAATTTCATTGTGACTTTATTCACGGTCTTCTGATGACTAATACAGTTAAGAGTTTTTTCAAATATTAGCTGGCCATTTGGATATTCTTTTTCATGAAGTGCTTTTTCATGGTTTTACCAATATTTTATTTAATCTTTTTATTATTGAGTAATAAAGGTAGTACTCATATTATGTATACACATTTTTACTGTGTGTGTGTGTGTGTGTGTGTGTATACACATTACAAATATCTTTATTATGTGGCTTTTATTTTCTTCTTCTTCTTAATGATGTATTTTGTTGGACACAAAAATGAATTAACTCCAATTTATCCATCATTTCCTTTATGGCTGCTAAATTTCTGTACTATTGTGTGCCAGTTTCCAAGATTGTGAAATATGTTTTTTTCTTATTCTAGAGTTGTTACTCTTTTACCTTGAGGCCTATAGGCCACATGGTTTTGAAAAATGGTTTTGAAAAATGGTGTAAATTAGAGGAATGATTTCTCAGAACTGACTCCATTTCTACTGGATTTGCTATTAAGACTCATCTGATTTCTCCTCTGAATCAATCTGTCCTATTAACATATTTCTTTCCAGCCTGGATCATAGTGCAGCACAGGTCAAGCTTATCAAAACCCTCTGAAATATCAAGGGGGTAGAAAATGTTAACCTTAGAAAAATGACACTTCCCTGGCTATGCCTGAAGTATAAAAAGAAAACGTTATAGCCTCTGAGCTGGGTAAATATTTTCTCTAAGAGAAATTTAGACTTTGAACATAAAGTTAGTTTGAGCCAAGCAGTATAAATATGCATTGAATCAGATAGTAAGCCTGGGAGCTGAATAATGAGGTCGGAAGAAGGTTTGCAACAATAATGAGAATATAAATCCAAGAAATGCAGACTATTTGAAGGGAGCACTTCAGGACCTCTGTGTTACTTTTGTGCAAAGTTTAATTTGACATAGTTATCTTTCATCCAAGCATGGTGTTACTGTGATATGGTTTGTTAGGCTTGTAATTATACAAATTCCCATGCTAAAATGGACACTCATTCTTCCTCTCTTTATTGAAAATTTTGCAGCCTGTTCATTTACTTCCCATTTACACAACATGCCTTCATCTAATAATTAATAGTTCCCATTTAAAATGTTGCCTTTTTAAATACAATTAACATTATATTATCACCTTCTTATTTAAGGAATTTAAGCTTTTTATGTATGGCCACAACAATTTTTTTGTTTATTTTTTCTGTTTAATACACAGTCCCCGTAGACTTCATACTCATAACCTGTCTGGAGTTTTAAATGACTGTAACACCAGGAACATAGGTAAACGGAACTGCCTGTATCACTTCAACTCTCCTATACTCAAAGCAAGATTTTTTTCCTTGACTTTTTGAGCCACATGAGTTCTACTAGTTAGTGTCCTCATTAAACATTTTACGTCCATAGAGGGCATTTCACTGCTTCCTAATACAAGTGAAACTCATAATCACAATTCTTTTGAAGATAACATTAAATATCTACAAACCATTTTTTTATTGCGAATTGTTTAAACCAATAAACTTTCTCTGTGGATACTAAAATAACCAGTTATGCAAGAGTTAAGCCTCTAACAAAAGCTTATATTTAGAGTGCTTTGTACTTCAGACCAAACCTAAGCTGTAAAACAATTTTTGCCCTTGGTCAGCCTGATTGAATTGTTTACTTATTTAATTTATTTAGCAATTTTTATACAGCATATATATGCCAGGTTAACATATATGGATTTTATAAATTAATTTAATTTCCCTAACAAATCTAAGAGGTAGGTACTGTTATGATTCACATTTTATAAAGAAGAAAACTGAAGTGATATTAAAGTTAATAATTAAATAATTGTCTGTGATTATACACCTGGAAAGTGGTATTTCAACCCAGAAAGTCTTCTCCCATAGTTCATGCTCTTAAACTGCTATACTGATTTTAAAGAAGTCCATTTTAGAGATTAAAGGACTCTCCAAACAGGCTTGATCCTTTCCTTACTCTAAACTTTGGTGACAGTTCTCATACTGCGGGTCCATTTTTGTTAGGAGTTTTATTCCTGCCTTGCTCCTTATCTGATTCTTCTAACCTGTTTTACGAGATGTTATAAAAATTTAGTCTTACATTTTTTTTTAAATTTTTTCCTTTCTTCTATTCTGTCCTAGAAAGAATAAAGTTTTGTCTTAGTCTGTCTTAGGCCCTGCTTTCTAGTATCAGCTCTCACTGATGAAGCTTTTGTACTTATACAGGGCTTAAGTATACACTTTTGTTCAGTTGCATTTTCAGGATGGCTAGATTTGTGACTTTCTGGGCTACATTCATTCTAACTGTTCATCTAGAATGTTATCAGCCTTCTGCCACCATATTCTGTAGATTTTATTTTCTATCTACCAAGGGACTTCCTTTTTTACATGTAGGTAGATCAGCAATATTGTAGGGTAGCACAGGAGTAAATAAGAGACTTTTCAATTTAAATATTTAATTCACCATCTGGTGAATGCCTTGGCTAAATCCCTTAATCTAAATTCTCATAATCTTAGTTTGTTCATTTATAAAATCTGGATAAAAGGCTATGTATATCCACTGAAATTATCCTACAATGTTTGTGATGTGGTTTTCTCATTTCTGGATGTCAACTTCAGGTTTTTTCCTGGATCTGAAATAAAATCTTCAATGGCAATCATGTTAAGCATGATAACAACATCTCAATGGTTGGCTATGGTGTTGAAATAGAAGTGCATTATCCAAGGGGTAGCTTGTTTATCTATATGTATGGGCTTCTGTACTTCAGAATGAGAATTTAGGGATTATTGTTAAGGTAAAACAGAAAACAATTTTGTGAAATTTAAACAACAAAATGTGATTTTGTATTTTTTCAAGTAAGAAGTTTAAAAATTTCTATTTCTGTAGCAGAAATTTTCAATCTCTTTCAAAATTGAGAGCATTTAAAGAACCTGAAAAATCTATTATATTATATTATATTATATTATATTATATTCAATAATTCTTTCTTCAACAAGTATTTTATTACCTTTTATGTGTAACACAAGCTACATGGGAGAGACTATTTTGAACAGAACAGAAACATTCTTTTTCTCCTTGCAACTTATAGTTTTCTTGTTACCGTTTGGGATACTTTTTGAACTCCAATGTCACCCAGCAACATGGGGAGGATGACACAGAAGTGCAATGAGCATTTTTCCTCAGTTCTTCCCCGCTAATGCAACAAAGAATTACAAATCAGTGAGATTTAGAAAAGTAAAATTTATTAAAGGAATATTTTAAGAAGAGACAGGCCACACTAACGATGGCTGCAGCCCTATGGAATTTGAGAGGTGAAAATATAAAAGAAATGAAGAACAAAGTATGCCCCAAGGGAGGAATGGGTTCTCAATGAAGAGAACTGTAACAACTCAAAAGTGGGAAGGTCTGTATTATATCTGGGCTGTGACAGGTGGTTACAAAGGCATTCCTGGTGATTGGCAAGTGAAGTCATTTTAACTGACACTTGGCTGCTATATAACTCTTTGCCTAGTGTGCATGTGCTTACCCAGAATTCAGTCTGTTATAATTAGATTCATAAACTTCCAGACATAAACATGGTGTTTTAATGTTGGTATAATGAGGCTGAGGTTGTGAGAAGATTAGGTTAGTATCTTCTGCGCAAATGTTAATGGCTGGATTAAATCAGCTATAGGTTTATGGTTCTCCAATCCTTTGTCTTTGGGCATACAGGAGAGATTCTATATCAACAGAGTCTTCTTTGGGCGGTCTCTGGGCTGAACTTTTATTCCTTTGTTCCCTTGTTGTTCATGTCTGACTAGCTGCCTAACATTTTGAGCCAGCTAACACCTAAAACAAGTAAATCAATTAAAGAGTGACCAATTCCATAATTAATATGATATATAAGAGCAAGGTACTAAATTAAGATGGTTTCTCTTTAGACAGGGATAAGGAAAGACACCTGAGAATGCCAAATTTAAGCCCCAACCTTAGGAAGAAGAAAAATCATGCCATCCAAAGGTATGGGAGGAAGAAAAATTTTTAAATGCATGATGAAATTACTAAAGGTGTGGCTCTAAGGAAGCTTCATAGACTGATATAGACATTTTAAAGAGCATTTTGCAATATAGGACCACCAGGTGCTCTTCTCAGTATATGCTAAAAATTATTATTATTGTTTATTTATAAATAACATGTAAAAAGGTTTATTCCTCATAGTATTGTGAATGTCAAAAAATGAATTGGAAATCCAGAAGGAAGAATAAAAAATATAACACAGAATAATATGTACTAGTCAAATTGAATAGATTAGAGCTATATGTATCAACATGTAAAAATCTTAGATCATAATGTTAAATCCGAAAAATATTCCAATTTTGTAATGATAAATGTAGTAGGAACTGAAATACACACACACACACACACACACACACACACACACACATACACACATATACACATACATACATACACACATATATACATACATAAATTCCAGAAAGCAGAAAGGTGTGAGATCATTTATTCATCTATGTCTGGGAGGGATAAAATATCTTTCTATATCTCAAAAATAAAAAAAAAAAAAAAAAGATGTTGCTTTGCCATTAACCATCAAAGGAGGCTTATTCTGTTTATTTGTTTGTTTTGTTTGCCTTTCCTACAACTTTGGTGCCATGCAGCCTGAACATGAGGTAGGTGTATTCTATTTCTGCCTTCAGATTATTCTAACTTCCTCCCTTTCTTTCCCTAAAATACTAGTTTTGAACCTCAAATCAATGTATCACTCGTCACCCATCAATGATGACATTAAATAATAATAAGCGGGTTATTTCCCTTACTGTATTAAAAATTATATCCACCGGCTTGTTAACACTCTCATCACCTTTGTTAATTCTTGGCAGTTTCAGTTTACACAT
This sequence comes from Eidolon dupreanum, assembly GCA_028627145.1. NCBI lineage: Eukaryota > Metazoa > Chordata > Mammalia > Chiroptera > Pteropodidae > Eidolon > Eidolon dupreanum. Next base: position 54,533,773 of record CM053515.1, read on the forward strand.
AGATGATCCTTCTGATGTTCGTGCTTCTCAGATCCTTGAGTCATCTCTTCCAATGATCATATCCTCCACACCACTTTAGACATAACTTACACTTGTCACTGGCAATAATTTTATCCTCTTAATTTTATACATTCTATTCTGCAACTAGTATCTCTGTTTTTTCCACCTTCACCATTCAGGATCTTGATATCAACAATCCATAAGTCCATCCAAATGATTTTCATAGTTCTTCATATCCTCAATGTCCTCAATTTCTTTCTTAATTAGTTCCAAATCCATGATAAATCATATCAATCTCTCTATTACCTCCACCTTAATTTTTTTTTTCCTCTCAACTAATCCAACTTTCTTTGCCAAAGCCACATTCCTGACTAAATCCAAGAGGTTTTATTCTTCACTCTTATACCAAGAAAGTCTCATACACATAGGAAAAACAAAACCGCACTAATGCGTTTCACTTTAAATTCAAGACCTCAAGCCACAAGTGGTGCTTTAATGTTACCAGGCATTCAAACTGTATGCACTAATCCATTCACTCCGTGTCTATATATGTATGTACATGTGTCTTTTTGACTTGAGAAAGGGTTCGTGATATACTGTCAAATGAAGAAAACAAGAAACAAAACCAAGTAAAAATATTAAGTGATTTTTCTTGATGTAAGAAATAAAGTTATTTCTCCTTTTGCTTTTCTTAGTTTCATTTTGCTTAACAATTGGTTAATAATGTTTACATGTAAATACATATATTTAAAAAGATGTACCCAAATATCTCAAACTCCTGATACAAAATATATACAGTTAAATAAAGTCACACGATTATTGCTCTCAGAAACTGAATGGCTTAAGAGAAATTAAAAAATAATAATAAAAGAATATACAAATCTTTGACCTAAGAAAAAGATACACAAACACTCCATGGGGCTATTTGTTGGTTATCTGGTGTCTCTGAGATATTATTATAAAGTGAGTGCAGTTATTTATATCATGCGTCTCTGAGATATTATTATAAAGTGAGTGCAGTTATTTACATCATGCGTCTCAGTTCTACTCTCTAAATAAAATAGATTCCTGCTTCTTGGAGTTAGGGATATTTGATGGAGAGACTAAACCATTTAATGTTCCTCTATTTGCAAAATGAAAAAGGGAATATGTAAAACCAGGATAAAAGAGATGTCTTCAGATAATAGCTTTTATCCTCTCTTCATGACTTTAGCTACCAAAGATCTTTTGCCTTATCTCTAGGTCTCTTTAAATTTTGGATAAGCATCAAGATTTATGAATGTGTTCATTTCCAACAAGAAGGAATAATTTTCCTCTGAAACATTTCTTCAAATGTTATCAGCTATTTCTACTGACTGTCATGATCATGTTTCCTTTCTCCCCCAACCCCCACCCTTCCAGCATTCTGAAAACAACCTTGTGGTGTTGTTTTGTTTTCCTGCCACAGAGAAAGCAATCCAATAGCTTCACATGAACACGCATGTGCTCACACACACACAAAATAAAAGTCATAATGTTTTAGAAATATTTATATTTTTAAAAACTTATGGATAGAACATTTCAGAGTAGGGAGAGATTATTGAAATTTAAGTTACTTAGTTCTGAATAATTTACTTCTTAATATAGACAAGAGGGTAAAGAATGTTGATTTTTGGTAATCCAGAAATAAAAAGTTCTTTATCCATTGTTTCTATTTGTTTACTTCATTGTAGAATAGGTTAAGTGAAAGTTATTGCATCTTATTTGTAAACTATCACCAATTTGACCCATATGAACTCGAAGGCATCATCTATCCTCTTTACGATATCTTCCATTTAAAAGTTGATGTATCAACACACTCTCCCTTCTTATATTGTATCTCAAATAGGGTGGCAATCATTATCACTTCTGAAAATGTTCCAGGAACATGGGAATCTCAGTGCTGAAACAGAAAAAGCCTCAAGCAAACAGGAACAAATCAATTTCCATAATTTTGTGCTTAGAATTATATATCTAAACAAAAGTTTAGCCTAATAGTGTTGAAGTCCACTCAAAGACAGAATAAAAAAAAAAGAATGACAATTCAGGAAATTCTACCATGGCTAGTCTCTAACACAGCTCCCAACAAAGGACATTCTTTGATTGTCTTGTTATTGAGACATTTTGTTTCGTACAAAGTCAATTTCAGACATGTGGGGATGGTTTCTCAGATCCCTAATTACTCTGGATTTTTGTCTTAGAAACCTTTTCTACATTTATTTCCATTTTAAACCTATGTCTTTGGCAATCATATGGTATAGCAGGATAAAATAAATAAAGTTGAGGGCCTAGGCTTTGGAGACACACAGTCCTAGGAATAAATCCTAGAAGAATAGTTTTGATTTATGTGACTCTAGACAACAGAGTCCTTCTACCTGAACTTTAGTTCTCTTACCTTAATGTATATTTCTTTGAAAGACAAAAAAAGCACATAAAATTCCTAAAATATGAAGAGTTATTAGCAAATGAATACTTTTATTACAAAGTTAGTTTCTATTGCATAAATTAAGATTAAATAATGTTAATGGCACAAAGTTATATATTTGTAGCTTCAAGATGTAAATATATAACAATTCATCATATCAAACTTAAAAAAATCAGGGTTTACCATTTTAACATAAGAATTTAATAACAGAGATTTAGTCCTCAAAGGTATTCAACTATAGCAGAGCAGAAGACTTGCCATTCATAGCCTTACAAAGCCCTTATCCTTGAAAAGTTTTATGTAATTACATAGATCAAACCTTCCTAGGTTCATGAATTCACTTTAAAAAATTGTGATCCTCTTGTACAAAAGTGATTCCAGATATTGGGTGACATTGATAGAATTATGTCCCAAACTTTCATATTTATCACTCTTATTATCTTTTGCGCATTTTCTAAATCTTCTTCTCTTTAATTCCTCTAATTTGACCCTTTGGTTGATCTACTTTCCTGGCTTTCAATTGTCCTGCTTCCATTCATTTATTTTCCCTCCCAGCCCAATATTACTTGGACAAAATCATAGTGGATTGACCTAGTGATAGCTAAATGCCCCCTTTTTAGCCTCCACACACTCACACACACACACACACTCACATACACATAACTGACATCTTTTAACACCATCGTAGATAATACTGACAAAACTTTGCATGGTCCCTAAGCCATTCAAGGACAAAGTTATTCTGATGGTTGCTCATTTCTACTTTCTCTCTGTCTTTTTAAATCTAATTTATTGCTATAGCCCCACCTCACTACTTCCTGGAAATCTACTTCAAAAAGAATGCATATCACATTTAAACTGCTATCAAAGAAAGCATTTAAAATAGTAAATTGCTGCTATTAAAGAGAGCATTTAAAATATTAAATTAACTAATTGTTAATTAGTTACTTCATTTACCTCTGTATGTATCCATAGTGCTGAAGATTCTAAATTGCATGGGCTACAGTTATTTTGAAATATAATTTATAGTCATGAGCTTTCATGATCAAAAATACTAAAACTTTTAGTAATAGCTTTAAACCTTACATGATGAATTATTTTATGATCAACTTTAATCACAGAAAAAGAAACCCATCAAGTCTACTTTGTGACCTACAATCCTAATGTTGAAACAGTTTCTAAGACTGTCCCGAAGCAACTCATTAATTTCCCAACATGATGTTTTTAGTCATGAAAAGAATGTGTTGGCAGAAGATATGCAATGGTCTACAATTCAACTGACTCTTCAATTTCACTTTTGAAAATAATTCACTGTTGGCTGTGAGCTATTTTGTGTGACAGAGTCCCTGATTGCTCACTTAACATGCACTCTTAGCCAGTTTAGCCCTGGGCACTTTTCAATAATTCATAATTCCTTAAATGTGCAGTTCCTTTGGCTACATTTAGAAGGATAATTTGTGACTATGACTACACTGAAATTATACATTTGCTTATCACAAAACAACAACTTTCAAAGCTTCAACTTTCCTTGACTCTCATTATCTATTAAAAGTTAGTTTTTTTATTAGAAATAACTATTTCAAATTATTATGATGATATTTGTTAAAGTATCCTTTTTTTCTCCTTGTGTTGCACAGCAAAAAATGAGACCAATGTATAACAATTATAATTACTTAAATAGAGTCAAATTTGTATAAACAACAGTTTAGAAATGAATGGATGGTGATGAAGAATGAATAATTTATTGTATCAAACAATCAGTCATTTAGAAAACGTTTTTGAAACTCAAGGTAAAATGAGAAGTGAGGCTGCTGCTGACCCCTCTTCTCTATTTAAGGTGTTTTCTTAAGAATGTAATAGATCCAATAAAAATTTTGACCTTTTGATTTTACAAGGCAAGTTCATAGTCTTTATGACCCTGGGAAACCTCCAGAATTAACTCAAAGGTCTCTCACGAGCTAAACATAAGACAAATTATAAAGTACATCAGAGAAGTTTTAATTTTTCTCTCTGCTACTTCTTTGTATAAATTTTTGTGAAATTCTGTCCAGACTTTGTAGTTGTTTTTGTGCTATTGTATATTCATGTAACTGATAATGCTTTTTCAAATTTGAATTTTGTTCTTCCTCACTTTTCTATTCATATGGAGAGATCATTTGTTGGCAAGACTCTTTAATTTCCTTAAGAGAACAACATTGCTTCAAGGATCTAATAGTTTGAGAGTACAAACTTTCAAATTTTATGTAGCATAATCTACCATTTTGAAAATAAAAACGCAAATCATAAATTGCAATAAATTAATAGCAATGCATAAGGCAAATAATAAATGAATATAAGTTTAATAAAGGGCTTGGGAATTTAATTAGAAAAAAAGACAAAAAAGCACAATAGAAAAACATAATTTAAAAAATTAATTATTTCAATTTCATAAGAATATTGTTTTAAAGGCAACACTTTCATTTGGAATAACCGTTTGATTTGCTTATGGCTGATGCATTCAGCAATTAGATGTGTAAACATAATTATACAGAAGTGGAAACGATCTACCAATATCTGAGGGTCAGATGCATGATCATCTTTTTTTTTTTTTTAATGTGGGGGAAGAGATGAGTACCCTCCAGAATACAAAACAAACCAATTCCATTTAACATCTCTTGCCTTAAAGAGCTACTTAATTTAGATCTTTGATCCATTTTGAATTAATTTTAGTATATGGTAACAGACAACAATCCAGCACCATTCTTTTTTGTGTGGCTGTTCACTTTTTCTAGTACCATTTATTAAAGAAGTTTTTTTTCTCCATTGTATTTTCTGGCTCCTTTCTAAAATTATTTGCCGACATATCTGTGGGTTTATTTCTGGGTTCTCAATTCTGTTCCATTTGTCTGTATGTCTGTTTTTCTGTCAATACAATGCTGTTTTGGTTATTGCTGCTTTGTAGTATAAGATAGATAGATTAGATAGATAGATAGATAGATAGATAGATAGATAGATAGATAGATATAGATGTTATAGATGATATAGAGGATAGAGATAGAGATAGAGATAGAGATAGAGATAGAGATAGAGATAGAGATAGAGATGATAGAGATAGAGATAAAGAGAGATAGAGATAGATAGAGATAGGTGATATAGATATATAGATATAGATAGATACAAATATAAATATATAAATGTATCTATAAGATATATAAATACATAATATATACCATAATGTAGACCCTTAATGTAGAATTATTTTAATATTTTTGGAAAGCTCAAGCAAATGAAAGTTTTGATATTAAAGGGTGTCTGACTGTACCACCTCAAAATATACCCCTCTAACATATTGACTATTTTGAGTGAAAGGTAATTAAAATACAGCAAGTAAAAGGAAAACTCTCTGATCTTCCTTCTTTTTCTTTTTTCTTCTTTTTAAATTTTTTTAAAAATTTTTGTTTTTCAATTAGAGTTTACAATCAATATTATTTTATATTAGTTTCAGGTGTACAACATAGTGGTTAGACATTTATATAATTTATGAAGTGATCTGTGAATTAGTCTGCTTACCACCTGGCACTATACATAGTTATTACCATGTTGACAATATTCCCTGTTGTACTTCACATCCCTGAGACTATTCTGTAACCGCCAATTTGTACTTCTTAATTCCTTTACCTTTTTCACCCAGCCCCTCAACCCCCTTCCCATCTGGCAATAATCAGATTATTCTCTGTATCTATGTTTTCATTTTGTTTGTTAGTTTATTTTGTTTTTTAGATTTCTCATATAAGTAAAATTGTATGATATGTGTCTTTATCTGTCTGACTAATTTCACTTAGCATAATACCCTCTAGATCCATCCATATTGTTGCAAATGATAAGATTTCATTTTTTTTTTTATGGCAGATAAAGAAATCTCATGTGAAAGATGGCTTTTCCATACCAGAAGGAAAGTAACATTCCAATTACCAAGGATAGGAAGTTGAGATCAAGAGAATTCTGCATAAACAGACCTTAGTAATAAAATAACATATATCTTTCTATGCCTCTCCACAGTTTAGTTACTTTTCCATAATTATTTCTTTGGTCAATCTAACATAAAGATCTGTACTTTTCACCATTTCTTGGGGGCTTCATTTCCTTATGAGGACTCCCATGTCACAAAAACTTACATAAATTTGTATGTTTTTTCCTATTAATTTGTCTTACGTCATTCTAATTCTCAGACTCCATTGAAAAACCCAAAGAAGGTAGAGGTACATTTTTGCCTCCCCTACAATATCAAATGGAAATTTTGATAACCTGTATTTAAATATAGCTGCTTAGTTCTGGATAATGTCTTATGAAATAAGTGTGTGGATTTCTTCCACTTTCGAAAATAAATGAGTGCATTATAATTCAACATTAGCATTCATGTTATCTAAATAGTTTTGAGCAGAAACTTCAGTTTCTAATGTCAATCATCTTTCTTTTCTAAGGTCTTAATGAAGATGTTAAATAACACCTGACTTCACAGCAACCCTGGCAGCACTGATTCTGCCTCTTATTCTTTGACATTTTCTCTCAGTGATTGATCTATTCATTGCCCTCCAGTATCTTTCTGTAGCCTGGAAAGTTCTTTTCCCTCTCTTCAACAACGTATTCCAAACTAAGCCCTTTCAAATTAGTTTATGAAAATCAAATTTCATGGAACATGTTTACTAAAGGTCACATACCAAAATGTTCTTTCCTCCACTAATTTGGATTTCTATTGAGAAAAACTAGGTTAGGATGATTTCTGCATAAAACAGACATGTGGCTTGTTGCTAAAAATTGTACATTTAACTAGGCTCTATTTTCCTACATTTCAAATATTAGAACATCAGCTATATTAAAAACTAATTTCTAAGGATGTTACATTCTTAGAACTTTATAAAAATTTACCTTATATTTACTTCATTACCTGTTATATTAATAATAATAATATATTAATAGTAATTTTTTTCCAAATAGGTTTAGAAATACAACTAATAATTGTTTTTCATTTAAATGGAAAAAAGTGGACTATTTAAAAAGTAGGTTATGTTTAGTGAACCTGTCACTGAAGTATGTGTGTTTGTTTTAGATTAATTTGCTCTAATAACCTCAGAAAGATGTAACCCTTAGCCACCCAGAAGCGCCCAAGGTGAGGGAGATTGGTGTTAGTTGGATGCCTCTATTTCTACAGTCTTTAGGCCTTGAAGAAAGACTCAGAACTGCCTAATTAAATGTGTCAGACCCTTGGATTAAAAAAAAAAAAAAAAGAAAGAAAGGAAAAAAAGGACATCTGAAGGCTAATCTTAGATTAATGTATCAAATATATATTATATGGAAAGAAAATTTCTTGGAGGGATTTCAGAACCCTCTGCTTAATTTATTACCCTCATTATTAATGCAGAAAGTAACTTTTTAGAGGCTAATAATTTATTAAGCAGATAGTAAGCCCCCTAATGGGAGCAGGTTTGCTTTTAGAAGCAAAATATCCTGGATAGGAAAGTCAAGGGCATTGATAATTCTGGAGAAAGAAAGACTTGAGTCAGAGAATTGTTCAGGGATTTCTGTGCAGCTAAATGACAGTTAGATTGTGCCCAAGAAATAACATATACCTGACAGTGAAGAAAAATGTACTACTATGTAATTTTCCCTAAGGTTGATCAGCTCTTGGTCTATACAGAATAAAGCAAAGTGAACATCATAAGAAGTAGTGATGTGGGTGTAAAAAATGTTGATTTTATTATCAGAGGCCATAAGTTTGACTACGAAATCTGTCATTTATTTCAGTCATGATAGCCATTCTGAGCTTCATTTCCTCAGAAGAAAAATAAAGATAGTAAAATCTAACTTACAATGTGAGAATGAAAATTAAGTTGAACAGTATACATAGAAGGGACCTATAAAAAATACTAATTCCTTAAAAAAAAAAGTTCAAATGTTGATCGTAGTGATATTTTCCTGAATAATTTAGGGAAACAGAAGCCATCTTTTTTTTTTTTTACAGTTTTTGAAATTAGCTTCCTTTTAAATAACCCAAGATAAATATATAGATGGATAGATAGAGGTATGTGTATTTGTTTTATTTTCTATTCAAGTACAAACTGTAGGACAGCTTAAAGACCAGCTTTAAGATTTACATACAATATTCCTTAATCTCCTTTCCATATCTAGTAGAAAATCCAAAGCCCTCACCTAGATTTCTAAAAAATCCCCAGAAGCTTACTTTCTCTGATTTTCATTTATCTGCGCTTGCTGATCTTTTAATCTCATTTGAGTTTTACTTCTAGTTCCTGAGCCAAGATTTGGATCATAGTCCCTTAAGACTACTACCTTCACAAGTTGTGAGTGTGTTTAGTACTGGTATTAGTTGTTTAGTGCTGACATTAGGCTGCATTTAAAAATAACTTTTAATGCTTAATATGAGAGGTATATGTTCTTCAAATTTTTTCAGTCACTTCCAGAATGGTGATTTCTCTTTGACAAAATTTTTAATCTAGCAACCCTTAACCCAACACATGCTACCATATTGTTTGATTCCCTTCTGTTTCCATTTAGGCTCTCTAACTCAATAGTCATGTTAATTTTTTAGTTGTTTATATGTTTTGCTACTTTATTCTAAACCATGTTTTAATATCTCATGTTTTACATTGAAAATAATCTGACAGCCTATTTTGCAAAAAAAAAAATAAAATAAAAAATCAGAAAATATGTTATCAAATATTTATCAACCACGTTGTCTCTGTACATGATTTATAACACTAGTTTTAACCCTTGTACCCTTGTTCTTTACTCTTTACAAGTTTGTTAATTGTAAGTAAAATATTAATGGTTATTTTTTTTTCTAATCCAGTTTACTTGTTCTGAGTCTTCTTAATACTCAAAGTCACCTCCAAGGATAAAAATGTGTTCTTTATATAGTTAATCAAAAGAATGGGCCTCACTTATTGTATAAAATCCCCCCAAAATGTCCTGCAAGGATGTTAAAAGCAAGTCAGTATTTTTATATAACAGTATATTAGAACCATCTTACTATGAATAGGTATTTGTTTTCTTATTTGCTTGTTGCTCTAAGTTGGTTTTATAATCATGATCATAGCTTCCAGTCACAAAGAACTTTTCTTCATAAAATTCTTTCACTAGTGTATATTTATTGTCTTGTAACTTGCTTTTCTTACATTAAAAATTTATTAATTTATGTTATAATAGTTTTAGTTATGTCCTTCAATATTTTCTCTGTGTACATATTTATAAGGTTGACATATGCAATGATTTTGCTTTTTAGCATACTAATTTCATATCTTGACCTATCAGCTCTATCTCTATACCTATATATTTGTTATAAAGTGGATACGAATTTACTGAATTTTTATTGCAGCCATCAATAATATGTTGACATATTTACATAACTTTGAGTAGTAATGTTACGTGAAGTTGAAAGTATACTTTATTCATATTCACTTGAATTCACTTTCCTATGTGTACCTTAGTATAATTAGTAAAAAGAGCTTGGTGATCCTGTGTCAAATCCTGCTTCAATCACTCAGTAGCAGTATAACTTTTGACAACTTATCTAATCTGCAAAGCTCAAAATTGTAATATCTACATTGAAACTTTAAGTTATAATGTACCCAGTGCTAATGACAAATGGTTCCCTTCATATTTTTTTATCCATCCTTTCTCTTTTCCTTTCTTATTTGGGTCTTCTTTTTCTTTTCTTATCAGTTCTTCAACTTTTGAGAATTTTCTCAAGGTCACTCTCTCCCTGTATTCTGCCTTGATCACTCAGACTATATAAAAAGTGTATGCTAGAACTCATGCTCTGCCCAATTCTTGATTATAAATAAAATTTAGTGTCTTCATTGTTTCATATATAAATTCTTTCTTCATTATAAAATTATATGGTCACTAACGTCATAAAATTCCTTGACATACATTTGTTGTAGGTGTTTTTATAATATTCTCCCTATGTCAAGGGGAAAATTTTGCATATTAATACATATAGCAGATATTTTTTATTAATTATGTTTATATTTACTTTGAAAATATCCTATGATGATATCATTTTAATGTTGCACAATAAATCTCACTAATAGTACTCACCAAAAAAATTGCATCAGGATTATCCACCCAGGTATACAGTCATTTCTTACATATGAGACAGCTTTGAAAATATAGACTATTTTTTTTTTTCAGCAAACTGACCTGAAACAAAGAAATTGTGTCATAGTGAATACATCCTCCCTAAATTAAAGGAAAACAGCTCAACATAATGGATAACAATAGTCACAAGTTTAGTAGATTTTAAAATATTATTTAAGATCTACAACCTTACAGGAACTCAACTATTTCATGATTTATAATAAACCTTTCTTGGGCTATGCCTCCATAGACAAAATAAGGATGAGAACTGAGGTAGTTATTCCAACAGCTCTCTTATGCAAAAGTATAACAGAATTACTATTGCAAAAAATAAACTTGTTAAGCCTGAACTTAATAATTGAATACTTGCATGGAACATTTTCTCATGCTCAACTCACAGACAACGCAATATGAAAACAAGGGTATGCTAAATTCTGATCTTTATTGGGATAAATTATCTCTATTACCTAATGTTTCTTCCCTACCCATATAATAATAATCATAATTTTTAAAAATGGAATGTTATTTTACATTGGCACTAAATGCAAGTTGCTAAAGCACAGTTTAGATCATGTTCAAAATTTCTGGAAAATTTAATAAATAAACAATCACAAAGTAACCCTTAGGGTTAATTATTTTCATATGTGTTTGTAGCTTACTTTATAAACTTAATTCCTTATCTTAATTCATGCCAAATTTTCTAGTCCTGCTCTGAATATTCACAATATTCTGTGACATTCCTTTTTCTACCTTTTTAAACCATAGAGTGCCCTGTATTAGTTAGGTCTGAATGAGTTTATCCTCTATTAAATAGCAAGCTCCTCAAAGCTTATATTCTTCAAGGCAATCACCAAGAGGGGGCCTTACACAAAGCAAGTCTAGATAGGGTTAAGGCTTTAGGCAAACTAGTGTCCCACTCACAGACTTCAGGTGCTTCTAGCCTCATCAGGAGCTATTTGTTTATACAAACCTAGAACAGAATGTGTCACTATTGTTTTGAATTTATTACTTGAGAAGAGGGATGACCATGGTAAAATGTGCTTATGTTTGACAGAGGGGTGGGATTGTCTTGAGAAAAGATGAAGATAGAAAACATTGTGTGAGGTCAGACAGCAGTTATTCATGAACATAAGAGCTACACAGGTGCTCAGAAGCAATTGCTGACTGCTGGGAGCTGAGCTTTGGTATTTTCAGGCAGAAACAAAATCTAGGGAAACCACAATAGGTGCTGCCTTTGTACCCAGAGGAATAAGTGTTCTATGGGAACTTGGATTTTAATTGTTTTAAAATGATTATTTTCTTAAATTATAGCTGTGCTATAATCAGCTGCCCCCTCCAACTACTCCACAAAAGGCATATAATTCTACACTTTTATTAATCTTTTACCTTTCTTTGGAATCTCATCTCTGCTTCTTCCCATAATCAAACTTTATTCATGCTTCAGGGTTCAACTAATCTGAACTTTACAAAAAGCTTTTCCTAATAATCTTTTTCTGTTTATGATTATCAGCCCTTATTCATGATTGTTTCCACAATATTCGGTTTATTTGCATTGTCTTTAAATTGTTCATCTTGAATAAGTTTCAGGCTTCTCTCCAGTTAGATATTTACCTAATTTGGAGAATGGTTTTATCAATCATAGAGCTCATGTGGCAAGTCAGGGCACCACAATGCTTTAGAAAGAGTGGAAGCTCTACAAATAAACTGTCCTAGTTGAACCGTGAATCCATTAATTGTTAGCTGGATATCTGAGACTAGAATGGTATTAATCTCTCTGTACTTCATCTACACAGGATGATAATGTTACTTCCATCATAGCTTTTGTAAATATTGCATGAGTTATTCCAGATAAAGATTTAAACAGGGGTCAGCATATGACAGGAGAGGTATAAATGCTATTTTTTTATTAAATATTGATTTTGCCTACATTATATTACCTATAAATAAGGTAAACACTGTTACTGCATAAGGAAAAAATATTGATGTGCAAGGAACTACATAACTAAAGAAACAACCTTAAGAATCAAGAATTCTTAAAAGGCATTTATAACCCAAGAATGCCTACCTTGATTTTTTTGTTTGCTTGTTTATTTTGTTTTACTTAAATTGTACCTTTTCTGTCTTTTTTGAAATATAAAAGACAATTAATTGCTTGTATTTACATTGTACAATTTAACAATTTTTTTCAATTACAGTTCGCATACAATAATATATCAACTTCAGTTGTATGGCATAGTGATCAGAGATCCACATAACTTACAAAGTGATCACCCCACTAAATCTAGTACCCCCTTCTCCTTACATATTGATTATACTGTTAACCATCTCTCCCATGCTGCACTCTACATCTCTATGTCTATTTTGCAACTATCCATTTGTACCTCTTAATCCTTTTGCCTTTTTTTGTCTCCTCCAATTCCCCTGCTATCTAGTATCCCTCTAAAAAAAAGTCTATTCTATGAGTATATTTCTGCCTTTGTTGTTGTTGTTGTTGATGACGATTTTTTTTCCTTAGATTCTACATGTACTTGAAATCATGTAATATTTGTCCTTCTCTATCCGACCCATTTCATTCAACACAATACCTTCTAGGTCCATTAAGACAATCTAATTTCCATCCCCTTCCTTTTAGTCTGTGTGTATCTTTTAATCTGAAGTGAGTCTATTGTAGGCAGCATATATAGGGGTCTTGTTTTCTTATCCATTAAGCTACTCTACTTTTTGGTTGGAGCACTTAGTTCTTTTCCATTTGTGATACTTCTTGATAGGAATGTAGTTGTTACCATTCTTTATTCCTGTTTTTGATACGTTTTTTCTTCTTAAAGAAGTCCCTTCAATATTTCCTGTAATGCTCGCTTGGTGATGATAAATTCCTTTAGCTTATTTTGTCTGGGAAGCTCTTTATCTGTCCTTCAATTCTAAATAATAGCTTTGCTGGATAAAGTATTCTTGGTTGTAGATCCTGGGTTTTCATCACGTCAAATATTTTATGCCAAGCCCTTCTGTCCTGCATAGTTTCTTTTGAGAAATCAGCTACCAGTCTTATGGGTGTTCCCTTATAAGTAACTAACTACTTTTCTCTTGCTGCTTTTAAGATTCTCTCTTTGTATTTAACCTTTGGGATTTTAATTATGATGTGTCTTGGTATGGGCCTCTTTGGGTTTCTTCTTGTTTTCTTTCAGGTACCCCAATGGCACGGATATTTTTACCTTTAATAGTATCCCACAGATGCCTTAAATTATTATTATAGTCTTGGCTTCTTTTTTCTTGCCATTCTGATTGAGTATTCTTGGCTTTCCCATTCTGTATATAAATAATTTGGTCCTCTTCTTTATTCACTCTTTTTATCCCATTTAATATACATCTCATCTCAGATAATGTGCTCTTTGTTTCAGACTGGTTCCCTTTTAAAATTACCATTTCCATTTTTATGTTTTTTATCTCTTTCTGAAAGCTCTCTCTGAATTCATCTACATTTCTCAAAAGTTAATTGAGCATCTTTATAACTAGTGTTTTGAACTCTGCACCTGTTAGATTGCTTGACTCCATTATTCCTGGATCTCTGTTCTGTTCTTTCCTATGGTTTCTGCTTCATTGTCTCCCCATTCTGGTTGCCTTTCTGTGTCTGTTTCTATGTAATAAGCAAAGCTCTCAAGTATCCTGGTCTTATTAGCTTGGCTTTGTGTAATAGATGTTCAGTGGCATAGTACTGAGAGCGGTTCAGCTGCCGGACAAATTTAGCCCAAAACTCTGCCCTTTCAGGCCACCTGTTAAGATTCAGTCAGCAATCCACAGATGCTGTGCTTATAGTTGCCTCAAAAGACCATACCAGAAACTGAGACCAGCTACCACCATTGTGAGTCTAAGCGCTGCTCAGCGAGAAGAACCTGACTCGCTGAGGATACACCTGGCTATGGTTTGGGTGGGGCCATGAGTTGGTGGAGGTGGAGTTTCAGGGAATCCTCTGGGCAGAGCAATCTCTGTTATCAAGTTTGACAACATCTCTGCTATGGAGGCTCTGAGTCCGCATGCTGGGAGTGGAAAAGTCTCAACAGAAGAACAATGGATACCACTTGCACTTCTGTACAGAGTGAGTCTCACCTAAGCCCTTGCTCCAACAACTCAGTGTTCCCTATAAGTCCTTGGTGCCCCCTACACAGCCGAACCAGCACTGGTGCTCAGAGCTAGCAGGTCTGTCACCGTGAAAGTACACAAATGGACATAGTCCCTTTAAAAGACGTCTGCCACTGCCAGCACCGCTGCTGCAGCCTCTGCCCCATTCAGCCGCTAGGAACCTGGCAGCCTCGGGTCCTCGCCCCATCCTAATTTCTGTCATTGCAAGGTGACTTCTTAGATTTCTCCCTTGTAGTATGTCTTGTTCATCTACATCCCAGGCAATTTTTCCTGGTTGTTCGCTCCTTGTTTTTGTCATAACTTTTATTTGATCACTAGAGCGATGAACAGAGCCTCTATTATCTATGCCATTTTTTTTTTTTTTTTTTTTTTTTTTTTTGCCCACCCCTGCCTTGATTTTTGTAGTAGTTAACAGTACAAAAAAAGTTTGTGGTGTAAAAGCAGAGATCAGATAGAATGGGTTCAGATATCAACTCTGTTAATGACTTTAGCCTGGAGAAGTAACCTATGGACAATTTCAAAAATATACAGTAGTAGCTAGAATAGTATAATTCTAATCTACAAATGTGAACCTTGTGCTTAACTTTCACAATGATAGTCCATCAAACAATACTCATCATAGAGAATTCTAGCTAGAAGCACAATCAAATCAGAAAGTTACAATCCGGGTTAAAAAGCAGCAGTGATGGTGGCAGAGGTGGCAGATGGTAAATATGTGTATGAAAAGATGCTTAACACCAAATGTTATCAGCCAAGTGCAAGTTAAAATAATAATAACATGCCAGTAAATACCTTTTAGAAAGGCTAACATTAAGAGCACTGACCATACTGAATGCTGTCAAAGATGTCAAGCAATAGGAACACCCATTCATTGCTGGTGGGAATGCAAACTGGAGCAGTCACTTTGGAAGATAGTTTTGCAGTTTTTTTTACAAAACTAAACACACTCTTACCACATAATACAGCAATTACTCTCCTTGGTCTTTACCCAAAAGATTTGAAATTTATGTCCACACAAAAAAATGTACATGAATGTTTACAGCATCTTTATTTATAATTGCCCAAACTTGTAAGTAATTAAGATGTCCTACAAAAGGTGAATGTTCAAAAAAGAAATAAACTAACAAGCAATAAAGAAAGAAAATGGAGGAAACTTAATTATGTATTACTAATTGTTCTCAAAGCCAGTATGAAAAGGCTACAATATTGTATAATTCCAAGTATGTGACATTCTGCAAAATACATAACTATAGCAACAATAAAAAAATAAATGGTTGCCAAGGGATGAAGAACAGGAGGGATGAATAGAGTGCAGAGTATTTTCATGAGAGTGAGAATACTCTACATAATACTATAAAAACGGATATATGCCATTCATTAAACTTTGTTCAACCCACAGAATGTACAGCACCAAGAGTAAGCTATAATGTAAACTATGGACTTTGAGTGATTATAATTTATTCATTTAGGTTCATCAGCTGTTACAGACATACTACTCTGGTGAAGGATGTTAATGATGGGAGAGGCATGTATGTGTGGTGGCAAAGGAGATATGAGACTCTGCATCTTATTTCAATTTTTCTATAAAGCTAAAATTACTCTAAAAATAGACTCGTAATAGAAAAATAAATCAGAAGACTATATGAATTCAAAGTAAAATATTATTTTTTATTTATAGAAAAATCTCTTAAAATAGAATTTCTAAACTATCATTTATCTCTATTGAGCATAGTGATTTAGTCATTACTTGTTTGGGGAGAAAGGGAGAAAATATAAAGAAACCTGTTAAGTTCCATGGTTTACTAAAGCAAACAAGAGTAAATGAGCAGATAAAAATATATATTATTTTCTGGTTTCAAGTTTTATTCTTTCTAATCTTCTAGACTTCTTACCTCTCTATTTACTATCTTTTCTTTTTTCTTCTTGAACTACATTGACATTTACTGTATTTATTATTTCAGTTATTATTAACATTCTTTAGTGTTCCAAAGACTTTTTTCTCTTATTTTTATTTTATATTAGTTTCAGGTAAACAGTACATTGGTTAGGCATTTATATAGCTTATGAAGTGATCCCTCCATTATTCTATCACCCATCAGGCTCTACATGTAGCCATTAAAATACTACTGACTATATTCCCTATGCTGTTCTCTATGTCCCCACAACTGTTTTGTAACTACTAATTTGTACTTCTTCATCCCTTCATTTTTTCTCCCAGCTCCCCAAAACACCTCTCCTCTGGTAGTCACCAGATTGTCCTCTGTATCTGTGAGTCTGTTTTTGTTTTCCAACTACCATCTTTATCAATGAGATTATTTGAATGAAATTCTTGACATTTTTGCTAGATCAAGGCAGAAAAATGAGTTCGGAAAATGTAAAATATTTTTAATAATAAGCATGAAAACTACAGATGTACTTTGGTATCAAAAATATTTAATTAGCTAGAACCTCTCATTTCTAGGTAATATTCACTCAAGAAATATCTCCAGACATTCTGATACAGTCACAGGCCACAAGTGGTTTCTGACCACTTGAAATGTGTCAAGTGTGATTGAGGAACTTAATTTTTAATATTATTTAATTTTAGTTAATTTAAATTTAAAATATGAAAGTAGATTTAATTATTGGAAAACATTTAAGCATGTTTGGAAAGACTTGGTTATGTGAATTTATATTTGCAATTGCAAATTTCATGGAATCAAATACAGATCAAAAATTCTGAATACAAATTTACAGTGTAGATTAAGACATGCTCTAAGTGAAATATCTCACTAATAATTGCTATTTATTTATTTATATGTTAGAATAATATTTTGAATATATTGTATTAAATAAAATGTTATAATAATTTCATCTGGTTTTTTTTCACCTTTTTAAATATGGCTACTAAAAAATTTAAAATTACCTATGTGGCTCACATTAATATTTATATTGGACAGTGCTGCCCTGAATACAATGCAATATAATTTCAAGTAGGATGTGCCAGTGTCTCCTTTTTATCCTTCTTACTGGGGGTTTTCTCCTAGAGTTGAAATTGTCCTAGAGCAAATAATTTTTTCATTAAAGATTATGTTATCAAATCCAATTAGTAACGGAAGTAGCCCATTTACTTACAACAATAAAAAACAGACATCAAGCATACTTTTAGTTGACTTAAAACCTGAATATTTTAAGAATAGACTTTAATTATTGTTCAGAATCAACCCGAGGAAAAATGGTAATGCTAACAACTGGGACCTATGAGTCTCCTTCCTCATGGAAGCCTATCTACTTCAATTTTGAAGTATCTAGTGTCTTAAGGATCACTTTCCCGCAATGCCTGCTTTAAGGCATTCCATTTAAGCAACAACTTAAACATCACAGCATTTAGTGTATATGTTTCAAAATGTGATTTTTAACCATTTATTACTTGTATACTTACATATTTGTTCTTTTAATAGCAGTAGAGCCCATCCTGAACCTGATTCTTCTTTTTCCCAAGTGAAATTTTAAGTGGAAACTCAATATGTTAAATAGCAGGTAGAAGTAGATCTCTGAAGAGGCTCTATAGAAGTACTGAACAGTTAACCAGTCCCCATTCACTCAGTGTTGTTTTTAGTTGCTGTGTGGGCCCTTAGAACACCTCTTCAAACATGAGGAAAACACATTATTAAAATATTCTATTGTTCTAGAATGCAGGTCTTAAAATGTGAAAATTTTGGATTCAAAATTCATACGTAGTCACAGACTACGTATGCAAATTTAAGCTGCCATTTAAACTGTCATAGTCTTTCATCACGTGTAAAGCAGAAGCTAATCATAATTATACCATAGGATTTTCATGAAAAGTAAATAAAATGATGTTCATTTTTTTTTCTGGCAAACATAAACAACTGTTCTTACTTTAGCTTATATACCTTAACCTAACCTGTCCCCTCTCACCTATATTCTCTCATCTCATACACTATTCTCCATAGTGCTACCAGAATAACCTATCTAAACTGCAAATTTATCCATGTCACTATTTCTGCCTATCATGTACAAAGGAAAAAAATAAAACTTAGTATAACAAATGAGACAATCCATGAGCTGCGTCCTAACTTATTTTAGCTCCCATGACTTCCTGCTTTGCACTGCATGGCCTAATAACATTAAAAAGAATGTTTCAGATTTCGGTGCTTTATCTCAAGCCATATCCTTTGTCTTCAACACCCTTGCCTTCCCAAATATGTGCAACTATTGAAACATGATTATGTAAAATGAACTCTTCCTTAGTTAGAAATAATTCGTAAATAAACAAAATAAACTAATCAAAAGCTCACCTAAGGTGATCTCAAATAAAGGTGGTTTATTTCCAGTATATAGTAGTATTTTACAAACCCAAAGGGAAAAAAGTAAACTGAAATTCATCAAACTTATTTCTCATTCATTTTCTGTCCCTCTGCCTGCCACTTTCTGCTTTTTTTTTTTTTTTTTCTGATTTCAAAAGATCATGATGGTGTCAATAGCTCCTGAACCTATAATAGCACAGAAGCCAAGGATGTACTATTAACTTTCTAGGTCTCTCTGTGTCCTAATTCAAAAGGTCCAAAAAGGATAATCTTTAGGGGCTGGGTGAGTTAAGGAATTTATACCTTGTTTTTACTGGAAGATAAATTTTCTACATATAAAATTTTGATTAAGGAAAAAATTACTAGCATGTCTAGTACATTATGCCTTCCTTATAGAAGAGAGTAATAGCTTAAAATACTTATTAAGGGTATTATTCTCCACTTATCTTGAATCTTCTCATTAGAACCTTAGAAAAATACACGGTTTATAACCAGTGCTACATATATAAGCACTTTTAATTATTTTGAAAGCCTCACATTTAATAAAAAACATAAACGTTAAAAAAATTGTAACTACTACCTATAGAAATGGGCAAGTAGCTATTATATCTGCACTCAGTCCTCAAAACAACATGGGCAGGTCATCATACTACATTTTCAGGTATGTAAAATGAGATTTAGAGAGGTTAAGTACTTTGTTCAGGTATTTACATTTAGTAAGTACGTAGCAAAGCTGAAAGTCACACATCAGTCTGATCATAATTTCTGTGTTTTCTTTGAATGGTGGAATCATCCTTCCTGTCAACAAGGAGTGTGATCTTGGATCTATGTCAGTACTCTTGTTCTGTAGTGATATATCCCTAAAGATTTAAGAAAAAATGGAATAAAATGCTAATAATAATAGATGAATAGCTAATATTTATACAGTGCTTACCACTTGCTAGACACTCTTTTAAGCATTTATTTAGGAACTCATTTAATCCTCACAATAAGTCAATGGGCAGTTTCCCTTATTGTCCCCTGATAGAAAAAATAAATACACTCATAGTGGATCACAGCCAAGAAATGGGAAATCACATTAGATATCTTAGTAACCCACACGCCAGATGGTCTGAAGTGGAAAACTTTTTAAATGTATTAGGAAATACACAGTTGTATTAATAACCAGAAGTGATAGGAGTGTTGTCCCCAGCCCTTGAATAGAGAACCTATTAGCTTTGCCCTTCTAATCTGACCTCTGCCCCCGCTCAAGGGAGAGCTCTCCTGACACAACAACCCATCTATCTGAGAATAAAGGTAACTTCCAAGGTGGATTTATCACTCTATCTTAGCTGATGTCAGTAAATGTTCAAATTATATAATTAACCCCCCTTGCTTAGTTTCTGTGTTCATCTGGAAAGTTCAATTACACTGTATTTTCCCACTTAGATTTCTCAGCACTAAGAGACTGGGATTAAATGTATCTTCCCAGAAATTCTAGTTATAATTTCAGATTCAAAAATTGTCATTTATATAGTATGAGTACATTAACAAATTTTCATTACCACCGTCAGTTGTAATTCTTACTCTTCATGTATAGTCAAATTGGACTTTGATATTCCAATGATAGAGGCTGGCCATGGTGATTTATGAGAAGCACTTCACCAAGAGTCCTGCTTAATGGTGTGAGAAATTTCATTGGATGCTACACAGTACCATATCTGAGTAATTCTCCTATCTACTAGAAAAAAATTACTAAGCTTTGCTCATCTTTCTTTAAAAATTTTCCCTCCATTTATTAATCCTTCCAATTTTCTATTGTAATTTTAGTGGCTCAGACCCTCAGTAACTAATATCATGGACATTGCAATAAGGTCTTTTTTGCTTTCTTGAAATCAGTCTTTTTTTCTTCTAGCACATCACTTTGATATTAGGCTTCTTAAAATATTGATTGAATCTTTATAGTTAACAGCTCCCCATTTTAATCATGATAAAATATAAAACCTTACACAATCAGTATCCAAGCACTACTCTTGACAAAATTCATAGTGCCTACATTACAGCTTGCATCTCAGAATCTGTGTTTATTTTAATAAAATGGAGTATTTTGATTATTTTCTCAGTTAACAAAAAATAAGAAAAACTATATAAAAAATAAATATCTCCTGTGATCCTACCACCCAGGCAAAAGACTCTCTTTCTGAATATGTAAATTTTTTCACAATAAAGATATATCTTGATCTATCATCTATCTGTCTACCTATCTATCTGTCATCTATCTATCTATCTATCTATCTATCTATCTATCATCTATCTATCTATCTATCACTATCTATCTTTGTAAATTTTAAGATCATGAGATCTAGAGACAAATTTGATGATTTCAAGTCTTGGCTTCTTCATTCACAAACTGAATGTCCTTACTCATTATCATTAATTTATGGAAAAATTAAATGAGTTAACATATGTTAAACCTTTAGGAAAATGCCTAGTATGATGTAAAGATTCGGTCTTCTTTACGTCACTGAAAATGCCTAAAATAGTTTCTTTCATATTGTAGGCAAATATAATAGTAATATGAAAAATATTTATTGAAATCTTAGGTACCAGCCCAAAGATGTAAATAAAAACATTATTCTAATTTTACAGACTAAGAAATTAAGACCTGAAATCTTTAAGTAACTTGGCTAAACTTCCATGACAAGTTAAAAGCAAAGCTATAAAGTCTAAGTTTTTGACAATAATGATGCTACTTCTTGGGAGTGAATAATAAAGAAGCGTTTCAGAGTTACTTAGCTTATCTTCTGTCAATTTTTTTAATATAATACTCTATTCAGTTGACGTGAATGACTATTAAGGTACAGAGTGTTTTATATACATAAGTATATATCGTTTATCATTTTAACATTTACAACAGGATACTTTCTCTTACTGCTGTCCAAGCTGTAGCATTTAAGAAAAATAAATTTTTATTACTACTAATTATTGTTTGCTTCTGTAAAATAAATATATTTCCAAAACTTTTAAAGAGAAAATAAATTTTAAAAGATCACGGCTAATCAAGTGATCTGTTGATTACTTAAAGATATTAGTAATCCAAACACAAAGAACTTAATCTAGTTTTTGGTTTTGTTTCATTTCATTTATTTCCCCATCTAACTAAAGTGGCATAATTCACCCTGCCAATGATGTAGCTTGCTTAAAATCTCAACAAAAGTTAAGATTGCACTTGACGCATATTAAAGAGAGCAATGCCACAAATGTTTCAGTGAGAAGAAAGAGAAACTAATTGTTCTCTCTATTTGTACAGCAACATTTTTACAACAAACACTATTCTGAAGATTTCACTCCTGAATTGTCCTAAAAGTCCTACTTTTGTCACCAGTGTTCTAAATCCTACTTATCCTTGCATTGTTCCTTCATCTTCCATGAGGTTTTTCATTACCACTGCTAACTATATCCAGGCTACTTCTATTTGCAAATCTGTAAAATTTTTCTATTGTTCTATTTATTTTTATTGATAATTCAGATCAAATTTTATAGTTCATTACTAGTATAATCATTTAATTAAACAATAAGCATATTATTGTTGACCACTTACTCTCCACATTTAACTTTTGTATTTTCAGCTCCATCATCAGTTTTCTCATACAAAAAAAAAGTTTACACACAAAAATTTTACACACAAAAAGCTTTCTCTGAGATCAACAGGCTGGGGAAGAAAAATATATATAGGAGAGACACATAAAGGACAATAATATTCCTTGGATTATGTCACTGCCAGGTTTATTATTGCTAAACCAATTAATTCTGAGGCTTCTCCTTTATACTTCCAAGCCAGAAATGGTCTTAAAAATCTTGCTGAAGCTAAAGTCATTGATATCACACAAAGTTTCCATCTTAAGTGTGTTTAGGT